>CAXIVR010000007.1:19297464-19897464 GCA_964035755.1 Teleogryllus oceanicus | reverse complement strand
CTTTTTCTGTTTAAAAAACTTGGAATTATAGATATACCACTTACATTTTAGAATTTTTTCAAGCAAACAAAAACAATGAATAGCTTTTTACTTACATCAGTACTTATTGAGAATCGGTATTCATCAAACATACATTTAAGTCTTCGAGGTTTTATGTGTTAAATTATCGGAAAAGCATGCTGCAAAGAGTGTCCCGGGTGGGACAGTTTCTCGCTGGCGGGAGATACCTGAACTTGGAAATCCTGAAGCCGACGTGTGAGTCGGCGCCAGATCTCTACATCCTGGAGGAGGAGAACAACGCCATCTCCCGGATTAAAACATGCACTACACTTACAGGACTAATGATCATAACAGTTGACGCGCCCAGAAACACAAAATCAATAAACCCATTTCCCCCAGCAGATGCATATGCCTCTACTGGATGATGACACATTTTACAATGATGACCATTCGAACAAATTTTAGAATTAATGAAACAACTACTTTAAAATGTTAAAAAATCACCCCTTTCTACGAAATAGTGAAGATGTGAAGGACATATGAACTCATTTACCTTAATTAACAGTTCGTGAGTTTTAAATGCTCTATAAATGCCACTAATATAGATGGAAGGAAACGTCTGATATTAAATCAGTATATTTGGCAGTAACAGTACAAGGGAAAATATAAATAAAGAAAATACAGAAAATTAAGAAACTACAAGTATACATGAATTATAAATACGATGTGATCCTTTTTACATTCTTAAAGAAAAAGAATTAGGATTATTCTGATAATTGCCGCCCATGAGTATTCTTTCTATATATTCAATACGCTAAGAAAGATGAGATGTTTTCACAATTTATGAAAAACCATCACTACAAAACCCTCTGTGTGTTTTTCTTGATAGAGCATTATTTCCCAGTCCTGTTTCCAACAGATTTAAGGATAAAAATATGTAGTTTGCAGATTATGACATAATAAAATATTCTGCAATGAACGTATAATGATGGCCATTATTCACAAGTTGATACGAGAGACGTAGGAGCGAGTGTCGTAATTTCTACGAGTGAATAATTGCCATTATGCGCGAGTAGAAGATACTTTCTCTACGACCTGGAAATTTTTGTTTTATTTTAAACTTATGAATACATTAACGAAATACATAAATCATGGCCGTCTGCGACTGCTCTAACATCGTATATCGCAGAAGGCCATGCATAAACAATTAAACGAACATAATAACATCTTTAATGAAGCTTTAATGGAGTCTAAGAATTACCTAAATCTAACAATTGTAACATAAGATTAATTAAGAACAATTTGGGAGAAGCGTCTATTTTAACTTCATCGTGTATGTATACTGTGCTTCTTAGCATGGAGTATATTTTCCATAAACTAGAGGGCTTGTACTGTTCAGATAGTTTAGTGAAGTAAGCTAAAAAAACGTTATCGCTAAAAGAATTTACCTTATTAGTCTTTCGCCACTCCACGAATGATGAATATGATTGCTCATAATACTTCCTTGATTTTTGAGGTAGCAACTGTAGAGTTGTGGAATTCGCAATTTCTTCAATTTCAGGAGGCGTACAAATTTCATTGTCGCTATCGCTGCTTTCTAGATTCATTTTACGTTGATTTATCAATTTCAAATGTAACAAAAAGCACTAGTGCAACAAGAAACAATGCAGTATCACTTTACTAATGCAGTTGAAAAGAAGCGCGAATCTCAAAGAGAAAGCAATTCTGCTTGTGGATTCCGAAAATTCGAGGATTGTGATTGGTCGACAGGCCGTGGATAATAACTTAGAATCCACGGCCATTGAGGAATGGATGTCATTCTTCGCTTAAGAACACAACAGGAATGCGTACATTATTTAATGGTCGTAGAGAAAACATATCGCATTACACATTACGCGCATAGCCAGCTAACGCATCATCCTAGGCCTTCAAACAAGGATTTTGGGTTTCTAAGGGACACGTTTAGCATGTGGGGAAAGGCGGGAAAATGAGCAAAGGTGGGAAAATCAGAGAATGAGGAGGGGCGCATGTGGGAGGCAGGTGGGGTCCGAATTCTTTCTTAAGCAGTTACAAGTCTACGAAATTAAATATTTTTCTACTATTTCGTTTTGAGGAATTTTTAGAGCTCCAACACTGCACAAACCCGAACTATCGCATCCTATATTATTTAAGTAGTATATATACCTTTTGCGGGTCTCACACGCAACCAATCTTTATAAATGAGGTCTCTAAAGAAAGAGGATTTCACGGAGACACAGCTGACAAATATTTTGTAGTAACATAATATAAGTAACCATAAATATTGTAGAGCAATGTCTTTAGTAAAATCAGAAACGAAAAATACTCAAATGCTATACTTGAAAATATAAAAATATGTATTTCATTCATTACAAAACGACGTTATAAAGTAAGGTATATTCGTACTGATGGATAATGGCGAAGAAACACACCATGTTTTTGGACACAAATGAGAGAAAGTAGTTCTGAAATTTAAGTTTAATTTTTGAACACAAATGGGGGGAAATAGTTCTGAATTTTAATTGGAATCGAATTTCATGCAAATAAATTATAATAGATCCCTTTATCATCACTCATAACAGTTTCTGGTTTAAAATAGAAACAAACGTGAATGTGTAGGATGTCACAATCGTGTGTATGAATATTCGCAAACAGGAAATTAAAAGAGACACGAAAATAAAACATTTATAAAAATAAACGTCGCCTGTTATTTCTGTTATTATTGTTCAGAGAAGCACCATGTGCATAATTTATTCAATTAGTGGCGTGAATAGACATGAATACAAATTTAGTGAAATGCGTTTATAAATATTTACAAGGTTCGTGGAACAAAGCAGGTCGCGGGCAAAGATGGATAAACTCGCAAAGAGACGGCGAATACTGAACCTCATTTTTAATGCTTACCAATTTACAGCTTACCCATCGAATTGATACGGATGGAAAGTATGGATAAACGTTTCAGCAATATTTTATTTTTTGCTCATTTTACCATGATCACAAAATTTCAAATGATCGTCGTTGTTTTCACAGGTAGATTATTGCTTTCACACGTACATTAGGTAGTGCAGAGAAATGAAATACGAGACCTGATTTTTGTACTAATTTAATAAATGAAAAGTAATGGTAACAGCTCTTGGAAGTACAAAACGAGAATAAAGAATTCACTCATCTTATAACCAAAATATAAATTGAACAATTAAAATACTAGTATTCACCATTTGAAATTGCCATGCTGAGCCCAAGTGGAGAAGAATTTAATTTTAATTTTTAGTAAGTAAAATTATCCTAATTTTACTTATCCACCTTTTTAATAAATGAAATTTTAATTATTAAAATTATAAATAAAATAAATTTCTTCTGAAAACAATAAATAATACAATACTGAATACAAACTTTAAATAAGTTTTAAATATTTGTAAGCTTAGGTTTGTAAGCTCTGGTTTAATAGCCCGGATTGCTAAAGCTATTTAAAATCAATAAAGGAATCTCTAAGATTGAACATCAGCCATAACAAAGTTCATAAATAATTTACTCATACAAATTACTAATTTTATCGCTGAGAAATGTTTATGTATCACTATCTTTATTTTGAGAATATGAACCAAACATTAGTAGTCATAGTTCACTGAAAAAGTGTGCATCTGGTAACGCTACATGTAAAGTTATCATATAGCATTTCATCGTATCTCCGTTATTTGGTTTTCCCAACTTTATTTATTTGTTTACAACAGATGCAACGTACTCTTTTCCAGCACATTTTCTCACCCACTTTTGAGTTTATTGACCAAAAACTCTACATATTTTTAAAATAGCTGAAATAGACATTTAATGTGAAAATAAATACGAGAACTACAAGTGGTTGCGCCCAGAGTTTTAATTGCATTATCAGGCGTATTGTGACCCCTTGTTTACATAATTTAGTCTTTCAGGAAATGAAGATTAATTACTGAATGTATGTATCTTCGAACTTTGTCAAACCAACATTGCAGACATGAGGAGAGGTTAATAGAAAGACAGTGAGTGAGGCGTGGTGCAGTTGAATTTCCCATTTATAGTAGAGCAAGAGGTCGCTGTGGGGAACAAAATTCACAGACGCGTCCGCTGTAGGATTTATGTGTAACACGCTATTACTTCGAGTTCTACGGTCTGAAAAAAAATTATGTATCTGCTAAACAAATACTCGGCTTTTTTTTAGGTAATGCATATTTACGTTTTCGTATACTCTTACAAATAACAGGGAAACCTTGCATGAAAATCTAATATTACATTTTGAACACGTGCATCTTTTCCCAAGCCGGTCTACGTGCGTAAGTACCTATGCAACGCAAATCTCAGAGCGCATTTTTTGCGTGACTGCGAGGTTCTGCGCGCGGGAGATCGCGAGCAGATAGAAGCTGCCCTAGAGGGTGTTATGGAGGGCAGGGCGCCAAGGGGGGAGGGGAGGTGCGAGGACCGCCAGGGCACAGGGTTGTCAGCCAAATGGAGAGATGGCGGGGAGGGAGGCGGGCCGTGTGAAAGGATGGGATGGGAGAACGACCGAAGCCGGAGGAGGGTCTGAGAGCGGGGCGTGGGAACGGGGCGTGAGGGCGGGACGTGAGTGTGGGACGTGAGGGCGGGGCGTGAGGGCGGGGCGTGAGGGCGGGGCGTGAGGGGGGGCGTGAGGCGGGGCGTGAGGGGAACGGAGGGAGGGCGGGACGTGACGCGAGGCGTGAAGGCGGGGCGTGAGAGAGGGACGTGAGAGCGGGGCGGGACGTGAGGACGGGGCGTGAGTGCGGGGCGGGGAGGGGCGTGAGAAGAGGGTGGGCATGGGGGAAAAAAAAGGGATAAGACGTACGTGGCCAGATGTGTCAACAGCGGCAGAGGCAAGAAACGAAAGAACTGTTAAAGGAAGGGCTCAGGTTTCCCTCAAGATGCGAAAGGGATAGAGAAAGACAGAGAGAAATATAGAGAGAAAGAGAGAGAGAGAGAAAGAGAAAGAGAGAGAGGGAGAGAGAGGGGGGGAGGGAGGGAGAGGGAGACAAAGGCTTAGAGTTAGGTGAGACATTAAAGCTCCTGGCGCAATAAGGGTCAGATGAAAAGGTTCGCATTTGAATAACGAGGAAAAATGGAGGCAGGGAGTTCGCAAATAGAGCTCATTGGAAAAGCCTCGCGCAAGGTGACATTTTGAATGTAAAGCGTCGCGGTCGTAGTCCACAAAGGGACAGCCGTGTCTATGTGCGCATTCCGCTCTCTGTGAAATATAAACTCGTTAAGAAACGAGAAAAAGGGACGGAGAGAAGGTGACATTTGTTTAGAAATAAAAATATATAGTAAGTTGGATCCAGAAAGGTTTTATTATGCGTTATAATAAGAATCTAGCCTAGAGTTAACAGGAAAATTTGCTGGAATAGGTCGGGAGAGATTCTCAAACTGGCAGTACAGCGTTAGAGTATGGAAAGGAGCGATTGAGGAGGCAGCAGAAGGCAGACCTGACGAAGGCGGTAGAGGATGTAAACGAGCGTGAGACAAGGCACAGGTGGCGGGGACGGCAAGGGCGACAGAGCTCTCAAAAGCAGAGGATGGAAAGCGGCGGTGGATGGAGAGAATGGTGCGCTGGCAGTCGAGTTTATGTTGTACGGCGTCCGTGCTTGTGGCGGAGGCGTCCGAGGGTGGATTGGAGGGGAGAGATGTTGAGTGTGGGCGGGGCGAACCGACCGAGGAACGGAGGGGGCGGGGGCCGCGCGGGTGGCGGGGCGGAGCGAGGCGTTGTGGAGGTGGTGGGCGGGGGCGACGTAGCAGGGGCGTGGCGGGTGCGTGACGGGTGCGTGACGGGGGCGTGGCGGGGACGTGACGGGGCGTGGCGGGGGCGTGGCGGGGCGTGGCGGGGGCGTGGGGGGCGTGGCGGGGGCGTGGCGGGGGCGGGGGGGGCGTGGCGGGGGGGGGGGGAGGCGGGGCGGGAACGTGGCGGGAACGTGGCGGGAACGTGGTGGGGACGTGGTGGGGACGTGGCGGGGACGTGGCGGGGACGTGGTGAGGGCGTGGCGGGGTGTCGGGCGGGGGGCGGGCGCGCTTGAAGCCTGGGGCGAATCCTCTTCGCGGATTCCCGCGCCGCCGTGGCGTCGCGTCGCGTCGTTTTTCTGAGCCGTCGAGCGCGACGCAGGGCGACGTCCCGGGCGCCGGGACGCGACAGGCCGACGGGACGCCCCGCGCCGCGCCGCGCCCGCTGCTCGGCTCCGATCTCAGATCTCCGCGGCCTCTTTCGGCTCCGCAGTTCTGCCTCGGCAGTCCTGCTTCAGGCGCATCGCCTTCATGGTCAGGTTACATATTTATTCGGGTTTTTGTTGTAGGAGGCATTCAGAAAGTCGTACATGCTCTGTGGGAGCGAAAAATGGTTGGTCATTTAGTGAGAGATGAGTAATGGGAAAGTACGTACACAACCAGCATTTTTACTGCTTAAACATCACATACTTTCCCGTATGGTATTTAAGGGGAAGCACCTGTGAAATTTGATGAAAAGTTCAAGTGTTGGTTTTTATCTCTATAAATAAGATTGCACTTTGTAGATTCTTTTGGCTAAGTCGGTCCTCTGTGTTGCATTTAAATTCCCAAAACGATTATTTAAATACCCATGCGCGCTGTCTGCCACGCCCCTTTTTGCGCACTCTGTGTTCTTTTCCAAATATTACTAGAATAATATTTGAAATTTCCCGTTCTTTTCTTCTTAAAGATCTCAAGATTATGTGTGAAAATATTAAAGTGATAAACAAATTTGTCAATTGGATCGTTTTTACGACATTGCAAAAATTTTAAAAAATTAAAAAACAAACTTTTATGTAAAATGCAAAATAAATTGGTGCAATTGTTACTATTAATATGTTCATTATATGTAAAATTTTGAGATTTGAAAAAAAATTCCTTTAAGAAATCCAATTTTCACAGGTGGCTCCCCTTAACGAATATATAAAATTTTCGTATTGCTAATAATATCATACTAATTCAAACATATCAGGACACACTTTCTTCAAAATACGCACAGGAGTTTCGAAGTTGCAATTGTTAAAGACTAAGTTTTGCCATAACCCCATTACCCCTCCCGTGAAGAATGCAATTTTGTTTCTTAGTGTAATCTTAGTTCCTTGTGTTCTCCACAAAGTGAGACGTTTTTGTTCCTTTATTACATTTTTAGCTGACTTCATTCTGCGGAGTGTCTCCATTTCGTAGCACGAGTGTTAAAAGTGTGCAACATTATGAATTACAAGTAAAATTAAATTTACTAAATGATGCAATTGCAATTTGATCACGCGGTTCTTAGCGCATTCGATAACAAACAATTCGCAACATTAGAATGTTTATCAACATGTAACGGGTTTGTATCGTGATAATGAGTAGGTGAAAAACTCGAAGTTCAAAATTGAGTTTAATAATGAAGTTATTTTCACTTTAAAGCAATAATTTAGAAAGTGCGAAAAGTTTGCATGAGGCCAACTAGTTCATTAAACAGCTATTAACAGTTTTGTAATGCTATGAGTTGGAGTTTGTAGTGTGAACTTATACTAAGGGGTAGAAGATTTTAGAAATATACAGGAGATGTCCAACATGACTATTTTTCGGACGGATTTGTTGAATGATTCTACGTGTAGTAGTTCATGTTATTGTGCAATTTCTTGCGTTAAAATGTTGCTATCGTGGGTGTATATAATCTAATTAAGCTTTCGTTGTTGTTTTTTCAGTAAATGGCAAACTCAATAATGGCATACTATTCTCTCTAGATTTTGACCTCATTTGAAAAAGTCTGGGAGTCATTAAAGTAACTCTGGCTACCACTGAAGATTTATCCACCAGGAAAAAAGCAAACATGAAAATCATATTTTCGTTTGAAATATCTTCCTTTCATCATGGAGTGTGCCCCTCGCAGAAACAAAAATATTCATTCTTTGTCCTCTTCTACTGAGCCGTTCCATTTATATTTTACTCTCATTCAACTCAATTTACACTGAATTATGTCAAAGCAAACTTCTCCAAGAACGTATGTTATTTCAGTGTCGATTTTTACATACTCCCTTCCAGTTTAAAAAACGAATTTTTATTCCTTTTCATCTCCGGCGCTGGGTCTAGCGTGTCTCTTTGCTGCCAAACCCCATCACACAGCTAATTGCTAGCTTGCAAACTTCCTGGAATTAAGAGCGCAGCATTAACCTGTATTGTCACATCACACCCACGACTACAAAAGAAACCTGGCGTGTGCCATTCCCTTTGACCTTTTTCCCAACACGTAGTCACGACAGAATGCCCGGAATTATCGCCGAGACGAACGTCACAACAAACGAAAAGGAATGTTTCTGGAATTACGTTCTTTAGCTGCCAAAGTGCTAAACCCTTTTGTGGTGAGTGATGTGGTGAAACCGAACATCAAACATGAGACGTTCTCTTTCTGCGTTCCGTTTCCTGAAGCGTTGCCGGTATAGTTTCCCATTTCGAAGAATTTAAATTAGAAAATGCATTCTGCATGTACTACGCCAGTTTTCCAAGGAACTAGAATCTACTTCAGAATGAGTGCAGTAGGAAATTGGACTGGAAAATGTTCCTAATTGGAAAAGTAGATAGTCAAAGAAACAAACGCGGCACTGTGTACGCGTGTTTGTAATATCTATCACATAAATGTTGAAAGTGGAAATCTATGGATAAAATAATGATTGAACTCTACATTAATGTAAATAATTCCTGGAGATGCGCTTTAGTTATTTCCGATTACCAGAAAAACTGGTAATTTCAGTGTAATAAATTCACTTAATGAAATTTTACGTAAGACGTACTTCAATCTGTGGTCAACATCTTGTAATCACTTGCTCTGGCGATTAAATGCTGTCGCTCAAAAACGTCAAAATTCAGCTGATCCGATTCGATTATGTAATAAAGAAAATCGATAAATTCTGCATTCCTTTTGCTCCATACGATTAAAAGTAGTCAGACGCTGTATGTATATTTGACGCACATACCTTTCGTTACATAAAGTAACGATTAGACTGCATTTGGATTTTTAAATTCAGACTGTGTTTTTAAATGTAAAGTGCAAGTATTTATGCAAGTTTTGAAATAAATAATAATCATCAAAAAAATGATGTAAAAGAAGAATTTTGCAATTTATAGAGCATTTTTATGTTTCGTTGCAGTATAAAATAAGCCCCATTATGTTTGAAAAACGCATTGCTTTCCGATACCAATGAGCAAATTCATTTTCATAATGAGCCAATATTAGTGGCGCAGCACTGAATGAATATTCATCACCCAGTTTGCTGCGCTATCGTTTAAATTAGTAAATTAAATTAAAAGATCGATTTTATTGCAAATATACGTGAAAATGTACTAATAGAAACTAACTAGTAAAGCATGATAGAATTGCTGGAATATACTCACTCTGCTCGAAATGAATATGCAACAATTTTGTGTCAAGTGTTTTTAAATAAAGCTTAAAATGAACAGAATATTTCAACAGCAATTACCATTATCTAATTAAAATCTCATTTAGAAGGGTTTTTGAACAACACTGCAACATATTTGTGATATCCTAAAATCCCTTTCTGCTTCGATGCATGAGTACTACCTAAGATTATTATGCAATAGAGTGACATTTTTTATGTCGAGAAACACCCTATGAATTTTATCGGGCGAGTAATGTGTTTTAAGCGAGTGTGACATTGATAGCATAGAGAAGTTGTTGCAACGCAAGTCAATGTATTAAACGTTCTTAAGCGTTTAAAAAATATACCATGGCAAGTTAGCATGTTACAGAATTAACATGTTCTTTCTAATCCCTGTAGGTTGACGTACAGTTTGAACACTTCCTTTGCACCTTACAATTCCAGCGTTAATTTAGCTTATTGTAAGTTTCAGCGATACCACCCAGTTTTTTTCTTTTTTCTTTTTAAGGTTACTTTTCAACATCTTTGATCACATAGCGACCACTGTGAGTTTTAAACTGTACGACAAACTGTAGGAAGGACCCGTAAGGACAAAAAAACACACAAACATCCATGCCCGAGACGGGATACGAACCCGCGACCCTCGAAGCCGAGGCTGCTACAGCTCTTCAACCTTAACGACCTCCGATATCCTGCTATCACCTACGTTTGCTTGAGTTGCTGTAACCTAAACGTGGCTACGTCACTCCTTGTCTGTACCCAAAAGCAAAAGGTTTTCGTTGTCTCCTTGGTGAACTAAATGTATATCAAAAGTTGAAATGGATGGGTGCAATGTTTATCCTTGGATAAGAGTTTGCCACTGAACTGAACCATTTTGAACCAGTCAAGTAAGCATAATGAGAAACAACACAAGATGTATATCACTGTGTAGAAGTTTACAAGATGCTATGCACTACTAACCCCGATATTAAGCAAGTCCGTGCTCTCATAGTGAATAACCAACGTTTGCCTGTTGGTAAAATCATTTGCAGTTACTTTCTGTATACGATAACGCGGAAGTGGATTGCCGATAGACCTTCTTTTGGTGCAAGCCAACACGCATCCGCATACCGACTCCCAAGCTCTTCAGAATTTGTATTTCGATCAGCCCGGATACCGTTCTGGGCTTGTTGTGTCTAACTACTGTAGCGTCGTGTCGCTAAAACAGTATGGGCACGTGGCGCGGTGTGCACCGGATGCGTAGACAAAGGCAGAAGCTATGACGCACGGGGTTTTTCCGACAGGGTGTGCGGGCGTTAGGGCGGAGGCAATGGTGGCGGCGGGCAGCGTCGCGAGGGCTATTTAAGGGCCGTGAGAACAATGGCTCTTCCTTCTTTGTGATCCTGGCAGCGGCAGCGTAGATCGTCCGTGAGAGGTGCGAGCGTTCACGCGGCGCAATAAGCCGGCAGTTATTGTCGTGACTAGTGAGGCATGTAGTCGGTCTCAGGGCAGGCGGTACTACGCACGGCGAAACATTAGGTAGTATGTTGCGGTGTGGTAGCCGTTGTAAATACCTCTCCTAGCAGTGGGGTCTATTTAGTTAGTTAATTGTATACAGTGCATTGGTTAGTTGTGACTACGGTCTAAATTATGAATAAACCTGCTGTTATTACAAACCACTCTAGTCTGTGTACTGATTACACCTGTATGACGCCACACTACCATCTGTTTGGTCAACTTAAAGATGCTTTCAGAGGTCGAATATTTGCCTCCAACCTATTGGTGAGGACAGAGTGCATGCGTTGTTTAATCAAAAAGTCTTTTCTTTTAGGAGTGTCGGAAAGCATTTGCAATGATGGGCCAATAACACGAAAAGTATGGTTGTTGTTGAATGTTAAAACTATTGGTTATACACGAGACATGCCATTTTTTAAAAACGGCTGAAATACCATTTCTCAAAAACGGCTCCAATTTTTTTTTCAAATTTTTTCAACGGATAGTGATAATTTCACTGTTTAGTAGACAAAATTAATTTTAGGGTCCGTTTTTTTTTAAAAAAAAAAGAAAATTTTAAAATATCTCTTGAATATGCACATTTCAAGTGATTTGTAAACAATTGCTTTAATGAAGTTTTTCGAAAATTTTCTGTGAAAAGAGCTTCAAATTTTAATTTACAGTAACGCTTAAATGCCATTTTCTTAAAAACGGCTCCAAATTTTTCAATGATAGTTGCCATTTAAGACCATGTTATACTATTTTTTGATGTTCTTAAATTAACGTTTCGGTTCTACTATTAGGAAACTGAAAAATTGAGAAAAATTCAAAAAAATTTACTTAGAGCGACGATAGGTGGCTGCTGGCAAGAGTATGTTGCAAGTCCAAAGAAGCATTTAGACCAAAGAAAATAGAAAACTAATTCAAGGAAGACTGTGCCATTCTGTAGCACTGTTTATTTATTTTTTCTCGACTTGTGCGTAGTTGACTCATCAAAATGGTTGGGTTCCATTTTCGCTGAACCCTTTAATTTTCGAAAATTGGAAATGTTATAAAATATGCAAAAACGTATGTGCCACTAATAACTGACATAACGGAAACATATGTCATAACTAACACTGACGGAAAGGGTATAGCCGAATAAGGCGGTAAAAAGTGCTCCCAAACTAAATCGATAATCGCGATGATCATGTGAAAAAGAATACAAAATCCCGTACATTCACAAAATAATCAGCCTCCTAGGGCAACCTGTTGCAGAGGTACAACGAGAAACGTAATTTTCATGTTTAAAAATATGAAAAAATATGTTATAAAATGTTATAAGACCCATTTTAGTGGAAAAAATTGAGACAGTCCTCCAACGTTATCACGTCGAAAATGAATTTCAATTTTTTTCTTATATAAATTTGGCACCAAAATGCGTTGATAAAAATTCCTTTAAGTTGAGCTATGTTTCCCCATCTCTGCATTTTTTTAGCCTGATACTTGCAATATTACGCTGAGAAAAAATAGAACATGCCAAACACGTTTCTCGTAGTATCTCTGCAACGGATTGCCCTAGAAGGCTGATTTTTGTGAATCTACGTCTTTTTGTATTCTCTTTCATATGATCATCGCGATTATCCATTTGGTTTGGGGGCACTTTTCACCACCTTATTTGTCTATACCCTTTACAGTTTTTTTGAAGAGTATATACATTTCATTATTGAAAATGTTGCACTTGAACCTCAGTATTAAAATAAAAACATTTTCATTATCATTGCGTTTGTCAGTACTACTACTTAGATTTTCCAACAGAGAATGAGTTTGAAATATTCGAAAACGGTTAAGAAAGCGCAGGAGACTTGACAGTTCATTCGCAGACGCAAACGAGCGGAATGGAGCAAAGTGAAGTGAAGTGAAGGATACTGCAGTGCGAGCTTCATTGTATAAACACTCAGTGTGGCTTTACATGATAGATGTTTCTTTCCTTTTTCATGTCATTTCATGTTTTAACAACCAGCAGTTTTTATACTATTATTACTGTTATTTATAAAGCATTGAAGGCTTTCACGGCCGGAGTCAATATTCATGTTTTCTTCCGGGCAACAGTCGCCAGTCAGCCGCCGTCCCGGACACTTCGCCCGAGACCTCGCCACTGAAGATGCCCACCGCAGTCGTGGGCGAAACGTTTGGCAGTTCAAAGCCAATTGGACCACGGCCCATCAGCCCTGAAGAAAACATGAATATTACTGTTATTGTTATTATTATTTTAGCATTATTATATTATTTGCATGACATCTATTATCGTATTTTTGTAATGAGCTGCCACCGGGTTACACCCAATTGCAGTGTAAATAAATTTATCTTATTATCACAATGAGCGAGGCCTGCGCGGCGCGGCGCCGCCAAGAGGCGAGCGAAGAGCGTTTCCTTTGTTTCTCGGCGCTTCGCGAGGCGGGGGGTGGGTGGAGAGGTTCTCCGCCCGGGGCGAAGACTCGCCGCGATAAATCTGCGCAATTAATGTATTGCCGCGCGGATCGCATGCGCGGGGAGGGATTTATGGGCCGTATGTGCGGATGGGGCGCTGGAAATGAATGTTTCGCGAACGCAGAGCGATGAATTGATGCGGACACACACGCGAGACGAATGGCCACCGCCGTCGAACTACGCATTTCCCACCCCTTTCCAACAATCAACTGCGTTCAAGCAGAATCTCCGTTTGCCCGTGGTGGAGGAAGTTGGTGTGTTTAACGAACGAGCCATATTAAAAAACTTTCTACCAGCATTATAAACGACTTTTTGTTGTAAGAAATAGTTCATAATCGTGCGTTTTACGACACAAATGATGCCATATTAGCATTTTACGGTACGAATGATTGCGTCATCACACATTTAGCTAATCGCTGCGAGAGAGAAAAAGATCTTCTTCGAGAGAAAAAGGCGTTTCTTCGCCAGTCTTTCCCTCACGCGCATCCTAGAGTCGCAAGATCAACACCCTCTCTGAGGCCAGGCAAAGAGCTGTGAGCTCTCCGTCGACCCGGGACACGTGACAGCTGCGTTCTCTATGCGCAGGAGGAAACGTATCTTTTGACGCGCAATATCGTACATTATCTGACGCCCCTAAGCAGCCCCCTCTTCTGTCAACTCTCTGCCACGCCCCTGAGTCCACCCTGCGAACAACGCCACGTCACGCGCATGCATGGCTAATGGCATGAAGCTTTCGAGCACATTCGAAATTACGCGCAACGCACTTAATAGCCCCTTAATAGTATTTTATGCAATCAGTCTATAATCTCTTTTTTCCCACGAATAAGAAAATTTACCGAACGACGTTGGTTGGAAAATTTAACATTATAAACGAGTTGCATACGCTATTTTGTAAACAATAGTATAAAAATTTAAGGAAGCGAAGTCAATTTGAATGTTAACTTGTAACCTCGGTTTCATGTTATGACTTCATGAGTGCTACGTAAGCAACTAATTTGTTTACAAGTGGCAATTAGGTTTAAAGTTACGTTTCAGACATTATGGATTCTTTGCCAAAAGAAATGTTGAAAGAAGCTGCAAAAGCAGAAAATGAAAGTTTTTTCACAATGTATTTGATTTTACTGCGAACACAGAATATATTTACATGGTACCACGGCCTTCGTAATACTCCATAACTGATGATAAAAGAGGGCTGTGACTATTATATCAGTGATGACATATTTCGTGCAGAAATAGCGATGACGTAATGGTTCGTGCCATAATATGCGATTTTGCTAATGGAAAAGGGTTGTTTATAATGTTAGTATACAAAAAACAAATTTCGGAAGAAAGGACGTCAATTACCCTCCCGAAGAACCCTCTGTCCTACCCTTTCAGACGTCACCATTGGACCAGGGTCCTCCCGAGGCGTATGGAGTTACATAGACAATCGTGTAGATCCCTTCGCACAAGAGCAATCTTCCCACTTCCGAGACGTGCATACTGCGGGAGATGAAAGAACGCGACGAATAGCCAATCAGAGGAAAGAAAACGGAAAAAATTTCTAGAAGCTAGACCATGTGACACATCGGCAGCCAATTCGGAGTACAGGCACCGATGCGAGTCTCGCGTTGTGAATTCCTAAAATACATTTGATGAGAGGATAAAAATGGTATGGGAACGAGCTTGCGCGGAGGCTGGGTTTACGACGCAGGAGAGCGACAGACACTTGACGTCGAGTAGAGGAGACGGACACTTGACTCGAATAGAACAGAGCTTCAACGAAACGGACGATTAATTGACTTGAAGAGATCAGACGACTTATTGACGTCGAGTAGATGAGACTACAACCGGGAGTGGTGGCTCAGTGCATCAACTGATGTCACTGCAACGCCTCTCACCGGGAGGTCCTAGGTTCGAGTCCTGACGGCGGCAGGATTTTCGACACTAGCTTTTCAGCTAGGTCGAATTCAGCCGCTGTCTGGAGGAGAATTCTAGCGGCCGGCTACTCTGATCGGTAGATTTCCGCGGTTTCTCCGATCAACACCAGGTGAATGCCGGAGCAGTACCCTACCAAACGGGCCACGGACCGCGCGCGATCTGTCCTTCCTCTTCCTTGTCCTATCCTCTCCCCATACACACACACACTTACACTAACATGCATTACACTACCACATATTCTGGGAAACCGGTCGGGAGCTTAGAGCTTGTCTCGGCTGGGGCAGTGCCCCACTGGTGGGAGAGTCCTGGTTAGGGGGAAACCCCGCTAGCCGACGGTAGGTCGGCGCCGGATCTCGCCATCCAGCGGCGGAAGATCACCGCCATCTCCCGAGAAAAACATGCACTACACTAACGGGACTAATGACCAAAGCAGTTGACGTGCCCGGAAACACGAAAACTCAATCAATCAATCAATCAATGAAACTACACAGACAGTAATCATGGCCTTACTTCAACTTGGTCGGAATGTTCTCGCCGCCAACTTATACTCGCGACCTGAATTTTAATTGGTGATTGACTGCAACACGTGATCACGCGTAGCAGTGACAGACTATCGCAGCCTTCCAATACTTCGCCCCTGAGACGACCCCGACGCCGAAACCTGTCCGGGTGCCTGATCGCTCCCGAACTTCGTCAAGGCGCCCCCACGCTGCCGACACCCGCCCTCGGCAAGGTATGACCTTCAGCCAGCCGCCGCAGCCCCTTCTCCGCACAAAAGACGCGCCAGCCTCTTCCACGGCGCGGTCATTGCGACAATGGGCGGTGGGCTAGCTTCCTTGAGTGATGACAGTCGATTCACCTCCTCATCAATCGTCAGTAGAGTAATGGCATTGCAATAATGCGCGTAATGACAGGTTTTTTCATACAGAACAAATTCCTTCGAACAATAACCAAAGCACCCTGGTTCATTTCAAACAAACAGCTTCATAAAGAAATTCAAATAAAACCTATCATACACCACATCACCAAGTTATCCAATAATTTTTACAATAATATGTCAACAATTACACAACTATCCAATTACAATTTAGGCAAAGCACCCATAACCCCACCAGAATAAAAAATAGATTTCCTAAACATGTATTTTACATCCAATTTGCTGATTTAGATGATTCCTTGAGAGGTGCTCAGTGGGTTTCCTCTCCCTAGGTAATAACTGTAAAGTAATAATAGTTTAGTGTTTTAAAATAGATCATAAGCATCAAAAACATGTGAAAGAGTTTGTATTGTAAAACTGAACCATGTATACCATTCAGAATAATAAAGTAATTGAAAAAAAAAATAACAGGTTTTTGAAAGTGTTAAAAAATAATTATTAGAGACTTACGAAACAGACTAGTAAATTATCAAGAAGAAAGGTCGCCACGGTAATGCATGCAATTTGTAATTTGTTCTGTGTAATTCCAGCAAAAAAGTGTTTAACATTGTAGCAGAAGTTGGAAAAAGAATTTCAGAAATAAATATGTGGGTTTCTTTCAGGAACCACGTTGAAGGTATTTATTGCAATTTTATTCAGTGACATATGTTGAACACACTTGATCACAATCGTATTGAAAATCTAACCCAGAGAGACCAAACCCTGAAGACGGTCTCGGCTCTCGGGAGCTAAGCCCGTACACCCTTCGACAAACGTCGTAGATCGGTGTGAAAGGTAAGTTGATTGATTCATTGATTGATTTTTTGTGTTTCCGCGCGGGTCAACTGCCTTGGTCATTAGTCCCGTAAGTCTAATGCATGATTTTTCTCGGGAGATGGCGGTGATCTTCCCCCGCTAGATGGCAAGATCCGGCGCCGACCTACCGTCGGCTAGTGGGATTTCCCTTTAACCAGGACTCTCCCATCAGCGTAGCACCGCCCCAGCCGGGACAAGCTCTAAGCTCCCGGTCGGTCTCTCAGAATATGTGGTAGTGTAGTGCATGTTAGAGTAAGTGTGTGTGTGTGAAGGGAGAGGATAGGACAAGGAAGAGGAAGGACAGATCGCGCGCGGTCCGTGGCCCGTTTTTGTAGGGTACTGCTCCGGCATTCGCCTGGTGTTGATCGAAGAAACCACGGTAAACTACCGATCAGAGCAATAGGCCGCTAGAATTCGCCTCCAGACAGCGACTGAATTCGACACTAGCTGAAAAGCTAGTGTCGAAAATCCTGCCGCCGTCAGGACTCGAATCTAGGACCTCCCGGTCAGAGGCGCTGCAGTGACATGAAAGGTAAGTTGCTGACTCACCTGCCGAGTACGTCTGGCGCCCAACCCTGGCAAACCGATCACGCGGGGGAGGGTAGTTACAATTGATCTAATTGATCTAACTCAAGGCTTTGGGAGATTCAACCGGATATCTTAATGTTTGAAGATACTTTACATGAAGGCTCATCATCATTTTCAAACTTTTCTCAAAAATTGTTGCAAAAGCTTTTATTTAACTTTGCCCTCGGATAGCCCTTAAGAGAATTATGCAGGCCTCATGTTCGTTCAAATCCGATCAACACCATGCGAATGCCGGGCCATTATCCTACGAAACGGGGCACGAACCGCGCACGATCTTTCCTCCCTCTTCCTTGTCCTATCCTCATCCCTCACACTTACACTTACATCCTCTACATTACCACACATGCCGGGAGACTGGTCGAAAGCTTAGAGCTTGTCCCGGTTGGGGCGGTGTCCCGCTGGTGGAATGTATCTGACCCTGCTAACACTCGGCACGTCGGTCGGCGCCGGATCTAGCCATCCAGCGGGGGAGCATCAACGCCACTACCCGAGCATGCACTACACTTACGGAACTAATGACCTTGGTTACCTGGAATCAGTAACAATCAATCGACATGTAGGTCGGCGCCGGATCCAACGGGTAACGACTACCACCACATCTCGTAATACACGTAAGGACAATACTTCCGTGACCTATGGCCATAAGCAGCTGGCGCCCCCGGAAACTCGAAATAAGATGGAGTTTGCTGAATCCACATTGCTGTGGATAGAAGAAGAACCAGATATCATGTGTAGCATTCTATGGTCAGACGAAGCAGCTGTCCACGTGGGTGCGTTCATAAACCTCTATAACTGCCATCATTGGACCCCTAGTATCAACAGATCTGGAGCTACAATTGAAAAAGTTGCAGTCACGTCTATCGCTGACTGTATGGTGTGGTATTCGTGATGACACTCTCATCGGTCCTTACATTTTTCGTAAAACAATATATGCGGAAAGGTAGGCGCATATGCTTCAAATGTTTGTTTATCCCATTGTGTCAACCTGGGACGGATTTGCTAATTTGCATGATAAAGCACCTCCTCATTTTGCTTGGATTTCGCGAGAATGTCTTGACAATGCTTTTCCAGGCCTCGTTATTGGACGTCGTGGAAATGTTGAGTGGCCCGCGAGGAACTTAGACTTGACCCCATTGGATTTTTCCTCTGGGGGTATTTTAAAAGAGAAAGTGTATGCCAGAAAACCTCATGGCTTGAACTCTTTGGAAGTAGTCACTAAGGAAGACTGTGCGCGGGTACCAAAAGACATGTTGCAATGGTTTGTGTGGAATTTTGGGCCCCGACTGCTACGGTGTGCTACTAAAGCTCGTGCTTACGATTGAAACAGGAAATGGCAAGGACTATAGTAAATTATAGATGTACCATGTAACTTTGTTATTGACAAAATAAAATTGAAATGAAAATAGGGATAAATTTGTGGATCACCTAACAATCAAGCACTCAAGATGTAGGTCGGCGCCGGATCTCGCCATCCAACGGGTAACAACCGCTACCTCTTGTAATATAAATATGGACTATACTTACGGGACGAATGGCCATATCAACTGGCGCGCCCGGAAATTCGTGGAGGGGCGGAGTGCCTCCTCTACCGCTGGCAGAGCGCGCCGAACCGCCTCGCGACAGCTCCACCAATGAGAGAGGGCTTGGGTTCGAGCCCACTGCAGGGCACATTCTATCATGAGATTACATTGTGTGATTTACACTCAAATGAATTTATAATTTTGAAAAGGCCGTACTTCCATCAGCTTCTCGACGCTCGTAGGTGTTTCCCGATCTCTACATCTACAGACAAGAAGCTTGCCTACCTGGATTATTGTCGTGGATATGTGGTATTTTTACATGTTATGTAGCTACCAGATTGATGTGTTTTTTATTTAACCTATTATCCGCTAAAGAATGAAGGTAGTAGTTAAAGAGACAGTTAAGCATCGGTACAGAACCTATGGGGATGACACGCCTTCACTGTTATATTTAGGGAAAATATATTTATTCATTGTAAGTTTTGGGAAAAATACTATTTTACTAGATATAGTGCACTTTCGTTAGCCAATGCATATCTTCACTACGAGGTGCTTTGATGAGATGTCACAATGTAGGGGATGCCACATTTACAATGAACCAGTTTCAATTTACATAATTTATTATCTGAAAAGTACATTTGTGGCAATAAGCGTTGCAATGGAAGCGCACAGTTTGTTGAACGTCCCCACTAATCTACCATTCCCTTTTTTGTTCCTATGAGAGGGTGTTACAGAACACAGTGCGAGACGGAGCTGAAAACATGGCTCCTAGTCAGATAGTAACCCAGAACCATTGCGAACATGGTTGGGTAAAAATTGCGTTGGCCATAAACATTTTTACTTAACAAAAATAAATGTCTGGAATGGGAACTTTACATAACATTTTAATTTCCTGTTTGCAAACATCACCATCATTACATCTTTTCTAGAATACGTATATTGTAACGTCGTGAGTAGGGATCTACACCACAAAGAAACAGACACGAGTGGGTATTTAAAATTTATTTACAATAAATTATGTACACTATTTACAGACCTCACTCTAAGGTGTTTGTCGGATCTACCTGCAGCAGGCCCCCTATCCCAACACGCGCCTTGCGGCCGCGCCTGCGATTAGCCAACTCGGCCGAGTCGCAACTTGGCACCTGGTGTGCCTCGGCAGACAATCTGCCCCAAAGTATCGAGCATACTTCACAGTGCTCGAGACTCGAACACCTACACGTCCCTACAGCACTTCCGCACTAGACTTGGCCGGACAAGTTTTGCGGTGTTTTGCCGCGAGGAAACCAGAAATGTTACCCAACCCAGGGCTTCTGCGTCAGCCCTTTTATATGCTCGAGTCATGACTTCCTGCGTCATCTTTCCCCCACGCACTCGTCTTGAGGCGCCTGCTTTTTCCGTTGCAATTTGCACCCGGCACTTACAAGCCCTCTCCCCTTTTGGACTTTCCCTGAAGGGTTGGCCTTTGTTCGGAAGCCTATTTTTGGCTCCCTCATTCCCATACCTTGCAGCTTGTCTCTCTGGAGCAGGGAGTTAAGTCTATGACGCTACAGTATACATATTCCCTATTCCTTCACCAACAGTTGCTCACAATATACCGATCGATGCACCAATGCTGAGTTTGTACACACCATTCGTATACACCAATGCTTAGTTACAAAGGTGGTAGAAAGTAAGAATGATTGAGTAAAGTGTGGATAACTAAAGTAGTAATAAACATTAGCTATTACAAATTATACAAATGATATTAAACAATATTGACAACTGTCCCAAATTATTTGGGGTACCCTCTTAAATATTCACTAAACAAACAAATCCACAGCCTCGGCAGATTTAATGAAACTTTCCGAGCACTATAAACCATAGGGATAGATCAAGCCTCTCACTCAGAACGCGTCTGGCACTGGAAAGTCATTCCCTGAACAGCAACACGCACTGCATGCCTTCTTTACCCACAAAACCATGTTTCTTGTATCTTTTGTTTCGAAATTATCTCTCCCCCAATTTTTGTCATTTACTTTGTTACCAGTCTAAATATTGTATTCCAAATGTCATGATTTAATCTTGCAAAGAACAGTGAATGGGTCTAGTGCGGTTGTGAGGCTGAATAGAAACAAGGCAGCGGTTGATGAGAACGGAAAGAGCGCTGAAAAGAGTTTGACGAGTGGGATGAGTGGATTCGCAGAGGAGGGGGGTGAGGTGACGATTGACGTGGACAGATAAACAGCAAGCGTTGGTGGTTTGTTGAGATACGCAAAGTTGGCGGGTTTGGCGAGAG
Source organism: Teleogryllus oceanicus (assembly GCA_964035755.1). Taxonomy (NCBI): domain Eukaryota; kingdom Metazoa; phylum Arthropoda; class Insecta; order Orthoptera; family Gryllidae; genus Teleogryllus; species Teleogryllus oceanicus. Next base: position 19,876,068 of record CAXIVR010000007.1, on the reverse strand, counting down.
TTTGAATGGGTCAGAGCCTAGAGCGGGATGCGTAGGACTGGTGCAGGAATTGAAATCGCAGATAGAACGAGAAGCGCGGGGAGAAACGGAGGGCGAACGTCAAGTATTTAGCGATGCCTAATTAGCCGTGGAGTACTATCAGCACCGGGCAACGTAGGCCGGGGGGGGGGGGGGGGCGCCACGAACGATAGCGGTGGATGCGATATTGACTCAGATAACGGGCTGCGGGTGCGGGAGAGAGGCTTACAGTATTTGAAGATGCAAGTATCTGCTTACAAGAAGACATGCCACACGGCGGCAGTGAGGGTGCGAGCGAGATGAGATGAGATGAGGGCGAAGGCGAGAGTGACGGTGAATGCGGTGGCGAGAGCAAAGGCAAAGACGAGGGCATGGATGGTGGTGAAGAAGGGAAGGTGAAGTTGAAGTAAAGCAGCGCAAAAGGATAGCTGGGTGGGAGTGAGTACGAAGACGAAGGCGTTGCCGAAGGCGACGATGAGGGCGAGGGCGAATGCGAATGTGAAGACGACAGTGGGGGCGAGGGGGTAGGCGAAGGTGAAGTAGAGCTAGCGCAAAGACGATGGCGAGGCGGTGGTGAAGATGAAGACGAAGGCGAGGCCGAAGGTGAAGATGAGGGCGAGGGCGAATGCGAAGGGGAATGTGAAGTAAGAGCAAACGCAAAAGCGATGGCGAGGCAGGGGTGAGACGAAGACGAGGCAAGGAGAGGGAGGGGGGGGGGCGAGGGCGTGGGCGTGGTCGAGCACAGTGCTCAGGGCTCCGGCCGCCAATTGGCCTCCGGCTTGGCCATCGCCCGGCGATTGCTACTTGACTGCTGCTTACTCCCCCTCCACCGCTTCCCGAGGCCGCAGCGTTTTGAAGCAGCCAGCCGAGCGGGGCGGCTTGCCTAGATAAAAGCGTGGGTGGCAGAGACGGACATGGACGGGTGGGGGCCATGAGGGGCGTGGAGCAGCCGGACGGGGCGAAGGTAGGCGGGAGTGAGGGCATGGGGGGCGTGGAGGGGTGAAGGATAGCGAAGAAGAGCGTGGAGTGGCAGGGAGAGGCGAAAAGGGGTGGAGGACGGCCTTTCAGGGAGCGAGCGGCGTGACGGGGCGTGATGGTGCGTGGCGGGCGAGAGTGGGAGGGGCATGGTAGTGCATGACTGTGCGAGGTGGGAGTGAAGTTCCACCTAGCGGTGCTGAGCGGAGTGGAGGGACGTGGCAGGTTGACGGAGGGGGGGGGGGTGGCGGGACACGTAGTGTAGCGTAGCGGTGGGACGTGTAAGGGCGTGTGGGAGCGTGGAGTGGTTGGGGGCGGCAGAAATATTGTGTAGGGATTTAGAGAGGTGTGGTTGGGGTGTGGGAGGATCGGAGGACAGTGGTGGTGTGTGAAGGGATGTTGAGGGAAGGAGGATGGCCGCGGGGCGTGGCAGGGAATGTCCATAAAGGGCTTCGGAAAAGCGGCGGTGAGGCTTAAGCTAGTCACAGTGCAGCCGAAATATCGGTTGTTCGCTCTTGGACGACTGCGAGCGCAATCATTCGACTTAAGACATCCGAAATGCACCCAAATGTTACATCCGCAATCGTACAAATATCCCCATAGTTCCACAGCTCCTTGTTTGAAACATTTGCAGAGGTACGCTCAAGACCATCTACATGTATTGGAGGTAGCATTGTTATTGCAGATGGCCTTGACTCTTCAGATGATTTCCGGCGAATGGAACCGCCAAAACCAAACGAAACCTATCGTTGCCCGACAACCGAGTTTTCCGAATGCCGTCAGAATAGGTCGTTGGGTTCGATATGCCCATTTCCATTTCCATATGTTCGAGCGAATCGGACTATCGAACGCAAAAGCCCGACCGGAAATTCGGCCATAATCGGTTCCAGTGTGACTGCTGCCTTAAGGCCGCTCCACAATAGCCCGCGAACGGGAACGGGAACGTGAAGGCGAGGACGGGAACGGGAACGGGAGGACGTGCGCTTCACAATAAACGCCAACGGGGAGAGGCAACAGCGCTATGAATCTGTAGCGACAAAAAAGAGAACTTTAAGAAACAGTTGTCGAAACCAAAGCACACCTAGCTATGCTACGGTGTTCACTCTTTGCATTGCCATCAGTGTCTAATGTGTTTGCGTTAGCTGCTATGAATAAAAAATACTTTAACGAAAGAGTATTAATTAGAAAATATAACTACAAGTACAAAGAATGCCAAAACTACTGCGAACTTACGGAAAATACAACTACGAGAAACTGAAATTTTGTCAATAAATGAAGAGCTCCAATGTACTTTAACAAAACATTTTTTTAAAAAATTGTGGGGAATTTTAATTGTAAGTATTAATATGAATAGAAAAACAATTATACTATAATTACTAAAAATAACTAAAACAAATCAACAATGACTAACAAAACCCGCCTCAAACCCTCGCAAATCCACGCTCTAACTTCAATATCGCCCTGCACTTTCAATTCCGCTCCACACCAGAGCAGTGTCGCCTGTCGCGCGCCCGATCAGCTGGAGAGCTTGGCCGCCATTTGCTGCACTTTCATTGGTCGAGAGGCTTCGCGTTCCCGGGCTGAGATAAATGTTGACCATCCTTCCCGTTCCCATCGTGTTGTGAATGCCTGCCTGAGATGTACATCTTGTAACTTTCTTTACGTTCCCGTTTGCGTTCGCGTTCCCGTTCGCGTTCGCGTTCCCGTTCGCGGGCTCTTGTAAAGCGGCCTTTCCAGTGCTGGAAGATGCGAGTACCTGCTGGTCGTGGCGGGGTGTGAAGTGCCGTGTAGTGACGTAGGTAGGGGCGCGTAGCGCCGTGGAGGGTGGTGGGAGCTGTGCTCTTACGTTGCTTTTCGCCTTCGGCGCCGCAGCTAACGACGTCGGCTTTTCGCCCGCGCTCCCCCCACCCCCCGCTCTACCATGAAGCTGCCTTGAGATGGTGGGAGACGACTTTCTTACAGCCTTTCAGGATTTTCTTTGTGATCCGGAGGTCGCTTTGTTGCTTCTAAAATGTCTTTGAAGATGGTATTTCATTTATACCTGTAATGTTGAAAATCTCCCTAGATTGAGTTTCTAATCCGATTATATGTGTTATGAGTTTCGTACTAAAACTGGTTCATAATTTGAAGGAAATAGGAACATATTGAATAAGGGACTTTTAATATATTTTACTCAGTAACTTCATTCATTTTATGAAGCAACAAAAGTGTTGGCAAATATAATTTATAATCTAAAGATTTTTGTTGACATTTGACAAATACAAACAAATACTACCCACTTATGATGATACCATTTCGAATATAACTTTCACATTGTAATTTTGGAAAGGTTAAATGCATGAACATTTGGACACTTTTGCTTCACTCAAAATAATAAAATCAATCATGACGACTATATTTGACTTCATATTCTAATATCTTCACTATATAATAATGTAATTTATTCAAAAGAACGAAAAATGCAGCTCAACATTATGATCATTAAAAATATTACATTATACTATCTAACTTCACACTTTAATATTTGCCACAGTACCTTACCCACCAAATTTTAAGTATCTCATGTATAACTTTACTTTGCTTTTGCCATTGAAATTTACGATTCCTCTTTATCACTGTGCATTACTAGCGCTCAAACGGACAGCAGTATGAAAAATAATGATTATCGTTTCTTTATTTGTAACAGAGTAATTTTCTCTTTTTCTTTGTTCTAGCCTTCTAATCAACTGAGGTGCCGTTAATAATGTTAACTCTGCGGAACACGCGGTCGATCTCTCAGCTGACCGAGTTGTTCTTCCATCGGTGAAGCGTTGCACAAACACCGTCGTTCTCATAACCAATTATGGTCCTCAGACGTCACAGCTTCCAGTTCGTGCCAACAGGTAGTATGCTGTTGTCACGAGAATAATCGCATTCAAGCCGTGAGAAACGCAACATACCGCAGAGCACAATGTGTAGTATAATGTACATCTGAAACGACTTTTTAAAGAACTTTTTTTCTTGTTCATATGATTGATAAATATTGTAGTATAATTAAGTTTCATAATTTCGATGATAGTAAAGGTGTTTAATACATGTTTGTGCCTCAGACACCCAAGAGACACCCTTCTGTTCTCATAAACCGCTGCCTATTTATTTTTTTTTTTTTAGTTTTTTTTTTTTTTCTCCCTTTCAAAATTTATTGCTTATTTATCCTTGAAAATAGATTTTATTACATGGGAGTTTTTTTTGTTTTTTTTTCTCCCTTTCAAAATTCAAAATTTAAGTAGTATATGACTTAGTGTAGGGATCACAGAATTTTGAAAATGTGCACACAATTCACTTTTCCCCATAGCACGTCATACACAGTTTTTAACTCTTTTTTCGATGTAAAATAAATAAAAAAGAGACAATTTGTGAAGCAATACAAGCTTACATTCCAATGAAGCATCTGAGAGATCCTCGCGTGCGTTCGAGTAACTTGAGTGAGTGCGAGAGAGTGAGTGAGTGCGAGAGAGTGAGTGCGAGAGAGTGAGTGAGTGCGAGTGAGGAGTGCGAGTGAGCGAGTGCGAGTGAGCGAGTGCGAGTGAGCGAGTGCGAGTGAGCGAGTGCGAGTGACGAGTGCGAGTGAGTGAATGCGAGTGAGGGAGTGAAGGTGCGAGTGCAACGTGAAGGCGCGAGAACCAGCGCAGCCGCGGCGCGCTACGATGCCCCGCGCGCCCCTCAGCGGCTCCAGAGAATGGAACAACCTCCGCACGCCTATCGAATGCCAACACGTCTTCCTCCGGGCATTCGTGAATGAATGGAACAAAACCTGATTTCTTTTGGTAATAATAAATAAAACACCTCAAATAAATTAATGATATAGATGAAATAAATGATAAAAAACTGGAAAAAATAATAAAGTAATAAATACCTCAAAACAACTTTCATAACTTAGCAATTTCGAAGTAGTTTTTCTGCGTTTTAATATTTTTCGATCCCGGGGAAAATTATTAGATAATGGGAAAGAGGAAATAAAAATTACCTGCAGCAACCCTATGGTAACTGTCATTCCGGGGAACGCTATTCGGTTTCCCATATCATCTTTTGAAAGAATGGAACTAAAGCTACATTTTGCGCTGTTTCACAGACTGAAGTAAAATCAACACCGTATTCCTCGTACCATAACCATCTCGCTTCCAAAATACGTCATGCATTTCACGTCATTGCGTCCGGACTACAGCTCTCTACCTCAAAACATGTCATTATGGCAGCGAACAATGGAATGCGCGAGCCCACGATGTGTCACTTATTCGAGCAATAATTGCGAAGTGCCGCAGAAACTCGCTGGCAGCGCTCTGCCCTCGTTGAGGCGAGGGCACGCGCCAATGACAGGCGCCGATTCCGAGCGGCCTCTAAAATCCGCGTATACGTGCAACGCTAGTAATGAGACGCTATTTAAAACGAAGAGACGGACAGCCCTGCGAAAATTGAGAGCGGAAGGCACGCGATAGCACTGCGAAACGAGAGTGCAATTACGAAATAAAACGAGGGTTTATTTTATTACGCCCTGTTCGCAGTCGCCCTTTCCCCTTTGCCATATCTCCCTCGCGAGAACCAACGAGAAATTGCGGCCGCGGGGCGTTTTCGCGATCAGATGGCGCTGCCGCGGGCTGCGTCCGCACTCCACGCGTATTTGGTCGCGAGATGGAAGCGCGCTCACGAGATGCGTTTGATTGCCCCGGGGAACGATGATTGTGTGTCTAATTTTACGGTGCCTATACATGACGATTTCAGATTCAAAACCTCACGGCACCAGAAATGTTCGAGCTGAAAGTACGTTTCGGAGTATTGAAGCAACAAATACTACAAAACATATCATTTCCCTATAATATTCATAAAAAGTAAAGTCACGATGTTTGACGGCCAACTCCTGCTAGATGGACCAACTTAATTTCGTATATTAACATTTACGTGATAGGCTGTGAATGTGCAGATAGTATTGAGTTAAATTAGGACATTATACTCGTACATAAAAAAATTAAAATTGACTGTTAATTCCCTTCATATCAGCAGACAGTTTCGGCATATATTTTTCTTGACAGACACGAGTCATTTTAAAAGTTTTAGAAATAAAATCACAAAATCATAAGTTTTAAAGTTTTATTTTTCATTCACAAAGTTCATTATGCGAATTTTTGAGGATCATGTTTTCCCAAACTTCAGGCTAGGAGGAAGATAAAAGGAAAATAGTTATTTAAGTCTAATTGAGGACGTGTTACATACGGGACATTGTTTGTCAAAACGGCCCCCCCAAAAAAAGGTTCGGGAATCATGCAAATAATTGTATTTATTCATCATGATTCATCATGATAAAAAATTGGATTGTTTTGGAACGTTATTTTTTATCAGAATAGAATTCAATTTTTTAACGATTTTAATAAAATTTCCAAACTAAGAATGTGTACATCAAGTTTCGCTTAATATTTTGTTGACACTATCTCCTGACATCAAGCAACAGAAAAACTGCACAACAACAACAAAACAACAACAATTTTTCAAGGTCAATGCCAGGTCATAGAGATCATAAATGAGTAAACATCTTTAAAACTCGATTTTGAAAATACATAGTTTTTTTCGATTTTCAAAAACCAAAATACTCCTAGATACTTATAATATATGGTTTTATTTATAATTTCATCAAGGGTCATTGAAAGGATTCAGAATTACAAGGTTATTGATGAAAAGTTCGGACAAAATAAAAATAAAAAACTTGCAAAATAATTGTTTATTGGGAAAACGATAGGTTCATTACAATTTTTTGCTAATTTTTAATATTCAGCTACCTGAAGATACTTTACGTTTTGCGCCTTTTGTCACTTGGCGGGCTAGAACTGAAAGAAACACGAGTGTTTTTGTAAGTTTTCAATAAAGAAATAACATTTGGAAAAAATTCTGAATGCACTCCTTGTTGCTGGTCGTTTGGTTGGGGTATCTTGTAGGTAGGGATGTTTTTCAAATCTTCAAAAATTGTAACATAGACACCATCTTGTTGTATAAAGAAAGTTTTAATCAGAAAATTCTTCTAATCCTGGAGGATGAAGGCGTTAAAGGATCTGATACTTTTGATTGGGACAGCAAACCGATTTTTCCCCAAGATTTTCGTGTTTTCTTGAATGTCTTCCTTTGCTGTGAAAGCAAACTTAGTTCTTTTGATATTATCCTGTTATTATCATCAGAAGTACAGCTGCAGAGATGTATGAATTTGGCGATCAACTGGAAGCTGGAAACTGGCTCTTGCTGTTAGTCTTTTAACAGTTTGTTCAATTCATCGCTATGAGAAGTTTTGAAAAAGTGCTACTCAAATATCTTTTGTTGAATGTTAAAAAATAATCTAAAAATTGTAATGAACTGAATAATTGTAATAATTATTAATATAATAGTATAATAAAATTGTAATAATTTCGAATATTTTTTTTAAAACTCAATAGTTTTCTGTGAAAAAAACTATAAATTTCCCATTTACAGTAACACTTACATTCACCATTTTCATAAAAAAGCACTAAATTTTCCAACCAAAATTTCCATAAGGTAACGGGGTGCATTGCCACATCTTTGTTTCCTTTAAAGTTCTACTATGTTACATCAATCTTCACAATTTTGTTTACAATTTAATCCTTCACAATTGTATAATGTTTCTTCAAAATATTTAAGTCAAAGCTACCATAATTTGAAAGCTGTTATTATTTGTTTTAAAAGCAAGCAAAGTGGTAATGTTACCCTGCAGGGGTCAAACATGCCACCTTATTTATTTTCAAGTTATGGCAATGTTTATATGTATAGAGTTGATAGAAAACAGAAACAATTATTATGCATCAGAACAAATTTTATGATTATTAGTCTTTGGTTTTGGACTGTTAAATGCAATAAATAGAGATAAATGCTTCTTTGAGAACTTAGTCTAAAATAAATTTTATTAACTGTTTTAATAGAAAAATGCAATAGGAAAAAGTGCTTTTTCTTTTTTAATTTATGACTTGATTTTTTGGAACCAATTCATACAGTTTAGTGCTTTTTCTTATTAATTTTGCTCTTTAATTTTCCATTGCTTGGTGCATTTAACTTCATCTGAGGTTTGTAACCCTTAGATATTGGAATTTTTATTTGTCTATGTGGCATTCTCTAAAAGAAGACGAACTAAATAAATGATGTGATTTTCAAAGTTACACTGCAAGTATGGTAACAACAAAAAAGTAATTTTGTATTAAATGTAATTAATCAATTTTTACAATTTATAAGTCATAAGCTTTAGAATTGATATATAAACTCACAAATGTCAATTTTTTCAATGTAATAATATCGTCTTAAAGGATATATATGAGAAAAACAATGGCAATCTTGCTCTGTAAGTGGTATATGCTAATAAAACGTTTTGTCTTGTTTATGATGAATAATTATTAAGTCATGACAAAGCATGGATATGACACATTTACTTACCTACGCCGTTTATTTCAACTCAATTAACCCAAAATAAACGAAGTTTCGATTACGAGATTTGACTGCGCCATCATACACCATACATATTTACGGACATTTTAGATTGCAACTGTAAATTAACGCAACAAACGATTGTATATAATGTTACTAAGAGAGGTACTAACTATGGGAACAGCCAGCAAATATATTTACGATACAGACTGCGCTACTTAAATTTTTCGAAGTTGTGGCAATGTTTCACCCCTGGCAATGTTACCCGTCGTTACCCTATAGGTGGAGGTTTTACTCTTCTATTATATTTTTGAAGTCATTTTTCGTTTCTGCCATAAAGAAATCGAAAAATTGAGCAAATGTGAAAACTGAAGTTTGGGCAGCGATAGATGACAGCTTATAAGAGGATAGGGCACGACCCAAAAGCTAGACCTGGCAATAGAAATAGGAAACTAACTACTACAAGAAAGTTTGTGCCATTCTGCAGCACCACTAGTTATGAATTGCATTAATTTCAAGCAAAAGTTATATGAAACCCAGTAGCTTTTTCAAACCTTTTTCATTATTTTCATTAAAGATATAATTTTTAGAACAAATTTCATTAAAAAAATCCCTTTAATCAAGTTTGTTCTTTTGCAATCTTGTTTATTTGCAGTTTTTGAAAATGCAGTGAACTCTGACGGAAAACGGAACAAGCGCCAAATGTTTAAGCTCTAAATTCTCTATCCGAGATAAAACTTCAAGAACACATTGGTAGCAGTTTCTGAGTGCGCAATTGTTCAAACAATTGCCTACAGTTGAATTGAATTTGCCTTATTTTACGTGGCGAGACTCAGGGCATGAGGCCTGCTCTTCCGTCTGACCACGCAAATTTCTTTACACTCCTTTCACCTATCATGGGAGAAAGAAGGTATTACTTGGGCGACGAAACAGGCGATTTGAATTTAGCTCAGAGGCGTCATTTAGGCTTGAGGATCTTTTACATGCAGTAAATGTACTAACATGGGACAGCCGGCTTTACTTCCCCTCCGAAGGAAGGCGTACGAAGGATTTTTTCGCTCTTAAAAATCCACGGCTTCGATCGGGTTTGAACCCGCAAACTTGGGTATAACAGTCCAACACGCTAACCCCTACACCATCGCCGCCGCCAAAAATTGCGCGACAGCTACTTGTTTTTTCCTACAAAAAATGTACTTGTCCTTATTTAACTTTTAATTGATCGCACTCACAATAATGGGAGTGGTCGTGTGGATTGCAACACGCGTGGTAGTTCTTTTGATATTCGGTTACGAACAAATTGTTGTTTCCTTAATATATGTAACTTAGGCAAGAGTAGCTAAAACTGTGATTATTTGTAAAATATTATGTACTGCGGTCTCTCCCTCTGTCTCATCGCGATACCACTGTGGCACCTCCCCGGCACTCGAAAGGCCAACATCAACCGTAAGGCTCCAATGCTTCTTTGTGGCGTACGGTTGTTTTACTGCAAATCACGAGTGCAGCATCCCCTAGTTGCTTGTGCCCTAACTTCCTGGTCTCACCACATTTGAATATATAAATTGCTGAAGATGATGATCTCAGGGAACTAGAAGCGGGTGGATGTCGAAAGACAAGAACGAACACACTCTGGCACAGTATGTTATCTGGCTCAAAACCAATGCACACACAAGAAAGTGAAATAGAATACACAAATCAAAATTAATATGCACTGTCAACAATACACATGATATGAAACATTTTTTGAGTAAGCAATTACGAAAATTAAATTACACTTCTCTGGATAGTTCCAAACATAAACTGGCTGTCTCATCGTATATTATATCAGTAGTATACATACCTTTTGCGGCTCTCACAGGCAACCAATCTTTATAATGAGGTTTATAAAGAAATAGAATTTCACAAGACGTGACGAATTGCACTCTCATTTTAAAAATATGAAGAATTTCTTTAAAAAATCTTAACTAAATTTTCACGTCAAATGCAACCCGCCATACGACCGGATTTTTGAATATATATCGAACAAGTGGGAAAAATACAAGAGTCTTGAAGAAAAAGATATATTACAGGCTTAATTTGAACATGCAAAAATAGAGAAGAGTGTGGAATTTAACATGGAGGTTCTCAGGGTCTAGTCTATACTTTTTTCTACAGGATCCTTAAAAAAATATGGCCACAATATGAAAAATATACATTAGAATGAAGATCTTTCTGTTACACAATTCTTCAAATATTCAATGTCCTAAATAGCAATTGGGATCTTATTTATACAGAATTTTATCCCAATGTTAAGTGCAATAATAGGATTTTCCAGGCTGAATTTTTCACAATTATCCTATATACAATACCCTCCATTCTTTCTGCTTCTTCTTTTGGAAACCGGCCGCCGTTTCGTAATCTTGGCAGACCCTGCGTGAGCCGGAAATAACAGGTCGTATTCTCACACTACTAATTTGTTTCTACAAGGAATTTTGTAGTATTATTAGTTACAAAATACGCTGACGGAATACTCCCATAATCCTCAAAACTCTCCAGCTTACTGATAGCAGTTTCTGGACGGAAATGCCTAGGGGGAATAAGAAAACGAACATTGAGCTTTACTTTCGACGAATTTCCAGGACGCTCGTTGAGTTTCGCCTCTTGACGTACCGCATGCTACTGAAACGAAACATCTTCCCGTACTTTGGCGTTCTCTTTCTTTTGATCCAATTTTCTTCTTCGTGGAAGAAATACTCAAGGACGCCAAACAGAATTTGCAGTCTTGGGAATGCAGTGATGTGCACGAGGTAGCTGCCTCACTCCGGGGTGTCAGCTCGTAGTCTTACATGTTATTTTTTCAATTGAATAGTAATAAGAAAACCATAAGTTTTACATATAAGTTCAAACTAAAAGTTTTCACAAAAATATAAAATCTTCCAAAAGGTTTCAAAGGCTGTAAAAATATAATCCGCTATTAAAGTAGTTATTCAACACGTATATATTTTATTGTTGAAAATCTCAACAATTTCTTTCCTTACAATTTAAATACTCTTCAGGGAAAGAAGGATACTTCTGCGAATGATAACCTCACTTGTTGAGCCTTTTTCCCAATGCGTAGAGGGAATTCGATTAATTTACTGTTAATGGAGGTTCAATGATAATACGGCTCAGAGAAGTAAGTATCTCTCGGCAGCAATCTCAATAGATTGAGCGCAGAATTGCTTCCAGCCAGTCGTCCTTGGATCTGCGCAGTAGCTCTCGACGTGTCAATTTTTTTACTGCCGTAATCGTTCTGCCGTAGCCGAAGTCGTTCTGCACACTATGGTAGTCAGCCTAACTTATCTGATATCAGGAGCGAGCCATCTCACTATAAAGTTGAGTGAGCGGTTACACTATTTGCATGCTTCTTTATATAAATGCTACGACATGATACACAAATTAGATGTATTATGTTCTCAAACAAATATACTTGTAAATATGCGTGTACATGTGAGATTTTTCGAGGTCAAGTGTTCCATAAGATTTGTGCACTTATAAACTTGTTTTTTTAAATTAATAAAGCAGATTTTCAAATTTGTTTAAACATTTTAAGGCTATACTATTCTGAAACTGTCTCAGTGATCACATCAACTGAACATCTTACCACATGTTCTTTGTATGATTTTGTCACACCGACGGCACACAATTTAGGCAGTTAGATCGAAATATAAGAGAGGTCAAAGACAGTGCGTAACGAAGGACCAGAGGATACCTGCTAAAATGCAAAACGATTCATGATGATGATAATGATATTTTTGATACAAATAAATTCCCTTCTTCATATGCCCGGATACGAGATGGAAATGCGAGTCGAATACGAATTTAGTAGCTGTTCTTGTGGCTCATTGCAAAGTCGCAAACTTTTCACCACTGAGATCCGGGTTCGATTCCCGTCGAATCTCATGTGAAATTTGTTCTAACAAAACGAGTTCTGCTGCTTCACAAGGGCTAGTCCAACCCCTGTGAAGTGTCCTAAACCCTATCCCTATCCTTATTCCTTCCTAATTCTGGCCGCTGGGTAGTGACGCAGGAGCGCGCGGTAGGAGGCGCGTACGCGGAGATGCTACCTGGCGGTCCTCTTGACAACCGACTGCGACGAGACGCGACAATGTTAACGGAGGATTACTCCAGCGCTATTGGTAATGGGACGATTACTCCCAGAAGCGCTAAGCGCTCAACGCCCCCCAAGGGGCTTGGAGACGCGTTGCGCCAAACGAGACGCAACAAATTAAAAAAAAAAAAAAATTGAAGTCGAATAAAGACAATACCCCAGTATGTCTACGCCGAACGCATTCTGTTCGCACTCACCGTTGAGCACGTGCACGGCGATGGTCCTGACGTCGGCGTTGGCGGGGATGCAGGTGTACTTGCCCGAGTCGGGCGCGTTGGCCTTCTGGATGAGCAGGTAGGACGTCGTCACGTCGCCTTTCTCCGTGATGACGCTCACGCCGCCCCGCGGGGAGTCGTAGTTGATCTCCTGCAGCAGAAGAAGGACGCCCGCAAGGCAGTTAGGAGCTCGCGTGCCCTTAGGACAGAGCGATTTAAACATCAATAGCTCGTTAAATATGGCGGCGACTTTGCACGCGCTGACGCCCTTCTGCACCCATGCAATCGTGGTGCCTCATTAAAATTAGTTGGCACAACGAGGAGAGGAAGAAATGGAAGGTGAAGAAAAATAAGGAGAAAGGACAGATAGAAAAAGAAGAGGGAGAAGTAATAAAAGAATAGAACAGGGGGTATAATAATAATAATAATGTTAAGAAGAAATAAGTAAGAAAAAAGCGAAAATAATAAATAGAAAAGAAAGAATAAGAGAAATGCAAGAAAAGAAGAAAGAACAACCACTTAAGCATAATATTTTGTGCTCTGCTTTCTTATAACAAATCATTAGTTATCTATATATTACTTGTTGCGAAGTCCTGATACAGCAGGTCGCGACGGCTTTCAGAGAATTTAATGACGACAGAAGATCCCAGAAACTGGTATCATCTTTCAGTGACCATTAATTAACTTCCGCTCAGCCTTAAATTTGGAATATGCTACCTTTATATTTAAATCTATTATTAGACCATCACTCACATATGCCTGTCCGGTCAGGAATAACACAACTAAAACCAACATTGAAAAACTCCAAATAGTACAGAACAAATTTTTACGAAAATGTGCAAAAGCCCCTTGGTTCGTATCAAATACTCATATTCAAAGTGAACTTCAAATAGAACCCCTAATTGAACATATAAGAAAAAACTGTAACAGTTTCTTTACTCTTCTTTCATCCTCTCCTTGCAGTACAAAATTCACAATGGGAAAAACTTTAAGCAATCCCAAAAGAATTCGCTCTCGATGTCCCAAAGACATGTTTAAACCCCCATAATGTATTAAATATGTAAATCTTCATCCCAATGTATGTATAGAGTGTATCTAGATTTCGTGAAAAACTAATTATTCCACGAAATACAAAGTTCGTTTCTGCCCTTAAATCTCATAGCCAAATACTTACGCCTTGCCTCCACGACGAATTTTGAGAAGAAAACGAATCGACTTGCCCCTGCGACGGTTTTCAGAAGAAGAATGTTCGCTTGCGCGAGCTGCTGAGGTGATGGTTTTCGGACACCTCGCATGACCGATGCCAGCCAAGGGCAATTTTAGGTCTTATCGGCCTACTCCTCATTGGCAGACATCTTTTCGGTCGCGGGTTTACACACAATCGCCGCTGGGCGTCATCCCCTGACGTCATCAGCGCGGCTTTTAAATGTATCGTATGTTATTATTTTGTTAGTAATATGAGTATAAACATATATTTTCTGGCATGAGATTTTCAAGTAAACGGTCAGCATTAGCAACAGTCGCCGTTGGGAGAAGATGACCTTTTTCGGCGTCGATACTGCTTTGTGGAAGGCTGGCCGTGCAGGATGAAGGCGTAACTGCAGCAGTTCATGCTCTTGACACGAAAAACATATGAACAAACATCAGTTTTAACGATCAGAATGAGAGATTTTTTCGAATCGTTCATCTGAATTGAACTTTTTTTCTTCTGAAAACACAAGTCAACGATAATCGTAAGAAACAAGAATCGAGCACAGTGCAGAAGCAGGCTATCATATTAAAACATCGGAAGCGAATGAATGCTTAAAGATTATCATGGTGATATCTCAATTAATTCATCAAATACTAGATTTGTAGACATTTTCTCTTATTATTCACTGTTAATAACCTTCTTATATAAACCCGTACTAAAAGAACAATGCAATAAAAATTATGAAATACATTTGACAGTCCTATCATTAAATTTACCAAACATGAATAAAAATGCATATCTGCAGTCGTAACTGTTAATATTATTAGAGAGTTTCTCACTTCTTACTGATTTATTTGAAGTAAAATAAATTGCACTACAAATTTATTGTAGAATATGTTCTCACAGTTGTCAAAATAACAGAATAGCATTTGCGTGACAAAACAAGAACTTTCCGGATTCCTGTATGCAGCATTTGAGTTTTCTTTAGACGAAGTCATCTTTCGGCAAAATTAGTATCAAAGAAAGTAGTTGTAACTGTGCTCAAGTAAATGACAGCGTTTGTCTGAAGCACGGACTTGCGAAGTTCCCCATTTATTAAGCAGAAATGGGAAAATGGAAAATCGCCGCTTCAACAGAAAAATACGTTAGATATAAATATGCTCTTGAATTGTTTCACGTAAAAATTAAAGGCAGCCTGCATAGAAGAATGTTGATTGACCAAGGATTGATACTATTCCTTAACAAATTAAAGAATACAGATTAAGGTATATTAATATGTGCTTTCAACTGATGAAGTGAGTAAATATTTAGTTTTTCCGGGCGATCACTGATATGATCATTGTTCCCGTAAATGTAGAGCATGCCATAGGCGGGAAAACGAGGTATTCCTCCCAACAGAAACGGAAAATCCGATGCAGATCTACACGTCGTCTTGCAGGGTTTTCCCTTTCGAGATGTCTACCCGAATGGGCATCTCTTCACCCGACTCTAAGCTCCCAACTGGACTCCCAATGCGTGTGGTAGTGTAGTGCGTATAAGAGTAACTATGTTAGGGGAGAGGATAAAACAAGGAAGAGGAAAGAAATATCGCGTGCGGTTGGCCCATGTGTTCGATTATTGGTAATTCATTCGCCTTCTACTGACGCAGAAACTACAGAAAACTAGAAATCAGAGCAGACTACTGCTAGAAATCTCTTCAATACAGAATTAAATACAGCCACAGCTATGATATAGTGTAAAAACATTTTCACCGTCAAAACACGAATCCGAGATTCTGACATTCAGAAACGCTGCAGTGGCAGTTGTCACTGTACGAATATACAGAAATAGTTTCTTTAAAGGTATTCATAGATTTTCAGGTGAAGATTTAATAGGTAGATTAGATAAGCAAGTAAATTCAAAAAACAAAATTAGCCATGTATTGTACATTAGATATTAAAACTCTTCCAAAATTCTGTAGAGTGCGCTCATTCTTCTTCTAATTATAAAATTTACGACGACATCATTTAAAAAAGAGTGCTATTTGTGCCATTCCCAGAGATTTAATCTTGCAAATCCAGGAGTAATTGATGACTGTTCGTGAATGCATTGACACATCCATAAATTAGTCAACAGCTACTATTATCTGTCACATCGCAGATGCATTGGTTTTTCTCTGATGCAATGGCCGTTCGTTAATCAAAGAGTAATCGCCATCCCGAGGCCCATGTGAACAGCGCTCATAGGGGATGTGAAAGTCGCGCCGTCCGTCTGCGTGATTGCTGTTCCGTCCCGATACAAACGATGCACAAAACAAAAACAGCCTTACAAACGAAAACACAATACTGTACAGAGAGAAGCTCAGGTTAGAAATGTTGGAGCGTCATACCTCAATGCGAAGGCTGGAGGACACAAGGGCGCCGCGACTTGCAAACGCTTGCCATTTTGTGCTTTACCGTGCATCATTGATAACCTCAATTTCTCTTTAACAAAGTGAAGTTCCCGTTTGTGACTATTTGGACAATCACTAAAGATTTGACAAGTACCACATTGATTTCAATGTGGTTTTCACTTATTTTTGCAACGTATAATCCAGGCGGTATTGTTTCTTTGATTAATTATTTTGATTTTTCGAGCGCGTCACGTCTACTGTCATTGGTTGAGTAGCAATTGTGCATGATTTCCCGAGGTTTCTCCTTCGTTGCATCGGGCATTCTGTGCCACCCTACTTGTAGGTTTGCCTCCTCCGGGGACCTCCCATAGCGAAGCACTGCCGCAGGCAGGACGAGCTCTAAGTCCACATCGTGTGTAGTATAGAGCGTGTAAGAGTAAGAGTGGAATTAAAGGTAGAGGGGGCACATATATGAGGAAGGATATATCATGGTTGGTTCGCGGCCAGTTTGTTTCGTACTGCTTGAGAATTTGCCTGATATTGATAGGAGAATCCACGGAAAACTTATCGATCAGAGAAGTCGGGCTCTACAATTCTCCTCCTGGTAGGGTTTAATTCGATCCAGCTATGTACCTTGTAACCGATATGTTGTGTTTACAAGCTAGAATATGTGCAACTTAACTTCTGTGGAGTGCTGTACATATGATAAAAGAGTACTCACATTGACCACTAGAAGGCGCAGATTAGTTTCCACCGCTTCAGAAATTGTTCGCTTCAATGCGGCGACCAATCACGAATTTAATCAACAAGGTCTCACAAATTACGGTGAAGAAACAAAATCTGGTTCATTTTGTCTGTGACTTACGAGAAGAAAGTTGTACTGGAAGATTTCCGACTGCGAGGAAAGCGATGGATAAGACTTTAAAAGCGCATAGAGATAAGTTACAATTTACTGAATGGAAATATTTAATATACATGAAGTTCAAGATTTATTTACTCATATGTGTAAGAATAATCATGAAATTCCATAAGAAGTGTACCATGTAATTTCAAATGAAGAATTACAGTGCGCTATAGCATGCACTTGTAACTTTGGGTGAATTCGCGACTTTTTCCTTTTGCCTACTTTTCTTTCCTAGGTAATGCTGATGAAAGTGGACTAATTTTCGTTCTGGGAAATATACGACGCGACCACAGTAATACGCAAGGTGACGGAGCGCAAAGTAGAATTCTTCGCTGCGGCCACGACGCCTCGTCTGGACACTCGGCTGTTTTATCTTGGTTGCGGGGGACGTCTATATTTTAAACGACTACGTGCAGATTCAAAACAACAAGTGATATCGTGAGTTGTAAAGTTCTGCTGTGAACTGCACTGCCGTTTTCCCTTGTTAGCGTATCTGGCGTAATTTAACTAGAAGCTACATTGGCAAGCAAAGTGAATAGAAGTGAAGTTACTTTAGGCGGCATATATGATTGAGGTCACTTCTATAGAAATTGTAATTCATTCAACGACTGTCGTAACTGAAAACATGATTTAACACTTTAAAGTTCCTGTAAATTTCACGCTACAGAATTATTAGGATTTAACGAATTCTTTCGAGGCCTAAGAAAGTGCTAACTTAATGCTACATTTTTATTTCACCGAAATAATGTTCACTGGCGTAATCTTTGTGAAATTTCTTTGGAAATGTATTAGATTCATGTACAAACGTTTTTTTCAACTAGATTGTAGAATTTAATGCAATGTACATAAGATGAGGAAGTTCATTTTTAATTTACACAACAGTTGTTACGTAATGCATAGGAATTACTGGAGAGGATTATCTTCCGATTATTTTCTTTTTTTGTATGTTGTGAATTTTTGTACATAAGGGTATATGTGTATGATCATTCTTTTTCAGATATTGTGTCCTTTTTGCAGTGTGATTAGAGTATAAGTGTTTGTCATTTTTCATTTGTAAGTGTTTATATCTCAAGTGATAGTGTATGATGTTGAATGCAAAACAGTCATAATTCAAAATATTAATTACCCAGATAATGCGTTTAAAATTTCGCTTTCCTTTCCCAAAAATAGTTTGACACGTTTGTGATTAAGATAAAATGACGTTAATTCATCATCGCATCACGACTCCTGCATGAGCCGTGATGCGATGATGACGCTTTATAAGGATGGTCTTGCTGGTGACGTTTTCAGCACACGTCGAAGTTTTCACCACGCGTGTTTGGATTGTACACTCTCGGAACAGTTTTACAGTTCAGTTCGCGGTTTATAACTCGAAACGCACAGTTCAAAAGGAATACGAACAATATAGTAGTGCCTTTACCACACTAGTACTAATATATTTTAGGATGACATGCACACTTATTCAATTCTCGTGATTACTGTAAATAGAACTTCAGTTTTATAATGCAAATAAATTTTACGAAGCTCGCGGCATACTCATAGACCACGGAGGAATTTGTATATGCAAAATTCTCGCTGACGCGCGGACGAGCAGAAGCAAGTGAATTTTGGTTTTGAAAGAGGTGAGAACTAATCACCCAATCAAATGAGCGTATTCGAAAGGTCCTGAAAGTTTTGAGAACTCAGATCGCGCCAAGCGGTTGAGATTCTAGAACGATGCAACTCCAGGAATTGGCACGTGGTGAGTCGAGGGTGAGATTCACGGATATCGCCTTTGGATTGTAACCTAACAGTGGGGAAACAGAAAAAAGGATTCTTATCTGGGACTCGCACTGATTCACATAGTAAATCTTAACACCAGGCGAATGACTAAGCTGTGATTGAGAAGGCGGGATAGAGGGAGGTGCGGTTGGGGAAGGCCGTAAAGGACTCGTGAATCGGGTGTGGCATTGTCAAGCGACGTGTGGTTGAGTTGTCTTAAGGTGTCAATACGCTGTTGGCTTGATCAATGACGATATGAGGAGCAAACATCCAAAACATAACAGGTCCACTTCACTCTTTTCTAATGAAATGAAAAATGTAGCCCAAATATTACGCTTTTCATCATCTTAAACTCAACGAATAGAGTACTACTTAATGTATTGTAAGACATCTTAAATATCTTTCCGGAAATAAAATTCTATTTAAGAACAACAGAAGAACTCAATTTTTGCCATATGGACATGTCACCTTTTGAATTTTTACTCCTCATATAAAAAAATGACATCGTTATTCAAGGCGCAACCGCCGTTCATCAGAATACCTCTCTGCAATTGGATTCTATTAAGTACGACTTACATGAAGGTATATGAGCATTTGACACATGAGCACATGGAAGTATTTTACTTTCGTTTAAAACAAATTTCATCCTGATATAAAATTTCAAATGTGAAGTTTTCATTTTCATTTAAATACTTTTATTTTTGATATTTTTTTTTCCCCCAGATTATATGTTAATTTCATCTGTTGTAATTTCTATGTATCCTAACTTACCTCATTAACTTATCACCAAGGGTTGAAGAGAAATTCTGAACATATTAAGTGTTCAAAAAATTCCCGTTAAAGAAATAATAGGAGTTGTTTTATGTTTATTTTTAAAAATTGAATTTATATTTGACAATGTTTTTATCACAAAATTACTGCCTCGATAGGTAGTTTTCTAAGTTACTTGTTGAAGAAAGTTGGTAGACAAGCTATCTAACAGGCTCAATCCTAATTGGTCTTTTTTATTAGAGATAGTCTTACGTACATATAATTTGTATACTTAAAGAGTAGAGCTGACAAATTCCTTGACATATATAACACATACGATTCATATTTAAGTTTAGAAATAGGTATAAATAACATCCATATACTAAGTTTTCTTAGAAATAAAAAGAAACAAACACGAAAGTTTCTAGATGCTTCCGTTATTCTACAAAATCGAAACGATTATTATAAATTGGTTTAAACAACCTCGCTCTACGACCCGGGTACTCGCTTTTTCCGCCCACCCATTAAAATAGAAAGCAGGGATAGTTTTTGGCCTTGTAGATTGATTTTAAGTTATCTGACTATGTTTAATAAACAAAATATCAGTATCCTTCATAACATCTAAACCCGCCATTACTTGCGCACATTTTTGTAACGCGATTATTCGCGAATTAGATTTTATCTAACAGCTGTTTATGTTGTATTTATTGTCTCAATATGAATGAAATTCGTGTAATAATATTCCGTTGTATTGGTTATTGGGATATATAACATGTTTAGATTCATAATGCATCAAGATGACATGGAGGCGGTATTTTTTTTATAATAAGCACTTGCACCCTTCCTTACTCCCACCTATTATGGTTTCCCATCGGATGACTCAAGCAAAAAGAACTAATTTTGCTGGATATGCAACATCGGGGTTAAAAAGGAGTGTTACGAAAATTGTTACACGTGAAGTGATGTTTACGCTCTAATCATGGATGTGGGATTATCTTTCGAATCGAAATGCAAAAAAAGTCAAGTTCTGTTGAATTGTAACTCAGAGAGAGTATATTCTTTTAAGTTTTACAAAATTTTAAGTAAGTGAGCAGTTGTAGTTTCCCCTAAACCTCAACAAGCCATAATACTAATAAGACAATAATTACGAAAAGAGAAACAACAATCACAAAACTGATCTGAAAAAATACACGTATCCAAACATAGTTCCTAGTACACATTGATGTAAAAAATATTGAATTCTATAAGAGATTTTTGCAAGTTTGCAGTCAAAGAATTATTTTCACCTCATTTCGCATAAAGTGAAGTTAAATCCGTTGTAGTTGTTCACGGAAAGTTTCACTCTTTGAATTTTGTTACATGTAAAAATCTAAATTTAAGAATACTTTTCGATAGTTTTACAAAAATCCTTCCAGTCATTGCAAATGGTTCGTTAATCAAAATACATAAACTTAAAAAGAAAATAAAGTAACAAGTGAATTAAAACAAAGTAATAAGTGAATTAAATTTAGTTTCGAATCATTCATTAAATCAGGAAGTGTGTGAAACAAATTTACCAGAAGTTTAGAAATTCCCATTGTCTGATTTCAGTCACGACAGTAATGTAATTGCAATAAGCTTATCAACATATGATCCCGAATGTACGTAATTGAACGTATAACTTTACATTAGTTCAATGTAGATCTAACTAACTAGTAGTTGAATGTAGGCAAATTATACACTGGGAAACTGGCTACGGCAGGTCAATGAGAAACACGTTTTAACTGAAGGATACCCTCCACGTCGAGACGAGCTTGAAACGCTTCTCGGCTGCCGGCGCCCGCTGCCAAGGTCGCACGCTCGCACGCTCGCACGCTCGCACGCTCGCACGCTCGCACGTCGTTTCTCCGACGCTGTTGCAGAATAATTCGTTGACTCGTTCCATTGCTCTGCATAAAAGCGGGGCGTGCTGTAATCTGGCCCACAAGCGCGAAAATACAATAAACTTGTATTCCACCAGACGATATGCCGAGTT
The DNA here is from genome assembly GCA_964035755.1 of Teleogryllus oceanicus. Classification (NCBI taxonomy): domain Eukaryota; kingdom Metazoa; phylum Arthropoda; class Insecta; order Orthoptera; family Gryllidae; genus Teleogryllus; species Teleogryllus oceanicus. The sequence continues at coordinate 19,854,293 of CAXIVR010000007.1, read as the reverse complement.
GGAGCATATGCAGTCAAGTCCAGTTTAAAGAAATGTATACAAGAAACATATACTTTAAAGAAAGCTGTAAGGAAAAATGTTCCTTATTAGTTGCTATCCGTTTCACATATTCAAAAGTGCGTGCTGAAATGCACTACACATTATCATGCAAAAGCAAGTGATTTCTTGGTTTAACTTGAAATTATATTTCCATCACACTTCGTATATCATTTAAGTGAAACATTTAATTTCAGAATATTATAAAATTGTTATTTTTCAAGCTTTTATGATGACGTTTCCGTAACGTTGTAGCCGCTGTTGGTGATTCTCCGGAAATAAGTTCTTCGGACAGGTCACACGTAAAAATGGGCGAAAACTCTTTCTTCTTATCAATTTCAGACATTTCTTAAAGAAAATTTACGATTTGTCGGTTCACTGAAGCGGATAGTTGACAGCATGATGAAATGTAGCGGTGCCCTCTATCGGTTGCGATTGGTACTAGATCAACTACGCTATCGGCGATGAGCTGAAGTTCAACGAAAGTTTCACCGCGTAATCGCGAGATGGTGATTACACAGTTGAATGAAAATCACAGTCATGAAGGGAAGCAAATTTATTTAAGAAATGACATCATAGAATACAATCAATGCAATAAACAAAATAATTTCACCAAACCAAAAAATAAAGGGATATTTATGATTTAAAATAAGCCTCCTCAGAACGACATTCATTGCAAACAAATGTAGTATTATTGTGTGCTCTTTATAGAGGGGTTTGGAGCAAATACTACAGCAATGCTGCGTGAACCTGTTTTTCCTCCCCGGAAAATAAACGCACCTTATTTTCTCACTTGGTTGCCCCGCTTTTTCATTTTTTGGCAAGCTTCGAATCCCAGTAATACTTTTAATTGTCTCCTATAACCGAAGTGGGAGGTAGCTATTGTGCTTGACCGTGTGAGGGTCTTGCCAGTATTACGCTAAGCTTAGCTGCTTTATTATGTTAAGCCATATCAGGTATAAAAAAAGCATTCAAGATGAGACACTAAGTTTTTATGACTTTCACGCAAGCACCCAAGACACAAAACAGAGTAAATAACTGGGAGGGGAGTGGAGGCGATCATCGTATTGTAGTATTGCTTGCGCGTGAGAAAATATATACCACTTCGCACCGCAACAATCAGCGCCTTCTCATATTTATTCCCTGCGCAGAACTGATAAGAACGACGAACGGATGCTGTCATGAATCGTGCGGGAAAGCATAGCTCGAGCGTAATCTCCGTATGATGACAGTTGTCAATGCTATTGAAATAAATCTAGAATTGCTTTATTTTCCTAACATCACGAGTAACAGCGGGTTCACTGGAGACCATTTTCCTAGCAGTGTTATTAAAAAAGATAAGTTAATATATTTTGAGTTCTTAAAAAACAAAACTTAGAAGGCGTGGCATCCCCGCACCAGTGGCGGGTGCGCTGCTCGTCACACGCTCCCGCTTCCAATGGAAGGGGAGGGGCAGCTCTTTCCCCATCTCCCGCCTGGCTGTATTCGTAGAGTGAGAGCCAGCAGCAGAGAGGGCAGGCACTGAGGCCGCGCTGGTGCACAAGCTCTCCACCGTGTGCGCCACTCTCCATGCACCGTGGTGCCACACCTCCGCCAGCTGATGAGCATTATCCAGTGCACCTCCAGCCGCCCTCAGGGGCCACTGCCTCTTCGCCCGGCCGTCACTCGGCCGCCGCAACAGAGAAGGCTGACGTCACCGCGCAGGTGCTACCACCTTCACAGCTCTTTCTTTGTGCTGGGAACGGTCAAAGAGCGGTCTCCTACAACCCACGACAGCCGCTAAACATTCACGAGCCACGCAACCAAGACTTATTAATTTAGACCAACGGGTCTCCTTGTGTACACAGAAAAAAGTGTATTTACGAAGAAAAATTAACACAGAAAGAAAAGAAGCATTTGAATTGGGTGCTTTTTTATTTGTGATACATTTTATTTGGGAACAAATATATTAATTTCTTTTGTAAATAATAATCAATTTACATGATTCTAAAGTGTTTATATGATTCTGAAATGCAAATTTTTTCGTACAAAATCTTTTTTCAAACAACTTTTGAGTGCTTATTGCGGCCAACCATTCGAAATAGCGAAGGAGTTTATATGACAAAATATACTTAATTGACTTAAGGGGAGGAGTGGATGAAAATTTGAAAATTTACATCTTACATTCAAATAACTTCAAATTTTACCAGAAGGAGTAATACATTATACTTATGTACCCTACAAAGTTTTGTTACTCTGCTGTTTTTAGTTTCGAAGAAAAATTTTTTTTTTGATTTTTTTTTTAATTTCTTATTATTTTATAAAATGCTCTACGTTCCACATGAAGCAACATTCATCACTGAATTTTTTATGACTTACTCATAAAAGGTATATAATTACATTCATGGAGTATAAATAAAATAAATGAGAGCGTTTCTGAGAAAAAAAATAATAAAATATACAGTGATTACCTGATGGCTATAAAAAACACACATAAAAAAATAAATATTTTTAATTTAGTAATTAATGATTATAACACAAAAAGCTTCCATAGTTCTATGAAACTACATTTTCTTAAGATGTTTTAAAAGTTTCACTGAAATATAATAAAAATTGTAGAACGTGGAACTTTTTGAATTCCATAAAAGGTCAGGAAAGTGAAATGCGGGAAATTGAAAATGAAAATTTAACTTTATACAAATGCATTTTACTTTATCAACATACATTTAAAATTCTTCAGAGCCATACATAGTACCCTCAACAACTATTCTCTTTTCTTCTAGAACTGTATTTGTAATTTTGAGTTGCTTTTTTGACATTTTAAAAACCTGGTTGTGCAGCTACTTCACTTTTCTGAAGACGGCGTTTATCCCTCATTGCCATTATTTTCTTCCCTTGAGGTGTCATGTTAATGCCAGTTATATTTGATCTTATCTTTTCACTTGCTTCACACCCCGTATTATATTGAGAAACTGCTGATGTGACAGCAATTTTTTTTTCTTCTTCGAAACAAATATTTCTTTGGGGCACTTACTCCAAATCAGGCTATGCAAACTTTTGTTGGTATTTTGTGTTTTTCTGTAGCTCATTTGTTCCAGAGAACATCTATATAAAGTTCATGCCGGGAAATTCAAAAAGCAAATACATTCAAAACTTCTATGAGATGAAAACGTTTGGAAACTGAAAAAGGGGGCGTGGCCATCGACGCATTGAGATCTTTAAATGCTCGCAGAAGCCATTTAAATCGCGATAACGAAAAAATTAAAACACCAAAATTAACCACACATTCCAAACAAAATTATCACATCAAAAATTAAAAATCGTATTTTTCAAATTTTTTTGCCAATTTTCACCCACTCCTCCCCTTAAGAGCTTATTTTCAAACGTTTCGTCGTTTCCTTCCTGGACGCTCTGTATTTATATTTTGCCAGTTTCTGTATTTAAAACGTGGTGTGTACATCTGTGGAACTATTGTTGTGTTACTAAACTCCTGCGTCCTGTGGATTTTTTCTTGATTGGTGGATTTTTTCGTTTTTCCGGACGCGTCAACTGCTTCGGTCATTAGTCCCTTTAGTGTAGTGCATTTTTTTTCTCTCGTGAGATGGCGGTGATCTTCCCCCGCTGGATGGCGAGATCCGGCGCCGACCTACCGTCGGCTAGTGGGGTTTTTCCCTAACCAGGACTCTCCCACCAGCGGGGCACCGCCCCAGCCGGGACAAGCTCTAAGCTCCTGACCGGTCTCCCGGAATATGTGGTGGTGTAGTGCATGTTAGTGTAAGTGAGTGTGTAAGGGAGAGGATAGGGCAAGGAAGGGGAAGGACAGATCGCGCGCTGTCCGTGGCCCGTTTGGTACGGTACTGCTCCGGTATTCGCCTGGTGTTGGTCGGAGAAACCACGGAAAACTACAGATCAGAGCAGCCGGCCGCTAGAATTCTCCTCCAGACAGCGACTGAATTCGACCTAACTGAAAAGCTAGTGTCGAAAATCCTGCCGCCGACAGGAGTCGAACCTAGGACCTCCCGGTCAGAGGCACTGCAGTGGCATCAGTTGATGCACTAAGCTACCGCTCCCGGTCCTCTCTGTGTTCGACCTAGCTGAAAAGCTAGTGTCGAAAATCCTGCCGCCGTCAGGACTCGAACCTAGGACCTCCCGGTCAGATGCGCTGCAGTGGCATCAGTTGATGCACTGAGCTACCGCTACCAAAATAATGATCTATTATCTTTAAATTCTCCTAATGAAGACCATCTGTTCATGCAAACTATTACCATTTATTTCGAAAATTAATCACAAATGTAAAAATATGTTCTGGATAAATTGAATATTAATGCACGTAAAACAGTTACCAATAAACCGAGTTATTAAAAGTATTAACGGCAAGATTTCAAAGGAAACAAATGTGTGCAGCCTTCCTTCTCTTGGGTGCCCCCAGAACTTACACAAGTCAAACTAAACACATATTAAAACAACAAATGACACTACGAAAACAACATTAAGCGCCCTGGTGCCAGACCTATTTCAATATCCAATCAGACGTAGTTTACATTCTCAACATAATATTGATATTAAAGGTCACCTAATATTAGTTATGGAAAGTACATATTTCCCGAGGTTAATATCGAAAAGATTATTTAAAATTCATGACACTGTGAACACTAACACAGAAGTTAATTTGTTCACGTCTACATTCGCCAAAAAATAATAAGTGAGAAGAGAAAAATCCGATTTAATGTGGCGAGTATTGGCGCTTTGATCGATTGGGCCGGGGGTTATTCCAATGGAAATTTCTTTTTCAAAATTAAATATTAACAAAGCTACAGACAGGCTGGCTCTAGATATCCTGGAGTAAGCATCGTATTGCTCCGCTTATCGCTGTGCTGCGGTGCTCCGCTCTACTAGTGTTTAGTGAAAGTACGAACGGGCGCCACTACCAGAGGTTCCCCATGTTTCTAACAGTGTTGTTTTTAAGCATCAGTATTGTTTATTGTGCACAACGAAATATTTTACTGCTCAGTAAAAGTTTAGTGGTGTAATGAAAGCTGAATGTTCGCAAAACGTCCCCCACTTTTGGGCATTGGTATCAGCAGCCGACGTTCTAAATGGTGGCACGCAGATCAGTTCGCAGCAACTGATGGAGGTGTGCACCCTTTCCCACCGCAGATAGATGTTCAACCCCAGGAGCAATTGAGCACTTCACAACCGCCCGCGCAGTAGCTGGATGGAGGAAACGCAAAGGACAGTGGCCAACCTTCAGTCAGTAAGCACTAGGGATGCTGATGTTGACAGGTATAGGATTGCCCTGTAACAATCAGTCAAATAGTGTCTAATAGTGATTACAATGAAAATAGTAAAGGTCTAAAACGTATACACGTAATCTCCAGAGGAAAATCATGGTTCTAAAATAACATTGTATAATGTGCCAACTAGATATCAAGGTTTTCAAAATATGCTCGAAGAAAATTCGCGAAAAGAAAGGGAAGAAAGTGAAGAAAAATCAGTAAAATACCCCTCTTTTATATTCATAAAGTTCTCAACTATCCCTTGTTTAACCGCGAACAGTAATCTATTGCAAAAGACAATTTTCCAACTAAGAAAAATATACTGTAAAAATTGAATTTACGTCAATAGAGGACTAAGACAATACCGGAAAGTTTGTGAAAAAGAGAAAATCGAATCACACATACAGAGATCCTACCCAAAAAGCGTTTTCAGTTGTTATAAAAGATTTTCCAATTACTCATTCAGAATCGGAAATATTTAACAAACTTTCGAAAAACTTGTAAGTTTTAAGTTGTTACACTATTCGGAAGAAAACGTAAACCGTTAAATACCATTGCTGTGGATTTAACTGATAATGAAAACAAGGCAATTTTAAGAATAATAAATTTATATATAGCATTGTTCAAACTTTTAAATTCAAATTCGTTCAAATTCGCTTTAAGCCTAAAACCCAATTATGTGCAAAAATATTCAGACTTTCGGTCTTTCACAGGCAAGTGGGAAGGCGACCTAGATGTGTGATATTCTAAGAGTAATCATTACTCCCAATGTGATAAACCTAAACATAATAATGTACCAAAATGTGTAATTCCAGTGGAGAACACATGGCTAACTACAAAGGCTGCAAAACCTACCAAGAAGCAGTTAAAAATATAACTGGAATCAGGCTAATTGTAAATTTTCAACAAACAAACTGCCAAATAGGCAGTACTCCAATCGTCAACCGAATCAGAACGCTGAACCTTATCACTAAGCCTCTCAAGAGTTTCCTCCTTTACCGCTTCATCCAACGCCCTTGCATTCTTTTGCTTCTCGCACGAGTCAACCGCCTAAGCCAGATAACAGGAATTCTCTTCCAGTTCTCCAAAATGTGAATGTAATAAACCAAAAACCTAATTCAAACAATTATAAACAATATTTTTCTGCAATCATCTTCAGTTACAACAAATGTTGAAAGATTATTTCTAGCACATTAATGGCACATTTATTAACCAATTAATTGACCAGAATTGTAAAACAAAATTTAACTGTAATACTACTTCATAATATGGCAATCGTCTTAACAAATTTGTACTGCAAAGAAATATTAATATACACACCTTCAGAGCCCACTACTACCATTATAACTCCAATGTAGTTCCTGACATTCTAGATATTATTATAGAAAATTTTAAACCTACCGATTTACCACAATATGAAACCAGAATTAGATTCGGACCACAATCCACTAATTATTTCATTTAAAGCTGAACCTCATTCACATCAAAACGAAAAAATATATCATGGCAAAGTAAATTGGGGCATGTACAGAAACATTCTAACTAATGAATGTCAGTTTCTAAAGAGTCTCAAAACATCATCAGAAACAGACTGTTGTCCCTCGAAAACGTAATTAAAAATTCTATCAAAAGGTCTTCTATTAAAGTCAGGAGTTTCATAAAAAATTATACACCGCTTCCAAAGCCACTACTAAATTTAATTAAAGAAAAACATAACCTTCGTAGAATTTGGCAATACACACGCAATAAAACTTTGAAACAAAAATTAAATAGCGTATCTGTAAAAATTAAACAAGAGTTATATAAAGTTAGATGTACACATTTTCAACACTTTTCAGGCAGCATTGCCCAAACTCTAGGACAATGTGAAACACAGAATGATTACAAAGGGAGATTCTTTGACCCCTCAGATATCTTTTAACACAGGATTAGCAAACGACGTATTTCGAAAAAACCGAAACTTTAGCGGAATATTTTAAATATTTATTTATAACTACACGTGTCACCGACTTTGCATTGTAATTAGAATTAGACCGTCTCTCCAAAAACTAAATTAATAGCTTCATTTGAGAGGTATCAAATCATTAAAGTATTAAAACCGAGAAATTTAGAAGGCCATGTCTTGATAATTAATAAAATGATGAAATAATTTCCTCGCAATGCAATTGCAGCATTATCAGCTCTCTTCAAAGCAGATTTAAGATTAAAATATTATCCAAAGGCCTGGAAAACAGCTATTATAACACCAATATGCAAGCAGAACAAAAATCCACAAGATTCTCTAAGCTAGAGATCAACTAGTTTGTTGCCGACCTTTGCCAAAATATAGAAAAAACTTATAAAATCCTGTCTATTCAAATTTTTCATTGAAACCAACCCGATACCCAATTTGCAGTTCGGATTTGGTACAAAACCACTCCACAAGCCATCAACTGTTAAGTATAATGGAGTACATCGCTTAAAGATTCCCCAACCGAATGTAAACAGCTGCAATTTTTCTCGACATTGCACATGCCTTTCATAAAATGAGGCATCTTTGGCTACTTTAAAAATTTTAAGTAGCCAAAGATTTAATTTAAAAAACATTAGAAACCCCCTGATTATATCCAACATATCATTAAAAGCTTCCTATCAGAGAGGGATTTCAAAGTTAGTATTAACAGCAATAAATTAAGAGCACACATCATCATGGCCGGCGTGCCACAAGGCTCCTCACTATCTCTCTTATTGTTTAACACATATATCAGACTACCCAGAACTGACCTACTAAGAAATAGCGCCATTTTTTTTTTATTTTACTTTTTTTCATTTGAAGATCTTATAATTAAAAAAAATTTTTTTTTTATTTTTAGACATATGTCTAGAATGTGTTCCCACCAGACCAAGAAACGTTATTTTTTCACCTATCAATTATTCTTATTCAAAAAATGTCAACTTAAAAAAATTGATTTGCTAAATTAATTGCGAGAACCATCTACATACTCTAGTAACATCAAACAATTAGTAGGCTACATTTAGTAGTTATTAAAATATAACTTGTTAAGTTTTAAAATTCCTTCAGATTATCCCTGCTATGTACAGTCTTATCATTATTACATAATGGAAAAAGAACAATAAACAATGCTCTGTGATTGTTGTTAGTCCCCACACGTTGATTATTTTTATTTTGTTTATTAAAATAATATTTTTTCAAATAACATGTTCAAAAACTTTCAGATTGAAATTTATGTATCTTCTTTACAGGATTTGTAAATGTATTAATAAGCAGAGAAATTAAAAATGTTTAAAAAACATATCCAACATTTTGTTCATATAAAATCAGGCTTAAATTTCTCACAAGCTCTATTTACAAATATTCAAATGCTTCGTGTTAAGGGCTATGGGCAGCGATGATCAAACAATTTCCGGCACAGAATATCTTACAATATCGCATTGAATTATATAAAAATTTGCTACAAGCCTCCAAGCATGATTTATGTCTTATTTTTAATAATAATGATAATAATATCAATAATAATAATTTATAATATTTTAATAGTTATTATTATTATTATTATTATTATTATTATATTTGTCAAGGAACAAAGTCATTTCAACCGCGGCGTAAGGAATTAAAAACGTAGTACATGGATGACTTGTGTTATCTTCACATTCGAGTTGATTGCAAAAACTTAAAATCGGTTTCAATGACGCTACGGCCATTAACATGAAGAAATTGTCCAAAACGTTTTGCGAATCTATTCTAAAAATTCAAGGGGGAATGCTGACTGCCACATTTTAGAAACATAGTAATGGCCGGCCCGGTGGCCGAAATCGCTAAGGCAGTAGTGTCGTAGTGATCTCGGACCGAAGGGCCGCGGGTTCGAGTCCCGCCTCGGGCATGGTTGTATTTGTGTTCGTCCTTTCACCCCTTATCATCACCATTTCGTTTCACCCTCATAGTTACCATAACGTTAGTGCCAATAGTGGTCGCTAATGACCTTAGATGTTGAAGCGACCTTAAATAAACCAATTAAAAAAAAAAACAAAAAAAACGTAGTAATGAAAGACACTGTGCGAGCGAGAGGTCAGGCTGCAAGTGACTGGTGAGAAGGGACAGAGATACAGAATTTTGTAACAGCCATAGAAACCGTTCTAAGACGATGGAATTATAATGATTTGATACACGTGCTTGAATGCGACTACGAGTGTACTCACCCGCGAGTTGTGTGTCCAGTGGATGTTGGACGGAGGCTCAGGGCTGTGCTTGACAACGCACGTCAGATTAATGGTGCTTCCCTTGTTAATGAACATCTCTGGCTCCCCCATAATGACGGTTACAGGCTCTGGAACAAGCAAAACAAGAGACACTTTCTTAATAAATACAGAATGTTTGTTTTCAATAATTATTATACGGTAACCGGATGAGATAACATAATGTTTTTAAGTCCTCGTTGCTTCGTAAGTCGGGAAGGTTCTAGGTTCACAAGCAGGGGGTATTTTATTGACTTACAGCCATGGCCACTTCGATCACCTTCGGCTAAGGCTTTGGATAAGTTTATCCATTGGTTAAGCATAGAATCCACTTCGACCACCTCTGGTTTCTCTTTCCTGTAGGTCCACCTTAGGGGCCGTCCATAAATAATGTGAGGCAATTTTGGCGATTTTTCGACTCTCCCTCCCCCCTTGGTAAGATGTGATATTTGGCTCGACCCCCTCCCCCTTCTAATCTCACGTGAGATTTTTCAAGATGTGTATTTTTAATGTAAATACGTAAGTTTGTGATTGATTAATTGGATTTATTAAAAAAACATAATTTCCTTAATTGTTTTTTAATTTTATCAAAATTGTAAAAATACAGGCAATAAGATTTATCTCATTAATGACAAAAAGTTTCATAATTTTTGTTAGATACTTTTTGTCAGTATTCTATGCTACTTATTGTAGCCATATTTTAGTATAGAAGGTGCTACACTTGTCTCAGTTTTCTCGCAATTTAGCACTGTTTTTAGCGACAAAAATTACGTAATATTTTCCGAGACCTCCTCCCCCACATAAGATTAGATGAGTTTCGGTTGACCCCCTCCCCCCTAAAGGCCTCACCTAATTTATTAATGACCCCTTACCTTACCCGCAACCGGAGATTGTTCTGGCTGAACTATCTTACCTTCGCGTCGTTGCCACAAAAGAAGTTTGCTATAACGATTCGACGGACTATTAGAGTTGGATGCGGAATATTTTTCCCATAATACTATTTCGGAAAAAGAATAAGACAAAAGACTTACACTACAAAATATTTGAGTGATGAACAATTTAAAAGAAGATCACTCTTCCAAAAACAGTATAATGAATATTCAAAATTCAATTTCAAAAACAGAATCACTATTATCGCCTAGAAATACTAGAGCACCATCTGCCCATTCACAGTATTTTGATCAAATTTGGCAATATGTTTTAATTAAGGCGATTCCTAAAGTGTATTTTACACTCCATCACCTAACATTTAGGTGTATGAAAGTATACAAAGTATACAAAAAGGAAACAATTTTATAACTTTATTTTTTACTATAGTGACTGGTAATGTCAATACTTAAATTAGAGTGTGCCTTAAATTATGGTGTAGCGCGCGTAGAGTTCACAGACCGACGAACGAACGAACGAACGAACGAACGAACGAACGAACGAACGAACGGACGAACGGACGAACGGACGAACGGACGAACGGACGAACGGACGAACGGACGAACGGACGAACGGACGAACGGACGAACGGACGAACGGACGAACGGACGAACGGACGAACGGACGAACGGACGAACGGACGAACGGACGAACGGACGAACGGACGAACGAACGGACGAACGAACGGACGAACGAACGGACGAACGAACGGACGAACGAACGGACGAACGAATGGATGAACGAACGAATGGATGGACGAACGGACGAACGGACGACGGACGGACGGACGGACGGACGGACGGACGGACGGACGGACGGACGGACGGACGTTTTGGCGTCAATTGACTTTTTGGTATCAAGGTCCTAAAGACAAGGATTCTGGCTAAACCACGTGTTAGAGGATTTTTGTCTTCATTTAGGAACTAGTTTTATTCACTTTTTCTTTATCAGGGTCCGACATTGAATTTTTTGCATTTTTTCGCGCAACATTGCATAACTTTTACTATACTACGTATATTACTCCGTATATTCGTTCGTATACGAAAAAGTAAAAACAATTAAGGCTTTAATTTTGTAAATTTCAAGGAGAATTTTCGGGAGGAAAAAACTTATTGCCGGAAACGAAACGGATAAATTATGTTTCCGTATGTAGTAAATTACTTTCTCTAACGCGAGGTGCAGCCAGAATAAATGTTATCCAGAATCAGGTCCTTGATAGCGAAAAATCGATTGTCGGCAAAACGGCGGTTTGTCCGTCGGTCCGCCTGTTCGATTGTTCGTCTGTGTATTTCCTCAAAAATAGCTCAATTACTTTTATTAAATATTGTCCTTGGCTAGCATAAAGGACGATTAATAGAATAGTTCAGGTGTCCTTTTCGTTGAAATACCTGAGTTTTAGAAAATTGCAATAGTGCAGTTTTTTGGGAGGGGCGTCTTCATACAATAATTCCAACAACAATATTGACGAAAGTTTTTATATCCTTAATGGAATGTTATTTAAAGAAATATGAGTCGTTTTCGTGTAATGTGGCGGGAAATATTGGCAATTTTAATTCTTTAAAACAATATTTCGAAAACCCCCTCAAATTGAAATTGAGTAGTTTTCGTATTATCATGTGCTGTTGTAGCATCACCAGTTACATTACTAATCGCGCCACATCTTAACACTTACTTTGTCATTATCGTTTAATTTTGACTCCCCCTTCACTATAACATTTTCATACAAATGTTATGATTCTATAACTGCACTTACTCTAGGACTCCGTAAATTATAATTGTAATTCGTTAACATTTTAATTCTTCCACATTGCTTTTATTATTATAAAACGTTGTCTTTGTTTTCTTCTATTTTAAGTTGTAAATGTCCTATATTTTCTTTAAATTAAAACAATTCAAATAAGAGTTGAGCGTGATTTAATATAAGAACCACAACCACTATACTTAAAACCTTTAAAAAATAAATAAAAATTAAATTTCTGCACTCCAGTCTGTACCGTGACGTTTCGTTTCGTATATTATATCATCTTTAAACCGACAGGCGGTGTTACACAACGTTCAATTAGAATTGCCCCACTGGACGCGTGCCACGATAGCAGCCACTCGGGGCAATACATGTAATTGCGACGCACGCAGTAAGAGCGACTGTGCTCTCTATCGTTTTAGGACGCGGCCCTTTTGAACTCTGGCTCTGAAGCGGTCACAATTAACGATAGTGCACATGAGTGGGCGGGGCACAGACCGGCGCCCAGGCGGGCCGTGCAATCCTCGTTGCCACCCACCGCCTGCTTTAACCTTCACCCTCGTCTTCGCCGTCTCCGCTTCCGCTTTACCTTTGCCTAACCCTTCACCGTCGCCATTACTCCGCCCCCAAAACCTTCCTCTTTTTCTCCTCCGCCATCGCCTCTCTTATGCTTTCCACTTCATCTTAGCCTCGCATCCGTCTTTGCTTTCGTCACAGCTTTTGGCATCAGTTTCACTTTCGTCTACGCATTCTCTTCCGCCTTAACCTTCTCACCACCACTGCCTTGTCTTCGCTTTAACTCCACATGACTCCCTCCCCCCACTCTTCGCCTCCCCTTAACTTTGCCACCATTCACCTTTGCCTCCACCCTCTTTGCCTCAAAGTAGGCTTTTGCGTTGTTCCTCCGTCTTTACTTTCCCCTCCGCCTTCGCTCTGCCTTCTTGTTTTTTGCCTTTAACTCCCCTTTCGTACTTTCCTTTTTTTTTTTTCATCTTCACCCGCCTTCATTTTGCCTACCTCTGCCCCCCCCCCCCACTCCGATTCCGCTTCAGCCTTCGCCTTGCCCTCGTCTCCACCTCAACCTATGCCTTTGTATCCGATTCCGCCTTGGTCTGCGACTTCGCTTTTGCATTCGCCCCCGCCTTCGCCACGGGCTTTGCTTCCGACTTCACCTATGGTTCGACCTTCACATCCGCTTCCGTCTTCCGCTTCGTCTTTGCCTTTCTCGTCTTCAGGTTCGCTGCCATCCCATCGCATTCGCTTGTGCAAACGATCCCTCCTTGCCTTCACCTACGATTCTCTCCTGCTTCCATCTCTGCCTTGCCGTCCCCCCCCGCATTTGTCCTTCCTTTCGTCTTCTCCATCGATTTTTCTTCGCCTCCACCTCCCCCCGCCATCGCCCCCGCCAGCTTCACCCTCGCTTCCGCCTTCCCCCTGATTTCGCCTTTGCCGCCGCCTCTGATTGATTAATGATTCTGAGTGCGTCAAGTGCTAAGGTCATTTACTCCCGTGAGAGGAGGGAATGTTTCACCGTGAGAGATGGCAGTGATCTTGCCCCGCTAGCTGACACGATCCGGCGCTGACCTACGTCGGCTTGCGGGAATTTTCCCCATATCATTCATCACCCCCCCTGATAGAATAAGCTCCCAACTCCCGACTTATCTCCCGACTAGTGTGGTAGTGTGGTGCACAGGAGTCAAGATATGAGGCAATAATAGAACAAGGAAAAAGGGTCTTCCCTTTTTCCCGGCCCATCGCCCATTTGTTAGGGTGCTGCTCCGGCATCCGCCTGTTGTTGATCGGAGACACACCGGAAACATCAGAGCATCCGGGCCTTGGAATGTTTCTCCAGACAACGTCTAATTCGATCTAGCTGACAGGCTAGACAGTGTCGAAATCCTGCCACCTTGGAGACTAAACCCTGCTCTCCCTGTCAGAGGCGTTGCAGTGACGTCAGTTGATGACCTGAGCCACCTTTGCCGGTTTCTCCTCCGAAGACGACCGCTCTACTCTGGAGCTTGTACGAATATTCTAGGTGTAGAGAGTCGATTTCGCAATTATGCATCCAGATTGTACTTCCATCTCACATGCAGTTTCTAGTTAAGTGAATACTTCATGAAAAAATTAGTACTAGATATGGTGCACGGGGGAGGGGTGCGCAAGGAGGCAAAACGAGGCAAGGGGAGAAAATGGGACATGGGGAGAATGTGGGATAAGGGGGAAAATGGGATAAGGGGACCAACAGGAACACAACTTTAAACATTGATCCCTTTCCCGCAATTCCAACCCTCACATTCACTGGTCACGTAACTTCACATTACCAAACAATGTAATCGCACAAGAACAGCACTGCCTAAATGATTGTTTAAGAGAGAAAATTACATGTGAGGCCATCTCAAATACTGTCGGCACATACGCGGCCAACATTAATTCAAATTCGGCGCCATACTTGGAATTCAATCATTTACGAGCCAACACATACATCTCACCTATGTGCCAACACATACATCTCGCCTATGTGCCAACACATACAGTTAACTAAATCATAAAAGATTAGACAGGGTTTGGTTATTGATTTATACTTTTATGAATTTTATTAAATAGTATGCTTTTCTTCTTAATCGATTTCAAAATAATGTTTGTCTATTGGTTGCAGGGAATTTCAAACATAGTTGGTCCCTAGAAATAGCAAAAATGAATGATAAAATTTCATCCAATAGAAACCTGTGGAATACTGAAAAGTGCAAACATTCAATTATTTTGAATCTGTTCGACGCCTTCTGAATTTAAGTTTGAGATATCTTTCTTAAATATATCTCTTCTTCAATATTTAAGTCATCGAATGTACACTTTTCAAAGTATAATTAGATAATATTTCAGGTACTTTTCAGTTACATTGTTTGTTATTTTCGAGGGAGGGTTTATAAGGCAGTAGGATAGAATGAAAAATATTGTAATAACATATAAACATTACAAAGAATACCAGAGGTATATGCAGTTCCAAGTCTTTGCACAGCAGCCAGGGCGCCTGAGTACTTCAAAGAATTACTAGAGCATAACTTTAAACGACATAATATCAGGAACGGAAAACATGAACGTGGAAAATGAGGGCTTAAAAATGACAAGAAAATTGGTAGAATACAAAAAAAAACACGATCTCAAATCGAAGAAAAAAAAAAAGAAAGAGACAAGGAACCAGTAGCATTCTTGGGGCGTGATTTCAAAAGAAAGGAAATGGTTTGGTAGTGAGTAAGGGTACACTGTGGAATATTTCACAAAATATCTTGAGCACCAATAACATGCATGTAGAAAAGTGCATAGAAAAGAAATTGAAAAGTGGTTGGTTTGTGAGCCAGAGCTGTTTCGCACATTGCAACATTATAACACCTAGAACTCTAAAGTAGAAATGGAGACCAACGGATATGTGAAAATAGTTATTTATGAAACAAGTCCTTAAAGACGTGTTACATACAATGATTTTTGTTATTTCTAGTTATTCTAGATATTCAAAATAAACGTTTAACACTTTCATGAACTAACAATTGTCATTACCCCCGATATTCTGTAGCAACAAATGACAAAAGGAGACTATTGGGACAAACCGCGGCAATTTGGACGAAAAGGGCCCGGGGACAAAATGGGGCAATGGGAAATTAAGGGGGACACAATTTATAAGGGGCAAAATGGGAAGGGGAAGGAACAAGGGGCAAAGGGCGAGGGGACCAAATGAAACAAGGGAACGAAAGGGACAACCAGATGGGACCGGGAAAAATGGCACAAGGACAAAACGAGTCAAGAGAGCAAATGAAAAAGGAGGAAAAATGGGACAAGTGGAACATGGGGACAAAATGGGACAAAAAAGGCACGGGGTAAGTGGTACAAAAGGGAAATATTTATCCAAAGATTTTTGAGCACTGACTATATCTACACCCGAGAGTCCTCTAAAATATGTTCAATGGATTCTCAAGCATTTAACGGTTGTTAGTATGGTCGGGGCTCTTAAAGCGCTGTTTAGATGGTTGGTTGCTAAGAAATTAAGCGCGTGTTTACCGACGTAAAAACAACAAATCGTTTTAAATCTAATAAACTTTGAATAGCAAGAAGAACGGAAGAAACAAATATCCTTAAGCGAGAAGGACAAGCAGGCACAACAACGCGAGAACACGCGAAACGTTAGTAAAGGATGGGGATTCAGAGGAAACGTGTAATGTGACTCGGCTAAAAGCTAGAGAGTTGGACTTCGCAAGCCGAGCGGCCGTCCACCGCAGGAAAGTCGGCGGTGGCGGTGAGACGATCCGCGAGGCTGAAAACGCGTGGCTGGGCGTCGGGGAGCGGGGCGTTGCCGCGTGGGGCGAATCGCTGTGTTCCCGCGGGGCATCAATTATTCCGCAGCGGCCACTGCCCTGGTGCTCTGGGCCCGCTCCCCGCCCCCGGTCCCCCGCCCCGCCCCCGGCTCCCCGCCCACGCCCTCCGCTCGAGCGCGGCGCGGGCGTTCCGCCCCTCGACACCCCACAACAGACCGCACCGCAGCGCACAGTGGCTGACAAGGTACAACGGCGGACGCAAAATTCCTCACATTTCCTTTTTTCTCTCTTTGATTTTTGCTCAATCAACGACTAAGGTTATTCGCGACTACAATGATTTATAACAGGTGTTTACAGACAATTATGATTTTATCAGTCATTACATTAACATAATTTTCATAACATTGTACAGCATCACATATTATTTACCTTACATCAAATGCTATTATCAGGAGAAGATCATAACATATCAGCAGAAGAGTAATGAGCGGCCTTACTAGAATATTATATTTCTAGCGTGATATTTACGGTTTTGCTACTTCTGACAATTTGGATCTGAAAGGGAATAGAGTACAGGATTTTCTTTATTTCATTTGGATCAAAATAAATAGTTCTAATGTGTTCATATTTGCGACAACACAAAATAATTCACATTTCTTGTTTTCCTTGACCATGACAAAATGAGTCGGCGCGAAGATTCTGAACGGGTGCCAAAACTGTTCTTGGATGTTTTACCCTCATTAATTGTGCTGAAACTGTCAGAAAAAGTGAACTATTAACTGAATTGTAATGTTAAAATACAGTATGTTAAGTCTTGCTAAGAATTGACATGAAAATCGCATATGGTGTTTGATTCAAAGAAAATAATAAAACTTCACTATTCTTCAAATGTAATTGCACATCACGGTTCTAGACCACTAAACAATCTGCTTCATTGAAGTATTTTTTAAATTCATCAATCCCCGAGGTAACGAGATAATGGAAATATGTTTTGGCAAGTATAAATCGTACAAAATCATCTCTTTTATAATTGATTTGCAATTATTCGAGAGAAATACTTGACCAAATTTCAGTCGTTTTGAGAAGACAATTTTCACGTTTATAAGAAACCATCAATACAAAAATCTGTAAGTATTCTAGTGATGGTAAGCGTCAGCAATCATTGTCCCAAATTTTTGAAATTGAATTCCTTTTTTAGTTATTTTTACTTTTACATAGCGCGTGCAGAATATTCACGTTTGTTACAATGAAAGTAAATAATTATTTATTATAATACGTTAACAATTTTAGAATATTATTGCAATGAAAGCATTGCAATGAAAGCAAGCAAGCAATTATATTATTGCAAAATTTATTACAATGAAAGTAAATAATTATTTATTATAATACGTTAGACAATTTTAGAATATTGCAAATATGTTTATGTAAAACTGCTACACAAAAACAATTATTGTCCATAAAATAAAGACCAAATACAGCTTGAAAAAGTTGTTAAAATACAGACTGAAAAGAAAATAATTTACTGCAATGGTTTACAATGAGTCAGCATGTAATGTTTTTTACCGGCGTTTTACTTTGTCATAGAGTAGAGAGAGGTATGTAATGTTGCGCGAAAAAACGCAGAAAAATTCTTAGTAGAGGTCCTGATACGAAAAAGTGATAAATCCATTTTTTATTTTAAAAAATCCTAACGCGTGGTGCACAAATTTTGTGGGTGCTTGATACCAAAAAATCGAATGATGGAAAAACTTCTTTCTGTTCGTTTGTCTGTGAACAACGCTAGCGGCTAAACCGTTCAGCCGATTTTCTTCAAATTTGATATTCCCCAATCGATCTGACTGACGATGCGGCCCCTTGAATTTGAAACCGATATTTTAAATTTAAAGGTTACTTCAGATGTTTTCACATTTTAAAAAAATGGCGCCATCGTTTTTTATTAAATTGTGTTGTTGGATAGTCTGACAGACGTGTAACATGTGCAAGCGCGCCGTGCAAAAAACCTAACGTGTCCGTAAAAAAACCTGATTTTTGAAAAAAACAAAATTTCAAATATTTTTCGGCGTCTTCGTACAACTACAATTATCAAGATACATTTTTTCCCTAATGAATTTTTTCCTTATTGATAGATTTGAAATAAGGTCGTGTAAAATTTTTCGAAAATTTGAGTACTGTTCGCGTAATTGTGCATGAAAGTACGGACGAGAGTACTGTTGAGTTGAGTACTGTTTTAGCACCACTAGTTTCTTTGGATTTTGGACGTGTGTACGGGGCCCAGTTAGATCATCACCTCTCCCTCGTCTCCCCGCTCGCCCGCCCACCAGAGGGCGCCCTGGGGACGACTTCCCGTCGCAGCCCGCAACAAAAGACGTTCGCTGCGGCGCCGGTATTTCAAGCGCTGTTCGAAGGCACCCTGGCCGGTGCACCGCTGCATCTGCTGCAAGTGGGCGCTGTAGCAGATGCAGCCCGTGTGAGGTGCCGTGCTGCGAGTGCGGCTACATACGGGGATCAGAACGGGTTTCAGGGAATTGTTTGACTTTGTGGGAATGATAAACAGTATGCAATGTGAACGAATATAAATTTAATTGCATATTATAAATACAGTTGATTTTGTTTACCGGAGGACCATAGAAAGTTTACAAAGTTTGCAAAGTTTACTGCTGCTCTTCTTTCTTGTAGTGCGCGGTTTAGCTTACTTACAACTTGGAAAGGAAGGCACCAACCCAAATCACTCGGCTGAGTGTGTCGCTGTCCGGGCTGAGGTTGGCTCCAGGCAATTCGGTGGTGCGAACTGGCATGGGCGCGGACTCAGCCGACCGGAGCTGGTGGTGGAGATTGCCGTGAATTCGGCCAGGTGGCGGCTGCGGCCCGCGAATGGCACGAATTTGAGGCAGGCTAGATGTGGCCGTACTAATCGCCTTAGTTCTGTCTATGATTCTGTCATGGGCCCTTTGATGTGGGCCTTGATAGGCGAAGCAGGAACAGCCGACTCTGTTGAGTCTTGTCGGTCAGTTAGTTTGACCAGTTCGGAGCATTGTAGTTCTCGGTACTGTTTGGTATATGATTCTGTCTATGATTCTGTCATGATTCTGTCAGTGATTCTGAGAACTGTTCTGTTCTTTGGGAGCGAAGTTTCAGTATTTATTGTGTCGCGGGTGTGATTGAGGCCGTGGAGGGGAGGGTCACGTGGCTATAACTTGGCCTATGGTAAGGCGGGAAAGTTAGAAGTGCCCGCGATCGGTTCCCGATTCGTGATGCGCCTTCGGGCCCGGGGAGAGGAGTGTCACGTGACACTGACGGGATCGGAAGCGAAGGCGGTGGCACGTGAAGTGCCCGCGACGGCAGCCTGTTTGCATTCGAGAGTTTCAACGGAAATTGAGGCATCTGGCTAGCAGATGGACAAGGAGCGGGGCGGCACGCTGGCAGTGCATTGACGGGCGAGGAGGCCGGAAGCGATTCCCAGAAATATTTGTATACATTGCTTGTCAGGTAGCGAGCGATGGGGTGAGTGAAGGGGCGCCGCGCGCCGGGGTGCCCAGCCCCAGCCTAATGAGGGCTTAGTCCCCAGCTGTGGCGGCGGTCAGCGTTCTCGTCGGGGGTGGGCCCGTGAGAACGGCGGTTTGCGCGGAAGACAATGTAAATGATTTTATTGCCGCCGCGTGCTGGAATGCACAGAGAGCGACTTGCGAGAGGTTGGTGAAAGTACGCTCTTAATAGTGGGTGGCCGCGCGGGAAGAGCTTAGGGGCTGCGCCTTGGTGGCAAGATCGAAAATTTGATCGCGAGATTGAACAGGCGCCTAGCGCGTTCCCTTTGAGCCTGCGTGCGCTTCTGATGCAGATTTCACGCGGATTAAGTTTGGTTTTATTTTGTGTTTTAGAGAAGCTTTCTGGTAACTGAGTGTGATTTTGGAAGATACAAGTCATGATCTTTCTATGCCTGAGAAAAATTGTATTTGCTGAAATTTTATTTAAAATCTTTTGCGTACTAGCGTACCCTTGCGGGAACTCTCGCATGTTAAACCCCCCGTTTTACCAACCCTCCCAGTTCCATGTTAAAAAGGGAAACTGTTAGTAAAACGTGTTCATTTGTTTAAGAATTGTATAAACATAACTTCCAATGTACTTTCAGAATATCTAATAAAACAAACAAGTAATTATAACATATTTCTCGACATTTGCTTCTCTTCCCTTGTTGGTCACAAAAATACGAGTGTTATAAAAGTTTCTTTTACTCTTGAGAGAGCTATGTATAGTAATCCATGCAAAAATATAGGATTGATCAAATACAATCGTACTCGTTGCAATGTTAAAAATTAAAATTGTAATGAAATGAAGTATCGAGGAGAGCAGAACCAGTGAAATTGTAATAGAAAGTCCAAAAAGATTTCATTCTGTCGATTACGACGTAACAGACTTTTACTACGCCTTTTGTCATAAAATTCCAGGTTTGTAACGCTCTAGAACGCTTCGTTTTGGAGTTATATAACCATAGAAATTTCATGTTTTGACAAAATATTGCGGGTTGCATTTGATATGAATATTTAGATGCATTTTTTCTCTCAAAAAGTCCTTCATATTTTTAGTTAAAGTGTAATTCTCCATGTCTCTACGAAATTCTCAGAGACCTCATTTATAAAGATTGGTAGCGTGTGAATGCCGCAAAATTTTCGGCACTACTTAAATAATTTAGGAGAGGATTATCTTCTGCTACAGAATGTTAGTTGAAAGCAACAATTCTACTGCAAAAAAGTTACATATTCAAAGGAGTATATAAAATCACTAGGACCCATGCGAACAATACACTTTTAAAAGTTGATTTAAAAGTAAAATCATCATACTGGATTCCATCTTCGATCGTTTTTACTTTCTCGTGTACGTACGTATATACGAAGTAATAAAGTACGACATTTATAGTTACATAATTCTGCCGAAAATCGATTTGAACATTGTAAAGGAAATTCAGATTTTGTAGCAACCTGATACTACAAAGTTTCAAATGCCCATCCGTTTCTCGGTCTGTCCAATATTAGCGCCTATATTATAATGGCCACGCCATTATAATGGCCATGGTATAGCGGCTAACATTATAATGGGTACTTTACATGAAGCCCTTTGAAGTTTTTTAGCATATGACATGTAAAACATTAAATTCGTCTTTTTTACGCTCGTCATGATAGACTAAAAATTTGTATAAGTCTATTTGAAAGAAAAAATTACCTCAATATCTCGTGAAATTAAGTGAGAAAATAGAAATGAATAATGTAATAATTAGCCTCATTTCCTCATGCACTTCAGTGAAAACTGCATTACAATAACTTAAGCCGTTCAAAAACTGCAGGAGGTGCTAGAGTTACTTAATCCACTCGGTACATGTATTATTGGTCTCAGTGAAACGGAAGGAAAGCATTTGCACTGACTGAATACGCTTTGTAAAACTGTTTTAGAGAAAGCGACTGAGGGTTTGAATTTTTTCCACCAGGAACATTCTCGTTTATTTTGTTCTTTCAAATGAAATCCTTCGATTGTATAGTAAAAGTATTTTTTATGCCAAAAGGTTCTCTTGTTTCTATTCTTTCGTGAAAGCCATAGACGGGAACACTTCAACAAATGAAATCGTTTTATTCAATCAATCCATTTGTCTGTTTTTACGGTATGTCGGCATCACTTATTCATGAACAATGAATAATTCAATTGAAATCAGATTATTTTGTTGTAATGACATGAATGATTACTTCCACAATGTCGAGGAAACAAGCAATATACGCGCACACACACCATTTCAGGAAACTAACGTGACAACAGGTTCACGAGCGTCGACACAACAGAATGACATAATTGAATTATTCACCTCGTTAACCAAATACCCAGTTACGTCGTAATTAGTCATAATGTGAAAACAAAATGCTCCCTCTTAACGTTTTACTTTGAGTGTGAAGTACTCCACACACTCCCAATGCGCTGTAATCAAGTTGTCCATAAAATATACAACGCTAATTTCCTCCTGCTTTTGTGCATATTTAAACAAAATGGAAACCATTTTGCGGAGACAAAAGCCGGCTGAAAACCTCGCGAGGGGGGCGGGGCGGGGCGTGGGCGTGGGGGCGTGAACGGCTTTGTAAGTGCGTTCACAAAGACGAGCGCCACAGGAGCGCGCTGCGCGAGACAGTCGTCGCCAGGGGCGCTAGCGGCGCTGCACAATGGAAAACTCCTAAGTAATTCCCTTGCGGGACAATAAATCCAGCGGGTGGGCGTCCGACGCAGGGCCGGGAGACAAAGCGAGGGCCTCGAGTTGTGACGCCGCCCACGCCGCTGCTCGATATCGAAGAGTGCTGGCGGACGGCTCAACAGCAGCAGCGCATGACCTGCCTGGCCAAGCCCCGCCCCCCTCCCCAGGTGGCGCAGAGGGAAAGAACGCTGGTGTTCAAAGACTTAGTCACTTCGAGAGAAGAATTACGTCAATTTAATGATCGTCTCTAAATGTATCTTTAGCGGCCGTAGGCCGTAGGCCACAACCACCTTTATTTCAGAAACGGGAGGAGTAATAAATTTAATTTTTGGGTAATAAATTAGTAATAAATGAGTACTAAATATTCCACTTGGTTTGATGTGATTGTGCTACGGTGGTTGTGCCAGCTTGACATGGCCGCGGCCGTAACTAGGAGACGGATTTTCAAGACCTAAAATATTGCCAAAGATGATCAATAAAATCCTCGTAAACAGATTTTAAAAATGCCCTAAATGCGAAGAAAATTGACGTTAACAATGTAATAAAAATTATGTCGGTAGAACCACTCAAACTTGATCATGTAATCGAGGCTTCTTCCTTTCGTTCAAGTGCAAACTTGCTCTGTGCAAACAGCTTGCAAACGTTTGGTTTGGACTGATCTTTACCAAGATGTCTCTGTCTTTTAGTTATCCGAAATCGGCCGAACCGACAATGGCGCCGATAGGTATCACAGGTATCTTAGATTACTTACAACATCTGACATTATAATTTATGAGCGAAGAAATAGAATAGGCTATTGAGGAATTCTGTAGAGAACATTTGTTGCAACTCGCCAATAATTCAAGGAAGTACCATTACGTATTCAAATCGATGAAATCACACAAAATGCATTAAATATGACGGGAAAATGTAAAATGACTGATAAAAATGGGTCATTTCCTTTTGTCATATCATAAAATTAATTTCTATACCAAACGGCACTGTTCTAAAGCATAGAGGAAAAAATCATTAAATCCACGCTTTGTCATTTCTCACGACTTTATTAATCAAGTACAGTCAAATATGTATTTGGTAGAAATTTTGATCACTCGAAAATGAAACGTTTCAGATTGAATGTTAATATGTTACATTTTATCGCATTATAAGTGTAGTTTAGTCTATTCTTACACTCAATTTAAGGAAAAAAATTGGAGCCTTTTTGAGAAAATTTTGAAATGTCCCGGGGAGCTTCGTGTAAAGTACCCTCAAATTTTGAAGAATGTTTTTCAAAACTTCAAAGCTTCAACTAGAGCCAAATTGTCACGGGTTTCTTCTACTTGAAAAAAATTCGATGCATGGTTTAGGTGCTAGTAATGTTCACAGACGGCCGGACGGCCGAACTGACGTTTTACTTTCAATTGGTTTTTCGGCATCAAGGACCCACAAAACAGGAATTCTGGCTACACCAGGTGTTAGATTTTTTTCTCCTAATTTAGCAACTGAATTTATCCACTTTTTCGTAATCAGGTCACGGAATGAAATATTTTTCTGCCGAAAATCGCCGTTTTTCGCGCAGCATTACATAACTTTTCCTATACAATGTATATTACTCCGTACATACGTACGTATACAAGAAAGTAAAAACAGCGTGGATTCAGTACCATATGAGCATTGATGATACACATTTATCACTATATAGAACAAATACATGACGCAATAAAATTATAAAAATATCAAATAGTAACTAGGGTGTAAGAATGCACAGACTTTCTCGAAGTAGTTTATATGTTGTAGAAGACGCAAAACATTCGAAATTTTCGAAAATTCAGGTTAACAGTGAAAATCGGCTTATGTCGTCTTTATAAGGTATTTTATATATTCTTACAAGAAATTTAAAAAAATTCGGAGCCATTTCTGAGACAATTTTGAAAATGTCCTGGGGGACCCATGTAAAGTATCCCAAAATTTTGAAGAAAGTTTTTTAAAATCACAGCGGATCGAGTCGAGCCAAATCGACACAGGAATATATATTTTGGAAAAATACCCTGTGTATGGTTTAGGCGCTAGTGGTATTAACAGACGGACAGACACACGCACATTTTGAAATAAAAAAGCAATTTTTCGGTAACAGGGGACCCCAAAATTACAGTTGCTCTACTATCAATCATTAAAACCGGCTTAGATAACTCAGAGCATCAATTACAGAGTCTGTGACCGCGAGGTTCTAGGGTTCGAGTCCGACGGTGGCAGAATTTTCGAAACTAGCTACTTAGCTAAGTCGAGACCAGTTGCTGTGTGGAGGAGAATTCTAGCGCCTTGCTGCCCTGATCGGCAGATTTTTGTAGTTTCTCCGCTCAACACCAGACGAATGCCGGAGCAGCCCCCGAACAAATGTGCAGGACCGCGCGCGATATTTTCCTCCCTCTTCCATGTACTACCTCGCCCCTTATTTACACACACACATATGCTCTACCCTACCACACATGTGGAGATATCAAACAGAAACATATCATCTTCCGACTGAGTTGGTGCTCCCCTGCTGAGAGATACCTGGGCAGGCGATCTCGTCATCCTGCGCGGGACGTAAACTAACTTCCACGATAAAACCAACACTACACTTACAGAACTAATAACTTAATTATCTGACACGTTCAGAATCATTAATTTGTCCATAAATCAACCATAAAAATGCTATTACATAAAAACCAAAAAAGACCCCAAAAGTAATCGTTTTGGAGCTACCAATTTTTTACCGAAATTATTCGGGTGGAAAAGTAGGAATTTCTTACTAATACAAATACAACAAAAAAAAAGTCTGTCTCCCGTATTGAAATAAGAACCCAAATATGGCTCCCCATCAACTGCATTAATATAATTTATTTCAATGTGAATTGGTTATGGAATAATCAAATGTGTCGTAACGAATCCTTGGAAAGCGACAGTGGGAGACCGAGACAGGTCCTGTACTGCGACCCTCTCTAATCAACGCCGCGGCTTCAGACTGAGGCCAAACCCACCCACTCCTAACACCACAGGTCCCCTCCTCCTGCTTCCTTTCCCAGACCCTTTTCCCTCATCCCTCACTCCATCCCCTCTCCCTACCCACGCGCGCCCCTACCCTCGCCCCACCCCTTTGCCCCCCTTTCCCCGCCACGTACCACGCCCTCTTACCTCGCCCCTCCCCTCGCCCTCCCCTCCCCCCTCGCTCCCTGCTCCGCCCCTTTGCCCCACCCTTGCCTTGCCACCCTCTTCACATAATAGATACTACACAGAAAGGAAGGGCGGCTACTCAAACATTTCAAAAACTTAAATATTTTCTATGAAAAGAGCCTCACATTCGCATTTTTAGTAACACTTAAACAATATTTTCTTAAAAACGCCTTCAAATTTTTTAATGAAAATTGTCATTTAGGACGAGTTTTTCTCTTCTTTAATATTCTTAAAGTAATATTTCGGTTCTACTACTACTAAGAAATTGAGAATTGACAAAATTAAAAAAAGAAAATGTGCGAAGATAGATAGAAGCTAGAGTACGTGGCAAGTCCGATAAACTAGCCCTGACCAGATAACACAGAAAATTAATACGAGAAAGTCTGTGCCATTCTGTAGCACTACGAATTATGCATTTATTATTATTTACCTTCTTATCTCTATTCTTTATGAATATTTGCCTATGTACGATATTAATATTTGCCTACACGAAGCAAATGTCCCCTCGGGTTACGTATGTTTTTGCTATTTATTTACTCACCAAATACAAGAGTAAAACGAAAATAAAAGATATCTTAACCACCCAACAAATGTCGGTTCGTACAGTTGTTTACACACTTCCAATATGGCACTACGAATTATGCATTTATTATTATTTACCTTCTTATCTCTATTCTTTATGAATATTTGCCTATGTACGATATTAATATTTGCCTACACGAAGCAAATGTCCCCTCGGGCTACCTATGTTTTTGCTAGTTATACACTCACCAAATTAAGACTAAAACGGAGATAAAAGATATCTTCACCACCCAACAAATGCCGGTTCGTACAGTTGTTTAAACACTTTTAATATGGTAACCATCGGCGCACGGATTGTGGGTAGCTTTCCTATCTGTGTGGTACCTATTCTGTGCCCTCTGGCTTGCCACGCCGCGCCGTTTTCTTCTTCGCCTCATGACCGAGTCTCGCCGTTCCCGTAAATGGTTCGTTCGTCGCCAGCGCATCCGCTGCACTCGCCTCCAGCGGCTATCCTGCCCCGCGGCCACTTCCCGCTCCACGCGCTTTTTCCTACTGCAAAGCATCACCGTCAAGCATGTGAAAGCTACGACGGGGAAGTAAATTCACACACTGCGGTTGACCAATTGTTCGAGCTTAGGTTACCTAGGCTTATCTCATCCGAATGTTCTCAACTATGCTTGGAAAATGTCTCTGCCAACTGCTAGTAAATGATATCACCGACTGTCTAGTCCTAGTTAATTTTCTTATTTTTGAATCTGAAGTACCTTTTCGCTTGTCCGCACCGTCTTGTCGGCTGCCATCTATTGAATAAAGGATTTTTTTCACATATTATCAATTTCCTCATTTCTAATAGAAAAATTAAAATATGACTTCAATAAAGGGTAAAATCTGGTCTCATATGTATATTTTTATTGAAGAATTTAGAGACTTTTGGGGAAATTGTAGTTTCCTATTTATGCCCAGCGTTGCGTTTTCGGACCAAGATGCAGCAGGATGGTTTATTCATGATGGAGGGAAAGAGAGGTTACTCAAACGAATAAAGTTTATTTTCTCATGAAATGAAATATTTTTCATTACCTCAATGATTTAGTGTCTTATTTTATATTTAACAGTGAATGTTATTAGTAGATCACATCAACCATTATAGGGAAGTGATTGGTCTTGCAATTGAATGTTGCGAAAACGCAATACTGAGTAAATATGACACTCTTACCTGCGACAATATTTTCTTTTAAAGAAACTTACTATTGAAGATATTTTAGCTCTTCTAGGACAGAACCCGGAGAGGAGAGGTGACTAAGGGCATCAACAGGTGTCACTGCAGAGCTTTTGATCGGGTTCGAGTCCCACGGTGGCAGGATTTTCCACACTGGAAAGATTGTTAGGCCGAGTGCCGACGCTGTCTGGAGGAGAATTTCAGCGGCCGGCTACTTTGATCCGTAGTTTCCCGTGGTTTCTCTGATCAACACCAGGCAAATGCCGAAGCAATACCCTAACACACGAGCCACGGACTGCGAGCAATCTTTCCTTCATATTCCTTGTCCTATCGTCACCCCTAACTTACAATCACATACTCTGCAATACAACAGTCGGGAGCTGAGAGCTTGTCTGGATGAGGGCGGTGCCCAGCTGGTGGGAGATACCTGTTTGTGGAAAACCCCGTTAACCGACGTAGGTCGGCACCAGATCTTAGTGAGCTATGATTACCGCCACCTCCCACGATAAAACTACACTTACGGGATTAATGAAATTAGCAGTTGACGTGACCGGAATCAGTAATCAACCAACTGGAAGAAAATTCAAAGGTGTAAGAAATTGCTCATAACTTTGGCGCATTTTTTTGCTTCTCTTGGTATTGGGATGGAGACAGATGAAAGTGCTGATAAAGATCTTGGTGGGACATTTTGAACAATTTGACAGGTAAACATCTAACCGTATATAACCATATAGAAAGAGAACTGATGATAAGAAAGGGTAGTAAAGCTATAGAAATTTCCGAGTATCTTCAAATCAGCGGCACCTCAGCTTGTCCACAAAATGATAATGAAGGAAGAAAAAACCAAAATAATTATTATGATTGTAGAAAACGTAAGAAAAAAGATCTTTCAAATAAAAACTAAATGAGGAATAAAGTAAATGGAAATGACTCGACGATATGCAGACCAATGTTTATTGATTATCCTCAAACTCTACTGGAGCTCTTCAGTCTATATTTTGCAGATCTACTAGAATTTGATATGGCGGGTTATTTTAATAGTGGTACAACTTCTCTTTTTTGATAAATTCAGTTAACTCCATTTTCAGGTCCGCGTAAGTATTCTACTCGTACATTTATTCTGAAAGTGATAAAACTAAGTTGAAAGTGATAAAAGTAAGTTCTATCGGTGAACGACATAGCGCATCACACTAAAAGTGAATCACAGGAAATTGCAATCTCTTGATTTTGACAGTGGTACAACCCCAGTCGTACGATTACGTGGTTTTCTACAAGTCTCGTGATGAGTGATTTTCGAGAGATTTATAGCGTCTGCAGTATTATGATGATAAGGAGCGTGATCCGGATTTGGTAATAGGAACAACAAAAATAATACAATTATGTTGCACATTGTTTGTATTTAACACAGAAATTAAACTCAATGGTCTGTGTGTTAAAAGATCTTCAAAAGTCTAGAAAGAAGGAAGAAAAATAAAGAAATTGGTGTCTGTAACAGGCGAAAAATTATATGGATTAGAATTGTCAAGCAGAAGTCTTTTATAATTATGTACAAGTAAACCTTAAATCAAACCATTGATTTCTACTCAGTAAACTTCACTACACTCAAACCACGAAAGGTTGGAGAAGAACTGCGGTTTTCAGAAACCCAAATATACCGCTTCTACAATCACAGCAAAGGAAGATTAATGAGATGCTTGATTTGTTCCTATCATTTCAAGCGTCAACCACGGTTATTTCGCTGATCTGCAGGTAGGAACCGGACTAGTTCACGGAGATGAAAACTTATTGTGTCTCAATAGTAACATTAAATTAATTTTTAATATGTTTTAATAAATCGATATTGCCTTCATTTCAAACTTTTCTTAGAAACACATCTGCGAATTTCGCCCAACAATCTCATTTTTATGGTAGTAGAGTTCGATACCTTGAAATGAGTGTCAATGGAGTAGTACCACTATTAAAATAACGCCCAGATATATGCTGTACAAAAAATGAATCACGTTTTCAACTTTCTACTAATGAGTTACGAGTGTTTATCGGCGTATTCATTTTGAGGGGATATGTACCGATGCCTCGCAGAAGAATGTACTGAAAAAACAGACACCAGGAATGGATCTGTTATTAATACGTAGAAAAGTGGCTTACGCAGCAATAAATTCGATAAAATTGCGTGTTTTGTTCATCAGAACGACAACACGACCCTGCACAGCGAGAACAAAATATTTGACAATACGTCCCTCTACAATGATAACAAAACATCTAATGTCAGGTATATGTCAATTAACTTTCTGATTTATTTTTAGAGCATATTATTTGAGAGAAAGAGTCTTGTTGCAACGAAGCAATGGTATTCTAATGCTGACGTTATGGTCTGAAACAACACATCAAGTGCAAATCAGTTCGCTTTGGTTATAAAATTCTTCAGGTGTCTTAATTTGAGATTAATGGTCTAGTAGATTCGACGTGTTTCAGGGGTCCAAGGTCAAGACAACTGTTACACAGGAGAATTTGGTTTTTAATTTGGAAAGAAAATAATGGATTGCAGTTTTAATTTTTGAACAAGTTCAATATTTGTTTATTAATGATAAGTGGTTTTTTGTTCTATTTAATGATACACTGGCCGAAAGAAGTATTGCAACACCGGGAAGGACACGAGCAATGAAGTAGGCGATAAGGGACCTTAGGGACGGGGGTCGTAGAAGCCGTCATTAATATTTCACGGATGACTTACGCCCGGTGACGTAATGGCAGCGTGACGAAATGGCCCGGACGCGCGAACTACTCCCCGGCTTTAAATAGCGCTGTCCACTGCGAAAAGTCGGTGCAAAGCAGTCGGTTTGTGGCTCCCAGACAGCAGAAAACTGATGATGATGGCTAAGCCATCGAAAGCTGCTAATTGTGAAATAAATACTATTGTTGACAATGACAACGCCTTCAGTCATTTCAATCACTGCGAAAAGGTCTAGTCGGGACTTAGGTATGCTACGGCGTCGCACTCGCTCGTCCTCTAAGCGACTGGACCAGTTTGAGCGGGGTCGGATTGTCGGGCTACGCAAAGCAGGGTGTTTCTTCTATAGTTTAGGTTAGAATACTTTAGGAAAGATTAGTTCAAATTCAAAATTCAAATTCAAAATATCTTTATTTTGCCATTAACATAGAAAAAGTTACAATGTTACATTCAAATGTGATGGGCAAAATAATTAGGGATCCCCTAGAAAGACTGTGTGGGATCTCCATCACCTTTGTACACAAAAACAAAATTGTCAGCAGCGAGAGGCAGCTGGCTCACTCGAATTAACATGCGATAATAACAAAAGAAAGATTTTAAATCTAATACTTCTGTACACTTATAATATAACAAAAAACATTCAGATCTAAACATACACTACAATACTAATTGAATTTGATTCCATAAAACAGTGTAATATTACTCTTCAAGTGTAATCAGATTACATTTTGTAGATTATACAAGATTTTTCAAGAACAACAACAACAACAACAAAATAGTTTAGGCGCTAGTGTTGTTCTCAGACGAACAGACGGACGGACTTTTGTCATAAACCATTTCCGGCGCCGACCTACGTCGCCTTGCGGATATTTCCCCCAACCAGGTATCCCCCACCACCGTGGATCCGCTCCAGTCAGGACAAGGTCCCGACGCCTCTACCGGTACATGTGGTAGTGTAGTGCACGTCATGGACAAGGATCGCGCACGGTCAGTGGCCCTTTTGCTAAGGTACATCTCCGGCATCTGCCTGGTGCTGATCGAAGGAAACAACAAAAAGTAAGATTGGTGCAGCTGGCCACTAAAATTACCCTCCAGGCAGGGATAGAACTCGACCTAGCTATCTAGATCGTATCGAAAATCCTGCCCCCGTCGGGACTCGAAACCTAGGACCTCCCGGTCAGAGGCACTGCGGTGACATCAGTTGATGCTCTGAGTCACCTTCGCTGGTACACACAGTACTCTGTAGAAAGTAATTAATACATACTGGAACAAATTTGTCCACTTTTTTTATATCAGGGCCCCAAAATTCGAATTTTTCTGTAAAAAACCGCCTTCTTTTGCTCCAGCATTTAATAACTTTCTCAGTACCATGTATTATACTCTATATATACGTAACAATACGAAAATGTAACTGGTGGTGCTACAGAATGGCACAGACAATCTCGTACAACTTTGTCCCTAACTTTTTGGTGTGGGTTAGATTGTTAGTTTTGCCCCACCCTCGCCCCAGCGGCCATTTATCGCCGCTGAAATTATTTTTTTTAAACATTTTCTCAATTTTTCGCTTCCCTAATGATAGAACTAAAACATGACATCAAGATTATTATAGACTACGAAAAACCTCGCCCCTTGCTGAAATTTCGTTGAAAAATGAGGATCTCTTTTTGAGAAAATGTCGTTTCAGCGTTTCTTAAAATGCGCAATTTGAAGCTCAATTTCACTCAAAATTTTTGCTTTTTTCGAAAAACTATATAAGAAATTATTTATAGAAATAGAAATTGTCCACTGTCTATTAAAACTGCATATATTTTGCACAAAATTACTCGAAAGCTACTTCTGTTTTCGAAAAATTTATCACGACCTTATTTCAAGACCTTTCTTTAAAGATCGAATTTCATTCAGGAAAATATCTCTATCTTCAATTTTGTAGTTGTAGAAAGGCGCTTACCGAAACAAATGTGCTTTGGTAATTTTCGAAAAATCGGGATTTCAGCTAACAATGAACAAATTATAATAAAAAAGTTGGAGCTATTCTCTCGTACAGCATTTTCTCAAAACTCAACTTACGGTGTACCCCACAACCAAAACCAAACAGACCATTAAAAAATAATAGAAAACCCTCTCCAAGGTTCGAAAGCAGCCTTAAACAACAATCGGAACAAATTTGGGGCTTTCCTCAGCCTACTGGCGTCATTAATATCCAAGATGCATTAAATGGCACCAAAAATTAAAATTATTCTCTGGAACGCAAATGGTTTAATTCAATATGGAAGAGAGCTCCTAACTATTTGTTCCGTTCACGCCACAAACACCCTTGGCGGCAGGTCATTGTTTGCTCCTTCAGAGGCTGGCCGTACCCACCACTGGCCACCCTCACCGCCGCCTCCCCCACCCCGGCTGCCGCCAATGCGTCCCCCGAAAAGCCGGTAGTAGAGGTCTCTACCCCAAAAACGGCACTCGCCGACAAAATCTCTCGTGAAATTTCTCCGCGACGGACAAAGCAAGCCCGGCCCGGCCCGGCGCCATCTGGTTTCTCTCGAGTGTTGAACGTAACCCCAGTGCCTTCGGCACGGGTGCAGTCGGCATACCGCCGCAGGCACACCGCCGCAGGCACACCGCCGCAGGCACACCGCCGCAGGCACACCGCCGCAGGCCCCGCAGGCACACCGCCGCAGGCACACCGCCTCACATCTCATGGTCATTGCAAGTGTAAATAGTGTAAACTTAATATTAAATAGCATGTGCAATGTGAGTGAGTTGAATTCAGACAACCCCAGCGCCATCCCTCTCCCCCTCCGGGCAGCTCACGGCCCGGGCGCGGCGTAAGCTTGTCATTGTACAGAAAAGGTCCCGTTCAGTCCGCGAAAGCAACCCCCTCCCTTCCTGGCCATTCTCCCCTTTCTCTGTACACTATTCTCAAAGAAAAAATACATAGATATTATGCTAATCTCCGAAACCGACTTCACTGAAAAATCCTACTTAAAAATACGATATAACTTTTGTAATACCAAGCACCCGGACGGTACAGTGCATGGAGGAACTGCTATAATAATTCGAAACACAATTAAACATTATGAACTGAACGAATATAAAACTGAAGAAATATAAGCAATATCGTAACGTGACAGAAGGTCAAACTTCACTGCGCTAACATCAGTATATTGTTCGCCTAAACATAATAACAGAACAAAAATTTCAAGACTTTATAAATACATTGGGATCAAGATTCATAGCTGGAGGCGATTTCAATGCGAAGAATCAGCACTGGGGCTCACGACGTAACACATCACGAGGAAAAAACCTTCTCAAATTATCAAACTAACTAAAAGTTTCTTTTATATTGACTGGTGAACCTACGTACTGGCCCACCGACGTCAACAAGCTTCCTGACCTCCTGGATTTCTACTTAGCAAAAGGTGCATCTTGGTACAGTAGAAATAAAATTTTGTTATGACCTTTCCTCAGACCACACCCCAGTAGAAATGACCATCAGTTCAAATATAACTGAAATAAGTTATCCTCTAAAGCTAGCAAGTAATAAGACAAACTGGGACTAGTACCACGATTACGTGAACTATGAACTATCTGCAAATGCACCGCTAACAACAGACAAAACATCGAAGACGCAATACAGCACCTAACTGACACATTGCAAGACGCTGCCTGGGCCGCAACACCAAGAGAAACAATAAATAAATGGTCAACGTATTTCGCAGAAACAAGACAAAAAGTTGTAGAAAAACGTCGACTCCGACTAATATTCATGATGACACGTCAACCAGATGGCAAAAGAAAATATAACACAGCAGCCAGACAATTAACACGTCAAATTAAGGAATACGAAAACAAATCATTTTTTAATCATATTCAAGCACTTTCACCTGCTGCTGAAACGAAACACTTTGGAAAGCAACAAGAAAATTGAAACGACCTCAACTGCACATCGCACCAATTCGAAAAGATGGCACGCGGGCAAGAGGCGCAGAAGAAAAGGTCGAATGCTCAGCAAAACAACTTGCATCAGTTTTCCAACCAGCACAGTGGCGGCTCGTGGTCATGCCATTAGGGTGTGCAAAGTTTTTCTTCTTTCTTTCTTTCTTTCTTTCTTTCTTTCTTTCTTTCTTTCTTTCTTCTCTCTCTCTCTCTCTCTCTCTCTCTCTCTCTCTTTCTCTACACACACACACACACACACACACACATTACATGCATGCATTTACACATATTGACATTGATAATGACAATTAAACACAAATCATCTTATGAAGTCTGATAACATGCCGAACAATTCCATTCCATTGTTTCTTTACAGCAATTTTTATCTGTGGCGTTTTCACTGAAATCATTAATATCTTACGTTTCATATTTTCAACGCTATTCATTGTTAGTTGCACGAACACCCTTGACAGAAAAACGAACTCTCTGATTGCGGTTTCTCAAAAGACATTGAAACGTAGCATACTACATACGTTTACAAAATTCACTTGGGGTTTGAATACTTCGGAATGGTTTTGTAATTGCAACTCATTTAAAACACAAGAGAATACACATATTACATACAATTAACATTTTCATGAATGCAACACTGAACAGCAATGCGTTCGCGTTTCGCGCGCTAGTGCGAAAGCTCATTTAAGTGGAGAGATATCTCACACTTTCGTCGTTCAATGTCATACTTCTGTTAAAATCTTGTGCTACTCGAGTGTTATATCTTCGAGACACGTCAAGGCTTTTCCCGAGATCGCCACTGCGCCTGCGCCGTAGAAGGAGCACCGCGCCGGGATTGCTCCAGTCCTCCGTAAGCCACCGTTGTTCCCCTCCTTCCCTGCAGCCCCGCGGCAGCCTAGGACGCGATTTCCTCGGTCGCATTCTCCCGAGTGTGCTCCCGCAGGCTTTCGCGAAGGAAAGGCGGACGGACCGGCAATTGCAGCTTCCGAACGGCGCGTGTTTTGAAATACCATGTTTCGGAAATGCTCTCAGAGGACTTGTATTCCCCTCTTGTTAAGAGGTGTTAAAGAGAAATGGCACCGAATTAATTTGGGTGTGCACATGCGAACGTGCGAATACCCACGAGCCGCCACTGAACCAGCAAGAAACGCAAGTATTATTGAAGATAAAGTGCTCGAATTTCTGGACGTACGTTTACAGTTATCACTGCCCATAAAGCATTTCAACTCACGAGACGTCGAAAAAACTATTAAAAAACACATGCGTTCTACGAAAAGTCCAGGGTTCGACCTTATTACTGGTAAGATTTTACTGGAAATGCCAAGGAAAAGAATGCATTCGTAGCAAGTGTATTCAACGCAATACTTCGAAGTAGTCATTATTCTTGTCAATGGAAGTATTCCCAAATAATAGTGATCTTGAAACCAGGAAATACTGTCACGGAAGTACCTTCGTACCGACCGATTAGTCTGCTACCTGTCTATCAAACTTATTTGAAAAACTTCACTTACAGCGCCTCAAGCCTATAACTAAAGATGTTCCTGACTTTCAATACGGCTTTCGAGAAGGGCACTCAGCAATACAGCAGATTCATCGTATTGTTAACACAATTTCTCTATGCTTGGAATAAAAAAATATGTATTGTTCTGCAACATTTCTAGACATAAAACAAGCATTTGAGAAGGTATGGTATGAAGGAGTTTTATTTAGAATAAAACGTCTTCTCCCACACTCCTACTATTTACTTCTCAAATCGTATCTTTGCGAGCGCCAATTTCAAGTCAAATACCAGGACGCTATCAGAATTCCAATCTATTTCTGCAGGGGTGCCACAAGGAAGTATTCTTGGACCATTATTATATCTTATATCAATTTCACTCTTACCAATTACAGACAGAACTACAATAGCCACCTTTGCAGACGACACAGCCAGTCCCTCTGCATATAAAGATCCTTCCTGTGCATCACAACATCTTCAAGAACATCTTAACAAAATCGAAGATTGGAGTCTTCGTTGGCGAGTCACAGTTAATTAAGCAAAATCAAAACACATAACTTTTTCACTACGAAAAGAAAGCTGCCCAAAAGTAAAACTAAACAACGCAGAACTCTCGAAGCTGATACAGTAAATATCTTGAAATGCATTTAGATAGACGCCTGACTTGGAAAATCCACATCAAAACTAAACGAAAGGAAGCACAATTTAAAGTCCTCAAATTATCGTGGTTAATAAACAATCAACGCTGTCGTTGCATAACAAAGTACAGATTTACAAAGCTATAAACAAACCAACATGGATCTATGGTATTGAATTGTGGGGATCTTCCAGCAAATCGAATCTAGAAATTCTGAGATGATTCGAAGCTAAAACACTAAGAAAACTATAAAGCGCACTGTGGTATGTGACAAACAAGACGATATACAGAGACATTGACATCATTCCACTAGAAGAAAGTATCACCACGAAGAGCCAAGCTTACCAGAAGAGATTTTACGAGCATCCAAATTATCATTCAACAAACCTGTTCGACAACAGTGAACACGTATATAGACTAAAACGAGAGAATATTTTAGATTTGCCATGCCGATTTCCTAAATGAAATTTTCTATGTCTCTATAATTCACGTCATTAATTCATTTATTAGATAGCCATTTACTTATTGTTTCAACAAGAACAGATTGTGAATTATGCAGAAGTGAAAACAAAAAAGAAATTTTTTGAGAAAATTTTGTTGTTGAGGTTTCATTAAAGTAACCTCATAAATCAAAATATCCGTTTAAATTCCAAAAACCTGTGAGTTCGTTCAGACGATTGAAGAATATCAATTTGGAGAATATCAGCTAAATGGTTCAGGCGCTAGCGTTCACCACAGGGGAGAATGGACAGACGTTTCGCCGTAATCTATTCATGAATTCAATCAGTCTATAAAGGTCTCACAGAACATGGATTCCGTCTATACCACGTGTAAGAGGAAGTAATTATCTAGGAATAGGATTTATGCACCAATTCGTTACCAGGTCCCGACAATAAGAGTTTTCTCTCGAATATTCGCCTTTTTCCGGCGCACGATTACAATAATTTATCGTCTTACATTTGTAAAGGATAGAAAGTAAAGTGGTGAAAAAATAAAATTGGCGAAGTAAATACGGACATCTTTTCAAGTAAAAAGGAGAAAAACGAAAAAAATCCTTGGTGTGACCTTTCGGAGACACTGGCATTGTCCTAGGTGGGAACGGAGTGACTGTAAGCTCTCCTTAAATACCATTAGAACTTTTTAGGCTACCGTTCATGATTATTCCTATGTTACTGACGTCTGTGAAAGCGTTGAAATAATAACTAAATTGTTATACTTCCTCCAAATCTTTTCAATATCCAAATTATGCGTTTCCCAAATCTGACATGAAAAACATTTTCGATATTCCACGCTCCTCTTCTTTGTGTTTACTTTCCTCCTTAAATTCTATATCATAATAGGAACAACAAAAGTTTTAAAAAAATTGCATACGTGTCTACACCTGTACGGATTTGTATTAAATAAAATTTCCATTGAAATATTTGAAGTAATTCTTGGAACCGCAGAAGCGCTAGCGGGGCATCGATCCCTTAAGGAAAGCTTTGTGACAACGTTCGCCATGGCCACTGTGGGCTTCCCAACATCAAAGGCGCTGCCTCGACATATTCTGGAAAGAAATCCGCCGCCTCTAATTAAGCTAATGACGCAGGCACGCCCTTTATCCGGTCTTTGCGAATTAGAATCGTTGTTCTTAAATTAGCTCGCAAAAGGCATGTGCCTACCGTTGGGCTGTTTGAGTACCAGGTATGTTCTAATAGAATACAAGAGCTTGAACAGAAAAGTAAATATTTAGAACGTACTCCCATCCCATTGCAGAGTTAATATAAAATATCTGAAAGGTAAATACTTACTTCTCTTATATGTAAAATAATATTTCTTGATGATTTTTAATTTATTACTTTTAATTGAAATTAAATATTAATTTGCATTTTTAAAAAAAAACAAAATTAACAAAAAAAAAATTATCTTCAAAATTGGAAAAAAAATTCACAAAAGTCTGGAAGTTCCTATTACAAAACATAGGTCAGATAGTCTCTAAAAATTCATCAAGAATGGCAAATAAAGATTTTCTGAAAGAAATGACC
Source organism: Teleogryllus oceanicus (assembly GCA_964035755.1). Lineage (NCBI taxonomy): Eukaryota > Metazoa > Arthropoda > Insecta > Orthoptera > Gryllidae > Teleogryllus > Teleogryllus oceanicus. The sequence continues at coordinate 19,815,815 of CAXIVR010000007.1, read as the reverse complement.
TCCCTGAAAATTGATTTTAAATGTTACTTCCAGTCGCAAATTTCAATCCGGCTACCGCGTCACTCCATACTCCAGCATCTGCAACTGGGTTGGATGTTGGGAAGGTTCTCAGCGTTTTCAATGAAACTGTCTACAGAGGAAAGCATCACTTTGCAGCCCATTAGAATACTGTAATTTCATCAAGTGCGTTTTGTACTATTCCAGATAATCTACTAAATATATTTAAACGCATTTTTCTTATAATTTATAACCACGACATGCAACGGCGCATCACTGAACACAAACGAAGCTTTATGTAAACTGAGGAAACTAATTACTCTTACCATTTCTCATATGCGAAATAGTCTTGTGTTTTAGATAGCCACCTAACGTACGTAACGTACCTTTAGATATTAGGAATCATATTGCTAGAGATTTGCAGATACAATGTTCATTCATTAAAATCTTTCGTTTATTTATTACTTCTGACAGCGCTCAGAAATAATAAATAAAAGCAACATTTCGCCAGTTTCTTGGTGGAGCCGCTGGCTGGCTAGTGCATTGGAGAATCTTTGCAGTAGTCATATTTAGTGCTCAACCAATCCTCTACATGACCGCCAGTAACTTTGAATTAGATCCCCGTATGTGCAATGAGACGTCAAACAACACCAGCAGTAGTGGCTCAGGGCATCAACAGACAGAGTCACTGCAGTGCCCCTGGCTGGGAGGTTCTAGGGTATGAGTCCCAAAGGTGGCAGGGTTTTGGACGCTAGCTAGAGAGCTGGGTCGAATTCAGCCGTTATCTGCAGGAGAATTCCAGCGAGCAGGTGCTCTGATCGATAGTATTCCGTAATTTCTCCTATCAATACCAAAAAATGACGGAGCAGTACTCTAAAAAACGGGCCATGGACTGCGCGCGATCTTTCCTTCTTCTTGCTTGTCTTATCACCTGTTACCTACAGTTTTACTTACACAACAGTACCACACTTCTCGGGAGACCAGTTAGGAGCTTAGATTTGTGCCGGCTGTGGCGGTGCCAGGCTGGTGGGACAAACCTGGTTGGAGATAATCCCGCAACAAGACGTAGGTTGGCACCAGACCTCACCAATTAGGGGGAGAAGATCGCCGCACCCTCCCGCGATAAAAATACATTACATGTAATGATTTAGCAGTTGAAGTGGCCGGGATCATAATCAATCAACCAATCAATCAACGAGGAACAACAAAATAATATCAAATGTAATGTTCGTGCAAAAGAATAACATGAAGGAAGCAGTGGCGCTACAACCGCTCATACTTTCTCGCATCATTGGTAACTTTTGAAATATTAAAAAAAATCAGAAAGATTGTCGAAAATTGGACCTTCTCTGTTTTGATACGAGAGCTTCGCACGATTCGAGACTACTTAAACATTTGGAGGTAATTTTTAGAAAATTTATTTTTACTTTCTCGTAACGTACGTATCTACGGAGTAATATTACGTATAGAGAAATTATGTAATGATGCGGAAAATCAATTTCAACATTTTAACGGAAATAAATATAGACATAAAATAGACTCCGTTTTTCGAGGGGATGTATATTAGGATAGCTCCATGGATGGTAGGATTTTTCGATAAGTAGCTGAAGATAGACGCGCGTATGTTTCATATGAAGCACAGCTAGGGAAAGTCGCGAACGCGTATTGATTTTATGGAAATCCTATTAAATACCAAATCGTTGAGGACATTCCGGAACATTTTAAATTTATTTTAAGGGCAGACAAGAACGCGATAATAGGGATACCAAGGACTTTCCACCGACAACATTCAGCTGATTTGATCGAGAAGTCATCTAAGAAGGCATTGTGATAAGCTTACGAACTATATTCAAAACCGTACCGTATTTTAATGTTATACATAGAATAAGTAATTATTTATGAGCTCAACAGAAGAAGTAAATATATAAGAATAAATGTTAAACTTTTATTGTTGAGAATGACTGACAATTTATATAGTTACCATCAATTAATAATTGGTTTAAACCATAAAATTCCAGGAATCGTGATTCTGTATAGAATTACACGTCCACATGCAACAGGTAAGGAGTGAAATGTCTGTCGAAACCCATGATTAAATTGAGAGTAGAATTATTAAATTAGTGTTGATATTCTGCAAATTTTGAGCATAACAGAATGATACAAATAATATTAATAATAGCAGTGGATGCAATCCCCTTCATAATCTTAGATGGTTTTGTAAAAAGTATTCAGATTTAGCAATAGTAAAAATATCGAAGAGACGAAATATTTCACATCTGTCACTCATTCACTCTGACCGTCAGTCACCCTGTCCGTCCGTCACTCGGTTCATCCGTCCGTCCGCCCGTCCGTCACTCGGTCCGTCCGTCCGTCACTCGGTCCGTCCGTCCGTCACTCGGTCCGTCCGTCCGTCACTCGGTCCGTCCGTCCGTCACTCGGTCCGTCCGTGCGTCACTCGATCCGTCCGTCCGTCAGTCCGTCCGACCGTCCGTCACTCGTCCGTCCGTCCGTCCTCGGTCCGTCCATCCTTCCTCGGTCCGTCCGTCCGTCACTCAGTCCGACCGTCCGTCACTCGGTCCGTCCGTCCTCTGTCCGTCCGTCACTCTGTCCGTCCGTCACACTGTCCGTCCGTCACTCTGTCCGTCCGTCACTCTGTCCGTCCGTCACTCTGTCCGTCCGTCACTCTGTCCGCCGTCACTCTGTCCGTCCGTCACTGTGTCTGTAAGTCTCCGTCCCCATCCATCACTCCGTCTGTCCGTCCGATCGACTCTCTGTTCGTTTGTCGAACAGCACTAGTGCCTATTTTGAATAACATTAGTTTTTCTTCAGGGCCTATGTATCAAATTCAATGTACGGCTACAATAACAAGACAATAACCCAGCCACACAAACACAGACACGCACTCAGATATAGAAGCGTGCAAGTTACAACATATATATATATATATATATATATATATATATATATATATATATATATATATAGAGAGAGAGAGAGAGAGAGAGAGAGAGAGAGAAGAGAGGAGAGAGAGAGAGAGAGAGAGAGAGAGAGGAGTCACGTAACTATGAAACCTCCTGTAATTTTTGAACGTTTAAAGTTATTGCAATGTAGTTTTCACGAAAGAGCATGAGGGAAGAGGGCTAATTCATACATGTATTTGTTTTGATGTTAACACTTGTATTTTAAAAGATATTGAGGTAAGTTTAATTTTTTCAAACGGAACTATACATTTAGTCTACAATGACTAGCGTAAAAAAGACAAATCCAATGATATACGTATTGTTGTATGTTAGATAATAATTTTTTGAATAATTTGATTTTTTGCGACTCATATTTAACGATATTTTAACTGTGACAGTCCACCAACCAACGTTGTGCACACCTTGGTTGGTGGTCCTGCTCTCCCCAGCTAGCACAAGCTCGGCGCGATACAATATCCATTAAACACGAGTCGCAAAAATCCAAATTACTCACGAAAATACTTATCTAACATAATAAGTATATCATTAATTCGTCTTTTACGCTCATGATAGATAAAATACGTATACTAATGTGTCTTAAAATACAACTTTACAATTGAAACTAACATATGAATCAATTAGCGCTATTCCTTCGTGCACTTCCGTGAAAACTGCATTGGAATAACGTCAACTGTTCAAAAACTGCAGAAGGTGCTGAAGTTACGTGACTCACTCAGTATATAATCATCAAAATTCAATCTGGCACGGTACGTATTTCACCTATTAGGACTGCAAGTGGCGATGTGTCGCACGCGGAGGGAGCAATCCGCTGCTTACGCGAACAACACTGTTTAATGTCACCCGTTGTAGGCACCTCAAGATTCACCTGAACAGATTGCCCGCCCATTATCCCGCACTCAGGATTGAAATGGCAGTGTAGATTAGAGTTAGCGCGGGGCCCCGGGGGCTGGGGCGGGAGTGCGGAGGTGCGGAGGCGTGGAGCAGCGGGCGGAGGGCTTGGGGGTGGGGCGGGTTGGCCGGCGCCCGGTGCGGGGAGGCGTGGGGGGAGCGTCGGGGCGTCGAGAGGCGGCGAGGGACGGCGCTCGCTGTGTGATTGATGGCGGCGGCGGGCGCCGGACGCGGCTCCGTTGATTAGACGCCCCCCCCCCCCCCCGCCGGCGTCGCCCTGGGCGGTCAGTGGCCGGCGCCGCCGCAGGGGCTGGCGCCGTGGCGCCCTGCCCGCCGTCCACCGCAGATGCTGCGCCGCCCGCCCGAGTCGATTGCAAGCGCCCGCCCGAATATGGCTGCAGCGGCTGGCAACGTTTTAATAATAGAGAAGCGAACGCTCCAAACAGACCCCTTTCCTTCCTCTGCAATATGCATGGTCTTGACGGGGCTTACTCTGTTTGACGGATGGTTGCGGTCAAAAAGGATGAGTGGAAATCCAACAGACGTCTGAAATGTTAACTAGTGATTAATATTCTCTGGGTAATTCGAACGTTGTGGAGTTCTTGACAAATTTATGAACTTATGTATTTTTCTCTGTTTTATGACGTTAATTTTGAAGTTTAATTTGAAATTCATTTAGTTTCAGAGAAGCAGGATGACTAGAAGGCTGTCCATCTTCACTCTGACATTCGAATTTATTTATATTAAAGAATAAGATATTTGTCATTGGTGTTATGATTTGATGTCATTGTCTTGTGTTATCATTTGATTTGTCATTGGTGTTTTATGACGTATAAACCTTTTACCAACAAAATAATAATATTTTAAATTTCTTTACATGTCTATTTAATAATTCTGATTACTCGATATCTGCAGTCGACTTCGAGAAGTCGTGCTGTGCACATCGGGCGTCAACGCTCCTCATTGTCTTGTGTGCTCCAGTAGGGGCTATGTAACCCATCAGACTTGTTCGTGAACGCTACAAGGGCCTTGTATGCAAATACCAGTGCTTAGTACGATCCCCCAGCAGCGCAAATACAACTTTTACAGAAGCAGTTTAAAAGAAAATGTCTCAAAAAGTGATTTTACTACTAAGTCAGCCGGTGCACAACTAAAATTTGTGTTTATTTCAATAGAAGATTACCGTAATTTTAGATATTATTGTGTAGAGAAGAGCAAACAATTCTATTCTTTCCGCGAACGTTCTAAATTAAGACTTTCAATGCTGTGCGAAAGGTCATCCCTACATGTTCCTCGGAAGCTAACATTTTAAAACAATTTGAACTCATTAAACCAACACCAAAGGTGACCAAATTGTACGACAAACAGAAAAATTCATTCGAAATATTTGCTTTCGAAATAAAAATCGCTAAAGAAATCTACATCAATTTTCACCTTAAACCGCCTCATACATTGTGTTATTCAAGTTCAACCAAGAATCAAACGAAATTATCCAATTCAGTGTAAGCGTTGTCAAAGATGCTCACGCAAGCACCTTCTCACTTCTAGGTACGTAAATGCACAGATTCTCACAATTGCTCACAATGATCAAAACCAAAAAGGGACAGGCCAAACTGCGTAAATTGCGACGAGCAACACACAGCAAATTAGTCGTTTTTCAGGAAGCTCAGCAAGCACGTAAAAAATTTGATAAGTAAACGAAGGTCAGAGCCGGAGCAACAACCACTGCCGAGCAACAATACCACTTGTGCCCCAACAGTTCTTGCCCTCGCAAATTTACTCTTTTTCCCAAACGCACTGCATCGTGATCACCGGTGCAACTTTCGCAAACCCAAATGCCAATTGATGTTTCTCAACTAATAACTCAATACTGTCACTAGTGATTGTAGCTAAAATTCGGCAAATTTAAGGTTGTGTACAGTCAGTGCTAATACATTTCCATAATGGCGAATAAAATAACTCAGATGATCTACAATGCCAACGGAACTGAAAGACAAAAATCACTTCTAGAATTTTGTCTACACAAACACAAAATGAATATCTGAAACTCACTAGGTTATAAACGAGAAATTCAAAATTTCTTGTTATCAAATGTATACAAGTAACAGAATTTCAAATGTAGCAGCGGGGGGAGTTTTCATTGCACTTTCAATCCGAATCAAACATCAACTTCCCCAATACATGTAACCTGGGAATCGCTGCAGTTACCGTAATAAATAATAAAAAATATAATAAAGAATACATAATAATAACAGTTTATAAACCACCGAATAAACAATTTCCACTAACAGAATACAAAAAAATTAGAAACAACCCCAATGTTATTCTAGTTGGAGGCCTTAACAGCCAAAACCAAGCCTGAGGATGTAATTGTACAATCCAGCAAGGCACTAAATTACAATATTTGAGTAAACAACAGCTTAGATGTAATAGCAGCATGTCAACCTACATACTATTCGTACAATAGTAATATTATCCCAGACATTTTACAGATAATGGGGTCTAAAAACTTTAACTTGCCCAAATCACAAACAGTACTTCCTGAATTAGATTCAGATCATTGCCCAGTCATCATAGAACTGAAATCTCCATACTTCTTGCTATGCAGATTCCTTCACTGTTTTTGGCACGAAAGATCATGTCAACTGAAATAAATTTAGAGGCCTACTATACCTACCTACTAGAATTTTCGAATACGTGAAATAGACAATCAGGTAACTAACACAGATCACACAGAAAATCTACAGCGCATTACTACAATCTACAACCCCCTTCAGTAAGAACAGTAAATCTGTTCCAAAGAATATTCTAAATATCATTAAAAGTAAACATAACTTCCGAATGTTCTGGCAAACCTACCGCAGACGAGCGGTTTAAAGCGAAAATCAATAAACTAGGGAGAACAATCAACCAAAATCCACTTGGAACTAAGAACTTTTAAAGATCCATAGCTCACAGGATTTGGATTTTTTAACGTGGCATCTCAAGGTGAAAAGAAGAGGCAAGGCAAACTCCAATAGGGAGCCGTAAAAGACGGAGCCGAAGTGACGTTGCAGCTCCCCATTGGAGTCTGTCTTCCCTCTCCCTCTTTCGCGTGTGACCCTGAGATGCCACGTTAAAGAACCAAGTTTAATTATTGTCTAAGGATGGGTTACTTTGAAAAAGATTGGAAATTTTTAATAATTCTACCTTTTTGTAAACCATGCAAATCTTTTGGAACTCGTTTCCCTGCAAGCTACAGACCGACCTGTCTCGTACCCTCAATCGCAAAGGTATATGAAAAATTACTTCACAGCAGATTCTATTCATGTCTAACAAAAATTAGCGCTATCCCAATCTTTCAGTTAGGTTTTAGATAACAACGTAGAACCCACCCACCACCTGTTCCAATTAACTGAATAAATAGCAACTCATTTCACAATAAGGAATAAACAATTGAAGTTTTCCTAGACATAGAGAAAGATTCTGATAAACTCTGGCATGAAGGCCTTTTGTACAAACTACACCAATTAGGAACTTTCAAGTATCAACTCCATCTAATTAGAAGATTTCTAAAAAACCGATATTTTTCTGTACGAATTAACTCAACCCTCTCAAGCAAATTTCAAATTAATGCAGGACTCCTTCAAAGCTCTTGTATTTTTCCACTTCTCTTTCCTGTTTATATGTCGGATTTACCTCCGTCAAAGTATAGAAAAGCTTCCCATTACGCTGGTGACAAAGCACTTTTGATGTCTCATTCAGACATTTGACAACACATAGATCAACCTAAATAATTTTACCAAATGAGCCGAAACTAGAATATAGAGATAAACGCATCGAAAACTCAATCCAATTTTTTTTACTTCCACAACCTCCTCTACCACCCCTCGTCTACTTTCAAAACACAAATTTAGATTGGATGAATAGAAAATACCAGCCAAGCACTTAGGAGTAGTACTTGACACTAACCTTTTTTTTAAATTTATTTATTGAGTGATTGGAAATTACACAGATCAGTACTAATTACTATCTTATGTGCATTTGATGGCTTACATTGTTACTTATGCTAAACTTAATACTAAAAACTTAAAACTAAACTACCTTACTATAGGTGTAGGAAACTACAAGAGCCCCTACTGTGGACAATTAGAAGAGAAAATGTTCAAGAACGCTTCGGCAGGAAATCTATTCTTAATTCTAGTAGGGAAGTCAATTATAGTGGCCAGGTTGTAGTGGACGGCTCGGTTAATTGTATTTAGGTTGGAGTAAAAAGTATTGGAAAGATGGGCAATATGTTTGATGATCGACACCAACCTAAACTGGAAACTACTGCGGTGTCCCACGACTTCGCTCCTTTCCTTCGCGCGTTAATCCGCGCTCGTCGCCTCTCGCGAGCCACCCCCCCCCCGCCTCATCCCTTTAGCCATTAGCTACGCAGAGCTGCCTGGCTGGCCAAAGGGTGAAAGCCTCATAAAACTTGAAGATTTGCCACGGGGCCAGTTTGACAGCCACCCTCGCGGGCCATAAAAGAGTCACGAGACTTCCCCCGGGACTCCCGCCTCCAACGCTGCAAGGTCACCCGACCCTCATCAACGCAGGCTCTGCGCACTTGACATTTTCAGACAGATTAGCTTTGTTCCAAAAATGGCCCCCCTCTAATCCTTCGGGACAAGCCATGACTTCATCGACAGGAGGGACGGCGAGCAGGCCTTACCCCCGACCATCTTTCGTCAACAGAAATCAAACTATCACGACCAATTAGAACCATCTGAGAAAGTAGGTCATAAGAGTAGGTATTGCCCCGGACCAAGAGGCAACCCCACAGCGTAGAACATTCCAGAAAAATCAAAGTGAATCAATGGTGCATACGGAGTACGTACGTGAGCACAAAGTGACACTCCCGCAGGGAACAAGGAGATTCAGGGCAAGGGAGTAGAGAATTAATGATGAAAAATGTGGCGTCATGGAGAAAAACACACAGACATTTACAAGTATGTACAAGTTTATTTACATGTATGTACAATAACCAACTTCTGCTGCGATACTACCCACTTGTATTTCCCTGTAGATACCCCTCATACATGTAAATAAACTAGCATACATGTAAATAAGCGTACATACATGTAAATAAACTGTACTAAAATAGCTATGTAGCTAGGGAGGCCCCACCTCCTCTGACGCTACTCCCGCGCCACTACCGTGACCTCGTCACCCGTGCACTAGGCACGACACGCTCCAGCCTGGGCGTAAAGTTTTGCGCATCGCGCGAGATTTCCAGAATTAAAATTCACCGTGTGAGCTCGTCGGCTCGATTTTATACCAGAGTGCAGCCGTCACGTGACCGTCCTAGGTGTAGGAGGGAGACTCGTGTCTACGTGACCTTCCCAGGTCAAGCTGGCGTCCCCTTTGTTTAAATGTATCCCAGCGCCGGGGTGCCCAGCTATTCATACCCGCAGGTATGCGATACTTCCGTTCCTCCTCCCACCCACGTGACGCTACAAAAAATCAGATGCTTTCTGAACAACGAGTCGACACCTAATATGCTCTACGGCTACGAGCCGGTCGACAACAAGTCTGACATTACTCAGTCTTTGTCAGAGAAATTGGATTTATAAATTATTTTGCTTTACCAGAAGCAATCTTCATCGGAACTGGAACAACATTTATAACAATTTAACGGAGCGATGTATCTACGTCACCCGGAATTTATTTCGTTTAGTGGACGAAATTAGAAACAGTCCGTGAAACACTTGCCACGGTATGCTGTCAGCTGTGACGTGCAACTTGACACGGGAAGATAACGTATGACGGCCTTACCCGGCTTAAAATCGTCATTAACATTGGAACAAAGTTGCACTCTTATTATACAATGTATCAGTTTGCCCTCATTAAATAATTTTTGAAACATTAATTATCAATACGATCTATTGTTATAATGAGCATAGGTTTTCTGGTTATATCATGAAGTTTACACACTTAACGAACGTAGTACTTCAGTTTTTGTATTTAATCTTATTGTCGGAATGTCTTTTATTAGTTTAGAGTTATTCAATCAAAAGTAGGCCAGAATATTTTGCAGGGTGATCTAGATATATTACATTTGTGGGTGAAAAAAAAGGCATGACAATAAATAGTTCGAAAAGCAAAACCACGTTTGGTAGGGGCCGCAAGCATAATGAAACTCAATACCGTTTAGGCAACGAAAATATTGCAAGAGCCTTGTCTTGTAAGTACCTGGAGATAGTTTTTGATAGCAAATTGAGTTGGGAAAATCAGGTAACTGTGTCGTAGGGAAAGCTTGGAGGTCCTTGCATTTTACTACGCGAATACTAAAAAACGTAACACAGGATGGTAAAGGCAATGTGAACAACCGTACAAGTAAAGGATTCTAGGAGTCTCAAAAAAGAGGCACAATCGGGACCTACACTAAGCAAATGAAAATGAAAATCACAATCTCTGAAGGTTGGGCCCATTATATTACGGATTTGGATGGAGTATTTGAACTTAAAAGTTAATTCGAAATTTCTAAGCGTTTTTTGTATAGTGAATCGTTCTACCTTAGGATCCGTACGAAACACTCACAGTCTCAATATTAAATCCTTAAATGTTTATGTGAGTTTTGCTCATATTAATCCTTAAATGTTTATGTGATTTGCTAATATTGTAGCAAATGAAAGGTACAATATGAAAACATGTATTTAACATAAAATTTAAATTTAACATAAATATTTAAAACTTTTTGTTACAGTTTTGAATACATTTCGTGTAATTTCAGTAAGGGAAATTCATTAATTACCTCCACTACCAGTACTGTTTTCCAATGTGTGTCAAAATTTAATATTCATTAAAATCAACTACCAAAAATAATTTCACCCCATGTCAAAGACACAAGAAAGGAATGTGAAAATGACATGTGATGGACCGTAAAAATGTGTATGTGGTTGCTATTTTTACTTTTTACCCAATATTACATTTTTTGTAGTTCAGAGTAACAGCCAGAGAACAATGAGACAGCGTTAGAATACATACAAATATACGCCTCGGGAAGCAATGTTACATGAAATACAGTGAGGGAATCATATACAAGTCAAAGCTAATGTTTTCACCGAATAAGTATCGAATAGAGAGTAATTACGGCGACAGAGTTTCTACCTCACACGTCTTCTCCGAGAGAGAACATCATTCTTCTGCAGCCTCCATGAGTTTCCACTTCCGCATCAAAAAATGTCAATGCTCTGACAGAATGACAGCCAGTGTGACAGCCTGCCAATATATGCTCGTATTGTGTTTCCATGACGTCTCTTGATATATGCGTTGGAGACTTTCTCCTCGCACAAGCATTTTCTCTCAATGAGACGGGATATGGATGTGAAATCCACTTCCAGAAGCTGCATTTTGGACTTCTATTAATAGACGTCAACCCAGGAAATTACAATTTGAAAATATACTTTAAAGCACGGAAAGAAATTCCATAAGAAAGTGAATAGCTACTCAAATGAACGTAATCTATTGTTATTTTAAAGCTGAGGGAACAGCAAAACTTGAGGTCTTCATAATTTTCCGAGATCTTGAAAGGACATTTGCCAAACACGTTATTTCAATTATTCAGAAATCCTTCAAGTCATTCATTGTACTACTAACACTATATCAGGCATCATTAAAGAACATCAAGATTAATACCTGTAGCTCTTGATATATGTTGGTAATACTTATACATTGCACTTACCAACACATGCCCAGTCACGTGGGAGCAAAGAGGCGTGTATTGGACCTATTCATGATCGACTATCTAATAATTGCAGGGGCGCATTCTTCGCATGAAGAATGGCCTAGAGCAAAGAAATCAATTTCACTCCAATTTTTTTCTTTAAATATTGCCTAAGTGTGTATCAAAGAGCGGTAAAATGAATTGGCGCTAGCCTCATTTCCGGAGAACCTCGTATTTTTCAAAATTGAAAAGTTAACATTTCAAAACTACATAGATGAAGATATTTTTGTATTAAACAAAATCTTTAAAAAATCAATTATTTGAATTATGTCATGTACTTTTTTAAAAATAAGTAGTTTTTGCATAATATGTATTAGAAATTATACAAATTATAAAAACATATTTTTTCAAAAGTGTTCCAAATTTTTTCTTTAATTTGTTTCCAATGGAAAAACCTGAGACGCTAGAAAGAATGGCCTAAATCTCGCTTGCTCTGACCTCTCTGAAATTTCAAATATTGCAACTTGAGGGAGAATTGCGATAAAATATTTGCTATTCTAGCACCACTCGTTTCCTTTTACATGGCGGTTCAGGTGGCTCAGGGAACGATTGGTGCCTCTGAACGGGTATTGTGTCTCTTAACGGGATGGTCTTTTGTTCGAGACCCGGACGACGGTAATTGTGATTTAATTAATTTTCTAGTCTATTAGCGGAAAGAAACTAGCAAGATATTTAAACTTGTTAGAAACATTCTTTTTGACATTTAATGGCCGGCAGGGTTTAAAAAATCACAAGGGTATCCGGTTACCCAACATGTTCTTCGATATAAACCTCTAAAATCTACTATGGTATGGTGTGACACATTCAATTCCTTCCATTTCTCATAACACTTTTACTTCAAGTATAATTCGGTAAATCCCGAGTTTAGGGTGGCACGGTTCCTTTGATTCACTGATTCGGTTCATTAGAAGAGAATCGACTCCATGAACTGAATCCTTGTTTATACGTAGTATTTGCGTGTAGTTAAGTTCATGATGTTACAGCAATACATATAATTATTTAAAAGAAAATCTATTTCACTAATTCATGCTACTTAAAGTTAAAAAAAAAAAAATTAAAAATTTTTAATAGTTTTTACGAAATGAAGGTTAAAAATGTTTAATAAAAATAAACAAATAACTCACCTCTGAACTTATGTTGTATATTTTTTTAATACTATTACAGAAATTTTGAAATTTATTATTTTTGTTGTTTCTTCTCCAAATGTATTCTCCTAAATAGTGGTGAAAATTTTCTTCCACTTTGTGGCGTGGAATTGCGCGCTTAATCGCACTCCAAGTCCCCTCAATAGCATTTGTATGCGCTCCAGTTTCAGGATCTTTGAAAGTAATAGAATGATTTACTCTTAGATGGGTAAATCCTTCATCTTTAAGACAATCATAAGCCTTCCAGCAATCCGAAATCACAATAGATTTCGGCTTTCGGCTTGATGTAATTCTTAATGATGTCCAAGAGTACATCCTTGCTACGACATTCAACGACCTTGAAAAAGGACCGAAATCACATTTTCAAAAACTCTCGACAAAAACTCATCCAATCAGTAATCGTACTCTCACATACACCAGCATCCAAACATATATGTTCAACCTTTGCTTCCATCACCCACATGTAGGTAATGAGAAGCACCTTCCATATCTCCATATGACTCCTCTCAAACCAAGAATCCTTTCGCACAGACATTTTCACACAATGAGCATTCTCGCCTCTCACTCTACAAATCCACTCAAAACCATCTATCCTATCCTTTCTCTCAGTAAATTTCAATTCTTTCTTGCACACACTACATACACGTCGAGACGCAAGCAAACCCACTTTCTGACACCACTGGATCACATTCAAAGTTCCCTCTCGGCGCAAATCATAAATAAAACAAGCATTCATACCTTCCATCTCAGTAGACATACAAACCTATTTAAAGAAGACTTGAAATGCGAAAAAAACACACAATTCCACGCCAACAAACTATCAATGTCAGTACTTCTCATTAATGAAACAAATTGAACATAAATAACTCGGTTGTTATAGTAACAACTAAATGTGTTAATAGAAGACTGTTTAATTACTATATTTCCCCATTACTATATTTATATTTCATTTCAAGCAGGAAGCAAACTCACATTTTAACATTTTAAATGTCGTGAAATGTTATTTTAAGTGTAAGTATTTTCGTGATGAAATGATTCTTAATTGCAAACTGTATAGCTTTATATGGCTTTGACCCGTAGTAATATTGTATATATTTATGCTTTGGCGTAAGAAATTTAATCAATGCCAACAAAATTATTGTCGATCACTCAACCAGTGATTCAAGTGAACCGCGCAACTATAAACATAGGAATCGCGAGAAATAATGAATCATAAAAGGAACCAAAGGAACCGTGCCACCCTAAACCCGGAATCAACCTATAATTCTTCTTGCCAAACTTATTCTCATCAATTTAAATAAATTATTCCTTCACCACTTAAAGGTATCGTTCCTACACTATAATAAAACAATTCCCTACAAAAATTCATCATTTGTCAAGTTTACATAACACGTTCTATTGATATTTTTTCACTCGCAAATACGTAATAACCATGCTTAAAGTACAACTAAATCTATAACTATATCATATAGAACACATGTGTCATTCATACCTTTTTACGACAATATCAAATATCAGAAAAATGTCGTTCTCCAATCAGTTCATACTTATATACTACATTACTACTCATTTCTTGTATACTTAATGCAGTCACGCCTAGACGCAATTAGAATCCATATCCATGTAACTTTTATAAATAGAGTGAAGAAACACAGAATCATTCTTAAATATGAACATTTTTTATTAGACAATTGACGGTAAAATCAACAAATAGTTCTTACCGATCCTACAAATATGTAATTCTGTGCATTGAAAAACTCAATCGTGGAAACTCCAGTCGTCATCCTCTGGTGGTGCGCAGCTGAACTATTGCACATTGATGTACTCTTAAACCTGTGATGTACTGCTAGGCGAAAAAGTCCAGAAAAGTAATTATTTTCTGAATACATAAACATTTAGTGTTGTAAATCATAGCCTATAGCACTCCTGAGTTTCAAAGCTAGCACAAAAGTTTCATCGAAACTCGTGCAATATATTCCGAGATTATCGCGCTGTATCGCAACACCCTTATGTCTTTATACAGAGTGTTCTTTTATCGTTCGCCGAAGATTCGGGCCGCGACGTCCGGGCAGTCGAGAGCTCATTCGCCCAGCGAAGCGCTGACTCCACCCCCGTGCTGGCACACGGGAACTATTGCCGCGCTTATCGTACTCTAAAGAAGATGCTAAAAGCGGTGTCCTTCTGCTCGAATGCATTCTTGCCACCTCCAAAACATATTCTGATTTACTCTTTGAAGTAAGGCTCGAGGAATTGCTGCAATTTTGTCTTCAATAGAGCTCTCTTCTGAATGCAAGTTTTATGCTCACATCTGATATTTCAAATATCAGCAAAGAAAAAGTCGCAAGGAGTCAGATCAGGTGATCTAGGAGGTCATAACCCAGGACTAGTGACTCGATCGTCACTATAAACATTATTTAAAAAGTTCATGGAACGAATAGGAGTGTGAACAGTTGCCGAATCTTGTTGAAAGGAACCATAGACTCCTCAAAGATTTTCTTGGATATTGTTGTAATCTGGCACAGAATTCGTTAACCTCTTCTGCCAGGACATGGCGCTTTCAACACTTTTGTTTGTCAATGAAAATTCCGTGGGTGCGAAGTTTGTTTACAAGATCCAGAATTGTCGACCGATGTGGAATATCCACGCCCGGAAATTTCTTAAAAAACCTCTTGCGGTACTTAGTCGCAGACTTATATCGAACGAACGTGTCGTAGAGAAATATTCTTTGCTTCAAAGAAAATTCCATGAAGCACAGTTGAACGCTCTCGGGATACTCGTGTACAGGCGGTCGCGACGGACGCCAAACGTGCTGGATGAACGGGCTCCTTTTTGACAAATCCCCGGGGAACTGAGGGCTTGATCGCTGCGGCAATCGGCGCGTCATCTCCGGTGAAAGATAAAATAAAAACCCATTATTGTATTAGTATAGAGAATAGATAGATAGAAGTATAGATTATGTATGCTACTCTTAGGTTGTAGTTCAAATATTTTTCTTCCCCGGTTACTTTCCTAGATTACATTTTTTATAGTACAAACATGTAATTTTGCACAACATCGGTTCTCTTCTGCAACGCTAAAAGCAGCCACAAGTGGGGCGGGCTGCTTGCGCACTGCTGTACATAAGCTTTTCGCTTCCACCGCCGCAAATTGCTTTTGCAACCGTGACGAAGGCCCCTCGGACCGGCTAAATAGAGGAGTTGCAAAGCAATTCTTAAAATTTATCGCAAGTCCTCGGTTGTTATAAAAGAGTACCGTACAATCAGTGCATCATCGCTATGATGTCTCGCAGAATTAGTAAGAAAAGCTGTAGGTTATTAGGCCGGGCAGACGAGAAGCGCCAGAATGACAGGGAATTTGAAACTTTCTACTGAACTACATTTAGTGATTTGAATTTGAAACCAAACGTAGTGGATCCTACATGTGATATCACTTATTATTAATATACATCTTTATTAATTGATTTTATAGTAAAAACACTATTAAATGTTAGCTAAATATTAAAATTTATAGAAGGAAGGCTTATTTCTAGGCATTTATTCTTTACGTCATTTTCAACATCAACTATTGTAGATGCTCTTGTCAGTTTTGTTTAGCGAATCGAAATCAAAAGCAATGAACATTTCATGCGTGTCAGACTAAGGTTATTCATAATACAAATTGATCCTTGCATCAAGAGACCATAGTTGCCAAACCCATTAAAGGGAGTTTTTTAAGTTGGAACATTAAATGTTTTTAAATGCAAAGATAAGTGTCTGCATAATGGCAATCCCAAGCAGTCGTCTGACACATCTGTCCCTTTTCAATAAATCTTCATTCGCCGTAATTATATATTATGCATAACATTGTTAAGTTATGTTGGTTAGTAGAATGTCCGTATACAGCCCACTACAATGTACAGGTCTTGGTAAATATAAAACACTAGCAAAATACTCGGCGTTGCCCTGGCTTTCTTCATATTCGATCCTTGCGAATGATGGTAAAGATCAATTTTATATAAACCACGGTGTAAATTATTATTTTTAATGTATTTGGTTCAAAATTTAATAAAATACTATAATTTTCTTTCATTTTATTTTACAACACATTGCTATTGGTTAAATTTTTGTTATCTTATTCACCACTACTGGTCTCTAACGAATAAATTACCTACCAGTTTTGCTGCAGCACTACTGGGCTCTGGCGGAATATATTAGGAACCACGTGCTCTTAAGAGAGAGGCAAAAAATGGCCGCGGTGCATCTACAAACATATTATTTAAATTATTTATTTTCCGCATTTGCGTTGTGTTAATCTTTACCAAACTTTGCTAGGACACTGCGATAATCCTGAAGAAAAATTTCATATCTATTCACACGCTACTTTTTGTGGTATCGATATCGGTTACTGGTCGTTGAGTTCACTTTAATTAGTATAGTTTTCAATTTTGTTTCTAGGAACGTGTTTAACTATGTGTCAATGGATAGGTTGATAGTTCCAAAATTTGTAAACCTCTCTCATTTCACTAGTTTTGGGGAATAAGTACCGAACGATATAAAACAGCATTTTGGGGATTCTTGTTTTTCCGTATAATGTTTATGTAGAAATTTTCTGTTATATACTTTCTATGGCTGTTCCTTTTGTGCGATGAAATCGCAGGGATTCAGCTAGTGTTAAATTGTAACAGCGAGATAATGTGTCGCGCGTCCTACCTCGTTTTGTTTTTTGTTTTTTTTGTAATTTTTTTTATTGCTTGTTGGGTTGTACATAGTTCAGTATTACACTTTCATATGTAATGATGACTTACTACTAACTTAATACTATGCTTAACCTAATTTTACTCTTGCTACAACATTGGGTAGATTACTCATGAGAGTATCTACTGTTCACAAATGTTTGAGAATATTTTTAGGAATGAATCGAATGGGTATCTATTGTTTATTCTCGTATGTGTGTTGTTCGTTGAGGTAGATTGTATTGTTTTAGTTGGTCTATTGAGTTTATGTTGGAGTAGAAATTATTGGATATGCGTGCTATTTGATAGGAATTGGGTTCATGTTTAATTCTCTATATAGTTGTTGATTTGAAATGAACCATGGGGCGTTGGTGATTGTTCTGATGAATCTTTTTATTATTCTTGATGGTTTTGTATAGTGTTATTGCATTTGTTAATGAAAGTTTGGAGTTTTTATTCAGTAATGGTTTGAGTTAGATTAATCTCACTTAGGACTGTTGTATTTTAATGTTGATGTGTTTTTTCCAGTTGAGTTTTGTATCGAGGTTTAGTCCTAAGTATTTGATAGGTTGATTCAATGGTGTCCAGTTTATTATGCTATTGTTTAATAGTAATAGGTGGGGAGCAGATAATGGTCTTAATGAAAAAATTTTGATTTTGATTTGTTCGGGTTTAGTTTGATTTTCCATTTTGTTGCCCATTCGTCTATTTCATTTAAACGTTGTTGAATTTTTGTACTGCTATATGACAACGTGCGACTTGATATGAATATTGCCGTATTGTCGGCGAACTGTGCAAGTTGCGTGTAACGTGTGATGGGGATATCTGCTGTGTAAAGATTAAATAGCGTTGGGGATAGTGGTGAGCCTTGTGGAAGTCCTGCTTCTATTGTGCGTGGGTTTACCTCGTTCTCGAGAAGGAAAGCAAAGCCGTCGAGGCCTCGGAGTGAAATATCGAAACCCTCGCGGGCGCGGACGCTCGAGCGTCGGCGCTCGAGCCAAAGAATAACGAATATGAGCGAGCGAGCGGTAGCCTCGCAGCGCTCTACTTCACAGCAAAGAATATTTCTGTGCCTCCGGTTCACGACCCTTCAGAGCAATCTATTCTACACTGTCACAGGATGAATGATGGGTCCGAGAGTTCGCAACTCCCCTGCTGAAATTCATCGCGAGGAGAATGCCCACCCGGGCTGGTCCCGCCTCCACGCTCATGTGACGACTTTTCGGACTCATCAAAAAGCTCAAAGCAGAAGAGAAGTTTGCACGTGAATGGTTGACAAATTCCTTTGAACGGTATTTGTAACGAACCACGTGCATTTTTATGTGGATTATTACGTGTAGGTGAAATGTAAGGAAGCAAAAATATTAAAACTGCTTTGAAGATCGCTATTTCATATGAGATGTTTTTGATATGATGAGAGAGGTGTTTGATGCGTGAGTATTTGCAAAGGTAACTTCACATTCTTATCGCATTAGTGAAGTGAGATGTGTCTAATTACTACCTTTGCATGTTTTTCCCATTGTATTGTTTTGTATCTTTAAAAAAATAACGAACAAATATTTGAGTAACTGAATATTTGCATCTACAAGAGATAATAACAATTATGCTTTGTAACCTTAGTGTGTATAGTTTCATCAGTTTTAAAAACTCCTGCTATAATTTCAGGCTGTTTATTTTACAGTACATCACATCAAATATAATTTCGATAATAAAATAACTAAACACGTTTGCCCACGTCCAGGTTGAATAACCTACTTGGAGTGAACAATTCACTTTCGTTTGACACTCCTGTGATAACTTGCAACATTACGCGTTTGCCACCTGCCGGCTGTGCCTGTGCTCGAGTGAGTGCTTTCAAATATTCTCACACAAACGGCTCAGCTTGTTTTCCTGTCGCGAATTCGCACCAACACGGATCCTCGCAGAGCGAACCCTAAGACTCATGTCCGTGCTTCCTTTTGATGAACGATTTCGCAAGTTTTAGAAAAAGCGCGCATGCTTAGAGGGGCTCTGTCCCCCATAGGATCAGTTCGCATTTGCATCTTCGCCAAAAGGCCAAATCGTGGTTATTCTAATTCGGTGTCATTTACGTTTTTATATGAAGAAATAAAAGAGGTCATCTCCATCAACTTAGCGTTTTTATTGTTATAGACGGCTTTCGAGGACTTTCAACGGCTTTGCCGTCATCAGTCTTGCTGCTATCGGCAAAAGTCGACAGACTGCACACTGTGCAGTCGGCAGACTGTGCAGTTTGCCGACTTTTGCCGGAAGCAGCGAGACTGATGATGACGGCAAAGCCGTCGAAAGCCGACTATCTTAATAAATATACTAAGTTGATGGAGATGACCTCTTTTATTTCTTCACAAAACGAGAAAGTTGTACTGCCTGAGGTAGCTCAGGACATCAAAAATGTCACTGTAGTGTCTCTAACCGGAAGGTCCTATTGTTTGCGTTCCAGAGGTGGCAGGACTTTTGACACTAGCTACTTAGGTCGAATTCAGCTGCTGTCTAGAGGGAAATTCTAGTTAACGGGTGTTCTGATCGATATTTTCCCGCGGTTTCTTCGTGTAACTCGAGGCAACGGAGCAGTGCCCGAACTAACGGGCCACGGACCACGCACGATCTTTCCTTCCTCTTCCGTACTCTATCCTCATCTCTTACACACACATATGCTTACATGCAGTACATTACCACAAATGCTGGGAGACCGGTCGGGAGCATAGACATTGTTCCGTATAAGCGGTGCCCTGCGGATGCGAGATACTTGGTTGGGAAAACACGCAAGTCGACATGTAGGTTGGCGCTGGATCACAACAAATAGAAAGAGAAATATCACAGCCACCTCCCGTAATAAAACATGCACTTCACGAACGAAACTAACAACCTTAGCCGTTGAAGCGCCCGGAAACGCGGAATAATCAATCCCCCTAAAAATGTTCCTCCAAAGGAATCGTGGACATCGGTGGTAAATGCGATGAATGGTCTACTTACCGACGACAGAGAGGTACATGGGGAGGCCGATGGGCGGCGTGGTGCTGACCTGGCACTCGTACAGCCCCGAGTCGCGGTGCTGCGGGTAGCGGATCTGCAGCACCCAGTCCTCGGACTGCGGCGAGTGGATGGACTGGAAGCGCTGGTCGCTCGTGTACGTGTATCTGCCCACCGTCAGCAGGTGGATGTCCCGGTGACGCACCCACGACACCTGCCGGAACGAAAGAGAATGTTTATGAAGCAATGCAAATGCTTTTGTGCGATGAACAGTCCAAGAAGTCAATTTAAGCTTTATTGATCTATGTTGACCAACCGCTAATTTTTCTCGAAAGATAGTGGTTTAAAGTTTGATAATGGGGAATTTTCGTTCACATTTTGTACAATAAAGGAGTGAAACTATTTGCCATCGAATATTTTTGAAACTTCAACGTTATCCGGAGGCTCATAGCAGTGTCTGGTAATTCAAAAAACGAAATTTGTATAATTCTTTCTTGAGAACATTAACTTGTATAATGTTGTTATTACACGCATTGTGAAGCTTAAAATTGAAAATTGTTTGCAATAATTGTAGCAAAGGAGGGGAATTAAATGTCTTAGTGCGGAGCAGTGCAAGTGAAGTGTTGCGCGTTATTGTAAAAGAAGGCACTTTCAGTCTTCTTTACATACATCACTAAAAAGCCGAACTAACGGGACAGCTTTTATTCGCTAAAAAGCCGAACTAACGGGACAGCTTTTGAAAAATGTCACTGTCGGATGAGAACATACGTTTATACTCGATTTAGGGTAGTTTCGATTCGTTTTATGTTGGCTAAAGTTGTTGCCAACCGTCACACAAATACCCTGAATATATTACCTTCAAGCGGTAGGGACATTTTTTAAAATTTAAGTTTGCAATGAAACAATGACTACTTCCGTAGATACCGCCAACATTCAAAGCCATCCAAGTGAAATTGTGTTAGTTTACGAGTGTTGCTAAAGATTTGCATTTTGCGTTTTGGTGCTCTTGTTCTTTGCGTTTTACTTCAATTTATTTATTTAGTGTCTGGCGTTTTTGAGTTTTATTTATTATTTTCCAATTGTTTTCTTTAGTAATAATAAATAGTTCATTATTTGTTGTTGTTGTTAAGTTCCCTTTAGTATTTCTTGTTTTAAATTAATTATATTATATTTATTATTATTTTTCTGAATTCATTTTAATTATAACTGGAAAATAATGGATAGCCCAACAACATCTGGGTCTATACTTAATATTGAACCTTTGAAGATAACACGTTTTCAAAGACTGTCTCTGGTAACAATGGATAAGTTATTGAAGACTTACTTACACTAATGATGATTTTCATTATTTTTTGAACTTACTTTTAAAAGCTAATGAATAATTGAACAGGTAAATTAAATGGATGTATTTGCATTGATATTGACATAACTGGACTGTTAGGAACATTTCATTATATCACTTAAAAACTACCATGTATATCACGTTAATTAACTTCAATAATTGTGGTATTTATTTGCGTTCAATAAAACTTATTACTACCACTTCAAAACGCGAAGGGAACCTGTTGACACATCCCCAAAGCATTAATAACATAGGATGCCCGCAGATAATTTTTTGAGGTTGTATTTTCATTTGCACTTGACACTTCTTCAGCTCGCAATAGTTTATAATGATAATTCTTAATTAACTTAATAATTATTCACAGAGCTAATATTCTTTATAGATGAACATCTCTTTAATTCTACCGAAAAGAAACATGTATTATTGAACAGTGACAAGACTCGAGACGCGCGGGGATTGTGAATGAGATAACAAACAAACAAAAGCGAGAGACTTGATCAGAGTTATAGTTTCATAAGTTGGCTATTCCGACAGGAAATCTTTCAAGCTGCCATATTGCGAATTTAGTGCGGCCTGATACACGGCCTGGAGTCTAGTGAGGGAGACTAGGTTAATTGAGGTAGGTAGAATTGTAACCGTTCTCTTAGATTTGCCTCCTTTTTTCTCGAGTTATGTGGAAAATAAAACCCAACGCACCTCCCTTCTGGCCTCAATGTTCTGATATGATAGGTCGATAGGTCGATGAGTTTGTGCAGGTGCATGACGGGTGGCTGAATTAGCTCAATCAGTTTTAATGGTTGAATCTTGAAAGTGTGCATATTTACTTAATATACAAAATAGCCTCCTTACACTGGAATACACAGTTCTTCATATTTAACCCACTTTTCAATCAGTTCACACTTGTTAACATTTAACCTAATTTTAGTCACCTTCATAAGATCATTTACAACTTGACATTTGTACACCATACTGCGAGCCACAATTCCGTCCGGTACAAGCCGTAAGGCCAGCACCCGACCTGAGACGTCTTTGGGAGGTGGCGAACAAAACCCCCAGATGGTCGACTAGCTCAGTGTAGACGTCCCAGTGTGGACACAATAAATAAAAAATGGGGGGCAGGGTCGTGAAGATCGTTTTGGATTGATGCAAATTACCACAACTCGGAGTGAATCCTTTTTCACTTAATTCAGAATATATTCTAGAAATATTTGGCTATGACAGATACATAAAATGGCACACAGAAAAATCAATACAGAATACTCTTGACTGTCTGTGAAAAACCACAGACACATTTCAGAAATTGAAGAATCGTTAAAGTATTACTTATACAAAATGAAAGAAAACACATTGAAAATCAAAATTAGTACTTCTGACTTAACATTACTTCAAAAAAAATGAAACTCTCTCTCTCTAAAATCCAGAGAATGATTACTATTATAATTCGTCTTTTACACAGGCTCTTAATCACTAAATTACAATATCAGATCTTCAAATCTTTTTAAAGAAAGATTGATTCTGTTCTCACGTATGGGAAGTCGGAAAAAAATGTACTTTTACTTTTCTTATCTTTAAGCATGGTAAATATTTACCCTCCTTTCTTTCTACGTGATGGATACAGAAAAGCTTTGTTAAAATGAATTATCTATCCTACAAAAACAGTTTATTTAGTACAACCTTGTATTCTCTTCTCGACCGCGTCGAGCAGTCAACAGCTTTCTTCTACCTTTCCACAGAATGTTTCGGCCTTGAAGTGTCGGGCCTGGGACAACGCAGTTGCCCACCAGAAACGCGTTCTTCTCGTTCAAGTTTTATATTCTTGCTACTCCCATATGAATTTTACTTAATTTACAATTCGATTAATGACCAACGGGATATTCAGAGTTAAAATGGACCCAGAGATCACCCTTTTATACGAGACAAACTTTAAGAGGGTATATATATATATATATATATATATATATATATATATATATATATATATATATATTGAAACCCACCGTTTCTGCCTAAAGAAACGGCGATACATCAAGAAAGCAGGTTGCCGAGGGCACTCCCCAGCCACGAGAAACGGTTACGGCGGCGAAGTGTTGTCGTGGCCCAAAAGCGTGGGCGACGCCCGAGGCTTCAATGTCTGGCCGGTCGCCGTAGGAAGAAGTCCCTAAGGCTCCGCGTTCGAAAAAAAGTAGAATAGTGCGATCGAATGAGCGCTGAAAAGTGATTGACGGACGATTTGTGCTAGATATAACCATCAGTAGTAGCTCGGATGTAGTGCCAGAGTGACAACTATTATCTGGGGTAGTACAGATCGAGAGAACTTATGTGCAGAGGAGTACACCACGAGACTAGCAGCCTGGTGAAATGGTGATACATGCGCGCAACTGTACTTTGAAAAATTTAAAGGGGCGTTTATCAGCTCGCGGAAGGTGACATCGAGAAATCTGGGTGAACTGGAAAGGAGTTCAGCTGGGAGGCGCAGGGCATCGTGGAAGATTACGCTGGAGACGTATTTCGGAACGCACGCATCGCATCGGCTGGTCCCAGTGGAGGGGACACAGGCAAAACAGGCGAAGGATAACGGAGCAACCGGGGTCCCAAAAGCCGCCGACGCTCGAGGAGGGAGTATTAAACGGTAAATATTTCCTCGATCGATAAGATCAAAGAACTAACAGGATTCTGGGTGAGGTAAAGAAAGGGATAAGGTTACCACAGATGGTTGTAATCAATAGTGATTTGTGTAGAATAATAAATAGTTCATGTTTATTTTGTTCACGGAACAGTGGTGTTTGATTAACAACCCCGAGTCCATTCACGAAAAAAGAATACCTGTCCCTTGCAAATAATTTACTGCGAACAAGCCGGGCTAACCGGTACGTCACAATATATATATATATATATATATATATATATGAAAAAACTCTTCTTATCTTCCTGAAGGGTTTCCAAAAGTTGCAAATCAAAGTCCATGCAATATCAATTCCTGGCGTGCCGTTTTCAATCGTTCGCCCAGTTCGCTCATACCCCAGAAATAATTTTTTCTTTAATCTGACTACCGGTCCCCTCGGTCATGGTGGCGGTCTCTCTTTTCCCATTTCTAGTGAGCTTTCCCTAATATTCATCCGCGTTGACGCGCGTTAAAAATACTCCTTTCCCTCGCTCTCTTGGGTCGCATGTGACACGTTTTCGAAGTCTAAGAAAACGGACGGTCACAATACGCCTTTATTGTTCGTCGTTCCCCTGCGTTCACGATTTGTGTACAACTTTCCCATACAGCCTTCGTGCGAGGCGCCTTGCTACGTAAATTCGCCTGCTCTATTGAAATTGTTTTTACTTTTCCGTTTTCATAAAAAACATAACGAATGTACTTATGGTGGGAAAGTAAAAGATTCATTAAAATTTATTCAGGACTGATAATTCTATAGTGCACACCATAGATCTGAATAAAGAAACTTACTGAGAATACTAAATGAAACATTTTCAAATTCAAAATAAAAGATAACATTTATTCAATTACAATAACAAGTCACAACTTCAATTTTTTAAATTATTGCGTAACATATTTCGAGGGTAATTGCATCCAAAAATGGTGACAGATTGGTGACATATACATGGAAATAATAAGGAAACATCTCGCTAAATTCACAATTTTAAATAACGACACGTATGTATATGTCTTCTTAGCGTTTCAAAACAACGTAAGTTCTTCTTTAAGGTCCAATCCTATACAAGCAATTCACTGTATTCTGTCTCCCAAATATTTTAGTCCATTCAATTTTTCAGTTTTGTCCTTAATTATTATTCCGCCAATACATTACATCTTTTACATGAAATGCTCCGCTCTAATAACACAACTCTGAATAAAACATTTAATTTTATCTCTGCCTCAAAAACGCTGGGTTCAACTGTACGCCCTCACTCAAGGACGTTAAATTTCTTTCTGACTGGATTTTCGTCGTACTTGTTCTGAGGTCCGTCTCCATGTCTTCAAACCACGTCGGCAGTCGTCATGCCGCAATTGCCCGTTCTATTAGGCCGTATCTATACTTGTATTTCTACCTTGGAGTCAATTTAGTATTGGATGAAGGAGTGAAATACGAATAACACACAGAGAGTGGATGAAATACAAATAACACACTACTCCTCAGGGCATCTGCACTAGGCGACGAACAAAGCATAGCTGCGGGAAGACTGATCTCAACGTTAGCAACTTATTTCTTACATTGTTCTTTCTAGTGTTATCGTTACATTTTACTTGGACACTACTGAACTATATTATTATTATTATTATTATTATTATTATTATTATTATTATTATTACTATTATCATCATCATTTTTCTCAGAAACTTGTTCTGGCGCATATTCTCCTAATGTTGCCACTACAAGGAATAAACTTTGCCACTGACGAGAGAGACTTCACTCTATCCGCACTCTGCTTCGCCCAAGTCCGAAATTAGATACCATATTATTTCAAGAACTTGCAAACTATATGGCACCTTTGCATAATCACTGTATTCCGTTTGTATTTTAGGATTCGTTGAGGTAATCCCATTTTCTCTACATTTTTTCGAATTTCTTTCCTAACTACACCTGCAGTTTAAATAATAATTAGTAAGTTTCACCCTCTACAGTTTCGAAACCTGTTTTATTTTTACACAAGATATTCTATTTTTATATTTTTAGGCGTGTGTATTCGTGTGTTAAGTGCACGGCATTCGAATCAGTGATGCTTCATTCTGTTATTATCAATTAAGATTACATTTGGTCTACAGAACGCAATAGTTGTTCTCTTATTATTAATAAATAATTTGTTTTATGAATTAGTTGAAAAAGCTTTAATGGTAATTTTGAAAACGAGGACGTTAGGAGGAGTTTCAAATTTTACGAATGCAAAAGCAACATTATAAACGAGTTGCATACCTTTATTTTTGTATAACAGCATTATAAATTTATGCAAGAATCGAAATTAATTTATGAACTAATTGCAAAGCAGTTTTACTGTTGGCAACATTGACATTGGTATTATGACGTCACGCATTTTTGGGCAGCTGATGACGATTCGGGAAAAGCATGCGAAGAAATGGATTCCTCCGAGAAATTGTGAACAAGCCACGAAGGCAGAACAATGCTTAATAGGCAAGTCAATGCATTACGAAAAAGAGTACAACAAATTTAAAAATTGGATGGAAACAAAGACGTGAAGATTATATGCGAATCAGTTGTTCTGGCTACATATCGGGTTAGTGTTCTTACTTTATTGACTACCTAGTCGAGTTTTTGTGATGGTCTAATTTCTAATTTTTTTACATTGAAGTCAGCAGTATGTAAACATCAAGTTTGTGGTGTAGTCACTCGAAATTGAAGGCCATGATCAAATTAAAGATGGTATTGATATTTGCTTTAATAAAGTTCAAATTTTACATGAAACAAGGAATGTCGGTTAGAAGCAGAAAAATCTATGGTCTTTTTCCCCCGCTGATGTGAACAAATTTTAGTAGAAGGTTTATGAGAAGTATCTCTTGATGAAGGTATTTAAGTTATATTTATTTGAAATATTTGTGAACTATTGGAACACATCTTTTGCCTCTTTTTTCAGGTTGTTGCGATTTTCGGATATTTGGAGCTTGTAGACGAGGGGTGTATAACATATGCACCGATGATGTCTCTGAAAGTTTCTGTTTTAGTTGTCAAATTAGAGAAACTAAAACTAACAAACACAGATATTTAGTTATTTCGATGAAGGATTTTCTTATATAGATTTGTAAAAAAATACATTGCCCTCAGACCTTCAAAGTCAAACATAATAAACTTTTCTTATTTTTTAACAAGGTAGATGCACTTGTACTTATGGGATTAACACTTTGGAAAAAAAATTCCCAAACTCATTGCGAATACCTTCAACTTCAAACCCATGAAAAAAATTCCCGGGCATTCATTCAGGAGAACATCGCTCTATGTTAGCCGACAGTGGTGCAGATATTACCATTGCGTCATGGAGGATGGGGATCATCAAATGTTGCAGAATCTTACATTGAGGAATCAATTCAGAATAAAATAAAGATAAACTAGAAGAATAGTGTCAAATGACGAAAATAACGTAGAGTAATTCATCAACTAAAACTTTTAATGTACCTGTTCTGTTCCTTTTTCTTCAAAACCTCCAGACTGCTCCATTAATATTAACATCAATAAAAATGAATTATGTAAACTGGATTTATTATATTCAAGAAAAAATCTTTTGGGTTTTTCTGGTTGTATGGTTACTCTGTGAACTCTTCCTAGCAACCACAGCGTTCGTCAATTTTAAAAGGGGAGTTGTGACGCAACTATGACTGGGGTGATGACGCAATCATTCGTGCCGTAAAACCTAATACGTCATCATTTGTGCTGTAAAGGCCTTTATGAACGATTTCTTGCAACAGAAAACCTCGTTTATAATGCTGGTATACAAAAAATGTGTTTATGGGAGGCAAGGCCCCGGCCGCCTGTCTTCTGTCTGACCACTTTCAGAAGTTTAATGCAATAAATAAAGAGAAGTTCAATGAAAATACGTACGCGATTCGGAGAAAAGGTTTTGTTAAAATGTGACAAGAGTGAAAGCGAGTGAGGAGAGGGTTGATGAGTAAGCAACACTCTCACAGGATTTGTGTGAGAATATTTATTACCCCTAATCTAGACATAAATCTAGAATCTACATGAAATCTAGACACAAGATTTTACTTCCAGGAAGGTAGAGTGCGGAACATACTCAATTCTATTGTAGAATACGAATATCACAATCAAAAATTCATATCTCGTCACAGGTTTGAAATATACCCTATTTTTATACCGTATTTTCCAATTAATGGAAATATATTTAAATAGACCCTGTAAGATATGTCGAATGAATACGCATAAAATATATTTAAAAGTAATATATTTCTTAAGTTTATCTATGTCACTTTCATGAGATATCAACAAAATTAGATTTCCGTGGGTATTTTATATCTTCTATCTTGGAAGATTGCAGCCTTTATTCTCGTGTCTGGTAGTCGCGCCCAATTAGGAGTTTTGGTCTTGGTGAATGTTTTGAAAAGAAGTCACGTGCACTTTCATATTTCCTACTGCCCATCAGTCATTGAAAGGAATTATTTTAGCCCCTTACGATATTGCAAGTATTCAACTGTTGGGGTGGCAGATTCTGAGTCAGTCATGCGGAACTGTTCCCAGTGCGCGTGAAGTTCGTGTCTGGTTTGCGTGTGTCTCAAATACACCAATACATAACAGTTCTGTGTATTTTATAGAGCGAAATTCTCCAAATAATCTGTAGAATTGAATCAGTACGATAAAACCCAAATCATCATTTCACATTGAAAGTGTGCGAATCAACCTGATAAGTTCTGTTACTTTGTGAAAGATTTACACCGAAACTTCAAAGGAAAAATTATATGAAATTACGAAACTTGCATATTATTTGTACTTTGGCTGTCGTTTTTGTGATCAGGACAAATCATGGGCTGCTTGCTCATCAGAGTTGTGTCACCTGTACAACGAACTTTAGGTTCTGGTTGTATGGAAAACTCAAATCATTGTCATTCGCTTTACCAATGTTGTGGAAAATACAAACAAATCATTTTAATGTCGGCATATTATTCACGAACATATTTATTATATTTTTAAATTGTTCTTCCCTCATATGAAGCGTGCTCATAAACGTTTCATATAATATAACCGGAATAACAATGGGGAAATTAGTATTGGATTTAGTTTATTGCAAACACAATATTGAATCTTTTGAACCTTGCGTGATATAATTTTTTTATAATGACTTTCGAAATAAGCGTGAAATAGTTTCCTTTGAAATCAAAAAATTAATGAAATGTTTTTTTTGTTCCCTAGTGCAATCAGAAAAAATATATAGTAATTACATTTGAGTACTCCACTTTTTCCTGAAATACAGTGAAATTACATTTGTGTCACTCAGCAACTGAGATGAAGGGAAGGAATGGAAATAAAGCGTTTAACTCTGCCAGGTATCAGTAAGTAATATTAAATGTTACAAAAATAGATAGGGGTTTTTGAAAAATCTAAAATCGTACGTGTTTTCGAATTACCCGTAACCAAAACTTGAAAGAGAGAGCATCTCGTCAGTTTTCAAGCGAAAACACATCAAGGGCAGAGTTCAAGTTTTGAGGAAATACATTAAAATAAGAAGAAATTACGATATATGTATTTTTTAAGCAATTAGATTACATGGATATGATGAAGTCCCTTACGAGTATCTATTGAAAGCTCTTGAAATGTACAGATCGTCCCAGAAATTACTGGATACTTGAAGGCGATGGTGAAGACTTTACGACAAATCTTCATATTGGAAATAATAGAATTGCAGCCGTTAGCATTAGAAGGTAAAAGAGATTCCATCAATGTAATTTTGTTTAGGATCCACTATCTACTTTATTTCAAGAAAGTAAGTTGGGGCACATGATAAAATGTGATAAAAATATCACCCATCCGTTTTTGTGGACGACCTGAAACATTATACTGAAACCATAAAGCTACGACAATCTTAGTCACTAAGGCATAGTAAGGACAATATCTTGTCACTGGTATCGGCAAATACGCTTTCTCAATGTCTAAAGTCAAGACATTGTAGACCAAAGTTACAATATATTGAAGAACTGGAACCAGATACTATGTACAAAAATCTTGAAATATGGCAAAACTGCAGACCTTCAGGAATGAGCACACACAGCTAAAAAAATCATTGATGAAAAAGTACCGGAATAGAATAAATGTAGTACCTAATACAAAATAATCGGGTAAGAACATTATGGACCGTACAACAACAGGACCGTACATGTACTAACCAATTCTTTTGGAATAATTAACCCTTGTACCATTTCTGCTTATTTACACCAAGTACTATACCTGGGGTCTTTTTGGACCCCAAATCTCTACTGACAAGTGGCAGTGCAAAACATGCATGGGTACGGCAATACACTGGGTGTAAATAACTGATTTTATGCAAGGATACCTTATTATACCTATCTTAAATTATACCTACCTATTTTCAGTAACATATTAAATATCTTTTTTTTCATATTAAATATTTAATACAAAGAATAACCTCAACCACACGTAGCCTCCATTGTTTATACATACAATTGTTTAGAAATATTTATAGGAATTTGTGAAAATTATTTTGAGAAAAATCGAATATTGACGGTGTTGAGGCTGCAAAATAGCTTCAGTAAATTGTGTGTCCTTCCAAAGAGTTTCATAAGATAGATGTATTTCTCTTTCTCTTTAAAAGCTAACCCCCGGTTTTTGTAGAAACATAATATAAGTCCAAAGCGGGACGTTTAAAATGCATGCTTTTTGCTGTTAATTAGCGCCAAGGAATTGTTGTAATGATAGATTTAAAGTACGGGTCAAATTTGAATTAATTTTGGCCGCCCATGTGGCAACAGGGTATTAGACAAATTTTTTCCACATTTACCAAAATATGGAAAATATCTGAAAATTGTTTGGTACCTGCTTAATAAGTGCATGAAGTCATATCTAAAAGACTGAAATTATCCTGCAAATATTATGAAAAATATTAACAAATTAATAATGGTCTGACTGATTGAAATAACAAGAGATTGAAGACAACACGACGACAGAATAACAAGACGATTGTAAACTAAGTTCCTATGTCTGTACCCTAATTCTTCATAGACATACTATTCCGAAAAGTCGGAGGAAGAGGCTTACTGAATAAACGTTGGTTATGAAGAAAACAAGAACAGAATATAAAAAGTAAACTAATCAGCGTTTCTGGTCGGTTATACAGTATGTTATTGAATTTGATTAGGTCACATACCACAGAATTTGTCTCGGAACATCATGATAAATATTGCATTAAAAAAACCCAACTACATTCTAGGAAGAGAACGCACGAAAAATTCCATAATCTCCTGGACGGTTGGAATGATTAGTGCGTGATTGTACCAATAGCTTACAATAAAAATTACTATATCATGGATTAAACAAATTATTTAAAAATAGGATAAATGTAAAAAATAAAAATAATAAGTAAAGTATTTTTGTAGGCAACAGCAATTCGTTCATTTAATAGAGATATGTATTTCAATAATAGTATTTAAGATGTGTAAAATTAAATAAATAGAGAGTTAAATGATAGAAAAAACTTGAACGAAAAGCAAAGGAATACATATGTTCAAGGATTTTAGTGACCGAGAAGACAAAGAAGAAAAAATAAAAAAAGATGAGAAAGGGAATGAGATAAGACGAAGTATGCATCTGAAAAAGAGTGTAGAAGTTTGGGGTAAGGAGACTGGAATAAGTATGCGGTACGTCATAGCGCTGGAAATGACGGCAACTACCTAGGCCAAAGTTTTCAGCAAACGAGCAGTGGAGAGATCGTTAAGTAACTTTCTGGTGAAACCACAAAGTGACCCTCTTTTAAAACTTTCGAAATTTACTACTCTATTTTAATGTGAAGAGAAGATTGTGCCAAGCAAACGAAAGTGACAGTAAATGATTTGCTCAATTCAATGCTGTAGTGACGCGGAATACAAAAAATGTGTGTCACCTGGGCACGATGTAGCTTTATAGCTTGAAAGCGTTGTGACAGGATGGTATGACAGATGCTACTTAGAATCTTAAAGGGAAGCCGCCGACAGTAAAATGTACGCATTTTATTGATGGAGAGAATTTTAGATTGAACGTAAAAGTTGAAATATGATAGTATTTTTCAAGGTTGAAAATTAAATGAATACACACATTTTGTGGTGCTTGTATCTTGCGTGGCTGTTTAAATTTATGTCACTCTGTAACAAATATCAGTAATCAAAGGGAGGCACAACAAGGGATGTACAAAGATCTGTCGTGTTTGTGTAGGTAGGAATGCAAGCTTGCGGTTTAGAACGCTCAAGGACCAGTGTCGAAGCTGATGGGAAAACTTGAAGTCTCCATATCATTTTTCAACAAAATCTAGCGTTGTGTGTCATTTTTTCAATTTTGTTTAAATGAATTCTTAAAGAACATTAATGTTTACGACTCCTCCCCCGCTTCGGCACGAGGAAATCAGTAGGGCCGCTGGCTAAGCGAGGAGCCTAGTAGTGGATAGACACCGGCTGGCTCTGCAGCGCATGCGCACAAATGGCGCGTGCTATTTCCTTCTCTCTCGCACTCACTGGGCAGAGAGCCTAGGCTCCCAGCATGCACAGACTTCTACCGCGATGCACGTCCACGTCTCGGCCAGGCAAATTCATCTCATTTATCTGACGTTGTAGGAAAGTACATTTGTTTGAGTGATTTTTGTTCGTGTTTTATTTATGAAATAATTAATGAAACTAAAGATTTAGTCTTATAGATCATGTTCCACCGACTATGAGCCACTCCCGTAACTTCTAACCGGATCACAATATCGAAATGCAGTTTTCGCTCAAGAATGCAGAACAATGATACAAGTAATATGCTGTAGATATAAAAATAGATATGAACAAAAATTAAACCAAAAAAAAAAATACGTAGTAACTAAGATGGAATATCAGTTTCAAGATTTTGAATACTTTTCTTGAATTTCTTGACGAAAAGCAGAATTCCATCTACAAAGCGTAACTTTTCTTTCCTAATACAACAATATCCATTGTTTGACATTGATCAGCTTCGAAATGAACTGATAAATGTATACATTGATAATGTAAATACATGCCTGCAAATTTATTGCAAAAGGCTTTGTTGCAAAAGGACAAAATGATATAGAAAAAAATTATCGAGAGACGTTTCGATTGATATAACTCAGTCTAACTTTCCCTGGATCTACAGCAATATGTAAAGAAATATGACTTCATTAAAGAGAGTGAAGACAATCCTGAGAAACTTCATGGGAAGTATAAGGATCAGTATATTCAGTACACTGGCTATCGAGAAGTGTCTGCTAGAATAACTCTAAAGAAACGACTGCTTTAAAGAATCAGTTACCGATGTTTTTGCTGAAAAAAAAAAAAAAAAAAAAGGAGATAATTTACAAAAAAGCGTAAGATAAGAATTCCAGAATACCCAAATTAACTTCGCCACTGGCAAGGACACGAACACATTCTGACAAATTTTACCAATTCCAACATTCAGATTTAGAGTATTATCCTTTTGCACACGTAAATTTCTGGCGTCATTACGCCACGAGGAGGCAGTTACATTATTAAAATGCTAGAAAAGCAACGTTTGATGACATTTCTAGAGTGTCTAGAGCACACTAGACAAGACCTGAAATAGATGAGGGTTTAACAATACACCATTTTATGATGACCATGAGGAGAAACTGTCTAGGTCTTAGTTGATGTTTTGAACACGTTCAAAGCCGCTAATATACAAATGAAGTTCATCACATAAATGTGATAACAGTTCTTATTGGGTCACTTATAACATTAACATACATTAGGAAAGTGAGAGGTCCTAACACTGAACCCTGTAGACTATAATAGTTATTTCTGTTTCTATTGCGTTAAATAAATGTCTCTTTTTTCAAAAGACAACTTCCAAACCTAAGGATTTCTAGCCTGAGTTGTTGGAAGTCGCCTGAGGAGAAAAAAAAGGAACGTCAGTGGTGCACACAAAACGTTATGGTTTTTTATTTTATGACGACCTAAACGATTTGAAAACTTCCTTGCATCAAATTTGAAAATAGGCATTATATTTGTCAGTTGTCAGTATGGTGTCAGAGAAACAAAACAGTGTGCGTATCTAATTCCTTGTGCATAATCGCAGTTGTACTGATTTGTTTCTACAAAATAAATAATATTGTGAAATCACTCTGGAAATTCTGGAAAAAGCTACAAAGCTACGAGCAATTGTTTCGAGAAATATATGAAAATGACTACGAATTATACGAAAGTAGAATGGAAAGTATCAGTGTGATGGGCGCAGAATGAAACAATACTGTTGGATTATTTGTCTGCATTGCCGAAAATTATTCAGAAGATTTCATTCACAGCTCCCATCAAATGCTAATTTGTCACGTTCTAAATCTTTAAGTCGAATATGATTACGACCCATAGCGTTTAATCATGGTGTGCTAAGTCACCACGTGCGAAATCTACATGTGCCAAATTAATTGTGTTATGAGCTAAGCTGTAACTGTAAACCATCATGTGTTAATTCCCGTGCTATGGCATAGAGTACTAAACTAACACGTGGTAAGTATTCATGTGCTAACCACAACATGCTGTTACATTATGTCTAAGATATTACGTGATGTGTCATAATGGTTTCAACAATCCCCCGTCATCCTGCACTCATCGTAGCAAGCCATCACGTGCTAAGCCATATTTCTGCTAAGCCATTATGTGCCAATCCATCACGTGCTAAGCCAACATGCTAAACCATTACGGGCCAAGCCATCATGTGCTAACATCACGTGACTTATCTGCTAAGTCGTCATACATAAGCTACAAGTGATAAGCTTATAGCTTATCACGTTGTAGAGTTAAATCATGTGCCAAGCCGTCTAATTCTAATAAATCACGTGCTAAAGGTTTCATCCTGAGCCAACACATATTAAACCATAATGTGTTAAGCCATAATGTACTGAGCCATGATGTCCTATGCCATACTGGGCCATGTCATAATGTGCTGTGACATCACGACGTAAAAAATCATTATGCTCAGCCTTCGCGAATTAAGTTGTCATTTTCCAGCCACCGAGTTCTATTCACCGACTTATAGCCACTACATCTGCTCACCATATTCAATTAGAAACGTCCCCGTAACTCATCACCATTTGCACCATTCCCAGCATTCGTTACCCACCATTCATAGAGCTTCACCTCACATTACGCACATCACCTAACTTATAAACCATCTCCGTCCATTCCCCATCAAATCGCATCCCCTAGCACTCCCCTATAACCACCCTCAATGCCCCCATCACTCCCTAGACATTCCCCACTGTCTTTGCCGTTCCACTTTTTGGGGTCCCACATTGTCGTTTCCCCACCGCTCTAGCCTTCGTCGTCCTCGTTGTCCTTGTCGCCCGCCCGCCGGCGCTATCCCCGAGGGTTGCTTTATTAGATTTTTCGAATAACTCCCCAGCGACCCCCGGCCTGAGGACGGGATTCGCTTTTGGTATTCACCGCGGCGGCGGCGCCCTGTCACGCTGCGCGCCCCACCCCAATCGGCGGGCCTCGCGGCGACAGGGTCCTCGGCCGGGCGGGGCCGGGGCAGGGCCGGGAGGCGGGCAGGGCCGGGGCAGGGCCGGGGCAGGGCCGGGGGGCAGGGCCGGGGCGGGCCAGGGGCAGGGCCGGGGCAGGGCCGGGGCAGGGCCGGGGCAGGGGCCAGGGGCGGGCCGGGGGCAGGGCCGGGGGCAGGGCCGGGGGCAGGGCCGGGGGCAGGGCCGGGGGCAGGGCCGGGGGCAGGGGCCGGGGGCAGGGCCGGGGCAGGGCCGGGGCGGGCCAGGGGCGGCCAGGGGCGGGGCAGGGCCAGGGGCAGGGGCAGGGCCAGGGGCAGGGCCAGGGGCGGCAGGGGCAGGGCCGGGGCAGGGAGGCGGGGGGCCAGGGGCCAGGGAGCGGGGCCAGGGCGGGCAGGGGCAGGGCGGGGCAGGGGCAGGGGCAGGGGCAGGGCGAGGCGGGCCGGGGCAGGGCCAGGGGCAGGGCCGGGGCAGGGCCGGGGCAGGGCCAGGGGCGGGCCGGGGCGGAGCCGGGGCGGGGCGGGCCGGGAGGCAGGGGCCGGGGCAGGGCCGGTTGGGGTAGGGTGGTGGCGTGCCGGGAGCAGCGGGGTGGTCAGTGAGGGGCGAGGTGTGGGAGAGCAAGGCGAGTGGGGACGCTCTGCTGGCTGCGGGGTGGGAGTGAGCTGGAGTGTGGTGCCCCGCGCGGGAGCCGGCGGCGGTCGGGGGCGGTGGCGGCATGCCAATAGTGGCGCGGCGTGCGGTGGGGTCGGGAAACAGGGTCCGAGGTTCTGCCTCCCGCGGGAAGTCGCCCGGTGTTGCTTTGAGGGAGCCAACTGCAGTCGAAGTGGGATGAGGTCGATCTGTGTAATCTTGTATAGCAAGACTTCCTGGGATTGGCAGTTCCAGGAAACGTGGGATGATATTCCGTAAATTGAGATTTACTATTCCAATTTCTTGAAGATGACAACGTTTTTGCCCTTTGAAGAGAAATTCGATCGAAATTCAACACAGACAGTCTATGGCTGCATTCTGACATTAAAGTACTCGCTCATTTCAGAAATAATCGAGATTTGCTGTTTTATTTCGAAAATTCAATGTCTTCACAGAAAAAGGAATGAAAACATTATTTCAAACTAACTTCTAATAATTAGAATATAACCTGTAAATATAGTAAACAAACGAATCGGAACTCACAAACTACTGCTCGCATCTAAGAAATGGTAACATGATGATGATACATTTTTCTCCGATCATAATTTACGTAACTCATGCTTGATTAGTAGAGACCGGCTTTTCATGTAATTGCATATTGTTGTTCTTTCTACTTACCGTCCTCTAAATTATAATCTTATCGAATCGTGGTCGTCTAAGCCAATTTTTTTGTTACATATTTTGTACTTATTTAGCACTATATTACATATTTTACATATTTTGCTATTGGCACAAAAATTTGTTTTATTCTATCAATTGTCAATTTTATTACACCTTCAAAAAAATTAGCATTTCCCCTGCATTATTACTGCACGCTGTCTACTTGAAGTATTATACGAGCTACGTGAAGAAGCAGTAGATGTTCTCAGTCCGATGCACTTTTCATTTCTCTGTAACCGGCAGCAGTAGCTCAGTGCATCGACTGATGTCACTGCAGCGCCTCTGACCGGGAGGTCCTAGGTTACGCTCCCCACGGCGCACAGTGTGTAATTTTGACGATCTAGGGAGAAAGCTCTGATATTTTTTCAAACGTAGTTTTAAAAAATTAATAACTCCCTTCGAAATTAATTTCTCCTAGTTTTTGGAAGTCTGTTGTGTAAACAATGTACAAATAAACAAATTTTTGTAGAACTAAATTTTTACGAAATATTTTTAAAATTTGGAAATTTTTGCATTTGTTGAATATTATGGGACATAATATTTGAATTTTACAAAACATACTCTGCAAGAACAATAAAATGAAAGTATACAAGAATAAAAAGTCGAAAATGTAAACATTATAACAAAAAAAATAAAATAAGATGAATGTACAAAAATACTCAGAAATTAGTTTGAATCACTACTCGCATATTCTTCTGTTGATGATTCTTCTGAGTATATTTCTTTTGCCTCATTTCTTTATTTTAATAACATTAAGAGTTCAGGTTTCACTTTTTTGGGTACAGTTGCAGGTTTAGCGCCTAAGCTCGAAATGAATCAACGGTTCAAAGTCTCTCACTTGCTGCTCTATTTTCCCAACTTCTGAAGTTATTAAATCTACAGTTTCTTTGGCAAAAATGAATTTAATTGGTCTGCAAAATCTTGTTGAAAAAGGTGCTGGATTTTCCCAAACAATAGTTTTAATCTCATCAGCTCCATTGTAAATTTGTATCTGGACCATTGAAATAAACTTTCGTCAGTGTTGTTCATCAGAAAATTTTTGTTTATATCTGTTTTGTTCAGACCCATCACATCCCCACTTGATTATAATTTCAAAAGGTGTAGTTTGAAGCGAATGTAAAATCTCTGTTACTTTTTTGAATTTTAAATGTCCGTGCCACGGTATGGTCAATCAATGCTTGAAGGAGAATTTCAGCCGATTTTTAAGTAACTGTAATTTCCGCTGGATAGCATAACAGTTTCGCTTCCTTCATTTTATGATAGGGGGGATAGAAAAAACAATTTGAGTCTTTTGCTTGTTGGCCTATGCGAACATACTGGCGGGTTGAAAGATTGGTATCAAGTACAGAAAGCAAGTGCGTGATCAACTGATAATCATGGCGGCTTTTGAAGAATGGATCTTCGGGCTTTCTTAACTGTAGTTCCCCTGTTGGGGGAGGCTTCAGAGAGCTCCTTAACTATAGCTACCGAATCTCTTTTGCCATCATTCCTTAGTTTCATTTCAGGGGCCATGGATAATTCTTCTGAACTAGTAGTATCCAAAAGAGGTTTCAATTTTAGGGCTTTAGCTTTATTCCCACAGCTTTTGAAGGGCTTATTAGGCCTTACAACTCTATTAATTTTTACATTAATTTGCGATGGGCCTGGGACTGCCTCTAAAATATAATCAGGAAGTGAAAGGGTTTCTTGCAGCCAGGACGAATTGTATTTTAGGAACTGTTCTTTACTTCTCACGGATTTTGCCATCTGGTTTCAAATTTTTACAAATCATCTAACATATGACTTAATTTTATCCAACAATGCCTTTTCAGGTTCTATAATACCTAATTCACGCAAAAAACAGTTAATACACCTTCAAATTTTTCAACAATTGATTTTTTTACCCATGTATCAAATAACGACATACGGGTAACTAGAGGAGCCATTCTCTAAAAAAAATTATATTCGTCAGATAAGCAGATATAAGCAGCTAGTCTTTTCACGATAAGAACCTAAAAGTACTAGTTTTAAAATGATATGGCCAGAAAGGTGTATAATGGTGTATAATACACTAAAACTCTAAGTGAATTTAGAGAACGTGCAATACATTTAATATAAATCACTCACCTTTTCGATTAACGTTTTTAGGCACAACAAAAGTCAATAACTAAATAATATTCACATAAAAATGATCGTAAAACTATGAAAATTACTTCTGGTTGGCACACAAATCACAGAATCAGTCAAGAGGTGTATCACGACCAAGGGAACTTTGCGTACTGAAAAGGGTCATTCGGAGCTGAGTCCTGCCGGAGCGGCGATGGACGTGTTTCAACATGCACCACGGGGTTCATGTGACCTTCAAGAGAAAACTAACAACGTTCCCACATAGCTGGGACATACTACTACACAGAAACCTAACAATTTTACTGTTTCAATTCAGTCGAAAATTTAATTTTTTCCTGCTAGATGGCCAAAATTACACACTGTGCGGCGGTAGGATTTTCGACACTAGCTTTTCAGCTAGGTCGAATTCAGTCGCTGTCTGGAGGAGAATTCTAGCGGCCGGCTGCTCTGGTCGGTAGTTTTCCGTGGTTTCTCCGATCAACACCAGACGAATGCCGAAGTAGTACCCTATCAAACGGGCCACGGACCGCGCGCGATCTATCCTCCCTCTTCCTTGTCCTATCCTTTCCTCTTACACACACACAATAACATGCACTACACTCCCACATATCCCGGGAGATCGGTCGGGAGCTTAGCGCTTGTCCCGGCTAGGGCGGTGCCCCGCTGGTGGGAGAGTCCTGGTTAGGGGAAACCCCACTAGCCGACGGTAGGTCGGCGCCGGATCTCGCCATCCGGCGGGGGAAGATCACCGCCATCTCCCGAGAAAAGAACATGCAATACACTAACGGGACTAATGACCGAAGCAGTTGACGCGCCCGGAAACACGAAAAAATCAATCAATCAATCAATCAATATATCTATCTATCTATCTATCTATCTATCTATCTATCTATCTATCTATCTATTTCTGTGCAGCGGGAAGTGCGTGTCAGCGACTGAGAGCATTTTCGCCGTTAGGTGTGAAAAGTATCACTGACACCGCGTTCCGTGACCTATAGCTTTAGTTTCCGAGTATCCTCGGTGATCGCCGACGTGTAATACTTGGATGAGAAGGCTGCCCGCTGCAGTGATTGTTTGCTGGCCGCAGATATTGCCAGTTTGTACGATGACTTCTTCTGCGTCTTATCTGACAGCTAAACTACGGTCCTCCATAAAAATAGATGAAGCTTATACTTCTGATTGATTGACTGAATGATTTTTAAAACGTTGTATTCTTAAAATTTGTCAAGAATATTTTTAAATGTATTTTTTATTTATTGACGTTTCATACTACATATTTTTCCGGTTTCTATTGATTAATAAGTGTGCATCTTTCTAAATGAATACGTTTAATTTATATTCACTGTTTAATAATGGTATGAAAATTTTCAAATTTTATAATAAAATTTGTTTACTTGTTTTATTATCTCACCTTATCACGTACATATAAAGAGAAAATATTGTAATACTCCAAAATCAGTGACTTTTGACAGAAAACTCCGTATTATAGGATCCTGGTAACAAAAAAGAAGATAAATATTGTTCGTAGATGTAGTAAATTGCTTCCTCTAACGCGTTGTTTAGTCTGAATTCACATTTCGTTGGTTCTTGATACTGAAGAATCGATTAATGCAATACGTCTTTCAGGATACTCTAGATAATGCCAGAAAAATAAGTTACAATAGTTTTAATAAGCGTTTTCCTAGAATAGCGTAAATAGCGCTAATAATTCTTTTTAAACTAAAATGAAAAAATTTTTTTTGAAATTCTGATTTTATAAAATTGCAAAAGCTAAATTTTTTATGTTTCCTACAATATTTAGTAGATATTTTTCTAAGTATCTGTTGTTTAAAGACATGGTAAAGTAAGGACAAGAACAATTTTTTGAAAGTATTAGTATATTTTGCATTATGGGTGTGAATTACATGCCCTCAAATGATTTGGGAGTCGACTTGCGAACCGAATTTAAGTTTTGTGTATGCTGACCCCCCAGCTCACTCCCGTTTTCACCCTGAAAATACGTGGCAATTAATTTCAAATTGTGGCCATTAAT
Source organism: Teleogryllus oceanicus (assembly GCA_964035755.1). Classification (NCBI taxonomy): domain Eukaryota; kingdom Metazoa; phylum Arthropoda; class Insecta; order Orthoptera; family Gryllidae; genus Teleogryllus; species Teleogryllus oceanicus. The sequence continues at coordinate 19,774,356 of CAXIVR010000007.1, read as the reverse complement.
TAGCAATGAAATAGAAATAAATCATTTGACATGTTTTATTCCGGTGTAGTGACATGGGTATTCCAGCATGACGCACCTAAAAATTCCTGTTCAAAACAAATTTTATATAAGAATTTTGCTTATTATCATTTACGAAGGATAAAATATTACATATTAAAAAAATCAACCCGGTAAGTAAAATAGTTTTTGAGATATGTGTACCTCAAGCCATGAAATCAACATGGGCAAGATGTTGGAATGCAAGGAATGTTCTTCTCTCCTTAAAAAATACTCAAACCCTCGACAAACCAACTGAACATACTACCGTCATGTAAATACGTGGAATATTTTCGTTTGAATCTTGATCGACGAGCCGTAAGAGCTCCGAGAAGCCGTAACATCGCTTGCCGAAGATAAAGATTTTTTCTCCGATTTCAATGCAGAGTTTAGAACAGCCGAACGCCGTTATCCCATCGAGAACATCAATGCCGAAAATTAAGCCCTAACGAAGGTCTCTATCAGGTAGTCACGTCCAGACAAGCATTCAAAATCACTCTAATTAAATGAAAAATATGCATTGTAGAGGAAAGAGAGGGGGTAAATAATTTTATATTCGCATTGAAATAGTTTGCTTGAAGGCATTTTAACATGAAAATAGAAGTTTCTTAATCTAGAGGCAAAGAGTTCACCTCCCAAAAGAGTGTACTCCAAAAGAGGGGTTCTTGTTTACCTGAGAACTTTGAACCCTTACAAAGTTAAATATTGTCTTTAAAAACAACTTTTCTTAGAGGAATTTTATCCTTCTAATAACTTCCTTTTAATAATAATAATAATAATAATAATAATAATAATAATAATAATAATAGTGTCTTTATTAATGGCGAGGCTCAGGCTATAGGGCCTGCTCTTCCGCCTAACCACTGAGTTTACATTTATACAGAGTAGTAACATATAAGGGGGGACGGAAATCTGTACATTTACATCCTTTTTTCTGATATGAAATTATTTACTACATCAGTTTCTGTTTTTGAAGTTATCTATAAGTGATCAAGGTTGATTTTCATATGTATTTATGAATTTCAAATAAAAATGTAAACACAGGAAGGGATAATAGACTCAACATGCCCTACATTATTTCAATACCGTATGATATATTCCTACACTCCATGATTTTCATCAAGTCGCACTGTTCATTTTGTAGTTCTTCTACAATGTTTTACTTCACAAGGGTAAGAAAACTTCGTACATTGTGTTTGATCTTTACTTCGATTCTTTTATAATGGTACCTCAAGGTCAAGAGTTACCATAGACTCGCGCGGCTGCACGTGTAAGCACGTGCTAAACACAAGTCTGCGGCTAGCAGCACACTTGAGGACTTCCCAAACGTTAACAAGGTAGTGAAGCTCCCTTTGGGACTGTCTTCCCTCTCCCTTTTCCGTATTTGACCTTGAGGTGCAATTATAAATAAATCGAAATATCAACACTATGCTGATTGGGAATCGGATCCCCTCTTCAATGTGAAATAAAAATTGTTCAGAACATTCATAGACCTACGACATTTATCCAAAAATAACATGCCGTTTACTACAAAGAAATAATTGGGTGATATACCGAGATACCTTAAAAGAGTAGGGAACGAAGGCATTAGCGAGGTTTTTAGTTAGGAACGAGGTGAACATTAGGTTCTACTGGAGGAAAGAAGAGAAGAGTCGTAGAATTTGGTAATCTGAAGCAAAGTCATTGAAATATGTGACTGAAAGACGAGGAAGAATCTAAAGAATATAAATCTCATCAATGGAGAATGTACAGAGACAATAAAAGAATTGTGAAATGACGATTACTCGTCAACAAATGAGTTGTATTATCTTCCGTGGGAAGCTTCAGAGCATAAAAAGTTTTACAAGGAAGGGATACCTGCCCGTCCCAAAACCCCTACTACTGGAGGACAGGAAGTTTGTTCCTCTACTCCGCCTTCAGAGCTCTCTATTTGAGAGTGAACCGTGCCTTTGGGGATGGTAAGCCGCCTTTGCATCGTGCTCAGTGGCGTAGCGTACGTTGGTGTCACCCAGGGCAAAACTAATGGTGTCAGCCCCCTAAATTAAATATTACGAGATAACGAGTATATTTGCACGATATTAAAGATAATAGTAAATAATAAAATATATTAGATTATTTTATCAAGATTAACGATAAGATAAGAGTAATCGTCGAAATCTAGAGTCTGGGACCACTGAAGAATTGGGGCTCACTGCTTATAGTTTTGCGTTTTACTTTACATTATTTTTCTTTGTTTTCGTAGTATGTAATGATTTAATTGTACAACTATTAAATTTATATATATATATATATATATATATATATATATATATATATATAGGTTACCCAACCCCTAGGGTGCTCTGCCCAAGAGAGCCGCCTCAAGTAGGAAGCATGTGGAGTTGTCATGTTCTGGCTCTTCACTTGTTGAAGGGATGTATTGGCATACATCGCCTTGGCACAGAGGAAAATGGCATAAACATGTCGAAAGAATGACAAATGCTAGGTACCTAAATGTAGCATTAAGCTTTGAGCCTGGAGATAAGAGGGATCCTCGACGACCAAGAAGAAGATGCGTGAAGAAAAGCGGAGCAGGCACAAGTCTCATCCTGGAGGCAGAAGAAGATCATGGGACGACGGAGGTGGAGAGGGAGAATTGATGAGTCAAAATTACGAGGAAGGAGAAAATGTTGGATTAGAGACGTTAGGAGAAGAAAAGTAATAAATGATTTAGTCCTTGAGGAAGTTTGAGAGGTGGTAGTAAACACGTTAATAAGGAAAGCTGAGGAAATAGAGTCTACACTCTGGAAACTCATATGACAAAGGGATGAAGTTTTCAAGAAGAATATTTGTAATGATGTTAATGAATACACAAAAGCTGTAGATGCCAAGTAACAACATTAAAGAAAGATGATGACTATTTGCTATGTTCGGTTACGTTTTCGGATGGCAGTCTTCAACCGTACATGATGATGTCATCTATTGGCTTCTTCAATACTGCTTGTATTACTTCATGAAACCACACGTGTCCTGTAGGCCGTTAACCCATGCACGTATAGTCCCGCTTCATCGGAACCACACTAGCTAGATTCAAAAATAAATATGATGTATTATTATATTGCATAAAATTAACTTTTATTGATCACAGAATTAACTTTTGAATGTGCTGCGTTGTATATAAAACTAATTTTGAATGACAAATGAGTCTAACGACGGCTGGGTTTACGCACGTCATGTTTCATAATTACATATGATGTATTAATATTCTATAACGATGTTAAAATTAAAAACGGAAATTCAGAAAAATCTATTGATGTGATGCATTATAACTATTTTGTGAAGTCCGAATTTATATCAAATACAAATATTCCATCAAAGGAGAACGTTGTTCAATATTTACAAAATCTTTAGAACCGCTTGATCGTGAAATGTTAACTAGTTGTGCTAAATCAGTAGATACACTTGATTATAACTATTTAGTAACTCTTGTTATAAGTCGTGATAATCCCTAGAATGTATGTTTTTCGTGCAGTGATGAATTAAATAATTAAGAAACAAAAAAATAAATAGATTTTTCGTAAATATGTGATTTTTTGCGTAAATACACGAAAAAGTGTTTTTTTATTCGTCCGTCCGTCCCGATCTCTTCATCTGTGAACAACACAAACGCCTAAACTATTCGTAGATGTTTTTCCAATATGCAAATTCCTCCCGATCTGGCAATACTCGAAGCCCTTTTGAGCCTCAAAATTTTGGGCACAAATGTCAAACAAATATGGAAATCTCTACGTACTCTTGGCATAGCAACTCACTAGCACCGCTGCAAATAGATATACCCCTAGACTCCCTAAACAAACGTATCGCTAATATAGCTCCCGTTTCGAAAGTTCATTAAAAAAATGAATATATCAAGCTTACAGTTGCATTCTGAAGAATTGTTGTTTGTGTGTGCAAATCAGCTTGACGTCCTCAAAACTACGTATTCAAAGCCTAAAATCAAGCGCCTTCGGAGTAGACAATATTAATGCCAAATTACTGAAACTTTCTGTCGAAATAACATATCGCATTGTAACAGATATAATATTTTTTTCTCTCATAAGTGGAACTTACCCGAACTCTTGGAAAACTGCACTTGTCCATCCTCTTCCTAAATCAACAAATCCTCCTGAGTACATACCTATTACTATTCTACCTACAATTTCTAAAGAATTAGAAAAAATGTAAAACAGCAAACACATCATAAGCGAACGTCAACATGGTTTTCGATCAGGCAGAAATACAGGAACTGTGCTTTTAAGCGTAATTGAAGAGGCGAGAGTCGCCATTGACAACGGTAAATTAACAATACTTATTCTCTTAGATTTCAGTAAAGCATTTGATCCGGTCGATCATGATATCCTGCTAGAGAAAATGAAAGCATTGGGAGTCGCTAAACCCACGATACGGTGGTTCTCACAATATCTTTCAGATCGTCAACGTAGTATCAGGTGAAAAACGATCCAGTGTCATCAGAACCGCCCGAAGTATTGTACAGAGAACACTTCTAGGACCCTTAGCATTCTTAATTTACGTAAACGACGTAGGACAATATCTATGTCAATGTCTAATATTTTATGGCGACAGTATTTATACTGTCGCCATAAAATGTACGCAGATGACCTTCAACTATATGTCAGCGGATATCCGTCGGAGCTAAACTCTTTGGTTTAGAAAATAAATGAGAACCTGAATGCTCTCAATAAATGAACCGCAGCCCTAGGACTTTTATTAAACCCAAATAAGTTCCAAAGATTACTGATAGGTTACCGCAACGCCATCAACAAAGATAAAACCTTCCCCTATAAAGGCCCCCTAACGACGTAAGAACCTAGAATTCACATAGACAGCACTCTCAGCTGGACTACGCAAGTAAGTAAGATTTGTCAAAAGGTCGTCAAATACCATTATTCTCTAAAACGCGTACGATAACTACTTCCTATAAACATACGTATGAACCTGATTCATTCACTGATTATGCCCCATTTCGATTACTGTCATTTCTTACTCACCGACTTAAAAACTAAGCAACAACGGAAGTTGCAAACAGCACAAAACGCATGAATTCATTTCTTCCGATCTTCGTAAGTACGATCACGTATCTGCGTACTACAGACAGACAAAAATTATTTGTATCGAAAAAAGAAGAATATTGCATTGCCTCTTGCTCTCCATAAAATCTTGTACAACAACCTCCAAACACACCTGTATAAGAACTTCAAAATGCTAACACTAGAGCGATCACGTTCGGCATTATAGCTGTGCATACCTCGACACATCACTGAGACATACAGTAAATATTACATTGTCGCAGTAATTTCAAAATGGAACTCACTACCTACTACACATCTTAAGAGAATTAACAATTTTAGAAAATTCAAAACTTATGCCCCCTAACAAAATTCTTGCTCTCTAACTGGCGGTGTAAATAAGAGGGTTGAAGGGACTCACGGTGCGGTTGCCGAGGTTGTGGATGTGGCGGTGCAATCACACAGTATCTGGCTCTCTAACTGACTGTGTAAATAAGAGGGTTAATGGGACTCACGGTGCGGTTGCCAAGTTGTGGATGGCGTGCAATTCTGGATCTGGCTCTCTAACTGACAGTGTAAATAAGAGGGTTGAGGGACTCACGGTGCGGTTGCCGAGATTGTGGATGCAGCTGTGCAATCTCTGAGAATCTGGCTCTCTAACTGACGTGTAAATAAGAGGGTTGAGGGGACTCACGGTGCGGTTGCCAGTTGTGGATGAAGAGGGTTGAGGGGACTCACGGTGCGGTTGCCGAGATTGTGGATGCGGCAGTGCAATCTCTGAGAATCTGGCTCTCTAACTGACAGTGTAAATAAGAGGATTGAGGGAACTCACGGTGCGGTTGCCGAGGTTGTGGATGCGGCAGTGCAATCTCCGAGAATCTGGCTCTCTAACTGACAGTGTAAATAAGAGGGTTGAGGGGACTCACGGTGCGGTTGCCGAGGTTGTGGATGCGGCAGTGCAATCTCTGAGAATCTGGCTCTCTAACTGACAGTGTAAATAAGAGGGTTGAGGGGACTCACGGTGCGGTTGCCGAGGTTGTGGATGCGGCAGTGCAATCTCTGAGAATCTGGCTCTCTAACTGACAGTGTAAATAAGAGGGTTGAGGGGACTCACGGTGCGGTTGCCAAGATTGTGGATGCTGCAGTGCAATCTCTGAGAATCTGGCTCTCTAACTGACGGTGTAAATAAGAGGGTTGAATGGGCTCACGGTGCGGTTGCCGAGGTTGTGGATGCGGCAGTGCAATCTCTGAGAATCTGGCTCTCTAACTGAGGTGTAAATAAGAGGGTTGAGGGGCTCCGGTGCGGTTGCCAGTTGATGCGCAGTGCAATCTCTGAGAATCTGGCTCTCTAACTGACAGTGTAAATAAGAGGGTTGAAGGGACTCACGGTGCGGTTGCCGAGGTTGTGGATGCAGCAGTGCAATCTCTGAGAATCTGGCTCTGTAACTGATGGTGTAAATAAGAGGGTTGAGGGGACTCACGGTGCGGTTGCCAAGATTGTGGATGCAGCAGTGCAATCTCTGAGAATCTGGCTCTGTAACTGAGGGTAAATAAGAGGACTCACGGTGGGTTCCGAGGTTGTGGCGGCAGTGCGGCGCGCCGTGCGGCCCCCGCGCGTGCGAAGTGCGGCCCGCGCAGACTGCTGCGCGCAGCCGCGGCCGCCGCCGCAGCCGCGTTCTCGTCGCCCTCGCCGTCGCCCGCGCGCTGCGCCACGAAGATCTGGTCCGAGCGCAGCCCATCTGCAACCACAAGGGGCGTCCGACACCGTTAGCTTGCACTGTACACGAAACGGAACGAAATCATAAGGCCCTAGAACAAAATAGGTTACAACAATCCTTTATTCCGGCTGATATGGCTGTGATAATTATCTGGTATTACTCAGGGGCCTCTAACCGGGAGGTTGTATGAATTCGTGTCACGACGGTGGTAATATTATCAACACTGTTTTTGGCTGTCAGGGTTGAGCCCCGTCTTGGACAATCAAGCTGACGTTTCGGCCATCTTTTTGTTGCATTCTCCATAGCTGTATTGTATTTCAGAGCAGTATAGATCTCAAGATGGCCACAACAAGATGGCCGAAACGTCAGACGTCATCGACCAAGACGTGGTTCATCTCGGACAGCCAAGAATACATTGTCGATACTAGCTTACATACACAGGTCGAATTTATCCATTGTCGTTAGGAGAATTGAAGGTACCGGCTGGTTTATTCGATAGCTGTCCATATTTTCTCCGATCAACACTAGGCATATGCCTGAGAAGTATCCTAACACGCGAGCCACGGACCGCGCATGATTTTCCTTCATATGTTCCTTGTCTCATCTTCAAACCTCAGTTACTTGCACTTCGATGCATTACATTATCACTCATGTCAAGATACTGGTGCCGAGTTTACAGCTTGTCCTAGTTGGGGCAGTGCCGTCATGTGGGTAGTTGGGAATATCCTGTATTCCATTCTGGAAGTCGGTGCTTGATCATGGCATCCAGTGGGAGAGTAACACCGCCACCTCCCATAATAATAACATCCACTATACTTATGAGACTAATAGCCATAGCAATTGACGTACCCTGAAGCACTAAATAATCAGTCAACAAAGAACCTGGTGTAGGTTAATGTTCACGTCATCCGGATGAAGTCCGAAGTTTGCTTCGAAATTGTTCCTAATTGGGAATTTATCGACACATTTTGAGTAATGTGAAAATTAAATGGATAATTCCAAATTTCTGACGTAAGTCGTAACAAACATCAAACGCAGGCTTGTCCTATAGAACCTGTTTATTTCTAGGCACAAATGAACACAGCCAAAAAATAGAAAGCTTCTATGTATTCAGGTTTTCTCAGAATTTTCGCATTTTAATATCATTCAATTTGGCTAATGACCATAGCAGTTGACCCGTCCGGAAACCGAAATAATCAAGCAATCAATCGACAACTTGGAATATATAACGAGAATTGCACATTCATTATTCGCTACTCATGGGAATCCGAAGCCAGCACGGATGACAATCTGAAAGTCAGAACATGGATTTGAGATATGATTCGCTCGTTCATTTTGTAACATCACAATAGAGTGTGATACGGTGCCGAGTGAGTCATAAACATAACAAACTCACAACATGAACGAAGAGTGTACGGATCTTCACGTAAAATGTTTTATTGCGTATTATAAAAGGTTAAATAGGAGAGATAATTGAAAAAAAATTCAAAGATATAAAAGCGTAGATTACACAGATAATTTTCGTGATTATTTTCTTTTGCAACATAAGCGTATTTTTATGCCGAATATCAACCTTTCTCTTATAGTTTCTCTATGCTACGACAAAGGAAAAATCGGCCTTTCAGAAACAGTCCCTCGCCTCTCGTACTCGCCGAGGGCTCTGGGCATTCCCTTGCTCACGAGGTCGCAGCGTAACGATAAATGGGGTGGTTCCGTGTTCCGTGCAGCTTGTATCGATTCTCTAAACGCCCCGAAAGTCGATATGGGAAGTCATTAGCGCTGTCGATGCAATGTCAATTCTCGTAAGCGGACAAGGCGCGTTGTTCGGTTACAATTGGTTATTAATTTTTGTCGTCTCTTTGGTATTTTTTGAATTCTTATGGTACACCCATTTCTAAATTCCTGCATTACAAAATTAGTTTTTGCGTTTCTAAAACGTCACATTTACAAGCATATATGAATGACGATTATGTATTTTCTCATTTTAACGAGTCAGGTACATCAGCGTCATTTGAGGTAGGACGACGAAAACCCGCTGTTAATGGGAACAGATTGTAATCGACTCTAGGTGACATATACACCAGGGAGCACCCGTTATGATATGAATTATCTCAAAAGCAAACGAACGCTTGCAATTCAGGCTGAAAATGATATTTGCGCAATTTAATAACGTTGGAAGGGCTGATACATTACTGTCACGTGTTTACACCATAAGTATGTGCAGACACATGCAGGTCATGGGGTTAGTAATAGGGGAGAGTAGGTTTTGGTGTGAGCCACGTAAGAAAGTTATATTTCAAATATGGGTGCGATGATTTAGGAACCTTCGATGAAACTGGGGGATACCAACACACGAAAATAGTAAAGTGCACAAAACAAAAACATTTAAAAAAAAAAATTACAGAAAGCCTATGATGTCTGGCTTACAAAACGGTTAACTTAGACTCTCATGGCTGCAATTAATGTAGAAATAATTTACACCATTCAATTACCCTTTCCCCTTAACATTCAGAAAAATCGTTATCGGTAAGCTCCACAATTAGCATAGTAGGTGAGATAGCGAAACGTAACTTACCGTATCGCATATTCTTTGACATTAGTAATTTATGCGAGGAGCTTTCATAAACAAACTCTCTTGCTTCTGCAGAGCGTTCTGGAATGAAGCAGAACGTTTACGCCCATCCTAGTCACTGCGAGCCGTGCGACGCGCCAGCAGCTGCACAGACAGCCAGCGCTGGCGTCGAACCCAGGGCCGATGACTGGGGCTTAGTCGCTGGCGCGGCGCGGGTACGAAGCTTCTCAGCGGAAGGCGCCCCACCCCCACCCCCATGCCCACCTTTCAGCGCTGGGACGGCGCCAACGCCCTTGACACGCTGCTTCAGCCCCTCTCGCCTGAGGAAGCGACACTTCCCTCGCGCTCCATCCACAACTAGGGGTGCTACAACAGCACATACTTTCTCGCATTGGTGCAAAATTCGAAAATTCATAGAGTTCAACGAAAGTGAGACCTCCGCCATTCTTATAACCGTTTCTGGTTCTATCGCTGTAAAAGATTTGAAGGGAAAAAATTGAAGCAGTAGTTAGACTTTTTTAATTGCGTAGATTTAAAGCACAAATTACGCAAAACAATTGTTTTTTTTAGTTTTTTCTTCAAAAAATTGTACATGATCGTTTTTGAAGAACAGATTTTCAGGAAAAAAATATTCACTTACAAATTTATGTTCAATAGAAATCTCTATCTTGAATGTTGTAGTTTTGAAACGTTCGTGTTTTGCCAATTTCGAAAATACAGAGAGATCGCCGGAACTGAGACTATCACTGCTTTTTTACCGTCCTGTGCTTCATACAAGGAAGAAATATAAAGAAAAGTATTGGAGCCGTTTTTGAGAAAAAAATATTTAAAGAAGTAACAAATGACCTAAATTTTTCATACAATTACGCGAAAACTATTCATATTTTCGAAAACTATTTTACATGCTTTTTCGAGAATTGTTCTTAGAGAACAGATTTCATTCAGTAAAAAGCTTTACCTCTAATATTGTAGGATGACGCCCCAAAAAATAAAACTTCTGCAATTTTTGAAAAAGGAGGGATTGCTCGAAATATCTGAACTGCTCTCTTAAGCGTCGTTTACGCTATCCGACAAACAAAATTGAATAAAAAAATTGGAACTTTTTTTTATTTTGAAAATGTTTCAAAGGCTTCATGTAAAGTGCCACACAAAATTAAAATATCAATTTCGAATTCAAGGGAGCCGGACATCACCCAGATCCCTAAAGCTTTTTGTTTAGCGAGTACAAAGTTTAATACAAAAAATAAGAAAATCTTGAAAATGTTATTGAAGGTTTCTACAAAGACTCCCCCCCAATCCAACTCAAGAGAGAATCGCGTTAATTTATATCGATCTAGTGAGTTCATACTCCAGTCACGTAGCAAAGATGTTTATACAAGGGAGAATTTAGTAAGAAAATAAACATCAAATAGTAATAAGTAGTGAATAATATAAACATAATGCAATTCTCGGTTATTTGATAGAAAAAAATTAGCAAACATATTTTCGTATGAGGTCACTGTTCATCGCCTCGCGCCGCTTCAACTTGCGCCTGTACACCCCTTTCTGAATATCAAGGGGAAATGAGTGTCAAGAGAGGGGAGATCCCCAGGATTCCCCAGGCTCCCCAGGCGGACAAGTAGCTCATGCGGGCGCAGTTAGATGTGCCTGTTTCTCGTATGTAGGGAACTGTTGCACTGTATGCTGTATTATTGTAGGCTGGTTTTGTTAAAAATATTTAATGTATGCCTGTGTTATACGAATTTTATTTCTTGTTCGTGAATAGTGACCATGTTACTTTTGGAAAATTCATTTTGTGTGCCTCTGACCGGGAGGTCCTAGGTTCGAGTCCAGGCGGCGGCAGTATTTTCAACACTAGCTTTTCAGCTAGGTCGAATTCAGTCGCTGTCTGGAGGAGAATTCTAGCGGCCGGCTGCTCTGATCGGTAGTTTTCCGTGTTTTTTCCGATCAATACCAGGCGAATGCCGGAGCAGTACCCTACCAAACGGGCCACGGACCGCGCGCGATCTGTCCTTCCTCTTCCTTGTCCTGTCCTCTCCTCTTACAGACACACTTACACTAACATGCACTACACTACCACATATTCCGGGAGACCGGTCGGGAGCTTAGAGCTTGTCCCGGCTGGGGCAGTGCCCCGCTGGTGGGAGAGTCCTGGTTAGGGGGAAACCCCACTAGCCGACGGTAGGTCGGCGCCGGATCTCGCCATCCAGCGGGGGAAGATCACCACCATATCCCGAGGAAAAACATGCATTACACTTACGGGAAAAATGACTGAAGCAGTTGACGCGCTCGGAAACACGAAAAAATCAATCAATCAATCAATTTTGTGTGGTTTTGTCCATCAGCAATTTTCCTGTGCCAGGATACTAGTTGTAGGTATCTATTTCAGTTTCTAAACTGCCAACAAGCAATAAACCTCCTTAAAATACTGGCGTTTAGAATTTCATTCGGGATAAGCGAAAGACCAACGTGGAATGAAAGTATAACAAAAATAGAATAATTTTATGATTTCCAAGTACAAATACTGAGCATATAAATGGAAAGCGAAATAGCGCTTCCAACTCATCTCTTGTCCTTGACGTTTCCATACTACATTCCAGTGCACGCAGTACCTCCTTTTGAGGGGGCTTTGAGAAAGCTCAGGCAAATCCTCCATGGAATTTGATCACGAAAATGGTTAGTGATTTTGTAACAATGGCGAACTGAGAGGTAAGGCAATCGGGTGAACTCCGCGAAAACCCAAAAACCGAAACGGCTTTCTCCGCTCCAAATGCCAGGAAATTTGAAATCAGTCTCAGTTGTAGAAGGCAAACGGTCTGGTCGCTAGACCACGGGTCTCGCATTAAGGATAAGGAAGGTTTGAAATTGCGGTTAAAACATATTTTACGAAATGAATCTTTTAAAACATGGTTTTACAGAGACAGGTTACTATACCCTTCACTATACCAGTCTAATATGCACTTCATGGGTTCGGTTTTTTGATAATTCCAGACAACTTGAAGTAAAAATATTTGAAAAATAATATGTAGTTAAGTTGAAATAAAAAATTTAGAGAAAAGTCGCAAGCCACTACGGATTTAAAACTGTACATGGTTTTATTACTTGATTTGCTGAAATATTGCAAAAAGAGTACATAGCAATATTCAACACAAAAGCAAATAGTCTTCGACATGTTTTACACATTTTTAATTTGATTACGTTGTTTTCAGATGAAAATGCCGTTTAGAAACCTGAATCTGCAAATGACGGATAGTTCAATGCAATTTGCTACCTCATTAAATTTACGAATTCGTTGCGTAAAGCAAGTTTATTTCTGGGTTAATTGATGATCGAATACGATCATGGTTTGACCTTAATTTTTCCACGATCAATATTATTAGTGTTCATTTACTCAAAAGCAAATATACATTCAGCAACGATGTACGAGATATGAAAGTTTGCATGTAAGGTTTTTGCCATGTTATTTATTGCATTTAGCAATATCTGGACAAAGTTTTTGAAAAGAATTTGAATCGGTTTTGAAAAAACCTTTTTTAATATTGCTCATATTTGAACCAATTTTTTAAAGTAAGGAAATAATTAAATGTAGAAAATAAATAATTTCAAGAAAAAATCTTTATATTCAATAATGATGACGCGAATTAGGGGGTCGAAACATTTCAAACTTTCACACTTTTAAAAAACTGATGGATAAAAGTAAAATCAGACTTTCACTATCTTAGTAAGTATATTTCACTCTATTGTTACAACAGATTTTAATAAAGAAAGTTTAAGAAAAACATACATTCACAAATTTTTGAAAATGTTGCAAGGACTGTATTTAAAGTATCCCCAAAATTTAAAGAATGTTTTCTGAAAATTGCAGGGCTTCGAGTTGGATCAATCGACTTGGGGAATTTGCATTTTGGAAAATGTCCTACGAATGATGTGGGCCTATCATTTTCACAGAGGACGGACGTTTTGAAAAAATCGGTATCAGATCAAAAAACTAGTATTCTTGTTTAAAACTTGAAATCGATTATCCAGAGCTTTAGATAATTTTCTCGATAGTGAGAATATAACTCGGTATTTATACGGTGTATACTATGTATACTAGAAAGTTTAAAAGTTTAAAAAGGCATCATTTAGTAGAATACTGGCATGGAAACGCAACTCACTTCACAACTGTGTTCGCACAACGCTTGCACTTTTGAGTCATGAAAAACTAATTTTGATGGCTTAGGAAGAGGGCTCTGAGAACATTTATAGTCATGCGCAAGTGCGATATGTTTTGTGTCATTTGTTTCTTATAAATCATAATAAACTCTTTTATATTCTTAGCCTCTCATACTCAGAGAATAATATCATATTATTACAAGATGCAAGTTAATTAAAAATGTTACTGGAAGCAAATTATAGATATGCATCGACACAAACCAACATACATTTTCGTTAATGTTAAAATTTTCGGTCCCTATATTTTGTTGCATTAAATAAGATTTTCAAATTTACTTTGGACCTGGAGTAATAAATTTTTATATTGCATAGAAGAAAGAAACATTTGCAAAGGTTCATCACCATTCTTCTCAAAATTATAGTTGTGTGAGAATATAAAAAGTGTTTTAAGTACGGAAAATATAAAATGTAATACAAAATAAAAATGTAATACGAAATATATCTATCATTTTGTTTAATTGTATCGAATAATAAATTTGCATATAATACGCTTTTGTACCACATAAATTTAACTCATCCCTTGATATTTCAACGTAGGGTTACAACCTATTTGTTGACAGCTCCAGGAGTTGACTCACACTCTTTCAATCCGGAAGTCATTTCTGACCAGGATCGCACAAGCCCGGTGCAGCCCTAGACAGACACACGATGGCGCTGAACGCGGGCGCGGGGCGTGCTTCCTGCCTCTCGAGGGCTCACGGCGGAGTTGGAGTTCGTGGGGGCCCGCGGGGGAGGGGGCCGGGGGGCCGGCCGGGGGGGTCGAGGCCGTGCTGGTGGTGGTGGTGGTAGACCCGGGGGCGGGGCGAGGGTGAGGGGGGGGAGGCGGGTGGATTACTCGGGCATGGGAGCGGGATGTGGTCGGGCGCGGGCGAGGGGGCGGCGTTGAGAGTGGGCGGGGCGGGCCGCGGTGTGGGAGGAGTCGGCGGAGTCAGCCGGAGCGTTCGCCTGAGCCCTCGTGTGGAATGGAAGTGGGCGGTCGGGGCTCGGGGAGAAGGGGCATCCGATTGTTTCTGACCGCCCCGCGCAATCACGCTGGATGGGAGGAGTTCGCGAACGGCGGCGCACACTTGTCCAAAGATCAAACATTGGAACAAAAACACTTTGCAGCACTCGCGCGAAGCACTGAGCACAATTCATAACAGAAGGTAGTGAACAAAACCTTGAACCAAGGAAAGGATTTTAAATATCATGAAATAAATTATTTATTGAAAATAGACAAACTAAAATTTTTACTTTAATATAAATACAATTTATTAACAATGAACAAATATAGATATAAAAACAATATTAGGAGCTTGAATGTCTTTTCGAATGATAACGATTTAAAGTTCTTTATTTATACTTGTATTTATTTTGCCATTGTCTTTCTTGTATTGTGCACGATCCCCAATTGAATTAAATATAATTTTGTTCATATGTTGGTCTTATAATAAATAATATATTTGTTGAAGGTGATAAAAGCAATATAGAAGTTATATTACCTTGATGTTAAAATTTTACTGATAAGACTATCATTGATGTTCACTGCTGGAACCATTTGACATTCTATTATGTCCAGATTATGATCTAATATAATTGTAGAAAAAATGTTTGTCAGTAGAATGGAATAGTCTGATCATAATCATTCATTCTTTATAAATAAAAATTGTCAATCAACACAAAAATTTCCAAACATAGGACAATGAATGAAGAATGATGAGATGAAATTGTACAGTTGGAAAATGACACATAGCAGTATGCGTATTGCAAGGAAGCACTTTATAAGATGTCTCTGGATAACCACAGACATCTACATAAACATGTCTGCTGCACCTCGTGTTGTACATTATCACAAGTTGAATTCCTCGTATCAATATTATGAATTTCGGATATACGCACAAATTGATAGAAAACGAAGCAGTCTTAGGGCATGTGAATGTCATTAGTTTTGATAAATATCCAGGATGGTTGGAAAAAATACAAAACAATGAAAAGGTTTGTGTGTTTACAAAAAATACTAACGTTTGTATACATTAATCGGCTATTTCTCACCCCTGATGTTACGACTATGTTCCCATAGTCGGGGTGCCACCGCTTACGGTGAAAGAAAGAAAATGTCGTATTCACGAGTGCCGTTTCAGAGCAGTCATTTTTCCTTGCTCTACGTAGCATTTTTCACACACTCGACAGGGGAAGTTTTGCTGCTGCAGGTTTTTAAATTACCATGCATCGTATTACATATACTATATGAGACTTTTCTGATAATGACAAATGTTCAATTTATTCGCCAAAAATTCACTTTGTTTAATTTTTAGGTCATAATTAATGCACTGGTGTGTCGTTCTATGGTACCACACAAACAAAATGATTGGATTTTCACTTTTGTAACAGCACCATCTATTGCTGCTCAGTTATGAAAGATACATGTTAATAGAGTATTAAGTCATCAAATGGGAGAATGCACTCCAGGTGAATTCTGAGGCAGTCCATCCCACGAAGCCTGCAGCTTATGCGGGCGTGCAGGGAAGGAAGCGAGTGACATCGTGAAGATCTGTGCGTTCAGCTTCAGAGTTAGTTAGTTAGTTAGTTAATGCCTTATTTTACGTGGCGAGACTCAGGCCACCAGGCCCGCTCTTCCGTCTAACCACGCAAATTTCGCTACGCTCCTTTCACCACCTAGCGGAGAAAGGAGGTGTTATCTTGGTCGACGAAACAAGCGGATCTCAATTTTGTTCAGAGGCTTCTTTTAGGCTTGAGGAGCTTTTACATGCAGTAAATCTACTACATGGGACAACCGGCTTTACTTCCCCTCCGAAGGAAGGCGTACGAAGGATTTTTTCGCCCTTACAAATCCACGGCTTCGATCGGGTTTGAACCCGCAAACTCGGGTACAACAGTCCGGTACGCTGACCGTTATACTACCGAATCCGAGTTCCTACATCATTGCCACACTTTACTGTCAGACGTGAAAGTTTTTCCGCGCACATTTCTCATTCGTCAATAAATTTTGGCAGGAAAAAATCCAATGACAGAACTCTACACTTGGCGAGATAATATTGTTCTAAACATGTTTAGGTGATCACTCCGCATTCAGAATCGACAACTGCAACGTGACGCGATTGATGGGCATTCTTGAGACACTATGCAACACATTTGCGTCATTAGCTTTTCACTTTGATTTTAATTTTGGAACCGATCGGACCTTGAAAATATAGCACTCACATAATCCACTGTTAAATATTTGTGGATTGTGTCTTTCTGTCGAGCACTAGACATTTCCCCGCTTTTTAATGCTATTTTAATATGTCAACATTACTACTGCTTCATTTTCCTTTGCGAACACTCCCACTCACTCGCTGAACTTCCTAAGGCTGCACCCTTATTCACATGTACCGCCCTGTCACCGATTTCTTCTTCCTCTTTTTCTCCCTCTCCTCCATTTCAGGTAATTAAGCTTCCGCCTGTTTCGCCTCCTTGGTTCCATCTTTCTTTCCAGCTTGTCTTCGGCCGCCCTGGGTTTCTTCTTCCTATGGGGGGGATGAAGCCGATAGAATTCGTCTTCACTCATTCTTATTATACGAGGAAGAATCAAATGAAAACCGAAATTAATTTTTCTACTATTTTATCGCAGAGAGAGTGTTTTCTTGCAAATTATTTTTTTACATAATCCTTTCTATACTCAATGCAAGTATACAATCAGATAGTGTATGATCACATAACTTTTTGAAGTTCAAATATTTCCTTGTGATCAATTTTCATTATTTGCTATGATTGCTTGGTCATCTGCGATCTGTAGTACTGTTAATATGTTGTTTTTACGGCTTAAATCACGGTTATAAAAATTTTAAATGCAATATACTTTCTTTAGGACTTAATATGAATTAAATAAAATTGATGACATAATACAGTCTTGTCTTAATCCTTGATTTACCTTCTCACTTTTTTCTTCATGTTCCTTCATGGAGATCTCTGAATAGTCACATATACTCTTTATTACCTCTATTAGATGTTTGGGAACGACCTTTCGTTCCAAAACATTGAACAAGGTTTACTTATCAACTGGGTCAAAAGCTATGCGTAGTCTAGAAATATAATATGTGCCTCTTTGTTGAATTCGCTACGTTTTTCAATTATTTGCTTCCATATAAATATATTATCATTGCAGGCTGCTTAAATTTATTGTCTCTGGAATTAGTCATAATCTAGCTGTTATTATTTTTTAATATAATTGAATAAGTTTATTCCTGTTTAATTCACTCAAGAGTCATGGTCCTCTTTCTTAAATATGGATGACATCACCGAAACCTTCCCATCTTTGGGAATCGTTGCTTTACTCCAGTGGAGTATCCCGAAGTGAAGGAATCGCCTTCTCTGAAACATATTTAATCAATTTGCCTCTTATATTATCCGTTTCAGTGGCTTTTTTATTTTTCTTTACTGCTTCTCTCAGTTCCATACATTGTGTACTGTCCACTTCTAGTAGAGTAAATCGTTATATTTGGTTTTCTACGTTTTTACACCCGATATTTGTCCACAGAGAAGGAATTGGTGTGCTTTAATAACTTGGATATTGATACATCTTTACGTCTGTTTTAGTATTTTATAGCCTTCTCCTTGAAGTCCATGTACGTACGTTTTATTTCTGTGATACATCTATCCCAGCTATCTTGCTGAGCTTTTACAATTCAATTTCCTTCATGTTTGATTTCTTAGAATATTCAAATTCCTTCTCTATGTATTTTATTTATGCCTTCTTCTTCTATTCTACTGCTTCTTTAATTTCATATTCAAATTCGTATTTTGTTATTGTTGTAGTGTTTTTAATCGTAGCGCAATCACTTCTCTTGCTGCCTTTTCTGTTACAGATCGATGTTAATACATTCTTCGTCTACATTTTCGCATATCGGATGTTTATTATATTTTTCATCTAAACATTTACATTAAAGCACTTTTATAGTTTCCGCCTGCAGTAGATAGGCTTTTCATTGTCCCTTTTGGTCTAAACCATCTTTTACACAGTTTTTATTTTCCTAGAAGCGAAAGATCTTTGCTTACGTCTAATTCCCTATACACTCTAACGTCAATAAATATTCTGTTTGACTTGTTAGCCATGATATTGTCATCGAATTGAAAGTAAAATTCATAAACTTTAATATCAATCAATAATAATCACTGTGGCTTGCTTTTTTTAATTTATTGCACGTGAGCAATGGGTAAACCACTTTACAGGTCTGAAAATGGATAGAAATACTGATACAATATTAATTGAAAAGCACCGATGTACTTGCAAATTAAACTAACTTTTTAACAAATTAAACTAACCCAATTTTATCTGTGAGAGGGAAATCCCCTCTGGGAACCTAATGTTTTAGGATTTTATGCACAGGGCAGTGGTGTGAAGGGAGTGGGAGCGGGGGAGGGGGAGTGAGCTTTGGAATACGTGTTTATGATGGTTTGTGATATTTACCATGGCATGGTATTTACTTTGGCTTGTGAACTAGTTCGCTGCAGAATTCTTGTACGCTGCCACCGTTTTCGCCAAGATTTCTACGAAACATTCTTTTTCATAAACACAAGCACACACGCGCGGACCTATACATAGTGTCTCAGGAAGAATCGTCGATATTTTGGGAGGTGATAGTGTAAGTCATTCAAAACGAAAATTTTATATGAACATATATCCTCATCTGAAAGATGAGATGCATTAGCTGACTGTTCAATATTGTGTGTGGCATCGTATTACGAAAGCTCCCCGACATCGTACTCACAGTTACATCAGTATCGGTTATCGTTATTTTGTTTTAACTGTCATATGTCAAACAGTTTACATACTCCAAAAGCTTTTCGAAAATAATTTTTGAGAATATTTCATAAGATTTTCAGGCGATTAATGAGAAGCATTTTCATCTTTTAAAGATTTTATTTTTAAATCGTAGGCCTTCGATTCGACCCATATCAATTGACTCATTTAAAATAAATATTACGAAAAAATTAAATACTAGTGCCATTCATAGACGGATGGACGTTTTGAAAAATAAAATAAAATAAAATAAAATAAACACTTTGGGTATCAAGAGACCCCTAAATGTCTATTTGGTTGAAGTCTCGAAATTGATTTTTCGCAGCATTGCATCAATTCCTTTATAAAGGAAAGTTACTTCCTATGTATCAAAATATGTAAAATGGAATATAATATCTAATATTAAAATACTCTAATTATATATCACATTTATTTCATACAAATTACATTTACAAAAAAAGTCCTAAACAAATATTAAATATACACAAACATTTTAAAAGCCACAAGGAAAGCACGAGGTGATGCACTTCGCAGCAAAAAACTTTTCCGTCAGTAGTAAAAGCATCATAAATTAACCAGGACCGTAGTTTAGCAGTCAGAATAAACTCAATAGAAGCTATCGTACAAACTGGCGGTATCTATGACCAGTGAACAATCACTGCAGTGTGCAGCATTCTCATGGAAGAGTTACACGTCCAGCGCGATCTCCAAAATGTTTTCGGAAATTGAGGTTAAAGGTCTCGAAACGCGGCGTCAGTTGTACCCTTCACACCTATAGGTGGAAATGATCTCCGTCCCTGAAGGGCACTTCCCGCTACGGATATAACTGTGAGAATATACGACCGCGTCTTCACGTAGCGTAACTGGAGTAGACAGCATGCAGTAGCAATGTAGAAAAAATGCTGATTTTTTAAAAACTACTTCTTTTCATAAAAGTAATAAAATTGAAGAAAATGATAGAATAAAAAAAATTTTGTGAAAATACAAAATAGATATATAGTACTGAATATGTAAATATATGTAGCGAAAAAAGGGATATTGTGTTAAGAGACGATTTATAGTTTTCAATCTGTAAGAGAAAGAAAAAATATGTAATTTCATAAAAATCCGGTCTCCATTGATGTGTTACGAAGAAAATTTATCTGAATGATTTGCTAATCGCTGTTTAGGACACTCATTAGGGTGTTATTTTCAGCTTATAATGAAATGCATTTTCGAATGGATTTTATAGTTTTTCAGACAAGAAATGTTAACGAAGAAGACCAACCTTTATTATGATTATCTCTTGAAAGTTTTAAAATATTTAAAGCAAAAAATTAAATAGAAGTACCAATTTTTATTATGAGTAAGCGTCGACCTTTTAACATTTTATAATCCATGATAACTATGACTATGATATGATAACTATGATACTATAACTATGATAACGATAACTATGATCCATGATGACTAAAGCTATAAAACACACAAAAGTCGTTACTGCCAAAACTTTGACATTGGATGTCTAGGTGATATTATATTATAATAGTAGTTTAGCAACTAGTTTGTTTGTTAAGCTTTATTGCATGGGTACATGTTTTGAAAATGGGCGACGTTGGAGGAGTTTTCAAATTGTGTGAAGCAAAAAGAAATTATAAAAATTGCATGCCAATTTTTTGGTTTAACGCATTATAACTTTATGAGGGAACCAACATTCATTTTTGAAAATAACTTTACTGTGATGTCAAGGCTATTTGATATCTGTTCGCATCAATAGTGGTCGGCTATTCCGTATACCCCTACCTTCCTCTATTCTCTTGCTGCGATTGGCTGAAGGTGTGATGATGCAATTATTCGTGTCATAAACGGCAAACGCGTTAGGATCTGTGCCGTAAGATTTCCTTCTATGAACTACTTCTTGTAACGAAAAAGGTCGTTTATAATGATGGAATACAAAAAAGTAAATTAAAAGTATGGCTGGGACTATCCAAGATAAATCATTAAATAACAGATGTTGGATGTAACATCAAAGTGAAACTACCATTTATCACCCCTGGCCTAATACGAAAAGCGATACTTGTTTCATTTATTATGATCTCGATATCAAACTCTCTTCATTAATATTGCTTAAATAGTAATCGCATAACCTGCTCCATCCGTCCGTCTGTCACGGTTAGATTCCTTCCCGTCCACAATTAAAATAAATATCCTAGTGTCATTCGACGCATCTGGGTCTTCTACTGAGGAGATGCTCATTTTCTGTGGATTCATTCGGACGATTCTACGGTATTTCTCTAAAAATGTTATTTTTCTGTTTTAAAGCAACCACAATATGCTTCTGTGATAGGCACCATCAGGTATAACTATTTCATTTATTCCTCTGGACACGACACATCGATTTTCAAAATTCGTATTCGTTTTCTATTCTAGGATAATCTGGAATTATTAAAAAATATCATATGTTTTTACTGTTGTAATTAACTTGTGAATTCATTGGAACGTTGTAAATTACTACACTCTCTTTCCGGCATTTATATGAATTGTAACGACTTGATTTATCAGATTCACGATTAAAGTATTTTTGCAATTAAATAAAATGTTTAACAAGTATTTTTATTAATACACTTTAAAGTAAATTTGCGTGGCTGTGATTGATTCTAAATAAATTGATGGGAGAGGGATGTTCGATTTAATTAAGCACACAGTATTGAAACACATCCGTTAGAAAAACAAAATATATGATGAACATTCTTTAATGCTGAGTATTTAATGGACTAGACCTTCTTGTCATCTTCAGCCCTCTTGTGATACAATTTCAAATAACTTTGTCTGCCTGAAATGGACGACCCGGGGGACTAAAATATGATTAAAATATATATTTATTTAAAATTTAAATTGAACTCTAAAGTCTAAAATAGAACTTTTTGCCATGAAAATATCTGTCTGAAGCGAGACGCCACGTCGATTTTAATATTTCCTCGTGATGTTGGTTTTTGCCTTGTCTCCTGTGGTCCTGTGGCCCACTGTGCGAGGGGGTGGGGGACGGGGTGGGCGAGGCCCGGGCTCTGCGGAGTCGGAGCAAGAGACTTCCGATTTCGGATGAAATAATGCGAGGACCATTCGGCGGCGGGACCCAGGATGATTGTGCTGACAGTTTATTTACTGAAACCACACGATATCGCACTGGAGTAACTAATTCTGCATTTTATGACAAATGAAAAGATCTGAACATTGTTACTAACATTTATTAAAGAAGAATGCCATTCTGGCGTTTTGTGGTCTGCGCAATACCATGCGAAGACTTGCGACTGCCACTGCTCTGAACACGATGGGAAGAGGTTGTTCAAGGATGCAAAGAATTCATCGACGATACGCATACGAGAGGTAAAGATGTGTAAAGTACACCAGTGGAAGAAAGCTTGTAAAACAAGACAATTCGGCTACAGCTCTTGTGCTGTAGCACAAGGTAATGATAATGAATACGGTGTATCAATTAAAACTAGTCCATAAAATCACAAACAGGAGTTCTAGCTACACTATTCATTAAAAAACGAAATCTATTACATATTGGAACGCGAATTTTGTTGTAAATTGTAACACGAACTTTTTGATGTTAGGGCCACACAAAAAAAGTTTTTCTGTTGTAAAAGAAAATAAGCAAAGGAATATTTCGGCATTGGAACTCCGAATTTAAGCAAAACGCATCAGTTCGCAATTAGAACAGCTCTGGAGAAGAAGAAGAAAAAGAAGAAGAAGAAAAGTATTGATTTCGAAGAATTGATAGAAATTGACAGTCGCTGATGTTTTTAGGTGTCAAAGAAAAAATTAGTTATATCAGAAAATGAAAGTATTAGACATTTTTACTAAGTGGATCTCAGGGTTCATGTTTCAAGACAATGCTGATCGCCCATGCGTGGTTGGGTATACTACCCTGAAACATCCAACTGTTAAAGAAAGTTCATTTAAAAAAACCCTAAAACAGTTAAGCTGCAATGCAGCAGGGCTTCTAAACCGTGCAAGATGGCTACGCGCGTTGCAGCGAAGCGAGTGCCGAGGGTGGAACTGCTCCTGGCGATTTCTTCGAAGCACAATTTTAAAATGAAATATTTTATCGTTGATTTTGCTCGATGTTCTCCTGGAGGATCTGAGAAGTGAGCATGTGAGGAGTTGAGCATGTGGCAAAGAGGGGGAGGGGCGATACGATATGAGCGTTTTCTGGGAGGTAGAGCCCGTAGGACGTGCATGCTGTGGGAAGTGAGCGCCAATGGGCGGGCGGGAGGGCGTGGGAGGCAAGACTGCTGATGGCCTGGGGAGCGTGCGGGGGAGGAAAAGGATAATGAGATTTGGTGAGCGGCTGTGGTGGGGGCTTTGGCAGTGAGGACTGGTGGTGGCGACGGAGGCGGACATAGATTGCTGGCAGCAAACGTCTTTGTAGGTGTGAGGAGGCCACGAGAACCATGGCAGCTCCATGGCGGAGAGGCAGTAAACTGTTTGTATTACTCGTCAACTCTTGCTATTAGTTATTTTCATGTAGTAAATGATGTAGCAGGAACGTGGCGGTGTTTCTACAGCGATGGAACGTGAGGTCTGCCTCCGACCACATGATTTCCTCCCTCTAGGGATCACCCTCAGAGAGAAGCACCGCCCCATCCGGAACAAACTAAGCGCTCGAGGCGTGGGCTAGTGTACTGTGTGGCTCTGTGGTTGCGTGTGTGCGTGAGTAGGGGGAGAAGACAGGGCACGAATGAGAGAAGGAAGACCGCGCCAGGTCCGCGAACCGTTCGTTAGGTTTCCTCTCCGCAATTTGCGTGGTATTGATCCGAGAAACCAGACAAAATCAGCCATCACCGCAGACACCGAACTTTCTTCTCGACACCGTCTGAATCTGAACTACCTATCAAGCTAATGTGGTGCTGAAACAGAATGTAAATTCTAAGCCCGAATTTTCTTGCAAAATTAAGCCAAAAATACTCGAATATTCGAAAAATTGTTCATGGCTTTATTTTAAAACCTATCTTTAAGGAGTAGATTTCATTAAGGAAAAACATCCATATCTTTAATTATTTAGCTGTAGGAAGTCTCCGAAAAATATTCGAACTCTTACAATTTTCGAAAAATTAGGGTATTCAACAAAAATGTGCCTGCACCGTTCTCTTGAACATTACTCACACTATCAAAAAAAAATTAAAATACGTTTCTTTTAAATTTTGAAAATGTCCCAGGGGCTTGATGTAAATTAGACCCCAAAATTAAAACATTGGTTTCAAATTCGAGGAACCGCGACATCGATTGGGGAATATCAAATTCGGAGAAAATGAGCTGAACGGTTCAGCAGCTAGCGTTCTTCACAGACTAACAGGTGGACAGACGTTTTGCCGTCCATCGATTATTCGGTGTCAAGGACCCACAAAATATGAATTCTGGCTACACCATTTGAGAGATGATTTTTTCTAAATTTAGCGTCCTGGATTTATTAACTTTTTCTTCGGCAGGGCCCTGAAATCTGGGTTTTCCTGTCGAAAATTCGCCGTTTTTTCGCACAGTATTAGATAACTTTCTCTCATCTCCGTAGCGAGAAAATACAAATCTGCTTCCGCCGTGGCGCAAACGCTGAGCCCACCTGGTCAAAGAAGTTGCAGGCGGTTGTCGTCGCTGAGCCATCTCTGGATGTGAAGGATTGTTAGTGATTCCGGACGCGTCAACTGCGGTCACTAGGCCTGTAAGTATAGTGCATGTTTTTTCATCAGGAGGTGGTGGTGATCTCCTCCCCTGGATAGTGAGATCCGGCGCGGAGGTACCGCCGACTAGCAAGGTTTTCCTCAACAAGGTATCTCCCATCAGCGGGGCTCCGTCCCAGCCGAGACCTCTAAACTCCCGATCGGTCCCCGATATTTATGATAGTGTAGTACATGTTAGTGTAAGAGTGTGTAAGTAAGAGAAGAGGAAATGACAAGGAAGAGGAGGAAAGATCGCTCGCGGTCCGTTTGTAAGGGAACTGTTCCGGCATTCGCCTGTTGTTGATAGCAGAAACCTCGGATAATACGGAAGTATTAGAAACGACGGAAAATACCGATCAGATATGCCATAGAATTCTCCTCCTGTCAGCGACGAACTCTTAGTAGCTATCTAGCTAGTGACGAAAGTCCTTCCCCCAGCTGTCGCAGACACCAGCTGTGCTGCCACCATCAGTCCTGCCACCAACAGTCCTGCCACCAGCAATCCTGCCATCAGCAGTCCTGCCACCAGCAGTCCAGCCACCAGCAGTCCTGCCACCAGCAGTCCTGCCACCAGCAGTCCTGCCACCAGCAGTCCTGCCACCAGCAGTCCTGCCACCAGCAGTCCTGCCACCAGCAGTCCTGCCACCAGCAGTCCTGCCACCAGCAGTCCTGCCACCAGCAGTCCTGCCACCAGCAGTCCTGCCACCAGCAGTCCTGCCACCAGCAGTCCAGCCACCAGCAGTCCAGCCACCAGCAGTCCAGCCACCAGCAGTCCTGCCACCAGCAGTCCTGCCACCAGCAGTCCTGCCACCAGCAGTCCTGCCACCAGCAGTCCTGTCCACCAGCAGTCCTGCCACCAGCAGTCCTGCCACCAGCAGTCCTGCCACCAGCAGTCCTGCCACCAGCAGTCCTGCCACCAGCAGTCCTGCCACCAGCAGTCCTGCCACCAGCAGTCCTGCCACGAGTAGTCCTGCCACCAGTAGTCCTGCCACTAGCAGTCCTGCCACCAGCAGTCCTGCCACCAGCAGTCCTGCCACCAGCAGTCCTGCCACCAGCAGTCCTGCCACCAGCAGTCCTGCCACCAGCAGTCCTGCCACCAGCAGTCCTGCACCAGCAGTCCTGCCACCAGCAGTCCTGCCACCAGCAGTCCTGCCACCAGCAGTCCAGCCACCAGCAGTCCTCGCCCCAGCAGTCCTGCCACCAGCAGTCCTGCCACGAGTAGTCCTGCCACCAGTAGTCCTGCCACTAGCAGTCCTGCCACCAACAGCCCTGCCACCAGCAGTCCTGCCACCAGCAGTCCTGCCGCAGCCGACCAGCAGTCCTGCCACCAGCAGTCCCTGCCACCAGCAGTCCTGCCACCAGCAGTCCTGCACCAGCAGTCCTGCCACCAGCAGTCCTGCCACGCAGCAGCTCCTGCCACCAGCAGTCCTGCCACCAGCAGTCCGCCACCAGCAGTCCTGCACCAGCAGTCCGCCGGACCTGCCAGCAGTCCTGCCGACCAGCAGTCCAGCAGCGCCACCAGCAGTCCTGCCACGCAGCAGTCCTGCCACCAGCACTGCCACAGCCTACACAGTCAGTCCTGCCACCAGCAGTCCTGCCACCAGCAGTCCTGCCACAGCAGTCCTGCCACCAGCAGTCCTGCCACAGCAGTCCTGCACCCAGCAGTCCTGCCACCAGCAGTCCTGCCACCAGCAGTCCTAGCCACCAGCAGTCCTGCCACCATCAGTCCTGCCAGCAGCAGTCCTGCCAGCAGCAGTCCTGCCAGCAGCAGTCCTGCCCACCAGCAGTCCTGCCACCAGCAGTCCTGCCACCAGCAGTCCTGCCACCAGCAGTCCTGCCACCAGCAGTCCTGCCACCAGCAGTCCTGCCACCAGCAGTCCTGCCACCAGCAGTCCTGCCACCAGCAGTCCTGCCACCAGCAGTCCTGCCACCAGCAGTCCTGCACCAGCAGTCCAGCCACCAGCAGTCCTGCCACCAGCAGTCCTGCCACCAGCAGTCCTGCCACCAGCAGTCCTGCCACCAGCAGTCCTGCCACCAGCAGTCCTGCCACCAGCAGTCCAGCCACCAGCAGTCCTGCCACCAGCAGTCCTGCCACCAGCAGTCCTGCCACCACAGTCCTGCCACCAGCAGTCCTGCCACCAGCAGTCCTGCACAGCAAGTCCTCCACAGCAGTCCTGCCACCAGCAGTCCTGCCACAGCAGTCCGCCCAGCAGTCCTGCCACCAGCAGTCCTGCACCAGCAGTCCTGCCACCAGCAGTCCTGCCACCAGCAGTCCTGCCAGCATGCAGTAGTCCTGCCACTATGCAGTCCTACCACCAACAGCCCTGCCACCAGCAGTCCTGCCCCAGCAGTCCTGCGCAGCAGTCCTGCCAGCAACAGTCGCCCCAGTAGTCCTTGGGACTGGAACATACGACCTGCCGGTTAGAGGTGCTCTGCGACATCAGTTGAAGCCCTGAGCCCCTCTCCCGGCTGGCTGTGAAGGCGAGGGGGCGGTGGCGGTGGCGGTAGAGCGGTGGTCGCGCAGCGACGGCGCGCGGCCGCAGAGGCTCGGGGGCGGGGCGGAGGGGGGCGGGGCCGAGGTGATTTATGTGCTGTCGCGGGACCCGTGGCCGGCGCTGGCGTCGAACCGCCGACCCGCGACTCCAGACAAAGAGCGCGCTCGCTATCTGTCCTCCTCGCTTGGCTTGCTTCCTCCTTCCCCGAAACTGCGCACACGCCACGAATAGTAACGTAGGTGCTTCGCTAGACACAAGCACGGGCTTTTGGACAATTGCAAAGTGGAACCATTCGTTGCCTGAACGGGGGAGAGAAGTTCGTGAATGAAAAATAGAAATTACTCGGTTTCAAGAGAGCGAACTAAGTTGAAAGTTTTGGGAACTTACTTCCAACAAAACAAGAAACCTAATAGGTCAAATATGATTTAAATGAAATTTAAAGGTCATATCATTAGTCGTAAATACAAACTTCAGGTGGCTAACGTGAAATGAAATGAAGAATTAGGTGTTAACTTCGTGGGATTACTTTTTCAATTCTATAATTTCGAAATTGCATTTCTAACTCTTTAAATAAATTTCTATTATTGTGTTTGTTCGGCATTACTACGTTCCAAGAAAATGAATTACAATTGAAAAATAAATAACCTTTAGAGTCCATCACTCAGACCTTTACTGCCTTGTTCGGGTAACAATAATACATTATTTAGCCAAGAACCTCGGGTTTAGTTTGAATGATAAAATCGGCATCCAGCGCAAGGAATAATGACATTGTATGCAAAGTCAAAGAATAACCCGTTGTTAGGACAACAATCAACAAAAAGGAATATTCCATGCTTGGTGTCATAGCGCTGTTCTGATGGTCATGGCCCCGAACACATAATATGCAAAAAGGTAAAGAGGGCATTGAAAGTCCTAATCTTGTGAAGGACAAAGAAATCATTCTCTAGAAAAATATTGAAGCGAACACACGTAAGCGGTTGGGGAGGTGCATACGGATTTTTGCGTAGGCCGGTTTATTTAAATGTAGTGAGGTGGGAATTTATGATTAGTTTGAGGTTTGAGTGCTTGGTAATGTTTAAATTGTAATTTGAAATTTTATAAATCTAGTAGTAGGAATTTTGAATTAAAATAGACTCCACGATTCGAGGAGGTGTATATTAGGGTAGCTTCGTACATGGAGAATTTTCAATAAGTATCTGAATATAGACAGTCGCGAGTAGGCGGTTCATGAAAACACTTAAACTTACATGTAAGTACTTACACTTTTTTTATTTACGGTCGCCAGATGCTCAATAAAACAGCGAATCTTTTCTATTATTCTTTTATCCAGTTCCTACCTAAATCCTGTTAGGAAGAAAAAGGGGGAACATGTGACCTATGCCTAATGAACTGGGCGAGCATAATATAAAAAGCCCTAGGCTTAAACCTCGTGAAGAGCGCTTCCTTGTTCAGAAAGAAGTGCGCAAGTCCGGTTCTTACTCAGTACCCCTTTAAAGGCCAGTCTAAACTGAAGACATAAAACAATCGAAGCGTTCAGCTTACACAACAGTTATTCTTACTTTTTATACATAATGATAATTGTTAAGGTTTACAACAAATATTTCTCTTGTTCTGAGAACAAAATTACACAGCACTATAATAAAACAAGAAAGTTTCAAATAAATAAATAATAATATGCATTCGTTGCAAATTATTTCAACTCACATGGCAATTTTGCACATGAAACAAAATTACTGCGTCGGAACACTTACTGCATCAATCATCACTTCAGGAGCACAGAAGTTGACGCAAAAGGAAACAATTGACAAAGAGCTCGTCTGAGTGTCTTTCTGTACAAGAAACACGTCGGATCTATTGCATTGTTCTCAGCGCCTTTCTACTTCAAAACATGATTATGGATCCTTATCGTTAATTACTGGCCAGCCAGGTTGTTCAAACCATCACGCATACAGCAGGTACTCAAAAGCGCAGGTCCCTAGTGACCATCAGCGGCGTTGCCCGAACGGCTGCCTCTGCCGGTCACGGGGCCAATAGACGGGCTCTCACTCAAGGTCACTTCCCACTGGCAGTACGGACCCCAAACGTCCCGTCAACGGTGTCCCCCACTGGGAACAAGATGGCTGCCACATTCAACAAACAATTTAACAAGACTGCACAGAACCTATTACAACAATGAGCAATTGTATTACAACTCCAAGCTTGTTTTGACATTCATAATCTGCTGTAAGCGAAAACAATCTGTTAGATAATAAACAATAATACACATGGGCTTGCATTTTAAGAATCCATAACCATGTACACTAACTTTACGAGGCACTGAGCACCATTTTAAAACCCACATCGGGATTGCGCATGAAACACTATTAAAATAAACTTAAAAACATGTGCAGTCTTACGGCACTATAGCGGGCTCACTCAACCAAAGTTGAATTACTAATTAACTAAACCAAAGACATCTAAGTTACATCGATATAAGAAGCTTCGTGTCTGAAATATAGATAAGGTAAAAAGGTACTATCTGCAAAACGTATGTCCAAGTTCGTGAAAACATGTTCTACCTGCTTCACCGCGCAAACCAATCTGTTTGCATGTATGTGGACACTATCTCGTTGGCTTCCCTGCTGGCACGATTCCCGCACAAAGTGTCCAGGTGTCATAAGATCTTTTCAGATGCAGATTTAATTGCAATGTTGAGTGAAAATGAAACTGAAGATGCTGTATTTGGGCATTCTACTTCTGAATACGATCCTAATGCGGATTTTCTCCCCCATACGTCACATACAGTTTTTGACTGTTTTTGACAAAATAAATAAATAAATAAATAAATAAATAAATAAATAAATAAATAAATAAATAAATAAATAAATAAAAAATAAAAAAAAATAAATAAATAAATAAATAAATAAATAAATAAATAAATAAATAAATAAATAAATAAATAAATAAATAAATAAATAGTACTGAAAGAGACGAGACACAAAGGAGACGTGTTAAAGCAAAACATAATGCTGTAAGAAGGTAACATATTTTTATAAATATCAAAGTATTTATTCTTTATAAGGTCTAATTAGCAACCAGCCAGAATTTATAATATTTCGCCCAAATTGGGCAAGTGGGAATTCCTTACGATGCGGGAAAGAATGTCTTGCTAACTACGAATGTATCGTACATGTTACTCGACATCAACTACTTGCACTCTGCTACATATGTTGATATAATATTATAAAATTGGTTGCGTCTAATTCCTGCTTACAACCCGATTATTACAATTTTATTTCTATTTGGTTAATAAACGTGTAGTTAACCCTTCGTTAGACGCGCATCGATCTAGTACATTCAATCCTTTTTAACCGGTGATGAACGGTGATGACATCCGGTGATAACGATTGTTCGGGCCCACACGCAAAGGCAAAAAAGGGAGGTATAAATAAAACACTTCCTACGCCCTAGGCGGCAACACCGGAAGCGCGGCATGGAAAGTTCCATAAGCCGAGCGGCACCACCGCGCCGCGCACGCGGTCGGCCACCCGAACCTTCTAAAGCCTTCCAGAACATTTCAAAATTCCAGCAGTTGCCAATTGGACTGTTCAAATTCACCCCTATTCGCCATACTGCAACCGCTCGAAAAGCAGTCGCTAATTGACCAGTTCAAATCAGTTCAAATCCCCTCTTCGCGTACACGCAACCGAAAGAAATCAGTCGCTGAGATCGCCTTGCGAGAAGCATGTCTCGGGCTCCGTGTTAAAAGATCACGTAAATACTTATACAGAAAGTAACATTCTGTGCTTATGTTGTGGCCAAGTGAAAAGCCACATTGTTTCAATTTGTTGTAGTTCAGCACTGTGTATAAATTGAACTAATCAATGTATTGTAGAGTCGTAGGCTTCCGCGGCCGGAGTCGTTGAATTCTTGGCTGTCCGGGATTAGCCGCGTCATGGTCGATGGTGCTGACGTGACAGCAGAACAGCTCTGAAGAAGGCCACAGCAAGATGGCCTAAACGTCAGCACCATCGACCATGACGCGGCTAATCCCGGACAGCCAAGAATTTAATCAATGTATTTCACACGAAGTTGCAAGTAAGTTGCCAGGCGAGCATATGTCCTCGCACTTCGTGATCCAAGATCGAAGGTTCCTGTATTCTCACATTGAGAACAGTAACTTAGTGTATTTTAATTATAATACACTAATACAATAATACAATTGTGACAACTCAGAGGTTATTAAACATCATTCTGCAAGGTGAGAATTGTGTTTCCATGATAACCCGCATCATTACAAAATTCCTAACGAGCATCGAAAGGGACTGAGTGGATTGCCTACCAGCGTTCAACAACCAATATAATACAGTCCACTCTAAGCACAGGCAACCGCCCCGTCCAACGATTTTGCATCCGGAGGCAAGGTTATCAAAAGATAAGTGGGAGGGCGATAGGTCACATAGCTCCTCTTTCCTTGCCGACACATGCAATTCTTAGGAAGACTTACAGCTGTGTGCTTCGCTCGCGCTTCAGCATTCGTGCGTACTTCCTGTATTTGTATGCATTTGAATAACATTGTATTTCCCTTACTAAACTGTTAACAAGTAAACGTTTTGATCTGTAAA
Organism: Teleogryllus oceanicus; assembly: GCA_964035755.1. Classification (NCBI taxonomy): domain Eukaryota; kingdom Metazoa; phylum Arthropoda; class Insecta; order Orthoptera; family Gryllidae; genus Teleogryllus; species Teleogryllus oceanicus. Next base: position 19,742,196 of record CAXIVR010000007.1, on the reverse strand, counting down.
GGGCAGATGATGTAGAAAAGATACGAGAACTTCTTTTAAAATATTATGTTCGAAATGAATACTTCGAAGAAAATTCATTTATTTTTTTTTCCGGAAGGTTTAGAACAATATCAAACATTTGAAGGACTCATTTTTCACAGGTATACAAACATGATAAAATACTGTCGATGGTGATTTTCTCTCATCTTCAAAATATTGCTGCAACAAAGGCTGAGTACTTTATTTAGGAAACGACGAGCAATTTATTTAGCATCGACGAGAGTACCTACACTAGGAACTTGACTCAAAACTTGTTACTCCAGTAATTGCAAAGATCTAATATTACTTGTCTTCCAGGAGAAATGCAATAAATGCTACAAGAAGTACAATTCCCACTGAACCAAAAGTACAAAGAAAAAGGTGCTGACCCTGTACAAAAAACAAAATAGTCGCACAAAATATGTTTGCAAAAACTGTGATACTTTCTTAAATTTACGCATACGTGCAACAAATTATTTATAAACGCCTTAATATAAACAATGATACTATTTTTAATGAATAAAGCAGGAATATAATTATTACTTTTTGTTTAGGATTGAATTTGGTGATATTCTGTTTTCTTGTTATGTTAATTAAATGTCCTTAAAATATGCAATATATACTGAAATTCTGTCTCATTAAATTCCTTCTAATATTTCTCAGAAAAATACATCATAATTTTCTCAATATATTCTTAGAATGTTCTAAACACAACAAATTTAGCATCGGGCTACTAGATCCAGTTCATGTTTTCCCAACCAAACATGTATATTGCGCAATTTGGACAGAAATCTACACATGCCGTTCTGGAAATGACATTGCAAATGCCGATTCGTATATTTTGGAAAAAATATTAAAAACTCACCAATGTTAAGACATAGGTGGAGCGAGAGCTTGTCCCTCAAAACAAAAATCAAATGACGTCTGTGGCCAAGAAGGACTTGCTCAGACAACACCCAAAAATCGATGACATAGTTATGAAATACTCACTGGTCACTCGTGTATTTAGGAAGTAGATAATGTGCATTCCAGATAGAGAAAGCTATGAAAGCTAGTGATTTCAAGTCCCCGATTTCTTTCATGCGGATATTTGTGGCAGTAAATAGAAATAAGCCATTTAATGTTATTCAGTTCTAACAATGCATTTCAAGGACTTCCATAAAAGCAGCAAAGTTCTGCATTTTAATAAAATACCATTCTCCCAAGTTTCGCGACTAAAATTCACTCACAGAAGAAGTAGAAAAAAAAAAAATTCCGATTTACGATGGGCGACCACACATTTCTATAAGGTGGGTGGAGAAAACTTCTCCATCTATGCGCCTGTACAGACGTACGTGGCCAAAGATAAAATTTTAATAAGGAAAATGTAGCCAATTTAGCCTATATGTTGAAATGGATTCCAACTCTGAAACAAATCTATTTCAAAGAATTACTAAAAAAGCAAAAATAATATTACAGCTACGCGATATTTTACTTTAATATGTATTGAAACGCTCTCCGTTTCTGTCAAATTATTTCTACAACCGGTTTCCGAATTTATATCATTTCTGGGCGCCAGGAAAAGATTGCGATTTTAAATTTCGCAAACACATCTAAAGGAAATAATTATCCTACTAGCTCTGCCGGTTGGGTTCTTACGAAAATAATCGTCACCGGTACTTTCTTCCTAGCAAACGATCATTCGATCCGCTCTCCATATGGAAGAAGCGAGGAATCTGAAATTTGTTTCTGGAAAGAAATGATTAAACTGTGGATTGCACAAGATGCTAAAGAAATGATAATCAGCTTTTCTTTTTCAGAATGAGAACGTTATAAGTTTATTCATCGATTAATCCTTTTTAACATAAAATGTCAACCTGGTCATGACCGATCGTAAAAATGTCTATAGCGCTAATATTCTTACTATTTTAAATATCCATACGCTCTTGGACGATGAGGCCACGAAGAATCCACCGCTCCGACCAATCTCCCTTGTATCTTGTTCTCGGTCCGCTGCCGGGTCAATGTCCTCCTCAACTTATTAATTGTTTTACTAATTTCCTATTCTTTGCCACGATGCACTAACTCGAAGACTGTCACGTTTTACTTAATCTACGATACACGAACGTTTATTTCTTCTAATTAATTCCTCCAACTTTTAACGCAATAAAATACAAAGTTCATCCCCTAAACTACAAGATATGTCTCGAACCTCTCTTCCCTGCTCTCACGTCCGTATTTTCTTCAAGTCCGATTTGCGCACTCCCGGTGCCAGAATTTTTCAAAAGTCCCAAATAGAATTACGCACAAAAGTATATGTCATCACTGCTTAATTATTTCCCGCAAATTCCACCAAGTCCTGCATCTATCATTTACAATAACCTCTGCAGTACGATGTGTTCGGTACAGCTCAAAGCCCCTCTCTCCAATTTTACGAAGTTCAACCCTCGATAACTTTGATACATTTTGTGTCTTGTTTTACAAAACAATCTCCAGTTTTCATCTACGTCATACCCCATTACCAGTTTACCAAGAATCCACAATTGTGTGACAGTCTGGTATGTCACAATATGCACATCAAAATATTGGTGACAGTCTGTATGTCACAATATGCAAAATATTATTGCAAATTTAAGCGTAATTCAGTAATTTAAAAAATTTTTTCCTTGGAATTCTAAATAATGACATTAAATTAAAATGTTGATATTATTGAGAACTCTAAAAATTTGTAAATTTAAAAAATACAGTTACATTGATAATTGCAATTATTTAGTAATGTACTAGTCAAATTTTCCTACCATGAAAAATAGAACCTTTTTGTTCGAACTTGATAATAAATATTCAGAGATTAATGGTTCTATCTGTAAAAATAGGGTCTTGGTTTCTTCCAAAGTTACAATGCTTTTAGAATAATTATCAGTCTACAGTTTGTGCTTGGATGTCAAGTACACTGAAAAATTTTGAATACTTTTAATAAAATAAATTTTGTTTTAGAGAGGGCCAAAACGTTTAAAGGCTTCCTGTAAAATTATACGGTGCAGATAGATTTTTACTTTAGGGTCGCGAGTTAGTTTCAATCAATAGAACTTCCAGGAATCGAGATTCTGTACAGAATTTCACGTCCCCATGCAACAGGTAAGGAGTAATATGTTGAATGTCGAACCCATGGTTAAGTTGAAAGTAAATTGAATTGCAGGGCAACGGTAGAAATAATATTAACAATAGCAGTGTAAGTAATACCCTTCATTGTATTAGATGTTTGTTGAAATAGTATATACAATAGTAAATTAATAAAATAGACAAAAAAGTATTTTACAAATATCTAGCCCAACTCGGAGCGTGGAGGAAGAAATAATTTCACACTATGAATCTAATTATCTGTCGTTTGGAAATAGCAAATATAGAATCGAAGTCTATTAGGTTTTAGAATAAATTAAATATTTTTGATTTAAGGAGATTTAAATATATCTTTGGGGAAACGGAATATGATGCTAGTCGTAGGCTTCCGCGTCCATGACAAAGTGGGACAAGTGGACAAAACGTAACAACGGGACAAACGAGACAAAATTGGACCAGGGAAAATGGACTAATGGGACATAAAGGACAAATGGGCGATATGGAACCAAAAGGAGGAGGGGGACTAGTGGGACAAATGGGACATATTTATCTAATAATTTATGAGCACTGGTACAATCTAAATCCGAGAGTCCGCTAAAATATTTTAATGGCAAGGCTAATAATATTTCTTATGGTAAATGGAGAAAATGGGTTTTCGTAATGTCAATAATTTTGCTTGTGATTTTTTAAAGTTTATTTAATTATCTATTTATCGGACCATTGAGGTATAATAATACATCATTTTGGAGATTGTCATATGCATATAAACGATCTGAATGAGCTGTGAAAAGGGCAGTGTCATTTGGAAATAAGGCAATTTGAGAATCATTTAGAGACAGAATATTAAATAAATAACTATTAAAAAGAAGGGGAGATAAACAGAAATCTCGAGGGAGGCCGGCATTGATGGAATATCAACTAGAAAAAAATCGAATAAATTTTGACGCAGAAACGTCTGTTGTGAAGCAAACTTTGTATGATCTGATAAAGATATTGAAGGGTTCCTAATTGTTTCAAGTCCAATGCGTAATAGCTTATTAAATTATTAATCTACATCTAAAAAATAGCTCCTGTGGGTTTTTTTACTATGAAAATCATTTTCTATAAATTTCTTTAAGCGAAGTAGTTGATGGGTATAGAACATCGAAAACCAAATCGGGTGTCTGGAATTGCTTTAATATTTCTAATTCTGACAAGATGGTTTTAAACGTAAAATGTAGTTTTGTAAATAATTCGTGTTAATGGCTAACTCATACGACAATGTTTTGCAGTACGTAAAGTAATAGTTTTATAAGAGCACCGAGCGTTTTCTTAGTTTGACAGTACACACAAAAAGCTTTATATTCAGGGAAAATTGCCGTTTTCAATTGCATGTCATTGAGGATCCTAAAAGATACTTCATACTCACGTTTCACAAATTTTTAATGATTAGTGGGTACAGTTAATTTGTTTTCTCATTTTAAACATATGACTTTTCTAAACACAAAAACAATAAGAGTCCTCCTAGAGGAAATATTACAAATCAAAATCAACGAATTTAAGAGTACATAAACAGGGAAATATTCCTCTGGTTTTCATTTTTGGGAAACCTGATCATTTTATTTCACTTTTGTGCCATCGCTTTTCCAAATCATAAAGATGCCATAGAAAGACTTTGCATTTGTAGTTACATAAATTTGACAACTATTTTGTTGTCTACGCTGTTTTTCTATATAGTATTGCGGCTTTCAGAAGCTCGTTCATTTAGAAAATGTATGGATACTTTATTAGTTTTCTTCTATTATCCACAGAAACGAATAGAGTCGTGTCAATAATGGCCCCTTACTAAACTAAATGTGGCTATCTCACTCGAGCAAATATCTAGCAAACATCAATTCACAAACAATGTGAAATGTGGCCTTTCTAAATTTTTCTAAATATAACCGCTCGTGACACATAGCGAAGTCGCTAACCTTTCACCACTCAGGGCCGGGTTCGATTCCCGTCGAATCTCACGTGGAAGTTTTTCGAACAAAACGAGTTTGGCTGCTTCACAAGGGCTAGTCCAACCCCTGTGACGTGTCGTAAACCCTACCCCTCTCCTTTTTCCTTCCTAATTCTGGCCGCTGGGTAGTGACGCAGGAGCGCGTAGCATGAGGCGCGTACGCGGAGATGCTACCTCTTGACAACTGACAACTGATTGCGACGTGACGTGACATGACATCATTAGTAATGAAGGATTACTCCCCAATCGCGCACATTAATGCAGGATTACTCCCTAGCGTAAATCGCTCAACGCCCGTGAAGGTGCTTGGAGACGCATTGCGTCAAGTTGTAGACGCAACAAATAAAAAAAAAGCGTTTCAGTTTTGGAAAGAAAACCCTGTAACACAATGACTTCGTCTGAGATAATTGTTTGAAAGATAGTTTAAACAAGAAGGTAAACACTATCATTTAAAATATTTTTTCAGATTTTGTATTTCATCGGTAAACAAAGTTTATCCAGAAAATAAACACCGTTTCGAAATTTAAAAATCAAAATGTCTATACAGTATTTGAGTAACTCCCGAGTGTGCGTATTTTCTTATGTGCAGTTCCGTCACCCACAGCCAAGACCTTCCTGTGCACCAATCCAATCGGTTTCGTGATGGGAAACTGATAATTTGTTGTCTCCGGACAGAAGATACAAAGAAATTTCTAAAAAGGAGCTTTTGCACCAAGAATATTAACAGATTTTTACGTACCTATCGTGGCCAATATTTTGACCTGTTAGCGATTTCTTGACAGGAATAAACAAGTGAAATTCACTCTCTCAAATCGTGGCTTCAGGCGATTTCGACCGCTTCCAGCCCAACTGAAGTATGAGCCGAAAGACCGGCGAGAGGGGGCCGTGGAACGCGCATCCATCGCCCTTTAGAAGGGGCCGAGAAGTCTGGGAGGTTTTCCAGCATTCATGGTAACTCCTCTTGGTAAAAAATTAATCAGCAACCAGAACCTGTAATTTTTACGAAAGTTTTCCTTCGTTCTATTTAAATTTTTTTTCAATCACTAAAAATGGAGGGGGATCAGGGCGCAGTGCATAGAATTGCCGTTTCGAAGAATGAACATACCTTCACTCCAGGAAATTTACTATAAAGTTCAAAAATTTTCAAATAAAAGTTAGCTGCTCTCTCGTTTCTTAGGTTTTAAAATCGAATTAGCGAATTTTACATCCAGTAGGGTTGTTGAATGATTTCAACATTTACAACGCCTGAAAATAAGCGTTGCTGTGACCATAATGGCGACGGAGGATAGCCAGTGAACGGGAAGGGTTTCATGCACGCAATGATTCACGGAACAGTCCTCTGGCGACCACATAATGAAACGGAACTCACTTTTTGGATACTCCTCATAGAACATTTATAACTAATTCAGGGAATGTTTGAAGTGAACAATACATAGGGATTCTGCTCGATCCTTTGCTCATCGTTACTGGGAATCCCAACATTTTCCCTAATGCATGTGATTGATAGAAATGGTTGTTAAGTCAGTTGTAATAAAAAACCTTTCTGATTCTTCTGACCTGAATATAATTTTGAAAGCTCACAGTGTATTCGACATGATCTTGATAAGGTCTGGAGAAAAGAGCAGGTTAAATGTCTTAAAGAAAACAACTTGAAGAAAAGAAATGTGTCAGAATTGTGTGATAAAATATCACGAAATTCTTACCCCAAATTAATTATATTAAAATATATAAAGAAATAGTTTTACTTCAGTTTCTGAACATCAGCTTAAATACACCATCATGATCACACTTCTTCAGTCCTTTCCAGCCCCGCGGTTATCCAATAAAGCAACTTTGAGCTACAACCGGAAGCAGATACTAAAACTAGTTGAAACTAACATCATCTGACACCTTGAAGCGGCAACTTTCGAAGCTGCTTTGACGCTCCGTTAAAATATTCTCGCGCGGCTGAAGTTGGGCATCGCGTCGAGTTTGCGCCCGCAGCCGTCAGCGGCAGCTCAGAGCGTCGGACAGGCGCGGCCGCCGCTGCGTCCGGCCTCGAAAGGGATTTATTTGTTCGCGCAGGGAAAGGGCTGACCGACAAGAGAGGAGCTTCATGACGGTCTTTAAAAGGCCGCTGTGATGTGGGGGTGACTCCTCCAAAGTTCAGTCGCGAATTGCGCAGTCCGCGATTTGGTTTCTGATCGGCTCTAAGGCAGGGTATTGGCGCCGGGTTTCATAAAGTATTTGAGGGGATTGGCAGTATGTCACGAGTGGGTATGCGAGTGAGCAATATTGAACTCCATTCCTACGCGAACACAAGACGCATGAATAACCACAATAAGAGGGAGAGAGAGAAACAGAGAAAGAGAAGAGCGAGAGAGAGAGAAGGGGAGAAAGAAAAACAGAGAGAAAGAGAGACAAAGAGAGGGGGTGTGTGTGAGAAAGAAAGACAGAGAGAGAGAGAGAGAAAGAGAAGAGAGAAAGAGAGAGGAGGGAAGAAAGGAAAACAGAGAAATAGATAGCCAGAGAGCGAGAGAGAGAGAGAGAGAGAGAGAGAGAGAGAGAGGGAAAGTGTGCGTGTGTGAGACAGAGAGAGAGAAACAGACAGACAGAGAGAGAGAGAGAGAGAGACAGATTGGGTTCTTTTCCAAGACGGCTTAAACCCAACACACCCATGCTGGATACTCAGATTCTAATAAAATTTGGTAAGAACTCCAAGTGAAACTCACATATACACATTCTGAAGAGCTATAAAGTATTAGTGTGTAAATAGTGTTTTAGAGGCATTTTGCATCAAGACCTTCCGTGACCTCCGCGTCTCCCGCAGCTGGCAGATAGTTGCATAGGCAGCCCCAAGAACGTTACGACATCTAATCAACCGGTGGCAGATTTCTAACGCGTTCGTTCTTTCGCCACTGATGGCGTAGGCCGTGTCAACTGGCCACTTTAGTTTGAAGCGCACAGTGACGCGTTTTTAATAATTCTACCGTCAGTTGTAAGGATACAGGTTGTAAGGAAAAATAAACTCACATACGATACTCTACAAAACTACACTGTTTTGAAATTTTATTATAAGATTCCATTATAGTGAAAATGTTGTTCCTAACCGAAAAGTGAACGTGTGTATTTATGTAATTTATATATTTATTGTATTTCGACATAACATTTGCAGGGACCCATTTTAATTTTTTGTCAGAACTTGTCTCGACTTTCGTGTCAGTCTGAATCTGCCACGTAAACACCGGTTTTTGTCACTCAACATGCAACATGCTCTCCGAGGAAATTGACCCCCTGTCTACAGATAATCTGATAGCGGCGACGAGCTCACGAATAACGGTCGTAGGACAAAAGGCGCACAGTGATTTCTGTACTTCACAGGCAGTAAGGCATGAAAGGTCTTGATTCCAATAGTCTTAAAAACACTTCTCGCAAAGTTCATAGCACTTAAAAATGTGTGTTGGGGTTTTGAAAGGTGCTGAACAAGCTGGTAAATTTTTCGTCAATCCGAGTATCCAACACGGTGAGTGCTGCGTGTTAGTGCATTCCTGAAATGACATTGGATCTTCAATTTGCGAATATTGCATTTTTTCCCTCAGAAGAGGAAAAATATTAATATTGAAGGAGTGATAGGAAATTGATTGCTGCTGATGTTCACTAGAAAACTAAGCAAAATTGGTAATGCCATAAAATGGAACTATGAAAAATCTTTACTGTGAGGCTATTGTGGTATGGATGTCTTTTCCTTTTTTTAAGATCGTCGCAGATGCATTCACTAGAAGACCTATTTTGATCCTGATTTAATCGATGGGTTTTCAAAACCAGCCAGAATCCATGAGGCTTGGCTCACACGAATTCATGGCTATCAACCTAAACCGACTTATTAGCGACTTTTCCAAACATTATCCAAATAACAACGGGCTCTGACTTAGCGTTCAACAGAAAAATGTCAGTGAGTCACAGGACTGAACTTTGGAACACAAAGAGACAGCTGCTAACAATGTTAATTCAGAAAGAGTGTGCGATCACAAACAGACCAAACCATATAATGTTTCTACAATAACATATTCAAATCATTATCAGAATTACCAAACAAGCAGTAACCAACGTAAGTTCTTAAAATAAGCCTCCAGCAAACCAATCAATAGATTCTTCAATTAACATCCCACTTTTGTTGTCGGAATGACTAATAAAAATTTCTTCAGAAGATAAATAAAAACCACGGCGACAAAAAATTTTTAGCAGTCATTAAGAACCGTAATGTGATACTCAGTGCTACATTTCTACAGCCATCGGTATAGTAGTAAAATGCCTAATGTGGACCCTTAGGAGCTTCTACACGTGTAAAGACCCTTTCTCCAACAGTTTCTGACCATGAAGTCATTCAATATCTAAAGCAAGACTATCCATCAATTATCAATATTATCACCCTTTTCAAAAATACTCTATCAGTATTAGTAATAACTGCAGAATTTTACGCAATAAAATCCTTAGAAAACATTTTTTCTATCAATAAAATTGGCAAGATAAGTCTTTACCAACCGAAAAATGAAAAAGAACACAAGGATAATTTCAATGTCAAAAATGGCCTAGATTTTGATCGTATAAAAGTATTTGTTCCACAGCTTAATCTGTGCCTACGATACTGGAAACCATTATCCTCGGACCTGAACAAATAAAACCCCCTATCTCTACTGCGAAAGCCGCAAATGCAGTCACAAACCAGATAGTTGAATAGTTTGGATAGACCCAAACTGTCAATACATCAAGAACTGTTCCGAAGAAAGCGTACCCCTCCAAATATCAAAACATCAACATGAGATACGCTCCCAACCCACATTCAAACCCACAATTTTCCTCATTACCCCATGTTAATCGTATCAAAAACTACCCACATAAATAATAGGCCTGTGACATAAAAAACCATCCCAACATCATTCATAGATTCAATGATCAAGATAACCTTAATCAACTTCATGAACCCACACGTACAAAAAATAAAAGATGCAAAAGCAAATAACAGATAATTCAAACAATTCAACAATTAAATAAAAATATATAATTTCATAAGCTTCTTGATTCTTGCAATATATAATTTCACTCAGAATACAATCTCGAATTATAATGGGACCAGCTATGGAAACACTGTCCCTCAGAGATTTAACCCTTGCTTTTTAAATATAATTGGGGAATAAGTTTGGAGAAAATAGTTTGAACAGTTTATGTGCTAACGTTGACCTCATAGGACGGACACATGGACGGACAGTCATACATTTTGCCGACAATCAATTTTTTGGGTATCAAGGACCCAAAAAATATGAATTCTGACTATATAACTTGTTAGATGAAATAATTTGTTACTTATAGGGACAGATTTATCCACTGCCTTGTTACCAGGGCTCAACAATTTGAATTTTTCTATCGAAAAATCACTGATTTTTCGCCAGCCGTTGCATTCTTAAGGTAGTACAGGCGTAAGATAGGTTGAAGCGTAAAGATAGAAAGTGAGAAAAAAATTATTACTCGCATCAAGAGATCGGATGTATATCGGAAATAAAATGTACATTTATTCATCATACATACATATCTTCAAAACGTTGATATGATTTTCCTACGAGACACCTCCATGTAATAAAAATACATTGCTGTCTTCTTGACGGCAGTAAACTAATAGCGTTTTCCATTCGCCGCATTAGTGCGCACCCAGTACGCACTCAGGGCAGCTTTCGTGTTACATGCGACCGCTAGGGCGCACCAGTACAAAGAAGCGCATGTTCCATTCGCACAATGACACGGAACCAGGGCGCACTCGGGCGCCCTACACTGCACTGACGATCGCGTCAGTGCAGTCCAATGCACCGGGCCATTGTGAGGTGAAGTACGGGAGTTATCCATGCTGATTTTGATTCGTGGTGAAATTGTGAAGGCAATTGAGGATCTTCTGTCACGCAGGGATACTTCAAATGATGGAATATATTATGTTTTGCAAGAAATGTCTTAAAATCATTTTTGTGATTTACACGAAGTTCGCAAAATCAGATTGTGTTTTCCGAAAATATAACCTTGAATAACTTCACCTTAACAAATACAACAAAGTGTAGGTAATTCTCAATTTCGAAACGCTAATAAAGTGAAAATAAGAATAGTGACCCTTACAAAATCATTCAAATAAATGTGCCAAGAAATGTTTCTCGCACGCCTATACATATACCAGCGGAAATATTCATGTTAATATTTTTATGGTTTTCAATAACCAACAATTCTGCAGAAGCCTTTCGGTTCAAAATCTTGTGTACTATCATTGGAAAATCTCGAAATTCTTGTGTGTCGATCATTGGCAAATCTCGAAAAATGAAATTTCGGCACATACGCATTTGGAGTTTTCGTAGTTTTAAATAAAGATATCACACGTTAATAATTTATGAATTAAGGAGTAAGAATTACCAAAAGACTTCATAAAAATTATAACAACGATAATAATTCAGAATTATTATTTTTCGAATTCCATCAGTGTGACTGACCAAGAACAGCTGCGTATAATTTCACTGCGTAGCGCACACGCACTGACTCAGTTCCGGAATCCGTTTCATTCGTAGCTGCTCTTGACGCGTGTGAGGCAGCACTGTTGCGGAGCGATGATGTTTTTGCCCTGCACTAGGGTGGGTTCCAGTGCAACGAATGGAAAACGCTGTAAGATCGCTGCACGACGCCGACGCGAACCGCATCGGCTCTCAGAACTGTTACTTACACCTGCATGCACGTGTATTACATGTCTGCTCAACTGTTTATTTGGAGCTGCCATGCTGTGGACCTGGTCATGTAATAATATTCTGTTCTGACAAATTGTGTTCCCCACACATTTAGTGATTTCAACTAATGCAATTACCTAGTTCAGTGAGCGATCAACGTCAAATCGCTACGGAGAACGTCCACTTCACGGCCTAGAACTTCATGTTTTCCGCGCAGAACTTCAAAAACGTCTTCTGACTGCTCTGAATGGCATTCCAGGCATGACCAACTGCAAACGTCGCTCCAAAACGTTCGGCGTTAGGAGCATATATTCTATCATCCGAACTGCTTACAGACGGGTAAGAATTATCAAAGTCACATTCCTCAGTTCATTAAATGCTATGCGAATACTCAACTGCTTACTGAATTACTATTAGCAATTACTGGTTCATCATGCCAACGTAATCGATTTATAATTTGTTTTGACAAATTTGCATATTAATACTTCAATCATAAAATTGGTTAAAACTAATTAAGTCGTAATACTATTAAGTCGTTTTTTGCCAATTACTTGTTCTTTAATGCTTTACATGTCACTAAATGGTATAATTAGTTATTAGCATTCATCTCCATGTAGTCGTACGTTAAATATAGTATTACATGTATATTTCCTGTCCCTTGAACTATGGTTTTGCATTTCCTAAGCATATTAAAACTTGTGATTGTTAAGTATATTTTAATGAGCTGCCAGTAATCTGCCCTTCCTGACCTCGAACATCCAGGCCATTAGCATATCGAACCGGAAACACGTCCGCTGGGTAGAACCACTGTTCATCAGGTGCAAAACAACCCCCTAAATACGACGTTTCCCCCACGCGCATCTAGTGGTAAACAAACATACGTCCGCGCACACAGCGAAGCGCATCCCGCCGCGAGCGGATGGAAAACAACGCCAAGAGCGATCGCTCGGGCGTCAAGGGCGTTGCCAAGGACGGACGGGGTGGCCAGGGGCGTGGCGGGGGCGGGAGGGCGGGGCGTGGTGGGGTTGGGGCGGGGCGGGCGGGGCCGTGGCGGGCGGGGGCAAGGCGGTGCGGGCGGGGCGCGGGCAGGGCGGGGCGGGAGCGGGCGGGGCGGGCGGGAGCGGGGCGCGGTGGGGCGTGGCGGGGCGGGAGGGGTCGGCGGGGCGGGGCGGGGGTATGGCGGGGGCGGGGCGGGAGCGGGGCGGAGGCGTGGCGGGGGCGGGGGCATCAATCACGCGCCGTCTTCTGCCGTCCGATCCTTTAGACGCAGCGCAATCGCGACCTCATTCCCCGGCGTCGGCCGCTCCGCCCCCGCGCGAGCTCTGTGTTCTGCAGACAACACCCCCCTCGCCGGCGCTGGCGGATCCTTGGCAGAGCGAAAGGCCCGCGGTCACTCGGGCTCCCCCTTCGCGTTTCAAAGAATGCTCTTGAGAGGGGGAATAACCGGGAGTGGTAGCTCAGTGCATCAACTGATGTCACTTCAGCGCCTCTGACCGGGAGGTCCTAGGTTACACTCCCACGGCGGCAGAATTTTTGACACTGGAATCAGTCTGGAGAAGAATTCCAGTGGCCGGCTGCTTTAATCGGTAGTTTTCCGTGGTTTCTTCGATCAACACCAGGCGAATGCCGGAGCAGTACCTTACTAAACGGGCCAAGGACCAGGCACGATCTTTTCTCTCCTATTACACATAGACACACACACACACACACACACACACTAACATGCACTACACTACCACATATTCCGGGAGACCGGTCGGGAGCTTAGAGATTGTCCGGCTGAGGTGGTGCCCTGCTGGTGGGAGAGTCCTGGTTAGGGAAACCCCATTAGCCGACGGAGATCGGCCCCGGATGTCACCATCTAGCAAGGGAAATCACTGCCATCTCGCGAGAACAAACAGGCACTACACTTACGGGACTACTGTCCAAAGCCGTTGACGCGCCCGGCAACACGAAAAAATCAATCAATCAATTAATCAGAGGGAGAATACAAGCGAATATCAAATCACGGGAAATGTAACTAAGAGATGTTAATTAATGAAGTTTCTAGTCTTTTGTTTTTTGGCAACAAGTATTCTTATTTTGTCGTAAACGAAGTTCATCCACAGTAATATACGTGGTACAGAGAAAGTTATGTTGTGCGAAAAAAAGGCGATATTTCGACCAAAAAATCTATTAAGGAGCCCTTATACAGAAACAAGTGGATACATTTTGTTCTAATATGTAGTGAATTACGGTTTCACATTTTTTTCTTTAAACATTTTGTAGTGACGGCTGTTGGAAAAAGCCATAAGCTTCATTTAAATAATTTAAATGCATTATTATGCATCACGCATTATTATGCGCACCCTGGCCACGAGCCTGGTACGAATTATTTTTTATTGTAATCGTAAATGTAATGTGTTTTCCATGCTATGTATTCTAACACGCTCGTCCAGTTTCTGCGCTGTCGGACGCGTGAATTCCATACTGGACGCGCGTGTGCGCTCGCGGGCTCTTCTCAGTATTCCTCTGCGGATCCTAACCGGCGCGCGATTCGCCGAACCAGCCACGGGCTGACTGCAGTCCAGCACCTCGTGCAATAATGACACCACTCGAATTAATTAACATGTCACTCTAATAAGGTGCATTACAATCCTCAAATTTTTCATTCTTACACAATCATGCAATTTGTTTAATTATAATTCTATCATCGCTAAGGCAGTAGTGTCGTACTGATCTGGGACCAAAAGTCCCGGGCTTGAGTCCTGCCTCGGACATGGTTGTATTTGTGATCGTCTTTTCACCCCTTCTCATCATCCCTATAATTTTTTCGTTACCAAAACATTCCCCAATAGTTTAATGATCTGTTTTATGGACCTTTATCTTTCAAAAGTCTCTAAAAAAAAAAATCTACTGCCAACCCAAACAAAGGGTAATTGAAGATTTTTGTTTTGAGATATTAACGGGGGAAGCATCCCCTTCAGCTACCAGCAACAAGTCAGTTGTCCCCCGGCCTGTCGGGCATCAGACCAATACAACGTTGGAAACCCGGGGTTTTATTGTAGCTTGCAGTCCCCTCCGGGAACCCCATGGCCCCGGTCAGGGGAAAATAAGGGGGATCCCCCGGCCCCCGATTTTCCCCTTTCCCGCACCCTAGTTTGGTCACAAACCCGCCCTTCAGACGGGCCTTTTTTAAAAGACAGAGGGGGGCCACCATTTTCTGGAGCAAAGGGGGAAAACTTTGAAAGGATGAAAGGCATTTTCAAGGGAAAAAAAGAAAATAACTCAGGGGGTAAAGATGCAATTTTAAAAAAGTGTTTTTAAATCTTTTTGTTTGTAACGAAGTGATTTTTTGGTATCTGGCTACTTTTAAAAATTTCCCAGATTTGTACGCAAAGGTGTCTGTCCATTGCAAAGGGGGAAGATGCCAAAGACCCCCCTCCCCAAAACGTTCCGTGGGGTTTACCTAAAAAGGACACTGTGGGAAAAAACCAGGAGGACCACCACGAGGCCAAACCACGGGGTTGAAGGAGCGCCCAGAGGATCAATTATCTTTTACCGCCCAGACGTAGACCTGAGGTGTGTAGCCCCCCACCCTGAATGAGGGGCTAATTCTTTGGTAGAGGTCTTCACCTTTGCATTTGTCAGTGAAAAAGGCCCGCCGAGATTTAGTGAATTTGTTAATGTCAAGTGAAAAAAACCAAAAAAGAAGATAGACCTGAGTCAAAAAATATTCGAATAAATTGCCTGTGGGGAGGAGGGGGTTTAAAAACGGGAAGAAAAACACAGCCTTGAAAGTCAGTTTAAAAAGGGAAAGAGAAGAAGAGTCCACTTTACTAACTAATGCAAAATTTTTTTTCAAAAACTATTTCTTAGGTTTTTGACCAGTACTTCCAAATTGGCCCAGCATGACATGAACTCTTGGGGGGAAAACCAAGAGGGACGACTAGCTCATATAGACGTCCAGTGGGGCCAATAAATAAAAAAAGGGGGGCTAAGATCTTTTTTGGATTGATGAAAAAATTACAAAAATCGGGGAGAATCATTTTTCCAAATTTCAGAAAAACAAAAAAATTTTTGTTTGACAAATCATAAATGGCACTAAAAAAAAATAAATACAGAATACTGACTAAAAAAAACACACTTCCAAATAAAATTTTCTATTTTATTAAAAATGTTTAACAAAAAATTTAGAATTAAAAGAATCGTTAAATATTACTTTACAAAAATGAAAGAAACACATTGAAAATCAAATTAAAACTTTGACTTAACTTTCCAAACAAAAAAAACCTTTTTTCTCTCTAAAACCCGGGAAATAAATAATTTCAAAAAAACTTTTTTAACACTAATTTTTGATCTAAAACCCTTTTTTAAAAGAAAAGATTGTTTCTTTTCCCACTATTAGAAGTCGGAAAAAAATTATTTTTGTTTTTTCATTTTTTGCTGGTAAATCACCCCCCCTTTTTTTTTACGAAGATACAGAATAAGTTTTCTGATTAAAAATACCCTACCCCAAAAAACAGTTTTTTTGGGAAGCCTTGTTTCCCCCGGGGGCGCCCGTGGCCTTACCCTTTTTTCCCGAGGCTTCCTTAAATCGGGCCTCCAAGAACGGTTGTCCCAAAAACTCTTCTTGCAAGTTTTATTTTCTTGAATACTTAAGAATTTTACTTTTTTTTCGATTGAGACCAAGGGATTTGAGGAAAAGTAAAAGATCCCCCCCTTTTATACAGCACCAACTGGTTTTTATAAAAAGAAAGATGAGAAAAAACGGGAAAAAAAAGGTCCCATTAATTACTGCCATCTATTAAAATTTCCCCCAAATTTTTTCCATTAAAAATTTCTACATTTTTTATCTTTTTTAAGATTATGTTTAAACAATTTTAAATGAAAAAACCCTTCTGTTTCTGAAGAGTTTTCCCAAAAAAAATTGAAATCAAGTCGCTAAGTCCTTCCCGTCCCTTTTCCTCCCCCGGGTTCAGCTACCTTCAGAAAAACTTTTTTTTCACCCGACCCCCCGTCCTTTCTGGGGGCGGTCTCTCTTTTTAAATTTATTAATTCCAAATTTCACCCGCGTTGGCGCGGTTAAAAAATTTCTTCCTCCCTTAGGGCGGTATGTACACGTTTTCAATCTAAGAAACGGGGGGTCCAAAATTTTTTTGGAAAAGTTTTTTGGTTTTGTTTCCCCCGAAAATTTTTTCCAAAAATTTTATTCTTCTTTTTTTGTTTCTAGAACTCGAGAAATCTTGTTCTCCCCTCTTACTTTCCCTTTCTTTCCCCTTTCCTTCTTTTTTCCCCTTTTTTCCCTTTTGTTTTCTTTTTTTGATTTTTGTGGTTACTTTTCGGGCATCATTTTGCCATTTATTTCTTTAAATGGTCGAAAACTGGAAATTGTTTTTAGTTTCCCTTTCATGTTTTTGCCAAGGGAAGAAAATTTCAAGGGCATGGAAATTAAAAAAAATCCGAATAATTGACGCAACCAAAAACTTTTGTTTTTTCGTTTTTTTGGGGTGCAATTTTACTTCCCCATTTTTTCCATATTTTTGCCGTTAACTGTCACATCCCGGGAACTTCTTGTTTAGTGCAAAAATTACTTTCCCCAAAATTCGTGTTTTTTTTTAAAGAGCAAATTCACAAGGGGTTTTCTTTAAAAATGTCGAATACACAAAAAATTAAATATGATAAAAATCGCTGACATCTTAAAATTTATTAGACATTGTAAAGGAAAATCCCTTTTTGAGCCCAAAAGGCATTCTTTTGAAGATGAAATTTCCGGAAATAAATCCGAATTGTCTACATTCAGGTGTATCGCTATTTCCCTTACGATCAGTAACGGTTAACTAACCACTTGATGCCGGATAATTGATTAGTTAAATTTTTACACGCGGTCTGTCTCAAAGGAACTTTTAATCCCGCATTCCCCATCTTCCCCTTACCCTTTTTACGGCACATCGGAAAGTTTTTTACTTTAGATGATATCATCTTGACCATGGTAGCAATGAGCATCCACCTCTTCCAGTTTTTTGGGAAAGACATTGGAAACCCAAGGTGTTTATCTAATTTATTTAATTGAAAATCTTTTTCTGGATTTTGTTTTTAAAAAAAACCTTTTTATTCCTAAGTTTTGAACTGTTTTCTGATATCAAGATTATCTTTCTCGCCTGAAAGAATTTTTAGGTCCATCTCTTCCTCCAAACAATTAGCCCCCAATAATTCCAGAATGAAACAATTCAAAATCCGCTGATTATTCTTTCAAAAGTTTAATATTTTTTCTGTAAAACTCGTGTTTCATGAAAAACTGAGAAAAGGAAGTTCTGACCCAAAAACACAAATTTTAACTTATTTTCCCTATTTCCCAAAAAAACTTGTCTTGTTTTGGTTTTGTTTTTTTCCGTTGCATATCAGAAAGATTTACAGGGGAATGGTACCCCCTTTGTTTTTTAATTTATAACAAACTTTCATATAAGGTTTCCCTTTTTTCTTTTAAAACCAAATATCAAACCTCCCTTTAATTTCCTCAATTTTTCCCCCGATCCGATCTGCATTTGTTCTTTTTCGTTCCACGGTTTCCCTCATCAAATGAGATTAAATTATGATAATATCCACCCCTTTTACTAGTTGTTCTATTTGGTTTGGGGGATGGGTGCAAACAAACCTTTCTAATTTTTCCCACTATATGGGGTTTTTTCCTGTAGGGGTTGGGAAAAATCCCCCTTAAAAAATTTTTCTTTTCTATCCTGACGGGGCCTTTTTCGAAAGTTTGTTTTTTTTAATGTTTTCCTTTTGTTTCTCCTGTTTTTGGGTTTTTTAATTTTTTGTTTCTCTATCTTGACCATTTACGGGCCATTGCATTTTTTGCTTTCGTAACCCTTTTATTATAAAAAATGGATCCAATCCCTTGCTATTAATTTTTTATGGAATTTTTAAAAATTCTTTCAAATTTTTGGGCGAGAAAGGGAAAAAGACGATTTAAAAAGAAATTTTTCATTATGTCGGGTAAAAATTTAAAAACTTAACTCCGTTAATTCCTGCATGGGCATCAAACCCCTTTTTCCCGTACCATACATTATTTTTAAAAATTTTTTGGGTTCGTTATTCCCAAAATCTCGAATAAAATTTTTTTTTAGTTCGGGCCCTATTTGGGGAAAATTCCAAAAATATCTGCCCAGATTCGGTTTCCCCGCAACATCTGATAAACTATCGAGTTTTTTTACTTCCCCAAAAAATTTAAAAAAAAGAATTATCCTTTTTCATAAAAACATGGGCATTCCCTGCACTGAAATTGGGCACAGAAAAACGTGGGGGTGAAATTCTCCCGTCGGGGGAAATTTTTAATTGATTTTTCAATTTCTACTTCATTCTTTTATGCATTAAATTTTATGTTTAGAAAAGCCATCCTGTTCGGGAAAAATTTTCCCTTCAATTTTTGGAAACCGAACGTTCATCAATTTTTGGTTTTTTCCTTGTTCTACCCCAACTGCCTTGATACGGCGTTATAAAATCCATTGTGTTTCGTCCTTTTTAAATTCTTCGTTACTTGATCAACCTTTTTTTCAATTGTCCCCCCCGTGAAATTTTTTCCAAGTTTGTTCCGTTCTTTTGAACCCCGCCTAAATTGGCCTTCCCCTGTCCCAAAAATAAAAGGGTTTTTTAAAATTTTTTTCTTCTTATTTTTTCTTCTTTTCCGGCGAATTCCAAATTTTTTTTTCAATGTTTTTATTGAGTTTTCCCAATTTTTCAGGCCTTGTTCTCCCCAGTTTAGTTTCCAAAATAACTTTGTTTCCCCGTTTTTTTTCCAGAACCCCTAATTTTTTTGGGTTTCTCTTTTTTTATCCCAAAACCTCCCTCTAATTGTTAAAAATTTAATTAACCCTTGCACTTAAAGCCCCGAGGGTTTCTTCTTCCCCATCCTGATCTCGTGTTGGCGTTGGTGTGATTTTGTCGGGGGACGTCTCACTATTTCTCCCCCCTATTCTCTCCCGTCGCCTCCCCGATCTGTACCTGGTGCTTTTCCCCCGTTTCCCCATCCATCTGATTCCTGAAATTCCTTCCACGGAGGTAAATTCCACGTTTAAATTATCTGCCATTTTGAATTTTCTGCCTAGAATCAATCAATTTTTCCCAAAATTTCACCCCCAAAATATTTCACAAAAACCCGACACAATTTAAACGTAAAATCTATAATAAATATCCTTTTTTAAAAAACTCCTGAAATAAACACTTTTTAACAACTTTACCAACCTTAAAATTTTTGTGAAAAGTATTCAATTGTATAGAATTTTTGTTACACCAAATTTTTCATTTTTTCCCAAACGAGTTTGTCCAAAAGACAAAATCAGCCCCCTTTTGGGGCCCTTAACACAGTACCGTCGGAAAAGGTAAGGGGCCCCACCGACATGAGACTCTTGGGGGGGAACAAATTTTTAAATGGACATAGTCGATAGAGTCCCATTTTGGGCAAAAAATAAAAAAAAAAGGAGAGGGGCAAAAATCTTTTTTTGGGTTGATGAAAATTACAAACAACTGGGTGAGTCCCTTTTTAAAATTTAGAATATATTCAAAAATTTTTGCTTTTACAAAATACAAAAAAGAAAAAAAACAAATACAGAATATTTTGACTGAAGAAAAACACCAATAAACACAATACACAATTTCCTCTTTTATCTAAACCCCCAAATTTTTTAAAAAAACACATTGAAATTAAAGAATCGTTAAAATTTACTTTTCAAAATGGAAAAAAAACTTAAAAACAAAAATTTAAAACTTTTTTACTTAAATTCTTTTTCAAAAAAAGAAACTTTTTCTCTAAACCAGAAATACATTTTTATAATTATACACACAAATCCCTTTAATACTATATTTTAAAAATTAATCTTAAACTTTTGGAAAAAATTATTTGTTCTCAGATTTGGTTTGAAAAAAAAAGTACTTTGCTTTTCATCTTTTTGGGGTAAATCTGTTACCTCCTTCTTTTTACGTGACAGATACAGAATGTTTCTGGTTAAAAATGAAACACCCTATCCCTACAAAAAAGTTTATTTGGGAAAGACTTACTGTGTTCTCGGCCCGGGGGCAGTCCCCTGGGCTTCTTTTACCCCTTTCACGAGCTGCTTCGGCCTTGAAGTCGTGGCCTCAGGTGAGAACGCAGTTGCTCCAGAAATCGTCTTTCTTCTCGTTCAGTTTTATATTCTTGAATACTCTCATATGAATTTTACTTTATTTTCGATTACGGTTAATGACCAACTGGATATTCAGAGTGAAAATGAATCAAAGATCACCCCTTTATACGAGCACCAACTCAAGAGAGTATTTAATTATAAGAAAAGCATGTGAGAAAAAACTGGAAAGAGAAATGAATGCAAGCTATTAATTACTGCATCTATTCAAAATTTCTCTCCTAATTTTTCCATTATAAATTCATAACATTTCTTATTATCTTTCTTCTAAGATTATGTTTAAATCAATTTATAATAGAATAATTACCTCTTCTAGTCTTCTAGAGAGTTTTCCTCAAAAAGGTCAAATCTGAAGTCCGCTGACATGTCACTTCTGGCGTACGTTTTCCATACGTCCGCCCAGTTCAGCTGTACCTTCAGAAAGAACTTTTTCTCATCCGACCTCCGGTCTCGCCCTTGGTCTATGGTGGCGGTCTCTCTTGTTCTAAATTCAATTAGCATTCCGAATATTCATCCGCGTTGGCGCGTTCAAAATATTCCTTTCCCTCCTTTAGGGCGGTATGTGACACGTTTTCGGAATCTAAGAAAACGGACGGTCACAGTACTTTGCCTTCATTCATGAAGTAGGAGTGAATTCATTTCTAAGTTGTTTAACAGCCAGTTATGTTCCTTGTACAGAGGAGTTAAACTTGCAACAGTGTTTTGTGGATTTCTTCATTCATCGACAAATAATTACGTAACCTGTAGAATATAAGTTAACTCTTTTAGTAATCTTCTACGAGGTATTAATTTCTCTTTAATGCAATCTTTACATCCGGCTTTGCGTTTTCGCTTTTTTTACACTTCATGGGCTCGAAAGAAATTATCGCGCCATCTTCTTGTTTGCACACCATATCTCGACTGAATTAAAATCTTCGAGTTTATCGTAGCGTGTGTGTACTTTAGCCTGCACAGATATACCTTTCCTCTTTACCTGTGTAGGTTTAACTGACAGGTGTATCGTAACGTGTCCCGGGCCTTATACGCATCAACGTCAACGCCTATACGCGATGCCAATTTTTGTTTAAAGGGCCCTCACTCCACGGTTGACGTCAGCATCTTTCCCGATGGGCGCTAAGAAAGATGCCAAGGACCCCTCTCCACGCGCGACGTCAGCGTCCCTCTCGATGGGCGCTAAGGAAGATGCCAGGGCTCGCCAAGGACCCCACTACATGCGTGACGTCAGCATCTTTCCCGATGGGCGCTAAGGAAGATGCCAGGGCTCGCCAGGACCCCACTCCACGCGTGACGTCAGCGTCCCTCTCGATGGGCGCAAGGAAGATGCCAGGACTCGCCATGGGCCCCACTAGATGCGTGACGTCAGCGTCCCTCCCGATGGGCGCTAAGGAAGATGCCAGGGCTCGCCAAGGACCCCACTACATGCGTGACGTCAGCGTCCTCTCGATGGGCGCTAGAAGATGCCAGGACTCGCCAGGGCCCACTAGATGCGTGACGTCGCGTCTCTCCGATGGGCGCTAAGGAAGATGCCAGGCTCGCCAAGGACCCACTACATGCGTGACGTCAGCGTCCCTCCCGATGGGCGCTAGGAAGACCAGGGCTCGCCAAGGATCCCACTGCATGCGTGACGTCAGCGTCCCTCTCGATGGGCGCTAAGGAAGATGCCAGGGCTCGCAAGGGCCCACTACATGCGTGACGTCAGCGTCCCTCCCGATGGGCGCTAAGGAAGATGCCAGGGCTGCATGGGACCCACTGCATGCGTGACGTCAGCGTCCGTCTCGATGGGCGCTAAGGAAGACTGAGGGCTCATAGGACCCCACTACATGCGTGACGTCGCGTCCTCCGATGGGCGCTAAGGAAGATGCCAGGGCTCGCCAAGGACCCCACTACAGCGTGACGTCAGCGTCCCTCTCGATGGGCGCTGGAAGATGCCAGGGCTCGCCAAGGACCCCACTGCATGGCGTGACGTCAGCGTCCCTCCCGATGGGCGCTGGAAGATGCCAGGGCTCGCCAAGGGCCCCACTACATGCGTGACGTCAGCGTCCTCTCCGATGGGCGCTAGAAAATGCCAGGGCCGCCAAGGGCCTCCACTACATGCGTGACGTCAGCGTCCCTCTCGATGGGCGCTAAGGAAGATGCAGGGCTCGAAGGGCCCCACTACATGCGTGACGTCAGCGTCCTCTCTGATGGGCGCTAAGGAAGATGCGAGCGCCAGCGGCGGCCCACTACATGCGTGACGTCAGCGTCCCTCTCGATGGGCGCTGGAAGATGCCAGGGCTCGCTCGGGCCCCACTACATGCGTGACGTCAGCGTCCTCCGATGGGCGCCAGGGAGGCCAGGGCTCGCCAAGGGCCTCCACTACATGCGTGACGTCAGCGTCCTCTGATGGGCGCTAAGGAAGATGCCAGGGCTCGCCAAGGGCCCCACTCATGCGTGACGTCAGCGTCCTCTCGATGGGCGCTAAGGAAGATGCCAGGCTCGCAAGGGCCCCACTGGATGCGTGACGTCAGCGTCCTCCCGAATGGTGCTAAGGAGATGCCAGGGCTCATGAGGCCTCCACTACATG
Organism: Teleogryllus oceanicus; assembly: GCA_964035755.1. Lineage (NCBI taxonomy): Eukaryota > Metazoa > Arthropoda > Insecta > Orthoptera > Gryllidae > Teleogryllus > Teleogryllus oceanicus. Next base: position 19,718,652 of record CAXIVR010000007.1, on the reverse strand, counting down.
CGTGACGTCAGCGTCCTCCCGATGGGCGCTAAGGAAGTGCCAGGGTCGCCAAGGGCCCACTACATGCGTGACGTCAGCGTCCTCCCGAATGGTGCTAGGAGATGCCAGGGCTCGCCAAGGGCCACTACATGCGTGACGTCAGCGTCCCTCCCGATGGGCGCTAAGGAGATGCCAGGGCTCGCCAGGCCCCTACTACATGCGTGACGTCAGCGTCCCTCCGAATGGTGCTAAGGGAGATGACAGGGCTCGCCAAGGACCCCACTACATGCGTGACGTCAGCGTCCCTCCCGATGGGCGCTACGGCTGGTGCTCGCCAGTCTCTTGCTCTGCCCGTCAGTATCTCGTCTGTGCCTGTCTCGATATGTATGTTGTGTCTGTCTCTCCTCCTGAACGAAAGAAGTGTCTCGCTGTCTATCGTTCCCTCGTTCTGTCTCTAGTTCAGTTTGTTTGTCCGAGCTAATTTTGGAAACATCTAAACAGATTTTATTGGGCTCTGCGTTTAAATGTATTAAGACTATTTCTTCGGGTATAATTTAGACTATTTTTCCATACTATTATTTTCGTGATGCAGAAAAAAGATGTATTTTTTGACACAAATATACACTGTTTATTTTCATTTTAATGAAGTTCTGTATACAAGACCAGAACTACAGAAAAAGTGTCTGTCATGAGGTGAGTAAAAGTATTCCACCTCCCTTTCTAACCTTTGAACTATGTTAAACTATAAAATTGTACAAATTGTTGCGAGTATCTCGAAAATACTGGGAAAGCAACTAAAATAAACTAAATTTCCTGAAAGGACGTACGAGTTTCTACAAAATGCCTTTAGATTCATTCCATTAGCATCATTCAAATTTGGGTGAGAATTGTTATGAAGTTTGCCTGATGTATACTTGTATTTCCAGCTGTCCTCGCCATGATGATGGTACGCTCGCGAATACGCTGGAGTCGGGTGGGATGGGGTAAAGGCGGCGAGGGCAAGGAAAGTTTAGAGCTCAGTGGATGGAACGGAGCAGGGCGGGCTTAGACAGATGGCGCCTGGATCAACCCAGGGCGGGCGGACGTCATTCCTTCTCTAGTCTAATAGACCGTGCGTACAAATGCCCGAGAACACGGAATTCATCCGATAATCAGTACACATAACACCAAAGTGGCGGGCATTTCTGTTCTTGTCGATTGCGAATATTATAATCACAATACAAACAAATAATGCATTATAGAACAAGACGTTAAAGTCCAAGTGACTGTGCCTCGTAGATGAATTTATTCCTTTCTGGATGAACTTTCCCAGTCCCGTTGGTGTATAAACCACCTCAATAACACCATATTTTGGAGCAGTTTTTTCTATCTCTTCAGCAGAATTTCTAGTACGGAATGAAGTATAGAAAATTATACATTTTATTACCTAAAAATTCTGATACTGCGAAAGATTAAATTCTTGAGACTCGTGGAGAGGAAATTAAATCACTAACTATAAGAACACAACCATTCAGTATAAGGGTGGTATGGTAAGGGTGGAAATAAGTATGGTGTGAGAGCTTTTCTTCTTAGCCGTTATTGTTCGGCTGGAGATCGCGTCGAGGGGTCAGCCGCTGCCTGTGACACATCGATGTGGCACAGAAGCGCCTCTACATGAAGATCAATGGTCGGCGTTCAGCTGTCCGCCAGAGGACGGGGGAGGGGAGAGTTCCGCGAAGTGCACTTCGACGCAGCCCTGCGAAAATCCCGCGCCGTCCAATTGGCAGAAAGTTGAGCAAACCTCTAAAAGGGAAGGCTTCAGGATTGGTTTACTACAAATGTAAATAAAAGTCGTCATTTAATTCATTGGTACATTCATTTCATTAATTTTATAATTATAATAGAATTTCTGCAACATATTCTGGAAAGGTAAAAATCTGCACAATACCGGGGAAATTCAAGAACTTCAAAAGATGAAGTGTTCTCGTACAATCAGCAGAAAAGAAACAGGAAATTCTAGGTATGCTTCCTTTCATTGATGAAGCATATCATGAATTTTATAAAAGTATTTGTCAGTGAACCTTGTGCACTTTAATGTAACAGAGTATCCTACTAATTCTGAAAGTGAAGGAGTGCGAATTTTTTGTAAGTCTAGCAGTGGCACTTGCACTACTTTATTGAAACTCACAATAGCACTTATATATTTTTTACGAAAAAGCAAACTTTGAATAGGTTTCATGTCGATGAATGAGTAGATACTCCTGTATCAACTCTTATATATACCAGACATTAAATTACTGGAAAATTTGAATTATTTTTACATTGAATAAATAATTATATTCTGTTAATTTTTACAAGTTTCTGGAAAAAGTAAAATTTGGCACTTACATCATTTATCATGATCACTCCTCATCTATTTGAATAAAAAGAAATCTAACTGCAGTAAATAAAATCGATGTTTCGTTACGACCTCGTATAGTTCTTAACAGAGCATACCAATGAATAACATATCTGAACAGAGATGATAATTATGTTTCTAATTTATTTTCGTCCCGTTCGACTTTCGTCATTCGGGGATTTTGACGGTACAATGTTACATACAATGAATTCACTTGGACATCTTCAGGCAAAGCGGGTCTCGGTATAACCCTTCACTAGTTTTAAAATTTAATATTTGTATAACTTGACTAAGGGAAGTTTGCATTTAATGTTTAGAAGTGGAGGGGTGTGTTTGTGGGAAATAGTGGTAGATGAGTTTTATGAATTACGGTGGCAAAAGAGGTCTTTGGGGAATTTGGATCTAATGCGTGAAGGATAATGAGCGTTTTGACCGAGATTGAATATTGGAGTGTTGGGGCATGCTGGGAGAAGACAATATTTTTGAGAGGTTTGTGAGATGAATTCTGAGAGGAGAGGTATTTGAAGCTCTCAGTGGATTTGTGAGTTAGAAATGAACCAGGGAGCTTTCAAGGTTTGTCTAAGATACTTGTTTTGAATTTCCTGCAAAATTGATAGGTTGGTTGGTGCTGGTTGCGCCGTATTGAGCAAGCATAAGTCATTGTGGGTCTTATTATCATTTTATACATGAACAACCCAGTTTCTATACTAAGGGAGGAATTTCTATTGATAAACGGGTTCTACACCTGCTTCAAATGGAATTGGATACTAAAAACCGAGTTGTGAACTGAGAGTTGAAAAACAAGCCTTGTGGGATGCCTGCGAGAATAGGGTAAAGCGGTGACTTAGCATCATTTACTTTTACTTGAAAATATCAGTCTGTAAAAAAGCTTCGAATTAGTTTCTGCTGTTACGCAGGTGTTCCAATTTCTCGTAGTTTGTACATTAGTCCATTGTGCCAAATTCGGTCAAATGCTTGCAAAGTGTCTAAAAAGAGAGCTATTGTGTGTATTTTATCTTTAATTATAAGTCATAACGAAGCTCTCGTTTGGACGATAGTAAGTCTCTCTCCGTCCAGCTCGTGTCCTTCAAGTGCCACTATATTTAAATCGGAGTATAACGTCTCGTTAGGTGTATTGCAGCGCATTGCGCTAGTTGTCCACTTATCTACTCGCGTGAGCCGGTGCCACAACGAGGTGGTGGGGGAGAGGAAAGCCAAGTCAGTGGGAGTGGCGCTGATGGATCGGGGGTGGCTGGCCAGGGGTAAGTGGTGGGAGACGGAGAGGGAGGTGGCGGGTGAGGTGAACGCCAAGCGAGAGGCAGTGGCGCTGGCAGATGAGTGGGGAGGGGCGACGGGGCGATCGGGGCGTTGGTTCGTGCGGTCGCCGGCGGCAGCGCCCCAGTCTCTCACGGCCTTCCCATTCCTCATTCCCTATCAGGCGACGCGTCGCATTAAGGGCTCCCGCTACTTTCTATTGGAATTCCGCCGATTTCCACATTTGTGGGGCGCGTAATAAAGTTCGCTGGCTGTGATACGATAACGGACGGCGTGTATTCACTCGCCAAGCCCTTCGCAAGACAAACTCGTCTGACAGAAAATCGTGATTTCGTTGCAAAATGTGAATTTGAGAGCAACGTAGTCCATTGAAATAAGTCAGTTCATCAGTGAGTATTTGGAAAGACAATTTTTTTACTTTTTCAGCGCTAAATAAAATGTGAAAAGAAGGGGAAAAGTAAAATAAACAAACCTGTATTGACATAGATAGTAATATGATTTTATGGTGAGGTTCGTACATGATGCTACTTCAGTGTCTATTTTTTTCAAATTCTGAACAATATCGTAGACATTTCTATGCAGTCATTCCATCCATAACCAGCGTGAGATGGAACAACATGAGTAAAACGTCAGCAGCTGTAGAGACATGCGCTAAAAAGCAGTGGCATGGACAAATTATCAGCTCTCAAAAAACATATGAAGGAATTTCCATAATTTATGTTTTGAGTAAAATATACTGTAAGTAGAGTTTTTATAAGTTTTTATAAGTGCAGGCAGCTACGTCAGCGTTCTCTCAAATTCAAAAAAAAATTGAATCCGTTAAAACATGAACGTGGAGATATATTATTTCATCGTACGTACACATATACCTCACTGTGAAAAATTGTCATTCACTCTTCTTTACACTCCATTTAATTTAATTATTTATGTAATGCTTAACAATCTGTTTTTACGGAAATAGTTGAATTGGAAATGATAATGACAATTTAGCATTTTGGAGCTCTTGCTGCCCTTATTAGTAACCTGTTCCATTAGTAACCTACTATTTTGTGTACATTACAAGAATAACGTGCTATTGAAGGCAGATCAATGAGTTTCAGTAGGATACAATGAGTTGTCTTGTTGTCAGCATTACAAATAAGGACATTCTAATAGAAAAATCATTAAAAATATATTAAGAAAACCCTCAACAATAGATAACCTTTCAACTGTAGAATACTTTCTACACTATCTGCGAATTGACACAGATACAGATAGCTAGCCTTTCTTGTGAGTTTCAATATTTTTCAATTTGTTACGGCATTTATAATAGAGCACGAGAGTACAAAGGGTTTGTTATTTAAGATCGCATGAGGTCATTAGCGCCACTATTGGGGCTTAACTATGAAGAGGAAAAGAAATGATGATGATAAGGTAGTGAAAGGACGAACACAAATACAACCATACCCAACGAGGGACTCGAATCCGCGACCCTTCGGTCCGAGATCGCTAAGGCACTAGCGTCGTACTGATCGCGGATCCGAGTCCCGCCTCGGCTATGGTGGTATTTGCGATAAAGTCCTCCGCACTGCCTTAAATGCCCCATGTATATATCTAATGATCAAATTCACAATGATTTGCAATTCCTACAGAATCCTACAGAATTTGAAATTTCCCCTTCCTTCGAAAGATTCTACAACAAGCTTCATAACCTTCCTTTCCAACCGATTTTCTCACTACGGAAAACCACTCACCCTCATCTAAACCGCATCCCGTCCAGATTTCCCCAAAGATAAAGTCCGCCCTCCGTAACTCCTACGCTTTTCCATATCATAAGCGCCGTTATCTCACCCATATCACAAACCACCGAATAACTCCCAAGCCCCCAACCTGATTTCTTGTAGAGGGCCCAGTGCGGTCATCCTCCTCTTATTTTGTCTGTATATTGTATACATGATGTAAGCAAACAATTCTGTAAAGTGGCTATGTACGCTGTAGCAGATGCAGCACTGGGAGTAGCCGTGCTGCGAGTGCGACTACATACGGGCATCAGAACGGCTTCAGGGATGTGTGCCTTATAGAATGATAAACAGTATGCAATGAGAATGAATATAAATTTAATTGCATAGTACAAATACAGTTGGTTTTGTTTATAGTGAGCCGGAGGACCATTGAAAGTTTATAAAGTTACTGACAGCTCTTCTTTCTTGAAGTACACGGGTTTAGCTTACTTACAGTTTTGTTGTAAGGAAGGCACCAACCCAAATCACTCGGCTGAGTGGTGATATTTGTATACATTGCTGGGTCGCTTGTCAGGTAGCGAGCGATGGGGTGAGTGAAGGGCGCCGCGCGCCGGGATGGCCCAGCCCTAGGCTAATGAGGGCTTAGTCCCCAGCCGTGGCGGCGCAGAGAAGCGGTGGCGGGCGTGGGCCCGTGAGAACGGCGGTTTGCGCGGAAGACACTGCAAATGCTTTTATTGCCCTTTTGTTGGATTTTTCGAAGTGCAGCAGCGTGCTGGCATGCACTGAGAGCGACTTGAGAAGCTTGGTGAAAGTATGTATTTAATGGCCGCGCGGGAGGAAAGCTTTTAGGGGTTGCGCCTTGGTGGCGAGATTGAAAATTTGATCGCGAGATTGAACATACGCTGTATCAGAAAATATTTGAAAAAAAAAATTAAACCATCTCATCATCATCACCACCTTATCATCACCGAGATGACTACGACACTACTGCCTTAGCGCTCTCGGCCACCGGGCCGGCGGTGCGAGTTCTGTCCTCAGCCAGGCTCAACGCCGCTCCGCACTTAAACGCACCGGAGGCGCTCAGCACGCTCCAGTTGGCCCCGAGGCGCGTGGCACGTCAGCGACCGGCGACGCGCGCGCGCCAACTTAAGCGTTTTCACGCGGCGTTGACGTTGTGACGAGAGCGCCGGCGAAGTTGCGACGGAGCAAGTTCCTCGCCGCACGCAAACTCCCTGCGCGGCGCCGCCGCCGCAACGCGTAATCCCTCACAAGAGCCACCCGCGCATTTGCAGCAGCTCACCGCCTCGCCTCGCCTCCGCCGGGCACTCCACGACTCCGAATAAGCGCGAGTTAATTAGTAGCTGCCATCCCGAAAGTTCGCCACGAAATACCTTCGTTTTGTAGAGGTGCCAGACTTAGAATTTGAAAATATTTATTTATGATACGAGTAATAAAATAAAATTTTATTTAGCGTGTAGGAAGTGCTAGACACTAGGACTCCGAATAAGCGCGAGTTCATTAGTACCTGCCATCCGAAAGTTCGCTACGAAATCCTTCGTTTTGTAGAGGTGCCAGACATAGAATTTGAAAATATTTATTTATGATACGAGTAATAAAATAAAATTTTATTTAGCGTGTAGAAAATGCTAGACACTAGGACTCCGAATAAGCGCGAGTTCATTAGTACCTCCATCCCGAACGTTCGGCAATACCTTCGCTTCGTAGAGGTGCTAGACACAGAATTTGAAAATATTTATTTATGGTAAGAATAGTAAAATGAAATTTTATTTAGCGTGTAGAAATGCTGACATTGGACTCGAATAAGCGCGAGTTAATTAGTAGCTGCCATCCCGAAAGTTCGCCACGAAATACCTTCGTTTTGTAGAGGTGCCAGACTTAGAATTTGAAAATATTTATTTATGATACGAGTAATAAAATAAAATTTTATTTAGCGTGTAGGAAGTGCTAGACACTAGGACTCCGAATAAGCGCAAGTTATTTACTAGCTACCATCCCGAAAGTTCGCCACGAAATACCTTCGTTTTGTAGAGGTGCCAGACTTAGAATTTGAAAATATTTATTTATGATACGAGTAATAAAATTAAATTTTATTCAGCGTGTGGAAAATGCTAGACACTAGGACTCCGAATAAGCGCGAGTTATTAGTAGCTGCCATCCCAAAGTTCGCCACAAAATACCTTCGTTTTGTAGAGGTGCCAGACTTAGAATTTGAAAATATTTATTTATGATACGAGTAATAAAATAAAATTTTATTTAGCGTGTAGGAAATGCTACACAAGGACTCGAATAAGCGCAGTTCATTAGTACTGCATCCGAACGTTCGCAATACCTTCGCTTCGTAGAGGTGCTAGACACAAAATTTGAAAATATTTATTTATGGTACGAGTAGTAAAATGAAATTTTATTTAGCGTGTAGGAAAATGCTAGACATCACGACTCCAAATAAGCGGTTAATTAGTAGCTGCCATCCCGAAAGTTCATACGAAATACCTTCGTTTTGTAGAGGTGCCAGACTTAGAATTTGAAAATATTTATTTATGATACGAGTAATAAAATAAAATTTTATTTAGCGTGTGAAATGCTACACACTAGGACTCGAATAAGCGCGAGTTCATTAGAACCTGCCATCCCGAACGTTCGGCAATACCTTCGCTTCGTTGAGGTGCTAGACACAGAATTTGAAAATATTTATATATTGTTACGTTTTTAGGTGGTGAATTAAAAGTCTCGTATTATTTTCACTAAAAACGTTTATTTTGTTTCTAACACAATCACTGAAAACACTTGATTATTTATTTACACTACATTCTCTTCAGTTATTTACACTACACTACTCTTGCTTCATTTACCTACACTTCTCTTGATTCATTTACACTACACTCCTCTTGCACTCGCACAGTCCTAAGCACTGGCCAAGTTCACTGCACTGATCACAGTTCGATGCACTGGTCACAGTTCACGTCACCGACCACAGTACGATGCACTGACAACGTTTCACTTCACTGAGCACACTCACCGCAGCTATACACCGCGATGCACACCTTCACAGTTCAGCTTCACTGCGGACTCAAGACTGACTCGCGGTCGCCGGCCGTCGCGTATTTATACCTGTCAAGACAATCCAGAAACTTCCGGACACCGCGACTGTTCTGGAGTGATCCGCCGGCAGGTGATGCAGCCGCGCTCGCGGCAGCTCGTGGTCGCCGGCAGATGACGTAACTCGAGACAACAGGGACCTCGAAGTGGCGCCGGGGATGACGCAATATTCGTTACACTACCCCTCCTTGGTTGCGATCCGTCTCGGAGCGCGTTTGAGTGAAATCATGCCGATACTTGCAGCTGGAGCCTCTGATGCAGTTGGAGGTTAAGAAGAAGTGGCAGTCAATTGTCTTCTTTGGATATGACAACATTCCATGGTGGTAGCTGCAGACTAAGATGCTAACCCCAGTGTACCGGAACAGTACTCCAACATGCTTCTCACTATTCTCCAGTTCAGTCCATCAAAACCACATCCCAGTTTTGACATGGCAATCTTCTGGACGTTGTCTTGCAGTACTTGTTGGGTAATTCAATCAGAGTTTCCCAAAGATTTTCATAGGATGCCTTGTGATATGATTTACTTTTTGGCAGGTAATAAACATAGTGACTGACGTCGGCAGATGCAGTACCTTTCCAATATCTGGTTGTTGGTTCTTTAATTCTTCTATCCTTCCGTATTTTCTCTGAATACAGTAGCAACACCTCTGGTCATATCTAAATCCTGGGCGACACAATGCGCCAATGCATATTCCTGGGGTAGCGCAAACAGATCCGTGCACCTCCATTGTTACCCCATAACGCGCTTGATGCTTTTCATTATACTGAGACATAAACTCGTGAAATGTGCGCTCTTGCATGTCCAGTTCACAAACTCGTGCAGTCTTTTCTTCATCATTTTCATTACTTCCTGCGTACGGGCAGCCGATTCGAATGAACGACTCGTGGTTTCCATTCGGCAATTTTTAATTCGGTAGACAACATCATTTATCCTCTTACGACCTCGTACGGTCCTTCCCACTGTCGTTGTAATTTTGGACACAAACCGCGGCGACGTTGGGGTTAAACAGCCAGACATGATCTCTGGTTGATAACCTCCTCCTTCAGCTTTATGTCATACCGTCTTTCATCCTGTCACTTGCGATTTGGATTCTGTTCACGCACCTGGTTATGAATTACGTCCATTTTCCGTCTTAGGTCATTTACAAAGTCTTCATGGCTATTTCTTCATTAGTTTTACAACCAAACTGTAGATCAGCATGTGACGTAGTTCCCGGCCGAAGAGATATTAGCAGGCGTTTGCCCAGTTGTCTCATGAACAGATGAGCGGTAGGCTAGAAGAAAAAGATGTATGTATTGTCCCAGTCGCGTTGGTGATCTGACCGACCTTCGCTAAATATTTTCCCATTGTTCTGTTCATGCGTTCCACCATTCCGTCTGACTGCGGATGTGGGCTGTCGTTCTTGTTTTTCTTATTCCAAGAAGTTCACACACCTTGAAACACTGCGGTTCGAAGTTCCGTCCTGATCTGAATGTAATTCCAGTGGCACACCAAATCGCTCACCCATTCCTTAACCAGTACTTCGGAGATAGCAGTGGCCTCTTGGCTAGGGTAGGGGATATGCTTCAACCACTTGCTGAAATAATCCATAGCCACGAGTATGTATTTATTTCCATCATTTGACATTGAAATGGGCCAGCCAAGTCAATGGCAATTCGTTCGAAAGGACTCCCAACGTTGTATGCCTCATCTTCGCTCTTCTCTTTTATGTGGCCCATTGCTGGTAGCACTAAACTTGACGCTTTGTGCACCACATCTTTACATCTTGCTTGCAATTAACCAGTAAAATCGTTCGCGCACTTTCTCTAAGGTTTCGTTATACCGAGGTGTCCTCCGAAGTTCCATCATGCAATTCTCTCAATATTTCAGGGACCCTTACTCTCGTAACAATATCTGCGTCCTCTTCTGCGAGCCGTCTTCACTTTCAGAACTCGTTTCAGAACACCTTCCTCTTCAGTAATCGAATCCCTGCGCCCAATATGATTTTACTGCTGAAGAACTGGGAGCTATTCGCAACTGGTCTCCGTCCTGCTATTTTCCATTTCCAAACATGTTTCAATTCCGTGTCCTCTTTCTGATCTTTCTGAAGTTCTCTAGGTTGCCATTGGTCATTACGCCAGTGACCCTAGGTAGGACACATCTTCTCTTCCGCATGACAACAATGCTTGCAGTTTTCAGGGCACGGTCTTCTGGAGAGGCATCGGCATTCCGATGACTACTCCGCTTCGATGTTCTATTCTAAATGTGAATTCTTGAATCTTTCAATCCATCTGGCGACTTGACCTTCCGGATTCTGAAGTTCAGCAGCCATTTCAAAGCAGCATGATCCGTTCTCAAAAGAAATTCTTTACGTAGAGATTTTGTAAAGTGTTCACGGATTTCACCACAGCAAGTAATTCTCTTCGTTACACAATAGTTGCGTTCTGGCTTTGATAGCACTTTACTATAGTAACCGATTACTTCTCTCGTCCGTCTTGTATCTGCGATAATACCCTCAATACCAACGTTACTTGCAGTCAGTATCAAGATATAATTCCCTTGAGGTAGTGGATAGCTCAATATAGGGCACTCCAGCATGGCGGTTTTAAGCTTTTCGAAAGCGCGTTGGCAGTCTTGATCCCATTGAACAAACGCTTTTCTTCTGTCAGCTGAGTCAGCGGTTTCGCGATGTTGGCAAATCCCAAAACATAGCGGCGATAATAGCTACATAGACCCAGGAAACTTCAGTTCATGTTTATCCTTTGGGACCGGCCATTCCTTTACGGCTTTAACCTTCTCGGATCAGGTTCTACCCGTGCCAGATACTACATGTCCAAGGTAATTCACTGCTTCGAAATAAATGGCATTTCTTAGGGCTGAGTTTCAAGTTCGCTCCTTCCAACCTCTTGAACACCTGTTCTAGGTTATTGATGTAGTCTTCGAAAGATTTTCACAACAATTATATCGTCGAGATAGACAAGACATGTCTCCACGACAGACCTCTAAGCACGGTTTCCATCAATCTTTCGAATGAGCTGGAGCATTACACAGTCCGAAAGGCATTACTGTAAACTGCCACAACCTGATCCGATGGTAAATGCAGTCTTCTCTCGATCTCTGGGATCTAATTCTACTTGCCAGTATCCGCTTTTCAGGTCAAGTGTCGAGAAGATCTTGGCCCCGAGAGCGTGTCCAACATGTCGTCAATACGGGGCAATGGATAGCTATCCTTCTTCGTTACATTGTTGAGCTGTCGGAAATCGACACAGAACCGAGTCGACCCGCTCTTTCTTCTTACCAATACGACGGAGAAGCCACGGACTGCTTGATGGTTCGATTACGCCATCCTTCTTCATCTCTTTAATAATCTCATCTGCTTCTTCTCTTCTGGAGAGGTAATCTTCTAGCAGCTTGGCGAATCGGTGTGGCGTTTCGGTGTCTATTCGGTGACGAACAATATCAGTCTTTCCTTTTACACCGTCACTGCATTCAAAGACATGCTGGTAGCGCCGTATTAGGTCTTCAGCCTTATGACCTCTTCCGAGATAAGCCTTTACATGCCTCTGTAACCAGATTCTGCAGTCGTTCAGGATTCCTTTAGGTGGTGGTTCGGTACAGTTCACATTCTGCAAAACCGAGGATACCGTAGAACAATTACCAATCACTGTTCCTTTTCTCAACTTAACAGGATAGTGATTAATGTTCATTATTCTCACAGGTATTGTTCTATTCACTCTGACCAGTTCTTTGGCCACTAGAATTCCTCGACCAATGTCTTCGTCGTGACTTCTAGGTTCCAGAATAGCAATCTCTCCAGCTGGAACGTCGCCCTCAGGAGCTCGCTTCTATAAACATCTCGCTACGCTCCGTCAAGATTACGTCGTCGATGTAATTACATTCCGGCAATGTTGTAGTGAATGTAGAACCACCTCCACTTCGTTGAGTCTCAGCACACCGTGTCGTAAATCCAGCTGACACCCATATGTCGTCATAATATCCATTCCTAAAATTGCTTCTTCTTCTATATCAGCGACCAGCAGGCGATGACTGAAAGCAACAGTTCCAATAGCAAGGAGGGCATCCATCTCTCCTACAACATTCGCCGAGTCACCAGTGGCTGTTCGAAGCTTCCATTTGGACGGCATAAGATGAGATGATTTGGCAAAATCGGTTCGTATAATGCTCTTGGTTGCACCAGTATCCAAAAGTAAGACGCATGGCCTTTCATTTACAAATGCATCTACGTAAACGCTGTCAGAACGGTGTCGAATGGACTTGACGTGTATTTCGTAACGTGGGGCTCTTGTTTGACAGGTCGATGGATGCACCCTTCCATCAACCTGCTTTAGTTTCCTGCTGGCTGCTAGGTTTACCAAGAGACTGCTGCTCTCTTGTTGCTTCAGTGGACGAGTCACACCGACTTTCACGTGCCCTAATTCTCCACAATTCCACATCGAGGTTGTCGCCTTTTGCCACTAGAATTGCGTATCAACCTCTCACCATTGCCTCAAAATATTTTTCGTCATAAGTATCGACGCCGGTTTGCAATTCGTACTTCGTCCGTCACGTTTCGATGCTCTTTGCAACCGAAGTCTAGTGCTTGACTTAATGCGTCAGCTAAGGTTTTCGGTCTTGCCAGTCTCAATGCTTGTGTGTCTCTGCATTGTGTAGCGCTTCAATAAAGCACCGGACGGCTGTGCGTTGCAGGAACTCTCCAGGCATCAGGGTCCGAAGGCGCGCCAGACGAGAATATCAGCTTCCAGTTCTTGAAGACTCTCTCAGGCTTCGAACACGATTCCTTAGCTGGGTAAAATACATTCTTCCAGGTGCGCTTGCCCGTACCGTGTTTCGAGTCTCTTGACAATTTTCTCGAAGTTGGACTGTTCATCGGTCGGTATTGTCTCGAGAATATCGACGGCGTTACCACGCAAAGCCAAAATCAGGGCCGTAGCACAATCTGTTGCGGACCAGCCATTTACCGTCGCAGCGCCTTGAATTGCTTCAAATAATTCGACCACGAAGAAGTGCCATCAAAGGTAGGTGGTTTTACTCGTGCTTTTTCCCAGTGGCCCGTACGGTGTTACTGCGCCATTTCTAGTGGTTCCTGTACGATGTTTATATTCGATTTGTCTGTTGAGGAGTAAAACCTTCAGCTTCTCTTCTAACAGATTAAGTAACTTTTCCTCATTCTTCAATATTTTCTCATCTATCTTCTCAATTTTTCTTCCATTTCTTCTCAGATCAATTTATTATTCTGCTTATCTTCTGTTCCAGCTTTCTTCCAAAATCCTGGAATTTTCGATCAATTTTCTTCTATAGCTTTGGAGTTTTCAGTCAGTTCTTCTAAAATTCTGGAATTTTCAGTTAACTTGCTCTAAATTTCGAATTTTCCATCAATTCTCCATTTAAAATTCTGGAATTTTCCATCAATTCTCCTTTTAAAATTCTGGAATTTTCTGTTAACTTTCCTTCTAATATTTTGGATAAGTCCGAAAAGTTCCCCGTTGTCTCGAAGAGAAAAGTCTCTGGATCCTCGCCTGCTGCCTTCATGCGTTAGCAAGACGTTCTTGTAATATTGCTTTCGTTCCGGAAGTGTCTTGTTCCTCTCTTCTAACTCTCTCTTCAACTCGGCCACTTTCAGATCTCGTAAAATTTTGTCAAACTCATCTTGATTAATGTTTTAATTCACCACTCGTTATACCCCACACCTGACACCAATTGTTACGTTTTTAGGTGGTGAATTAAAAGTCTCGTATTATTTTCACTAAAAAAAAACGTTTATTTTGTTTCTTAACACAATCACTGAAACACTTGATTATTTATTTACACTTCTCTTCAGTTATTTACACTACACTACTCTTGCTTTATTTACACTTACACTCTTGATTCATTTACACTCACTCCTCTTGCACTCGCACAGTCCTAAGCACTGGCCACAGTTCACTGCACTGATCACAGTTCGATGCACTGGTCACAGTTCACGTCACCGACCACAGTACGATGCACTGACAACGGTTCACTTACTGAGATACATCACTGCACCGCGATGCACTGCTATACACGCGATGCACATTCACAGTTCAGCTTCCACTGCGGACTCAAGACTGACTCGCGGTCGCCGGCGTCGCGTATTTATACCTGTCAAGACAATCCAGAAACTTCCGGACACCGCGACTGTTCTGGAGTGATCCGCCGGCAGGTGATGCAACCGCGCTGCGGCAGCTCGTGGTCGCCGGCAGATGACGTAACTCAAGACAACAGGGACCTCGAAGTGGCGCCGGGGGATGACGCAATATTCGTTACAATATGGTAAGAATAGTAAAATGAAATTTTATTTAGCGTGTAGGAAATGCTAGACATCACGACTCCGAATAAGCGCAAGTTAATTAGTAGCTGCCAACACGTAAGTTTGGCTTGAATAACCTTCGTTTTGTAGAGGTGCTAGACACAGAATTTGAAAATAGATATTTATGATACGAGTGGTGAAATGACATTTTATTTGGCGAGTAGGCAATGTTGCGAGGTACGAGGCGAATAAGCCGAGTGACGTAATCCCACGAGCAAAATAAAATAATTTTTACCACGTGTGTCATACACTATTTTTATATAGTAAGTAAGCTGACTTTCGTTTCATTTTAATTCACATAAACAAATCACTTAACTGGGTACCATGTTACATTAAGATGAATTGTTACTATCAGACGAAAGTATTTTGTCTGATTGACGTTTCGGTACCTCCGGAAATATTATTAAATAATACTATAAATATATAATTATTTCTACTAAAAACAATAAGTAATTTGTTTATATATATATATATATATATATGTGTGTGTGTGTGTGTGTGTGTGTGTGTGTGTGTTTGCGTGCGTGCGAGCTCCGACACGCGAGACATACCATGGGGCATAACTATTTTCCAGTGGCGGCTCGTGGGTATTCGCACGTTCGCATGAGCACACCCAAATAACTGCGGTGCTATGTTTCTTAAACATTTCTTAATTTGAGGGGAACACAAGTCCTCTCAGAGCGTTTCCGAAACATGGTATTTCAAAATACGCGCCGTTCGGAAGCTGCGATTGACAGCTTCGCCTCCAATTGACGCCGCCAATGTCCTTCGTGACAGCTAGTTAGAGAATACTTAGCAAATGCGAAAGAGTCGACGGAGTCATTGGCTCCCGCAGGGCTGGAGGGGAAAGAGGGGGATATGGTGGCTTATGGGTGGTAGGAGCACACTCCGGACCCTGCGGATATTACTGCGCAGGCGCGACCTCTGGAACTGCCTTGACATGTGAAGATATAACACTTGGCTAACACAGTTTTAGAGAGAAGTAAGTGTGCATTGATCGAAGAACGTGTGAGATATCTCTCCACTTAAATGAGCTCTCATCCCTTCCAAAGCAATTCTTCGGTAGCGCGCGAAACGCAAACGCATTGCTGTGCAGTGTTGCATTCATAAGTATTGGTAATCGAATGTTATTTGCACATTTTAGAGGGAGTTGGAATTACAAATCCATTCCTAAGCATGTGAAAACCAATATGTATTGTGTAAACGTATGTAGGAGGCTACTTTTTAATGTGTTTTGAAAAACTGAAGTTAGAATGTTCGTTTTTCTGTGAAGTGTGTTTGTACAAATGACAATGAATAGCGTCGAAAATATTAAAATGAACACATATATTAAAAAGTCACAGAAAAAATTGCTGAAGAGAAAGAGCATTTACTGAAGCGACACAGACTTTGTGTTTCGTCAGTCGGTGTAGACGGCAAATTATCCAGATTTTTTGAGTATTGGGTATAGAAACTTGTACTTTTAACCTTAAATTTGTACAACGAGTTTATGGAAAATACTCCATAGCGAAAGTGCGAGTAAAAAAGTTTCGAACCAATGTGTTTCTTGACACCCTTTGAAAAACGTTCTCGAAGTGCCGAATCATGCGGTAACACGACACAAGTAGTAAATATTTCGGAGGGGTCCTTGCCGTGCGAAGTCGAAACGAATGTTGTGCAATGAAATGCGGTCAACTCTCGTTGGTGATAAAAGAAACTATTCAACATGTTATCAAACTTCATACGATCTCTTGTTTCTAATTGTTATTATTTATGTTAATGAATGTAATGTATGCCCGTACGTATGGGCATGCGCGCGCGTGTATGTGTGTGTGTGTGTGGGGAGGAAGGGAGAGAGAAGAGAGGCGTTACACACGCTAATAGTATGACCACGAGCCGCCCTGCTATTTTCCCAGTCTCAAAATTACAAGTACAAAAAGGAAGATGAGAGATAGGAGGTGAACATATAATGGATGGTGAAATGACAGTAGGCACGCTTAGAAACTGAATTACTCCTGAATTACAAGTTCGCTCCAGTGCGTCCTTGTCGGTGCTGGTGCGATGACCCAGAGTCAGCATGTGAGGAGGCCGGGCACAAGAAGGCACTGGGGAGGGGCGACGCTATTCGAAAACGTTCCAACCAATTTTTACAAAAACAGTGAAAAACATTTTCCTCAAAATGTCCATATTATCGGAGTCTTGATATTCAAAAATCTGATGTATATGATATTTCAGTTCCTAAAAATAAGAAAATACAGAAAATGTAGATGTTTTAAAATCATCAATTATAAAAAGTAATTATTGTTCAAAACATAAATTAACCACGCCTTAACCGAATTTTTCTCTAAATATTTTGTCTAATATTTGTCCTATGGAATGCGAGAAAATAGGGGTTCATAGCAAGAATTTTGGATAAACTATATTTATTTTGACAAGATCAAATAGGCGAAAAAAATAAACATGGCGACCATTGAAGATCAAGTCTCAGAGATAAAATGTAGGGAATATGAAATTCAGGTGTAGAATATTAAGAAAAAAAAGCATAATACGGTATAGTTAACTACCTATGTAGTCTTCGTAGTTAAGGAGTACATGTATTTCAAGTGCACTCGTTATAATTTTTCATAACAAATGGATTCGTGTGGTGGTTTTGTTGGGAAAAGAAAATCACCTACTTACCACGGCGTCTAAATCTTTCTTAGAGAAACCGCTAAGTGGAAAGGGGGTTGATAAATGTGAACAGCAGCAGATTCGCAGTAAATGATGAGACTATATTTCGCATTAGGAAACTACCCTGATTGAGTCCTCCCAAGAAAACACAATTGGGTCACCTAACTTTCGTCTACGGAAGAACACGACCAAAAAAACGATACTCTGCATTCATTTTAAATCGTTCGTAGTTAACGTTTTGAGAATACTGAAGGTATTTCCCTAATTGGGGAGGTGGCGGTAGGTCACGGACGAAAGGACCATGAGGCGCTGGAGGCGGGGAGAGTCAGGAGGGGGGAAGGACTGCTGCAGGTGATGTAGAGCGGAGAGTGGTTGGGGCGGTGGGGCAGGGATGGAACGGAGCGGTCGTTTGTGTGTGCGTGTGAGGTTGCGGGGCCCTTAAGAAGATTTCGCGCCGCGTAAGACCTCTCGGCGTTCACATTCACACCGCTACTTCTCCCCTTCACACCCGCTACTTCAGACACCACCAGAAGGTGGCGTAACTGCCTTGCCTTCGCACGCTGTCACTCAAGCGACGTCTCGCCGAAACTCAGCACATTTCTACAGGTAGTTCTTTGCACAGAATTTATGAAAAAGGAACTACACTACCTCCACCGAAAATAATATTTTACCTTAATGCGTTAAACAGATTGAGTTGCGTTTTTACTCAAATTAAAGTTTTTTGTAAAGTCGGTAAATAGTGTTAATTTTTTATAAGAAAAACGTTGTAAAATACTTATTTTCGTCTTGTATACACTCATTTTTGGAATCTCCAACCACGCACATTCACTTTCCTAAAGGTTCCGTATTGTCACTTGGTTCAAAGGAGAGCCCATAAGCATTAGTCGCTTCACTGGACGTGGGAATGTAAATTTCGAGACACCGCTGTGTTGCAACGACCTGAGATTCGTGTTCAGGCAAAAAAGAGACTTCTTCCGATGGCACGGATTGCCTTCCTTTTCCTCTTTGGAATTGATTCATAAAAAAAACTTTAATATGGCAGTGAAAGGTTGAAGTATTTTAAGAATTTTTAGAAACCTTGTCTTCAATAACGAAGATTAATGAAGGTTTTTAGAAATGCTTTAACTTTTCCAATCTTTGAAGATTACGAGGGAATGAAACGTCTGCAACACCAGCTGCACTTTTATTCGTATATTTTTCTATTCTACCAAACTTGAAAACAGCTTATTTTGTGGAACATTTTGAAAATACTCTACGAGCTCAATGTGAAGTATCCCGAAAACTAAAGGATTATTTTCGAATTTGCAGGCCCTTGAGTCAGCGAATATTCATTTTGAAACAAATAATATTCTGTGAATGGTTTAGGCGCGACATGCCGAGGTCAAAGGGCAGGCAACTGAGTTCGGGGGCTTCACGGCCAGAGCAAGTGCCGCGAGATTGAAATGCAAGGGTTGTACAAAATGCTCCAGGGTGACGTTCCGCGTCTGGACACCACAGGGTTCTTGGCTTGTCACAATAATAAACGGAAACAGTAATAAGTTTCTTTTTGGAGTAATAAATTAGTATTGCATGTGTTGAATGATTAATTTCGTTTTATTTGATTGTACTTGTTGGTTACCGTATTTGATGATTTGGCATGGATGGATAACTGATTTAGTTTTGAAAATATTTATTTAATAAACGGCAAGAGTAATACATTTATCTTTTGGGTAATAAATTAGTATTAAATGTATATTTAATTATCTATTTGCTTCTATTTCATTGCACCCGTTCCTACTCTCTAATGTAATTCTCGAATATCGTGCGTGGGTTGCATATTTATGCCGTTTTCAATAAGATATATTTATTATACGTCAACAGTGATAAATTTCTGTTTAGTAAATTAGTGTTGAATATGTATTTAATTATTAATTTTTTATTGGATTGTGTTTGTTGGTACTATTATCATATTTGAAGATCTGGCATGGTTGGATACGGAGATTCAGTTTATAACAATATTGATTTAATAAACGGCAAAAGTATTAACTTCCCTTGGAGGTAATCAACAGTATTAAATAGTGTATTTAATTATTGAATATGTTTTAGTTTTTATGCCCATTCGTACTCAGTAATATAGTGTACCGTGAATGGTCGCATAACTATGACGTTCGCAACAATATTTATTAAACGGTAAGAGTAATAAATTTTTGTTTAAAGGAATAAATTGGTATTCAATATGTTCTTATTTAGTAAGTTGGCTTTCTTTGATTGTGCTCGTTGGTTCTCCCTATTATCGGTTTTTATAGTCTGGCATGGTTGGATAACGGAGATTCAGTTTTTAACATTATTTATTTAATAAACGGCAACAGTGATACCTGTTACATGAGACTTTTTTGAAGTGTTTTTACAGAAGATAGAAAACTAATGATTCATTCTCATTTCGTTTACTAAAAGAAATAAATGATCGATTATAATGAAATACATTAGTCATATTTGAAATTGTCAGTTGAGAATAAAATTAAATATTTAGAATCGAAAAGATCTTGGTGTCGTAATTTAATAATAATTTTCGTAATGTAATAATTTTGTGTCGGTGTAATAATTTTTAAGAGTGCAATAATTACATTACCATCCTGCGTTTTGGTTAGAAGGTTTATAATGCAAAGATTTTTCTCTGTTAAAGGATCTCCATATTCATGTGACTTGTTTTTATTCACGTCCAGTTCTTTGTATAATTAAAAAATAACAGAATAATTTAATTAAAACAACAAAAACACAACAACACAAAACAAAAACAATGAAATATTTATCCATTCAAACGAAAGGAAGAACTGAAAAAGGAAATAAACATTAGATAAAGTAATAATAGTAAAGTATATCCAAGCAAAATTCACATCTCTGTTATTTTACAGAAAATCCCAAGCCATCATATTCTCGTATGAATCCACCATTTTACGTTATATTTCAAGTATGTCCTGTGATTGCATTCCAAATTTGGAGACATAGGAGCGGTGTCAGGGGAAGTTGGTTGTGCCTCCAGGAGCACCCCTGATCTAGAGATACATCTCGCAAAACGTCAAAAACTGTATATTTGCCTTTATAAATAATGCGAGAAATAACTAGCTATTGTAGCATTTTAGTTTTGAAATGAAATGTGAATTCACACTTAACTACAATACGTATTAGAGAAAGTCAGATTCTGCTCATAGAGCAAGAATTGTCCACTTTATTCGAAATCATATCAGATAGCCATAAAACGAGGTTTTCGTTTATACAGCATTGGATATGTTCTCTGTGCTGCGTAAGTAGTGTACGAAAGTAATAAAAAATAATTTATTTTCAATTCGACTTTAAGTCGTCCTTTTGTCTTCTTAACCAACTCATAATTCAAACGTGTGCAAAAAGACAAGTTAATGTAGAGCACATACGCGAACATTCAATGTCAGTTCTGAAAACATTTCGTTTAAAACGTTGTAGTTCTGACGTACCGCCAGGAATTTCTTATTTACATCCATTCCTTTCCGAGACGAAAGGCTGTGGCTTCTTGCTTGCCATTTTGTAGCTAAATCCTTCTTTATTTGATCCCCGTTTTACTCCTGCGCTGAGAAGATCCCGCGTGACTTGTGGCTCTGTTGTGGAGGAGCAGTGGCCTGTGACGGCTTGAGTGGGCTGCGAAATCTTGACATGACGCGGTACAAAAGTTTCGCGCCTGCGGAAAGCCAAGTGAGGCGAGATATGAAAGTCCATATTAGGTGAAATGTTTGCAAGCGATTGCTGTTAACCTTAACGACTGTAAGCTGCTTCGTAAAAATATTTTTTTACAGAACATTCATTTACAAAATCACATTGACGAAGTACAGAGATGAAAAGAACAGATTCACACGTATACAGTTCTGTGGTTAGTTTATTGACAAAAACCGGTAGCGGTAGCTCAGTGATCAACTGATGTCACTGCAGCGCCTCTGACCGGGAGGTCCTAGGTTCCAATCCTGACGGTGCAGGATTTTCGACACTAGCTTTTCAGCTAGGTCGAATTCAGACGCTGTCGGGAGGAGAATTCTAGTGGCCAGCTGCTCTGATCGGTAGTTTTCCGTGGTTTCTCCGATCAACACCAGGCGAATGCCGGAGCAGTACCCTACCAAACGGGCCACGGCGCGCGATCTTTCCTTCCTCTTCCTTGTCCTATCCTCTCCCCTTACACACACACACACACACACACACACTAACATGCACTACACTACCACATATTCCGGGAGACCGGTCGGGAGCTTAGAGCTTGTCCCGGCTGAGGCGGTGCCCCGCTGGTGGGAAAGTCCTGGTTAGGGGGAAACCCCACTAGCCGACGGTAGGTCGGTGCCAGATCTCTCCATCCAGCGGCGGAAGATCACCACCATCTCCCAAGAAGAAAAAAAATGCACTACACCCACTGGACTAATGACCAAAGCAGTTGACGCGCCCGGAAACACAAAAATCAATCAATCAATATATTGACAAAATATTTCTGCTGACGTCGCCCGACAGAGAGTTTGTGCAAAGTATGGTTGAATAAATGCGTTGCGCGGAGTTTATGGATTGGTGATGCTCATGGTAGCTGAAATGCCTTAAAAGCGGCTCGCGGAGCACGAAAAGACTGACAAGGAGTGTCTATGACTTAGGCGCAGTGCACGAGAAAAACAGTAAGACACGAAACTGTCAATTATTTCAGACAAAAGAACATAAGTAGGAGACCCACCATTTACCAGCCTTCCTTGATCTTATGTGGCTAGAAAATGTGTCGCTACACCATTGCGTACAGTTCTAGATAGTTCCTAATATTTTGAGTGCCCCCAAAACTTGCAATTGCATGACTAGAACTCTAGTGATAATTGTGTGAACTACAACATTTAAACGAGTCGTGGCGGGACCAGCACGTGAAATTCGTATATTCAAAAGTCTATATTTTTACATACGCAGGTATAGGCACTTGGAACTTGTACAAAATAACGACATTTTATATACGTTTCAACTGTTAGCCATTTTGGATAATACGATAAAATGTGTCTAAGGCAGAACTTGCTTTCGGAGGGAAAAATCTCAGAACGGGCTACTTTCTGATGCAAAGTACACTGGATAATCCGGAAATTTGCCTAACGCAGAAATGAAAAGGAATTTTATTACAAAGATATTAAAAAATATAAAGACAGAAAACAAAAATTGTTTTAAAATTTAAACATTGACTTGAAAGTACAGCAACATCGTACCAAGAGACATTCAGAGCTGTGTTCGTTGATTCACTTTTTGTGCTTCAAATATCGTATACTCATGAGAAATCCACTGCGTATTTGTAATAGCACTGACCTTCACAAATGCATGTGAAGGAAGGAGCGCCATGAAGAGTGAGTCTCCACAGCTCCTGAAATGCGTGCTTGCGGTTCAGTGGTTGGTTACTGTTGTTCAGTTCGACCAGTTGCAGGAGTTGTGTTAATGAAGTGTTTATGATGACAAGTGGCAAATTGAAACTGTTAACTCTTGGTGAGAAAACTAGACTAATCGAAGAACACGAACAAAGAAACTTTTCAGTCTAGATTTTGATAAAGAATTTTCAGGTTTGCAAAACTGAAAATTCCCCCTATGACTCCTTCAAAACAAAGACAAAATCAAGAATGAGTGTTTAAGACAAATTTTGGGAAACAGCAAGCGACTGATTAAAACATCTTCCTACGAGGAAATTAACGTGATCATTGGGAATTTGTTTATAAGCGCTAAACCTAGAGATGACAGTTTCTGGTTCGATGATTCAAACAGGAGCAATTGAAGTAGTTCAAAAATTAGGGAAAACATAATTTAAAGAATCCAATGGTTTCTTTGAGACTATCAGTTTGAGTCACAATATTGATATTAATAAAGTTTGTGGTAAAGCAAAGTTTTCTGAAGAGGATATAGAAGAATGGAAAGAGAACATTCCAAAAATCATGGAAGGATAGGAAGATAAAACCATTTTAATGGAGACAAAACTGCACTTTTTTCAGAATGTTACCTACAAAATCTTTTAACAACTAAGAAAATTGATAACTGTGTAGAAAAATGTCAATTAAATACTGACTTTTTTGTGTGCCAATATGAAAGGAGAAATCGTTAGCTCCAGTTGTTATACACAAATCGGCAAATCATCTTAGACCAATTAGAAATATAAATCGGAACTCTTAGCGCGTTTAATGGAGGTTCAAAAAAGGTCTAGATAAGTTTCCGGAGTGTACAAATGTTAGTGAGTTTTGCTAAACGATACACGTACTGAATGAAATGAACTGGATTAGTAGGGAAAAGAACTACATCACTCCCGAGAGAGTGATGAGATATTTCCATAAAGCCGGCTTGTACATCAGAGAACAGAGCTTGTGTAACGGAGAAGAAAGTAACGATGAAATTTCTGAGTTGCGTCCAAGTGTAAAAATTGATTTTAATGCAGATGATTTAATCCATTTTTATGATGTTATCCCTTTATGTGAAGAGGTTGAGAAAGTGGTTGATCTCTTACAGGAAGCAAAAGAACAGGAAGAAATTGACGTCGACAATTACATGAGAGTAAATGGCAAAGAGTGAAGAATTCCGTCACGTCACTCTGATTTTATTTAATCTCTTGGGAGCATTTGCCAGACAGCAATCTTCTCCTGGTCTTCTGAATAATCTTCATGATGCCAAGGAAGTATTATTTAACGTAGACCTAAAATCTTTCCGGCAGATGCGCATTGAAGATTACTTAAATCTAGCATAAATTAAAACTTAAGTTATCTGTAAAAGCTTGTTTTCTTATTATTGGTTAATTTAAATTTTAAAGACAAATTTTGGAGTAATTTGTTCACCAACATTTTCTTTCGTTTGATAATTATAGGTGGTTAAGGACCTTGGCAAATAGCCGAAGTCTAACTCATCAGATAAATTCATCAGTTCCTACAATTATTGAAGAAATAATATTACTTTTTTTTATTTTGTTTGAATTATTTGTTTCACTGTACATTGTGTTGCGTTTCTTTATGTCATTTTCTTTGTTTCTACCGGGACTTACTCTCTTTTAGCCTTCAGCGGTCGCACCCCAAATTGGAAAGCAAGTGGTCGCGTGGGTTACAATTGTAGTCCATTTCTTATTAACTATCTTTTAAATACAAATATTTTAGTTCAAATATAGACGATTAATGGTATCTTAAACCTGACAAGTTACAATATATTATCTTTATTTGAACATTGATTATTACAAATTCTAAGAAATACTACACAAAATTACATGTATTATGCCTTTAAAAAAATATTCTCAAATATATGCGAGTGGATGTTTGTTTTTGAAAATATGTTCTGTGCATTTGATATACTTTAATAGCATTAAGTATTATTACTTAATACTAATAAAGAAGTATGAATTACTAATAAAGATGTACTAAATAGAATTAACTACTCATAAAGAAGTACTCAGAAGCAATAATACTAATAAAGAAATACTTAATACTAATAAAGAAGTAGGAAGTATTACAAATATTAAATAAAACTGATTGACGAACTTGTTTCAACATTTTTGCCTCTATTGAGAATGTGTTTCAATGTCAACGATAAACACCTTGCACAAATGTTCTTAATGTTTTCCGGGCACTCCCACTAAACACAATTTACGCAGAACTCGAACTGTCAAGTGCTCCTGTTTCGTTGACGTCCTCAGATAGAAAAATGCCCCACGTTGCCCTGGTGACTGTTAATTCTCGGATTCCCCGTGGAAGTCTCCAGTGTGTTCTCATTACAGTCGACACAGTTTTTTCTCGATCCTTCTTTCATTTCTGATTTCGTAAGGGAAAAGCGAGATCCTTTAGAAATCTCCTCCTAACTGCTGTTCTTTGCATAAACATTCGAGCATTAATTGCAGCGATATTCAGGCTTAGGTAAGAAACTGAACCGCGAGTGGTTACACGGATTACTACTGTAATACAAGCGGTTTCTGGCGCTTATCGCTAGTGCAGCACTTATCACTTGAGTCATATTTCACTACAATACGATAGCTAGTGTCTTATATGAAAGATACTAAAATGTTCATGCCAAAAGTTTGTAAGGTCTTGCTGTAAAAAACGAATTAATAAGACTGGATTACAATAGTCATCCGGGCGACCACTGAAGGATTAACTGCAGTTTTTAGGTGAGATAAACAATACACAGTACTGTAGCTTTTATATTGAATTCTTTACAAGCAATTACTATTTTATGAAATTAAAGTTGTAAAATAAATATGCATTCAGAGCTTTGCTTAAACATGTCTGAAACTGTACCCACTTTTACTGTGTTTTTTACTCAACTGAAAGTTCCATATCAGAATTTCGACGCTTGACAAATGTTTACAAATACGGGTAAATCAAGAAACGAATACTCCTGCGTTGTTGTCATAAATATGCATACAGTTACAAATACTACTTCACAACTGAAAATAAATAAAAAATAATTGAAAATTGATAAGGAATATCAATAATTTTTTTCTTAATTCACCGACAGTTCCTGTTATCAGTAATGTGTTGTCTTTAGAAAAACTCCCCTCTATCCCATTTCCACTTCTATGAATAATATTAAATATTTATTAAGTAGGTTTTTAGGTTTTCACTTTCTCGACATACTACATGTGTAGTAAAGAGAAAGATTTGAAATCGTACTGCAAAATTCTTTGATTTTCGTAAAAAATTCCTATTGTCGAGCTCTGGTAACAAAAAAGTGGATAAATATTGTTCCTGGACTTTCTCTAGCAAGTTGTACAGTCAAATTTCATCTTTCATGGGTTCTTGCCAACGCAAATTCGATTGATGACAAAACGTCTGTCTGCATCAACACTAGGCTTAACCGTTCAGACGATTTTATCTAAAATTGATATTCTCCATTGATGTAAACTAACTCTAGACTCTGCAAGTTTAGAACAGATATTTTGATTTTGGGGGTTACTTTACTTGAAGCCTTAACATTTTCTCAAAATTAGCTTCACATGGTGTATGCCTCATTTTTGTTGAGATCTTTTAATTCAATTTATTCGGCATCTCTTTAAAACTACAATTTTGAAGATATTTTTCCTGAAAGAAATCTGTTGTTTAGTAGTGTACAATTTTTTCGAAAATGTCGTAATTTTCGAATAATTTGTGTTATTTTAAAAAAATGTTAATTTAATTTTTTCCTGTAGCAAATAATAAGGAATCATTTTTGGTTGGTACCATTTTGGGTAAACTTATTTTTGAAAATTGCAGAAAAATAACAGTTAAAAGTGGAATACAAATGATAGAGATTTGTCCTTAAATAAAAGTATTTTAAAAATAATATTTATTATAAATGTCACGTACATTTCTTCGAAAATTGAGTATTTTTCGTAATTACTGCTTGAAGTTATGAAATTTATTTTACAATTTTTGCAAATGTATGTACTCATTTTGCATGACAGACTACGAAGTCGTAAATGTTGACGGACACGCGAGGTGTTTACAGGAGGGCATACATTTGGGAGGATTTGTTAACGAAATTAAGACAGGAATTAATTATGTAATTTGTCAACTGCAACTAATATTAATTAACAGCAACCTATATAATATTTTTAGAAATAATTGTAAATTAAAAAAGTAACTTATTATTCTGTAAATCTAATTTGCACTAATTAGTTTACTACGACTGAATAATTACCTAAACCAAGCTAAAAACTAAACTAAAATATATAAACACTAGAAATATAAAATTTAAATTTACTATTTACCTCCACAATGTCTACCTGGACGATAGTACCTTCTTTCGCAAAAACATTCATCTAGACACATTGCCAGACTTCCAGAAATTATTCTGTGAAG
The DNA here is from genome assembly GCA_964035755.1 of Teleogryllus oceanicus. NCBI lineage: Eukaryota > Metazoa > Arthropoda > Insecta > Orthoptera > Gryllidae > Teleogryllus > Teleogryllus oceanicus. The sequence goes on along the minus strand of CAXIVR010000007.1, from coordinate 19,691,405 downwards.
TTCACACCATATCCAGACATTCTTATTTTTAAATTGAAATTGATAACTAGTGTTGCCAGAGAGCTGAAAAGTTAGTTTTAAAATATCGTTCTAACCAATATTGAATTTAATACATTTATATTTACAGAAATGGATTTATACTTTCTTCATATTCAGCAAAGAAAAAAATTATTTCTCCGCCAGAAATTAAATCAATAGTTAAAGAATTTAAAACTTGGAAAATCCCTGGTCTAGATAACGATTCCAAAAATTCAATCAAGGAGTTTGGGAATAAAACTATTGCAGCCCTCACATTCATTTATAACTCTGCACTCATACTTAGATATTTTCCAAATGAATGGAAAATAGCAATAATTTTGGCTTTTGACAAACCACATGAAAATACCCGTCTTCCCTCAAACTACGGACTGATTAGCCTGCATTCTTCCTTTTTAAAATTATTTGAAAATTAATACTCACTAGATTAAATAAATCCCTTTCTGCTAATAACGTTATTCGCAACACAGAATTCGGTTTCAAACCTAAACATGCCACAACACACGAAAATTACTTCGAATCATCAAACACATTGCAAACGACTTTAATAAAAAAGTTGTGGGTCTGCCCGCGTTAAGAGGAGAAAGTGGCGTTAATTTTAATCATATAGTCTCTGTTATTCTAAAATACTTTGTATAATGTGATAAATATATGGGAGATCTAATTTTCGTAATTTATGCTGTAGATCCAGATTACATTCTTTGTCGAAAGCTTTTCAAATATCTAAAAAAAATGTGCTCTTTAAATAATTATATAGGTTGCATCTAATTTTTTTTATTTTTTTTTATTTAATAGGTAATTATTACAGCCAAATTAGAAACTTGATGCAATGTGGCTAGGCCGAAGGCCTTTAAGCCATTACAACACCTACATTCTACCGCGTTCTAACCTTTCGCCTTCTGGTATTCACCCCAAATGGTCTCTCCATCGCCTCAAAGCCGCGGGAACGAGACCATAAGGTACGGCTGAGGGAAAAACCCCTGAAGGGGGAAAAACCTGCCGTCAGAAGCCGAGTACATGCTACTCTATCCGGTTTTTAGACTATTTATTTATTTGGCGCGGGCGTCAGGCATTCTCCTTCCAGTGTTTGGCCTCCACCGCACCTGAAAACAAACAGCACCACAGAAAATCGTCCGCACCAACGCCTCTGCCCTAACATTTCCGATTCCCACTTCCTTCGCCCCTAATGTGCTTTATTTTAACAGTTTTTTTTTTTATTTTAATTAATTTATTTTAATTTATTTAATTATTTTAATTTAATTTAATTTATTTAATTAATTTATTTTAATTTATTTTTAATTTAATTTTAATTTATTTAACTTATTTTAATTATTTTAAGTTAATATATATTTTTTATTGACTTATTTATCTACTTATACTTAACAATTGACTACAATTTATAACTTTTATTTTTTTGTACTGTTTACTAACCTAACATAACTTACTGACTAACTTAATTATTGTAGTTTATTGATTTATTACATATTTCTCTCCAGTCTAGGCTCTGCTCGTACTAACCACTGCTGTTTTCCCACTCCTTAATTTCAGTTTCTCTAGTGGTCCGAACCTTTCCGAGAAATGTTCCTAATTCTTTCATGAAGTTAGCTCTTTTATCCCCTAGAATGTTTTGGGCGAGCGTTACGTTCCTATGTTGGAAGTAGTAATTTCCTTTCCCATCCTTTTCTTCCCAAGTTTCGGTCGCACTGCAAATTAAAGGATATGGATCCAGTCTTCCCTATCACCGCAAAGCACACAGATGCCATTACCATTCGAGTCCTTTAATCTACGTTGCATCCACCCCCCGACCCTGAACCAAGCGTATCCCCCTCTTGCGTCCTTTTGCAGTGTGTTTACGTAACGTTCGCAACCCCATAACGGACTCGCGTGAATTTGCGCAACTAGCGAACGTTTTTCGGCCGTTGCTGCCAGGATCTCTGGCCTTTTAATATCCGCAAGTCTATCCGAAATTAACCGTTCTATGTCACGTGTTCCCCTATCTCCCACCATTTCCGGAGAAACGTCTCCCAGACCTGAACGTTCCAGTAGCAGTTTAATTTTATACGACCAGTAGCGTTGGTTGCTTCCCTGTAACTGCACCCGAAAACATCTATTTATAAGTGTGTCAGCCTGTTCACCTGCTAATTTAATCCAAAGTTTAATGGGTTTCATTTTAAAATCTTTCCAAATTCCTACACTACCGACCTCTCTTAGGACTCCGGCATTTGCTGCGAATCTAGAGACTCCGAGAATTAATTTGAAATAATCTGTTTCGACGCTTTCTAGTCGATCTATCCTATCCACACCCCAAATTTCTGCCCCATAATTCATTGCTGGGAGAACTAGCGATTTAAACATCGTCTCTCACACCTTTAAAGGCAATTCCGGAACCCTGCGCACTGCGCCAACGATTTCTTTGAGCGCAATTCTTCCTTTACTGTGCGCCGCCACTATGTGATTACTCCATCCCCCATTCATGGAAAATTTTGCCCCAAGATATGTAAATGTTTTTACCCGGTCAATCTCCTCCTGAGCGTAAAACCATTTCTCCTTGTTACCCCAGATAAATCCATTCTTGAAGACAACTACTTTGGTTTTTTGAATATTTACTTTTAATCCCCATGTTTCACTATACGTTTCTAGGATATTTAAACTTTTTTGTAAGCCGTCAATAGTCTCCGAACATAAAACTAAATCATCAGCATATAGTAGTCCGGGAATGTTCAGGCCCTCAATTTCCGGCGCAGATGTATCCGCATCCTGTAACCACGTCAATAAATCGTTTATAAACAAGATAAACAATAGCGGTAGAGAGGACAGCCCTGTCTTACTCCTACTGTCGATTTTATTTTTCGCGTTGTACTTCCATCACCGCACCTGACACAGAAATTTACGTCTTCGTATATGCTCTGCAACACTTTTAAAACTTTACGTGAGACTCCTAGCTCATTAAGTTTTTGCCATAAAGCTTTCCTATTGATAGAGTCAAAAGCCATTTCGAAATCTACAAAACTGCAATATAAGTGGCCCCGTTTACGCGCAAGCGCCTTCTTTACTAGGGTATCTAACACAAAGATATTGTCGGTAGTCGCGAAGCCTCTCCTAAAGCCTGCTTGCAATTCTGATATTTTACTGTGCTTTTCCGCCCATTCACTCAGTCGCCCGTTGAGTATTTTACAAAATAGTTTGCTCAGCGCTGGTAAAAGACTAATTCCGCGATAATTTTGTGGGCAATTCGTATTACCTTTATTCTTAAAGACTGGTTGGAGGATCGCTGTACTCCCCGTTTCTGGATACGATCCAGAATCAACTATTGCATTAAATAAATTTAGAATACTCTCTGGGTCTATGTGCCACAATTCCGAAATAAATTGTGTCGGAATGCCGTCCGCGCCGCCTGCCTTCTTATTATTCATGGCTAGCATAGCCCTATTCACTTCATTCCAGGTTATCGGTTCGTCTAATTCAGGGACATCCCGGTCCGTGATAATATCTATCCCTGTTTCAATATTCGCTATTTCGAGCGCCCGTGAAAAGTACTGCTCCCACGCGTCTGATGAAATTGCATTACTTACATTTCTTTTATTACGCAGTGATCTTATAACGTCCCAAATTGAATTATTATGATTGTTTCTTAAAATTGCCTCTATTCTTGCTGTCTCACTATCCTGCCAAGATTTCTTCGATTTCTTAATTGTGGCCTCGTATTGCCTACGTAGTAACAAGTAACTATTTCTCGCTTCCGCAGTTCCACTGTTTCTGAACATTCTTAAGGCTACTATTGCTTCACGTCTGCTCACCCGACACTCCTCGCTAAACCATCCTTGGGTCAGTACCCTTCCTCCTCTCCCCACATTCGCATGCCCTCCCTGCGCGAAAGAGTCTCCTTCTAAATTCTTAGCTTGCCTTTCCGGTGACCGCTCCTCGTGCCCACCCTACCGAGTTAAGAATAGCCTCTGCAAATTCCTGTCGCTTTTCCTCTTTCCATACAAACCGTCGGCATCTAATTTCCGTAATTCATACAGTAGGTTCAGATTACATTCTTTGTCGAAAGCTTTTTAAATATCTAAAAAAATAAAATGTGCTCATTAAATAATTATTTAGGCTGCAATTAATTAATATTAGTTGCAGTTAACAAATAACAGAATTAATAAGAAAGTATTCGCCATGCGAATACGACAAAAGAATCGTTCATTAACGCTTGGTCAACAGCCCGCTGGCAACAACTGTCACCGCCGTGTCGCGTTATTAATTGCTAATTTATTAAGGCTAAAATATGCGTGTTTTTTTTAATTTGTTGCGTCTTACAACTTGACGCAACGCGTCTCCAAACCCCTTAAATGGCGTTGAGCGCTTTGCGCTAGGGAGTGATCCTCCATTATCTTTAAGTCATGTCACGTCACGTCACGTCCCAGTCAATTGTCAAGAGAACCGTCAGGTAGCATCTCCGCGTACGCGCCTCTTACTACGCGCTCCTGCGTCACTACCCAGCGGCCAGAAATGGGAAGGAATAAGGGATGGGTAGGGTTTTGGACACTTCACAGGCGTTGGTATAGCCCTTGTGAAGCAGCCAAACTCGTTTTGTTGGAACAAATTTCACATGAGATTCGACGGGAATCGAACCCGGACCTCAGTGGTGGAAGGCTAGCGACTTCGCTATGTGCCACGAGCGCGGCGTTTTGGTGCCGATATTGTGTTCATATATCAGCTATATAAAATTAATTTTCGCATCATTGTTCTACGTTTTGTAATGAGTTTCAGAAGTGATGACTGAGAAATGTTACATGCAGCAACTCAATTATATCACATGTCCCTTACTATGTGCGAGAAAGTTCGTGCTCTTCTAGCACCGGTTTTTTATTTTAAAAGTAGTGGTGCAAAAAATAGCCGTACATTCTGCGACATAGTCAATGGCTATGTAATATAATATGATAATTCAACTACCATTTGAAAAATTCTTAAACAAACGAAGTGTGAAAATACGTATTTTTTTAAATTCAGATGCTTAAACGAAACCAGCATTCTGACATTGAATTCAGTATATTCACGTTCTACGTAAATGTATCAACGATACACGATGCGTAGTTTAGTCGTAAATAAAATTATTAGTTTATATTACAGCGAAAGAAAAGGCAGCAGCCATTATCGCCTTGTTTTCAGGACTGCGTTACAACAATGGGTTACAAGCAAAAATGGCCGCCCATTCGTATGAATACACATTTCCAATTATCATTGTCGATACCACTAACAAGAAAAGGAAAATGGAGAGAAAATTTGATAATTAAATACAATTCTTTTATATTATGAAAAATAACATAAGAATGATATCCACCAGCTGTGGACGTGGTAAAATATTATGATTTGGACAGTAATTCCTATCTCCCTAATTTGTGATCTCATTTGAAAGCAATGCAAATGAGTATCACAAATTTACTAAAATTGAAGATACATTTACATTTGTTTGAACATGTGAATGGCAAGATTGATTCTATGTATAACATATAAAAGAACGGTTTTGATTGATAAAATAACACACAGTAAATGATACATTAAAAGGCGAACTGTTACACATAAAATATTAAACTATTACATATTAGAAAATAAAAGATTGATGTCCCCGTAGGATTTTGAGTTGGTAAAGTAACACATAATAAATAAAACATTAAATGACAAATTGTACACATGAAGTATCAAATTGTGACACGTACAAAACACATTGTAAAATATTTGAACTCCTTGGAGAATGCCAGTTGCTTTGTATGCAGTGCGTAACGCAACGTCGAGTCGAAGAGTTCCTCATGAAAAATCAACAGATGAGAACTGCTACATACAGCTTAGTAATTGCAATCTACGGAAATTGTAGTCAATGCACAAATGTCCTCTCAAATTGAACATGGCGAAGACTAGAATAATTACGTGCGTCCGCTTAGCAACACCGTACTTATTTATTTATTTATTTTACGTCAAAAAACAGTTAAAAACTGCGTATGACGTGCTATGGGGAAAAGTGAATTGTGTGCACATTTTCAAAATTCTGTGATCCCTACACTAAGTCATATACTACTTAAATTTTGAATTTTTGAATGGGAGAAAAAAACAAAAACTCCCATGTAATAAAATCTATTTTCAAGGATAAACAAGACAAGATAAACACCGTCCGCACCGAGAGCGTTTTCTACACGACTCACGCGGCCAGACTCAGTTAGGTATTGTGATCCAAATAATGTAAGATACCGGTAAAGATATACATCTTACACTGTGTATTTGACATCACTCGATTGCACTTGCAATTTTATAACATGGATATCCACGGATTGAACTACAGCGAACTTACGTGCGTGAACTGCCTCTCCTCGAGTAACCGTCCAGCACTTCCGCCCGATTGTTGAAGGCCCCGAGTTGCCCGGAAGAGAATACTCTTCACCGGCGTCAAGGCAAAGTGGGGGAAACTTCGCTTTATCCAACAATTACTCGGGTTTTACATTCATGACTTTTCATCCCCAGATCTTATTAAGCAAAGCGAATTAAGCTATTCTATGCTCATAATCTATTCTCCTCAGAGGCAAGATACAATATGACTTAAAAAGTATTTAAAAACAGGATTCATTGTTTTGCAATGTAGAAGCAACTAGTCAATAACAAAACTGTTTCTTAAAGAGGAGAGAACTTTTTCTTCTGAAGAAACGTTTTATTCTGAATATTCACACGAATAAATATTAACAACACTTTTGATAAAATATTGGGGTATGAAATTTTTCAAACATGAACACACATTATTCAATTTCATGTTGCAAGCAAATCATTCTAGTTAGAAGTACTTTCGCACGAAGTGAAAAGGCAGAGAGCTAGAAAGTCTTCTGAGTTAATGTTTACAGTAAATGTGTAGCATCTTTCCTCCGAAAATGTAGCAGAGGAAAGCGTGCTCATCTAATACAAGCGAAACGAGACGTCTCAGAAGTGACGCGATTAGAACTGTCAGAACTGAGTTTGAGTTACGACCACTCAAGGAGGTTACACTTCATATTTATGTTGTGAACAGAAACCAATCTACGTCGTTAAGAAGCGCCTGCACGAAAGGCAGCTAAAGCTTTTCCCGCCTTCATATGTCGGATTTGCGGTGGTGAGGGGGGAGTGGGGAACGGCGAGGGAGGGACGTGAAAGACGCGGAGGGACGTGATGGGAAGTTCATGAAGGGGCGGATGGGAGGACATGACAGGAGATACGTGCCTTGGCGAGGAAGGACGAGTCGTAAGGGTCGCGAGGTTAGAGACGTGACGGGGTGGCCTGATCGGGAGAAGGAGGGGAAAGGCGTTGCGTTTACGAGCGTGGCAGGGAAGGGGCGTGGGCGAGCGCGCGAGCTGTAAATCCGGTCCGGATGAGCTGTCGGCCGCGTGAGTAACGGCGGCGAGACGAAACTTCGATCCCCGCGACGTGCGTCGCTCGCCTGCGGGACGTGGGCGCGGGTCTTGGGCGCTGTTGCTCCTTCGGAGGCCTTTAGTCACCTTCTCCCTCTTCTTCTGTTAAAGCGAACGGATTAATCGGCTGAAACTGGCTTCTCCAGCGCGTACGTCAATGTTAAAACTAGTACTACAACAACACGTACTTTGTCGCATTAGTGAAGGTTACGTAACATTGTAATAAAGCAATTTTCCCTCCTCTTCTCAGCTGCCATATGTAAAACGCATTACGAATCGTAACAGATTAGGTGCAGAAACGTCTTAATACTAGTATTAATAATAATAATAATAATAATAATAATAATAATAATAATAATAATAATACAGAAACACCAATTTAAGAATTCACACGAGGCAATCACTCGTATGCAATGTCTCTGCAGCGCCGTACAATACGAAGAGCGGTAGCTCAGTGCAGTGATCTTTCCTTCCTCTTCCTTGTCCTATCCTCTCCTCACACACACACACACACTAACATGCACTACACTACCACATATTCCGGGAGACCGGTTGAGAGCTTACAGCTTGACCAGACTGAGGCGGTGCCCCGCTGGTGGGAGTGTCCTGGTTAGAGGGAAACCCCGGTAGCCGACGGATCTCGCCATCCACCGGGAGAAGATCACAGCCATCTTCCGAGGAAAGAACATACACTAGACTTACGGGACTAATGACCTAAGCTGTTGACGCGCCTGGAATCTCTAACCAACCAACCATACGAGGCAATCCATACGCGGTAAATTATCGCCCAACAGTGAAAATTTGAAACTCAAAATTCCCTGAATTTCAAACTGCCGTGTCGCGACGTAACTCGAGGAAGAATTGCAAAAGCAGCCGGGGGCGCTGACCAGGGGGGACCACGACAGCGACTGCGGTCGGAGGAGCACCGACAGAGGGGCAGCTTCCTCTCTCCCCACCGCCCCAGACACCCCGGAGTAGAGCGCTATTCTTTTTTGTTTTTTAACGTGACCGATGACATTAGATCATTTTTACACTTCCCGCCGTATAAAATGAGTCTTTTTAATTAATTCACGAACTTCCTTCTCAACGGGACTCATGGCTTCAGACATGTGCTTATCACTGTTGTTAAGATTCTTTTATAAGGCAGGAGGTGTAAAAATGACCTAATGTCATCGACCACGTTATAAAAACCTAAGTAAACAAGATTCCTCCTCCGAATGGGTAAATACAGTGCGACTATTTTATTATACTTGTTTTTTTTTTTAATGTGGCATCTCAAGGCCACGCGCGAAAGAGGGAGAGGGAAGACAGACTCCGATGGGGAGCTGCAACGTCACTTCGGCTCCGTCTTTTACGGCTCCCTATTGGAGTTTACCTTCCCTCTTATGCTTTTGCACGTGACCTGGCGATGCCACGTTAAAAAATCCACGATTAATTGCACTGCGTTGGTGGAAAAGTCTTCCCGGCCGACGGACCCTCACTCCCCGGGGAACGCTGCGTTTCAAGGCCTCGCCCTGCAAAAGGCACGCTTTGCAGTCTTGTCGAATGATCGGTTTGTGATGGCTCGCTCGAAGATCACTCTCAAACAGGAAGTGCGTGTGTAGGACATACGTAAAATGTGCCCACCGTTATGTGCATCGTATCCTAGAGCCATTTTTCCAAAAGGTGACAAATGAAGAGCGTATACACGACCGGACTCCGCAACCGCACATACTGATTCGGTTCTTCAGGTGCTATGCTCAGCCATTTATGGAGACAGAATAATGACATATGACTGTGGCGTGCACGCTCTTCTGATCTGCCTTCTTGCAATTTTTTTTTTTTTGGAGGGGGGGATTTATGAAAGTTCGCATATATGCGACAAATATCCACACGGAAGAACAATTATGGCACAATATACAGGAATACATGTCTGCAATATCACGTTACTCGTGAACCAGAACTTATTTAGATGTCAAGAAAGTACCAGAGCCGCGGTGAGCAGTTCCAGCATATACCATAACGAGAGTACAATTTAAACTTTCCCGTAGCGGAAAGCCTCCTTCCCTCTTCGGCAGTTCTACCGACCGCCCTGTCTCGATTTCCCCCACATCCGCGGCCTCGTTCGCCGAGGCCAAATCCCCGCGTGACCGGCACATTTATAAAATGGTCGCGCTGTATAGGGTTGCCCAGAGCGGAGGCAGCGCCCGTTTCCTCACAAACCGAGTAGTGAGTGATGCGAAAAGTTGGTGTTGAATGGGTGACAGACGGAGCTTTGAACTTGCGTCGACGTCTGGTGGATTTGATGTCTGCGCTAACGTGTTAGGGACATCTTTGTGGTGTAACGGCGACATGACATGTTCTTAGTAAATTGAAGATTTAAATATTGAGTAATATTGAAAAGTAAATCGTAAATGTGTGTCCTAAAATGTTTGCTTTTAATACAATTTTGGGAGATTTTCATATAAAAAGTAGAATTTAGAAATTGCCAAAGTTAATTTTTATTTTCTTACACTTACTAGCGAAAAACAGAACTTATTATAATCGTGCGCCGAAAGACAGCAATTTTTCTACACAAAAACTCTTATTACCGGGCCCTGGTAATGAAAGAGTGAATAAACTAGTTTCTAAACAAAAAACTCTAACATGTTCTGTTGCCAGAATCTGTGTTTTGTTCATCCTTCATACCGAAAAATCGATTGATGGCAAAACGTGTGTCTGCCTGTTTGTCTGTGCACAACGCAAGCGCATAAACTGTTCAGCCGATTTCCTCCAAAATTAATATTCCTCAATCATTCTAGCTGATGTCACGACCCCTAGAATTTAAAACCGACATTTTAATTTTGGGGGATACATTATATGAAACTCCTAGGACATTTTCATAACTTAAAAAAAAAGTGATGTCAAATTTTTTTATTAAATTTTGTTGTGGAATATTGGAAACGACGTTGAAGAGAATAGTGCAGATCTCATTTTCATTGAAATCCCTAATTTTTTTAAATAGAAACAAAAAAATTTAAAACTACAAAATTGAAGCTAGAGATTTTTGCCTCTGACCAAGTCTGTGGTACTAAATTAGTCTTTAAAAAAGTCATTAAAATGTTTTGAAAAAACGAGTAGTTTCTGTAATTTACGCTTGCAATTTACGATTTTTTTTCTCGAAACACCGCTCCAATGTTTTCTTTAAATTTTCTCTAATATGTTATAATGGACGGTAAGAAATACGATGCTATCCTATTTTTGATATTATTCGTTTTTTTTCGAAAATTTATTTATTTAGTCAAAAACAGTCAAAAAGTGTATGTGACATATGGGGGAGAAAATCATCTGCGCACACTTTCTTGAGTTTCAGAATCCCTTCCCAACAATTTAACTATTAACAGTTGAAGGATAAAAATAATATAAAATAATAATAACAATAATAATAATAATAATAATAATACATTTTTAAAAGAGATTAACATTTCAAAACTAGATATTTTGTTGCCGAATTATCGAAAATTTATTTTTAAGAGTAGCGGAACGATCACATTTGATTTTTTTGTATTGTTAACAAAATAGAAACTCACCCTACGTTCTACTACCACTACAAGCAAAACGAAAGTTCAACAAAACGTGCGCATAGTGAAGCTACATTTACGTCCAGAAGCAAATCAAGGGGCCATCTCAGCATTTGCTCAATGGATCAGGGACACTGGCAAAACCCGATCGAGATGGGGGTCATTGACCGGAAGCTGAAGTACATTATTTGTTACAGGCATATTGAGTCTTTTTTAAATTGTAAATGCAAATGTAAACAATTCATTATACTAAATCTGGTTTTGTTAAAGTAAACATTATTTTTCTTTTGACGATCAGTATAGTCTCTAACTTATAGAAACAGTTTTACAACAGAAAAGATTTTACTTTTAACTTAAATTTGTGTACCAATTTTAATTGTTTAATTTCATCTGGAAATGCGTTGTTAAGTGACGTACATGTACTGTATGTGGATTTCTTGTAGTGAGCTGTTGATACTGACACTTGATGAACATGATTTCTACGTCGAGTGTTGTAACTCTAAATATCAGTATTACATGAAAATAATTGAAAAAAATCCAAACTAGAAAAATTAAGATAGATTTTTTGCCTTGGACAAAGTGTGTTGTTAAAAATTAGATCTTAAAAAAAAGGTCATGTTGAATTGTTTGACAAAACAAGTAGTTTTTGCGTAATTTCTGCTTGTAGTTAATGAGATACATGCATGTTAAACACCAGCTATGGACCATGAGAGAAATTAAATGAATGATATGATTAATAATTAATTTAAATTATAATTTACTATTGAAAAAGCCAACATGAATTATATTTTTACTTTCTCGTTTTTTTCTTTTAACTCAATTTCTATTCTCAGTGTATTGATGTATTTCTTTTTAAGCAATCCGCAAAGCTTAATTGAAATTTCCGCAACAATGCCGCATCGATATTTGAGAAACTCACTGTTGTTGAACGTCGAGGTGGTGACAGTGATAAGATATAACTGTTTTATTTAGTCCAGCTGGTGTTTCAAAATAAACCTTTCAGAAATGGTTCGAAACCTATTTGATAATCCATATTTTTTGCTGCTGAGAATAGCATGATTTGTACAGCGAACTCCTAGAACTTCCCTTTCGCGATGAACGTCACTGCAGTTTTTTATAAATTACTCCTCAGACTTCTCGGTGAGTTAAGCTACATTTAATTAAGTTACATTTGATTCATAAAAACATTTACTGCGATTGTATAAAAGAAGAAGATACGTACAATAACTTCAATACCTTAAGAAAACCCATGCCCGCGGAAGTTTTCCCATAAGAGCCTGAACTAATTTAAACTTATTTTATTAAAAAAGATGCTGCTGAGGCATTCGTCTAATATTGAACGGAGACACCACGGAAAACTACCGATCAGAGCAGCCGACCTCTTGAATTCTCCCCCAGGCAGCGGCTAGCGTTATAGCTTGTCTCAAACGTGATCTGGGCTGTCGGGTGACGCCGCGACGAAGGCTGGGCTGCCAGCCAACCCATCCTTCAACGCGGCGTCACCCGGTCAGCCCAGATCATGACTCTGGCCGCGGAAGCCTACGATACCACTTGTCTCAAACGTTTTTCCTCCGCCGGAACTAGTGCTAGGGCCTCCCGGCCAGAGTCACTGCAGTGGCAACAGGTGTGCCCTGAGAGACCTCAGGCGGTAGAAGCTCATGTGTTCTGAGGTCGTAAACTGCAACTGAATTATTAGATCGTCGCTGTTTAAATATTCATGAAAGGTAGAATTATATACATGAGGTCCTCATTTATCATGTGTCATGCAGAAAATTTCATCCCACAGTTGAAGCGCTCTCGGGACACTTTCATTTTTTCGGTTTCTGGAATCTGACGGCAGGCTGCGCTTTCCTCAGCCGCTGAGGGTTCGTCTCATCGAGAAGGCTTTTCATCAACTTGGTCATCTTCGGAGTCATGCCCCGAATTTCACATATTAGATCTTTAAATAATAATTTAATGCATACGTTTCCTAATATTAGTGATTTTCGCATAACGAGAGAGTTATAATGTTCGCATATTTTCACTGTTGGGTGAAGTGTTAATAGGATAGAAGAGTAATACAAAAGTCTTGGAATAAATGTTCAATTGTAGGAATTCTGATTTGATGTTGTTGATGTTCTTATAAGAAGAAATAAAAGAGGTCATCTTCGTCAACATGCTGACGAAGATGACCTCTTTTACTTCTTCTTATAAATGTTGAAATTTGTAGAGCATGCAGAGAGGTTGCAATTGAACACTTTTCCCTATTTAGTGGAAAACGTCATATATAGGAGTTCGCCATATGGCACTTGCTTCAGGTTGTTAGGGGAAAAGCGCAATCTCAGATGATCGGCACATTCATGAAATATCCTTGAATACATGACAACGTAACGTGCTTAAATTACCGTGCATTGGAAATTGCATGAAAATGAGAGGCATATGTCTATGTGCTACAACGTTATCTAAAATTTCCCACTATATGTTAATTGTTAAAAAGTAACCATTTTCGACTCTCTACATACCGTACAAGTTTCTAGCATTTATTGCGATACCTGTATAATTATATTAAGTGAAGTTATCAATACCATTAGACAGTACATGATGTTGCTGTTTCATTAAATTACTGTGTAGCAGCACCAGCTCTCTCTGTTATTTTTTATTTTCTCGCTCGTTTTTACCTAAGCTGATGAATATTGTTTACATTTTCGATAAATTATTATTGATTTGTTTATAATGTTGACGTTTAGAAAGTTGTCACACACGTTCTAGAACTCACTGTGTGTTTATATATCAAATTCAAACCTGTCCAAATGTTAATTCCTATCTTTGCTATATAGTTTCAGATGTTTTTTGTTTGTGTTTCGAAATCCATTTACTTTTAAAGATTTTCAGACCTTTTTTATTAAAAATGATATTAAAATTGACGTATTCCACCCAGGTATTGAAGAAAACTCGGACTGTTGAATTTACTTTAAAATTAAATTAGAACGCAATGAAAAAATACGATTTGTGATAACAATACCTTCACAAGCACTGCTTTGTGTTGTTTGAAGGCTGCACTATTCTGTGAAAACTGACGCAAAACCGTGTCGCGGAGCAACGAAGTTACACTGTCAGATGTGTTCATAGCATGCGAGAAAGACGTGTTTGCTTTGTACGCAATAATATAATGGATACCAGACATGCAATCTCTTTTATTCTGGGGTTGCATTTTACGCAATGGAATAAATATAGGACGATTGGATGTTTTGTCTCCAAATATCTACGAAGCCTGTTTTTATTTCCCTTTTCCCTCGTGGAACACACTGGCTTCTGACTGTACTCCGGGATAGGCGTTGTGCAAAGCTGCCGGCTATGAGATGTGAAAGTCCTTTGTGGACACTCATGTGACAGATTTGTTATTTTTCATACCAATGCCGGTGGCAATATTAAAAGGCTCTGTTTTCAGGATGTTCTATAAATGTTCTGACGTATTGAGACAGTTTCTAAAAGTCCTGTTCTCTACACTAGAGAGTTCTCTACACTGTTCTTTCACAAAATAATAACCTTCTATGTCACAATATTTATATACTGTTTTCAAGGTACACTGCTTATATTTCAGAGACGTTCAAAGTAGGATTTAGAGAAAGTTTGTCATGAAGGCATGAATCAGAACGAAGATATCAAGGGATGTAATTACAAATTACATTAATTATACCTCAAGAAAACAATGTTGACAATTGAAAGTAAGTAGTAATAATTACACTGGGCATTTTAGAGGATGTATATTCTAACTTGTTTTCTACTTAATAAATTGGTTGTTATTTTAATAGAAAAATAATTGTTTTGCTGTATTTTTTCATTATAGTATTTTGCTTTATCATCTTCACTTTCACAGTAATATTTCACCAACATTACCATAAATATCTGCCACAAAATGTAAAAAAATACGTTCCAAATGCTTTGTATTCAACATCAAAAATCGCTTTATTCAGTCCTTCCAGAACATGCGTACTCTAAGGGCTACAATTCTCTACATAAAGCAGCATTTGTGGGTAACGATGGGAATCTTTCTAATCAGTTTAACTTTTACAGTCCGCAACTTCCCCTCGCATAT
This sequence comes from Teleogryllus oceanicus, assembly GCA_964035755.1. Taxonomy (NCBI): domain Eukaryota; kingdom Metazoa; phylum Arthropoda; class Insecta; order Orthoptera; family Gryllidae; genus Teleogryllus; species Teleogryllus oceanicus. The sequence continues at coordinate 19,676,343 of CAXIVR010000007.1, read as the reverse complement.
TAGCAACACCCCTAACGCGAACTTCTCGCCTCCGCTTGCGATCGCATCGTGCAGATGAACCTGCATGGAATGACGCGTTCACTCACCCGGGCCGCGACGCTCCGTCCCCTGAAAGCTCTTCCTCCAACCCCAAACGCCAAAGCGCGTCGTAAACCGCCGCCAGGAACCATCGGGGGCGTTGGCAGTCGCCAACAGACGCCGCGGAGGGGGGGGGGGCAGTGGCGAGCGATTGAAGACGTCCTCGATGCTTCACACCCGATTTTGCGACCGGCCCGGCGGGGCCCCGCAACGCCATCAAGGGTCGCCCTCGTAAATCGGCCTCGTTTGTGTAGCCCATTTAAAGCTCGTCGTGCGTCTTCATTACCGGATTAAGCGTCTGAAGTGCGTTGCATATGTATGAGAATCCTTCCTGAATAATAGATGAGCGACGTAGAGCAAGAAATTCGTAGAAATGGAAAATAAGGCCCCGGCAAAGAAGCCTCACTGGACTGCGATCTGCGTCAAGGGGATCGGGAGGGCGCGAGTGGGGACAACAAGCGCTTTCGTGTCCATTTGCACCGGAGGCGCCGGCGTTTGATGAATAATTTAGACGCTGCGACGAAACAGCGCGAGATTTCCTGCGTGCCGTACCGAGCAAACAGAGAGAGTGTACGTGCCGCATGATCTTCCTTCCAAAGAATATTCTCAATTCAATGCCTTCTTCTTCTTCTTCTTCTTCTTCTTCTTCTTCTTCTTTTATTATTATTATTATTATTATTATTATTATTATTATTATTATTATTATTATTATTTTCTTCTCTCCTCCTCCTCTCCTCCTCCTACTCCTTCTTCTTCTTCTTCTTCTTCTTCTTTTACCTTCTCGAAAATTACTTACGTTGTGTTGAGAAAGTATTGTAAAACTGGGTCAAAGCAACGAATTTTCGATATAAAAACTTGTTTAACTAATTAAATTGCTAATTAAAACAACTCCTTCTAAACAACTAATAACTCGATGAGAGTTCAAGAAAAGTGACCAGCATACATTCTTTCTTTATTTCTACATACGAGAAAAAATTAATATACAAAATTATGAAAATTTAAAAAAATGTTAAAAAACACTGTTTCAGGCAAATTACACAAAAACCACTTTTCCAAAAATTGAACATGATCTTATTTGAAAATCTATTTCAGTGAACTAGTTACATAAAAATACTTCTATTTTAAATTTTGTAATATTAGGAAAACACCGAAAACATTTTTAATTTTGCAATTTTCAAAATAATCAGGGATTTACACGAACATGAGACTTACGCCATTTCTTTAAGCTGAAGAAAAGTGTAATACAAACATTTAGATCCATTTTTAAGAAAATTTTGAAAAGAGAGAAAAGTTTGGCCGTCATCCATTGTTGGTATCGAGAGTCCACAAAACAGAGACTGACAACACAATGTGTTAGAGGAAGTAACAAAACTCTTGAAATGTAGGGAGAGTTCTGTAACGGATTCATGTATTCCCTACCTAGCAACAAAGCGTACTTTCTAGAAGACCCTAAAACAGAACGCTTTGAGAGTTCGCTTAGACTAAATCGAAAAGATTTTGAGCCTTCAATTGTGGAGTTGTAATTGATTTTTTTTAAATAACCATCGTCCAAAAACAATTTTTCAGGAGAGCGAAAAATGTTCCATGACAAAATTGGTAGACTTTCGAAGCATGAAAATTGTTGTGCACTTTCTCTAGCAATTGTAAATACTGATGAACGCCTGAGTGTAGTTCAAGCTTGAACTGTTTTGTGGAAATTATAGGATAAAGTGGGGTGTGTATGGACTATGTTTTTTTTAAAAAAACATTCAGAAATTTGTAAATCAAAATTATTTATTTAAGGCAGTAATTTTACTGGCTTTGATAGGGTTTAGTGGACGTTGTGAAATGTACAGCCGAGAGAATTACAAAGAACTCTGAACCTTCTTTGTGTTTCTAATGCACATTGTCGCCCAAGGCCCTGTATATGTGTGGCAAACTTTTACGTGTGTATTCTCAGAAGACACATCTAACATCCCGGCACCTTTGAGCTTCGTACCGGGAGCGGGAGCTCAGTGCATCAACTGATACCACTGCAGCCTGACCGGGAGGCCTAGTTCGAGTCCTGACGACGGCAGCTTTTCCGACACTATTTTTCAGCTAGGTCGAATTCAGTCGCTGCGTGGAGGACAATTCTAGCGTCCGGCTGCTCTGATAGGTAGTTTTCCGTGGTTTCTCCGATCAACACCAGGCGAATGCCGGAGCAGTACCTACCAAACGGGCCACCGACCACGCGCGCAATCTCTCCTTCCTCTTCCTTGTCCTATCCTCTCCCCTTACAGACACACTTACACTAATATTCACTATACTACCACATATTCCGGGAGACCGGTCGGGAGCTTAGAGCTAGTCCCGGCTGGGGGAGTGCCCCGGTGGTGGGAGAGTCCTGGTCAGGGGGAAACCCCGCTAGCCGACGGTAGGTCGGCGCCGGATCTCGCCATCCGGCGGGGGAAGTTCACCGCCATCTCCCGAGGAAAACATGCACTACACTAACGGGACTAATGACCGAAGCAGTAGACGCGCCCGGAAACAAGAAAAAATCAATCAATCATAAAAATGCAACATGCATTTAAGAGTACGCAATTTACAATCTCTAATTTAATTCTTGGCTTCTTCTTTCAAGTCCCTAGCACTTCTTGTTTTGAATAATCACTCCCCGAAAATGACATGAAAAACAGTGCTGTGTCTGTTGATGAAATTTAAAAGTTATTGACTGTACAGCAGACACATATAGACAGAGTGATCCTTCAACATCCGCCTCTGGGTTGGGAAGATTGCCCAAATGAGCGCCTTCGCGCCTGGGTGTAGGTCGCGTTGTCAATCGCCTGGGCATCGGGTTTCCGTTGTTAGTTTAGTTCAGTTAATGTCTTATTTTACGTGGCGAGGCTGGGGCAATCAGGCCCGCTCTTCCGTCTAACCACGCAAATTTCGCTACGCTCCTTTCACCACCTAGCGGAGAAAGGAGGTATTGTTTTGGGCGACGAAACAGGCGGATCTCAATGTTGCTCAGAAGCTTCTTTTAGGCTTGAGGATCTTTTACGTGCAGGAAATCTACTACACGGGACAGCCGGCTTTACTTCCCCTCCGAAGGAAGGCGTACGAAGGATTTGTTCCCCTAAAAGAAATCCACGGCTTCGATCGGGTTTGAACCCGCCAACTCGGGTACAACAGTCTGGTACGCTGACCGTTATACCATCGTATCCGATTTGGCCGAGGTTCGGCTGAGGTGACTTCGTGTCGCTCGCGTTCGCTTCGCCCTTCGGTCGTTTAGCGAATGTGATTTACGAGCTCGCCCTTCACACGTCACCGCCTCGCCACTTCGTTATAACGACGGTAACACACTCGTAACATGTGACCTGTTACATGAACGTGTTTTAAATTCTACTACCGTTTTACGCAAATTGAACGAGGCCGAACTGAGTGTGTTGTGCAATTTCTTGCATACAGTCTGTTGTATATTAAATGACGGAAATGGCAATTTTCCACTAGAACAATTTATTCATACAAAATCGAAATCCAAATCCAAAAGGCAGGTCACGTTCTTCAGAAAATGTAATTCATGCAAGTCGGCGTAGGCGGGGTGTTTCCAGTGGTCATTGTCCTAATCCGGTAGCGTAGCGTGATGACGTCATTTTCTTCCAATGGCAGGTGTACTCCAAATCGCTTCGACCCGTTCTCAACTCTCGACTCGTAGAGCGCCGCGCCTCGCTCGTACAGCGAAGTGGTTGAGGGGCGGACGCTTCTGTCGCCTCCTATTGGTGACGGAGGAGCAGCCGTGCCGTTGGCCGCTTTCAGCGAGTCGCGACCAGAGGCTCGCTGAATGGCCCCCTACGGCGGTAGGCGGCGCGACCGCAGCGCTCGTAGCGGCGTTTGTAGCTACTCTGGGCTTGAGGCGCTGCGGTGTTTCGTGGTTTAGAGCGATTTTCCTAAGGATGAGCCAAAGTGACAGCTAGTACCGGCAACATAACTGGAGGTTCTGTGGTCGTTGTGCCCATCAGCCCATTAGACTCCCCTTCTCGCATTCGTTCGTTTGCAGTTGGCTAACTTGTAAATAGCTTCGACACTTCCTTTTGTGGTGTCCTTGTCCGACAAAAATATAGTGCGCTGCGAGAAGTAATTGATATTAGGAAGTGCAGTGCAATGTGATCTTCTGTAAAAATTCTTTTTTCTTTATATATTACACTGAATTTACTTTTTGTGTGATAAATATTTTCTTTATTTTAAAACCGAGACTTGAATGCGAGATGCGTACCGGTGCACGTGTTTCCAGCTTAAAATAATTTTTCTTTCTATTTACATTCGTGGCAGTTTTCTATTACTGATTGTGAGAGCATGTTCAGAGATTTTCCACATACGAAATTAAATTTAAATATTTCCCGGACTCGCGTACGTGCACATACCTTGGTGAAACTCTTAGACTTCTTCATAGGGATATTTTCACAGGAGCCATAAGCACTTTACGAAGGGGCGTGGCTGAGCAGCTGTCGCGACGGAGGGACACTTCTCTGAATTACAAGTGATGTTCACTTGTTTTCACGAACTGTCACTTTGGCTCATCCTTAGGAAAGTCGTTCTAAACCGTCGTGCGAATGCCACACAGACGCTTTGCTGATAGGGTCTCTCTGCAACAGCTTAACGTTCCATCACTCGCAGGCCCCTTCGTAACACGAGTACTCGCGCGTTGGACTCTGCCATACACCCATTATGAAGTTTATTTTCATTATTAGCATCATTAACACATTTTTCTTATTAATCTGTGCTCATAGATTGATTGATTGCGTTTTTCGTGTTTCCGGGCGCGTCAACTGCTTTGGTCATTATTCCCGTTAGTATAGTGCATGTTTTTTTCGCGGGAGATGGCGGTGATCTTCCCCCGCTGGATGATGAGATCCGGCGCCGACCTACCGTCGGCTAGTGGGGTTACCGTCGGCTAGTGGGGTTTCCCCCTAACCAGGACTCTTCCACCAACGGGACACCGCCCCAGCCGGGACTAGCTGTAAGCTCCCGACCGGTCTCCCGTAATATGTGGTAGTGTAGTGCATGTTCGTGTAAGTGTGTGTGTGTAAAGGGAGAGCATAGAACAAGGAAGAGCAAGGACAGATCGCGCGCGGTCCGTGGCCTGTTTGGTAGGGTACTGCTCCGGCATTCACCTGGTGTTGATCGGAGAAACCACGGAAAACTACCGATCAGAGCAGCCGCCCGCTAGAATTCTCCTCCCCACAGCGACTGAATTCGACCTAGCTGAAAAGCTAGTGTCGAAAATCCTACCGCCGTGGGGAGTGGGAACCTAGGACCTCCTGGTCAGAGGCGCTGCAGTGACATCAGTTGAGGCACAGAGCTACCACTCCCGGTTCTGTGCTCATAATATAATTGAATACACCATGGAAAGAAACGTAAATAATTAATTAGAAATCATATTGAAGTTTTTATTATATTTCAGTCACTAGCATGCCCATCCGTAGCACGTTGGACTACGTCCAACGCCCGCATTATTTAGTTTCCTACATCTTTAAATGTTTACGTTTTGTCACAGTAACGAAGAGAAACGCACAAACACAACATTTGACATATTAAAAACTCTCATATTACAGAAAAAATATCATTTTAATCAAGTATGCAAAAACACCGTTCCATACGTCAGTTTTCGTATGTTGGATTCTACCAAACAGCACAGCCAGTTTACTTCAGGGTATGGTGACACAGTGCATAAAAGAGATAAGAACTTTATCGACACCTGATACAGTTAGAGGAATAGAAGCATTGTTTTTATAGGTAGAAGGCTAAAACTCTGACTCTATCCAACAGCGTGAATGACGGAGTGTTAAAACGCTGCCCTGGTCTCACCGCTCTTTCGTTCCTTCAGACCCTCACGTTATCCTTACTTCCAAGTTCTTCGGAGCACGAGCAAGTGTGTATTCCCTAAGTGAATGGCTTCTGATTCGTCGGCATAAAACGCGGCTTGATAGCGGCAGATCCTTCCAAACCCTTCGGTCACTTCTGAGCTGCAATTCAGAGCTCCGTCCCCTCTCTTCTCAGAAAAAAGCCAAGTGGTAGGCTTTTCGCGAATTTATTTATTGGGATATTTGGTCACCTTGCTTGGCAAGTGTATGTAGCTAACGGGATGAGCAATTGGAACATGATTGACTGAGCCGAGCCTCGCACTTCGTTTTAGAAATAGGCAAGTAGACTGCTGCAGGTTCTTGGTGGCAGTCGAAGAGGGATGAGTTAACGACATCTTTTTCCGCTAGGAGCACCAGGGAGCTGCCCCGCTTAAGCGTAAATAACCCTAGAGCTTCCGTCAGTGACGGAGGAGTGAAGGAATATCATTGGTCCCATATCACACATTTTTAGAGCCCAATGGTAATTCAATAGGGCTCCATTCGATACTTTCAGTTGTATATTTAAAGATTATCAAATAATGGAGAATGTCATTATTGCCTATTGATTGATAAGGTTTTGTTTAAATATTGGGTACTTCATTATTATATCATTTTCGTTGTGTAAGTAGAATGCAAATATTTTATTAGTGTATATTCTTGGTTTGGAGATTAAATTTGTCAAAATAGAAAGTGCGTTTTACTGTCTTGAGCGTTAGAAGTAAAGTTTCAAAGATATAGGGAAATGACTCGTCTTAATTTTATGTAACTACCACTCAATCTTAAATTTCCTGATTAGATAATTAAAGTAACATAACTTTAAAAAAGTGTAAAATAACTACTGCATTTGTCTTATAGCTTTCTCGCGTAAGAGTATAACGTGTATTGATCGTGCCACACGTCATATCGTCGTGCTCCTTTACGTCACTTCCGTTGCACTACGAAAATTAAGTATTTTGTACCGTTGTGTACTGAAGTAGACCTATTTGGACGTTCTGTTCACTTTTTGAGGGAATTCTATCCTCGTAACACGGGTTACCAAGCGTTTAAATAGTATTACGTAGCCATTACAAATAATATGAAAACGAGTGTGCTATTTTAGCGCCTCCTACAGTTCAAAATACATTAATTTTGTAAAAACATTTCAAAATTTATGCTGACAGACCCGCAACATTAATTTTTTTCAAAATCAGCATCAATACATATAAGCAAAGCAATGTGTACTGATTTAAGAAACAACAAAATGTAGGTCTTGAAACGTGATAGCAACTTCGAACACGCTGAGGTTAGATCTGGGAAGAGTACATTACACAGAGTGCGTATCCCGCAATCAGCAAAACAAACACCAGACCTGAATTTCTCTGACTTCTGCAGCCGCAATTACGCGACCCAGACTGTGCTGCATCTCCCGATGCAGAAATAAAGGACTACGAAGCACATGGAGAACATTCGCCGCAAAAGTGTGGGGGGGGGAGGCCTAGAGAGAGCCAACGGCGAAGGGAGAGTGAGAGTGAGAGTGAGAGTGAGAGTGAGAGAGGGAGAGGGGAGAGGGAGAGTGATGCAACGATCGTCGCCGGTGGCCGCGCCGGATTGCGACCAGCGGTCGCTGAGTAAATGTTTGACTTCCTCTTTCAAAGCCCGAACTCTCTCTTGGGCGAAAATATCTGTGAACAGATCCCGCAGGAGACACCCGAACGAGCGGAATGGAGCCTGCGTGATGGCTGAGGACGTACGGGAATTACGGAAATTATATATTGGGAGAAGCGAAATTTCTAAATGACGGATAATAAATGTACCATGTGATTTTGCAAGAGTAATCGAATTACATGAGCACGATTTTTTTACTTTCATTTTCTTTCCATTCATCTGAACGCAGATTCGATTTTACGTATATGTAGATATTAGGAACGAAAAGAAGAAGATAAAAGAGTCAGAAATATAGAGAAGATATATTTAGAAAGGTAATAAAAGATAGAGACCAGGACAAAAAGGGAAAATGGAAGAGAGGACAGAGAAATACAAGAACAAATAGAAGCCGATGATATAAGAACGGACGAGGAAAAACAGGCACAACGAAAATAAAGAGAACGATGTAAAAATAAACAGGAAAAGGAAATAACGTTAAAAAGAAAGAGAGAAGGTGCCAAGGAAAAGAAATAAAAAAGGAAAAGAGAGAAGAGGAAGGAAAAAAGGTGATAAAATATGGTAACAAAAGAGAGAGGCAGGAGGAGCAAAATAAAGGCAGAGAGGGAGATGAAGGAAGTGAAAAGGGGGAGGGGAAAGGGAAGGGACAAGGACAGGGGCGGGGCGAGCAAAAGAGGCTGCCGCCGCAGAGAGAGCAAAGAGCGGCGATGACCGCGGGGCGCGGGGCTGTGAATCGATGGGTGCGCCGGCCGGCTCTGCTGTTTCCGCCGCATTTTCATCCGCGGCGGACGCGCGCTAACCGACCATCAGCGCTCCTGGCGGCGCGGCGCGGCACTGCGAATCAAAAAGCTGCAGGAAAGTGAATATGGAAGTTAGTAGAATGTTGATATTGAGAGCACTGCAGTTCTGTGGATATGGGCTCTACATTTATTTCCACTTCCGGGCCATTCTCGATCGGATTTCACTCTGAATGCACAGAGCGAATGCTTTCTGGTCGTGTAACCTTCTCTTGCAATGACATCTGGTGTGTTTGTATGATTTGAAAGTATAAAATCTGGTAAGCTTTATCGCATTTGGGCTGGACTTTTTTAACATGCCCTAAGACTGTTGAGTGCATGGAAAAGCAATTGCGTTAACTTTTGCTGGACGAGTTAAATTTATACAAAAATATTGTTTATTTGTAGTAATTTATAATTATAATATATTTGTTTAAGTGTTCCCATGAAATATTTGAAGTAATATAAAATAAAAACAACTTATTTCATAAGAAATACGTTGTTCTTTTAAATTACTTGGAAAATTTAATAAACTTTTTTTTTAATTAAGTCGTCCAACAAATAATTTACGCAACTGCTTTACTTGCACTCAACAGTCTTATTTACTCAACGTGGCACTCAACATTTACATATTGGTAGCCATTTCATTCTTAATTACTTGAGGCCCAAATTTGCTTAACTCTATTGAACTTATTCCACACGATTTTTATGTAGCAGTTATAAGATTATCTTTATTGAAAAGTATTGTACTACTTTATGGTGTCACTCATAAAATTCATTTCTCTACGTATTTGCCATAACGCAATAGATAACTGATAATTATCACACACAATACATAATAAATTAAAGAAGATCCAATGTTCAGCAAATAACGGTTCAAGATATTGCATAATATAAAAAATGCAACGTAGATTAAAGGACTCGAATGGTAATGGCATCTGTGTGCTTTGCGGTGATAGGGAAGACTGGATCCATATCCTTTTAATTTGCAGTGCGACCGAAATTTGGAGAGGAAAATGGATGGGAATGGGAAATTACTACTTCCAACATAGGAACGTAACGCTCGCCCAAAACATTCTAGGGGATAAAGAGCTAATTTCATGAAAGAAGTAGGAACATTTCTCGGAAAGGTTCGGACCACTAGAGAAACGGAAATTAAGGAGTGGGAAAACAGCAGTGGTTAGTACGAGCAGAGCCTAGACTGGAGAGAAATATGTAATAAATCAATAAACTAACAATAATTAAGTTAGTCAGTAAGTTATGTTAGGTTAGTAAACAGTACAAAAAAAAAAATAAATAAATAAAAAAAAAAATAAAATAAAAAAAAGTTATAAATTAAATTAATTAATAAAATAAGTTAAAAAATTAATAATTAAAATAATTAAAATAAGTTAAATAAATTAAAATTAAATTAATTTAAAACAAGTTAAATAAATTAAAATAAGTTATATAAATTAAAATTAAATTAATTAAAATAAGTTAAATAAATTAAAATTAAATTAATCAAAATAAGTTAAATAAATTATAATTAAATTAATTAAAATAAGTTAAATAAATTAAAAATAAATTAAATTAAAATAAAATAAAAGGAAACGGCTAAAATAAAGCACATTAGGGGGCGAAGGGAAGTGGGAATCGGAAATGTTAGGGCAGAGGCGTTGGTGCGGACGATTTTCTGTGGTGCTGTTTGTTTTCAGGTGCGGTGGAGGCCAAACACTGGAAGGAGAATGCCTGACGCCCGCGCCAAATAAATAAATAGTCTAAAAACCGGATAGAGTAGCATGTACTCGGCTTCTGACGGCAGGTTTTTCCCCTTCAGGGTTTTTCCTCAGCCGTACCTTATGGTCTCGTTTCCGCGGCTTTGAGGCGATGGAGAGACCATTGGGGTGAATACCAGAAGGCGAAAGGTTAGATTGTATTCTTTGTTACATCTTTTAGATGAAAAATAATTAAAATTAATTTCTAAGTGCCATTTATTCTTTGTTACATCTTTTAGATGAAAAATAATTGGTAAAATAACTCTTGTTTTTACTCAGATGCGTCCAATTGAAAATCGTCTATAAGTTCAGAACAGTGCGGATTGAAACAAACCTCTTCTGCGTTTATTGCGAATTTATTATATACAATGTTTTTATTACATGTAAATATGAATTGTATCATACGTTCTGTATTAATATAGTAATTATCATGCCTCAATAATCTACTGTAGTACTCAGTACCTATTTGCACTGTTGTAGAATAAAAACGTGTGCCCTCATTTTGTCACCCGTGGCAGGAATGGCCTTTGACACGAGGGTTTTCGCATTTCTGTTCATTAAATGCAATTAAACAGACGAGGACAAGTATTAAAGTCTAGAGCGAAACGTCAGTATAATACAAATAAAAAACTTCATTTGCTGCAACTTCGTATGGTTTAGAGGCACATTTTTTAATCCACAGAGCACGGGCGCAAAAATACGAACGCGTAGCTTTTCAGTGGTTTTATAACAAGAATGGAGATTTACTGCTGTGACCCACTAACGCAATAAAATACTGCGAAGCAACCTAAAGCGAAAGCGTATACATTATCTTACGGTGAGTATGTGTCTACGAGATAAACACTAATTTCGGCAATTACATTTTATTTACGTCCGCGCTAATTACCTAAACAATGAATGAAAATACTGGGAAAGCGCACACCTACAATATTAACACCCAGTTTCCTTATATCTACAATCACCAAGAACGAATACGAAATGGAACTAGTAGAGCTTAAACTGCATTTTCTTTCTCAAATTATTTGTAATTTTTGTAATTTCCAAAAATTTGGAGTTCAACTAAAAACACATTTGCATCATTTTTCTGTGTAGTTTGTTCTATCTAAAAACCTAAGCAAATGGAAGCCATTTTTCAGAAAATCGAAAATTTTCCAGGAAAATAGTAAAAATATTCGTTTCAAATTCAAATGGTCTCGACAACAATCGGATCAATGTGCCAATATCAATTTTGGAAACTTAGCTTCGGTTTAGCAGCTATCGTTGTTCTCCTTGTCCTCTCGTTTTACCGTAAACCAATTTTTCGTAGTCGAAGTTTCACAAAACCAGATTCTGACTTCACAACCTGTTAAGAGGTAGTCATTTACTAGAATAGGAAGAAGAAAATTCTTTTTTTTTTTCGAAATCAGGAACATATAAAACAATTTTTTCTGATGAAATTCGCCATATCCACTCCGGCATTTCATAAATTTCTCTGTACTACACAAGTAGTTAGCGAGAAAGTAAAACACTGCAAGAAAATATTTGTGGGTTGTGAATGCCTGATATGACACTCATATGGTAAATTTAGGGATTTTAAAGATTAACTAGAAAACGTATTACGTATACATACTGTGACCATTCGCATGTTCAACAAACGAATTTGGCGCCGCAGCTGCCGCTAAGACGACACCAGTTTATTCCATGAAGGAGGGGTGTATCGGAGGTAGGGAGGGGGTTCTCCCTTCTCAAGCCGGGGGGGACGTCATGAGGCTGGACGGTTGGGTTGAAACGTTCTTGTTGGATTCGAGACGAGGTAGGAGAGGTTATCTTAAGAAAGAAAGGTATCTGTATCTACATTTTTGTTAATACGAATAGATTGTGATCAGTGCTCAAGTTGATAGAATGTTCTGTGTTTGAAGATACAGTTTCTCTTAAATTGAATCATAAACGTTCAAGAGACAGGTTCTACGAAGAAGACGGATTGCAAGGTATTTGTATTATACATTTTGTTACTTCAATGGAGATTGTAGATCCGTGCTTCGGTTTATAGAAGGCATTGTGGTAGAAAATACAGTTTCTATTAGATAGTATCATAAACACTCAATAGACTCGTTTAAAAGAAGACACATTGCAAGAAGTTTCGTAAATAGGCTAACATTTACAAACAGTTTCCGCTGGGGCAATGGCACGTGGAACATGTGATCTGTAATAATGTGCGTAACGAACCACAGTTCCTTCTGAACAAAACGAGGGTATTAAAGAATGTTATGTATTTACTATGTGATTATTAAGTTTTGAAAATTAGGCATTGAAGAAAATTCAGTATATTGTGGAATGAGACATTCACATCTATGCTTCATTTGTTTTACTTGTATTACTTTATTTGTCATATTGGTATTACGTGATTTACTCTTAATGAGTACAAGACTAGATCATTTAGCCTGTTATACTGATTATGTAAAAGTTTAATATGACAGAAGAGTCATAATAGGTTACATTTCTATATGTATTTCAGTCTAACATTTAAACACTTGTAAATTGTCAAGTGTTCATGTTGATTTCAGAGGGTATTACATGTGTTTGTTATGTGGAGTTTATTTACTGATTTAAAATTCTTTGTGTTGTTAACATTAAAACAGAACAGTATTCTGAAGAGGCTTTCACTTGTTCCATTAAGATCTTCAAGGTGGGATGTGTTTTAAGAGTCAGTTCAGAAAAATAATCTGCAATTAATTCTGCACCTAAAGAAATAATAATTCAGTTAGTTTCTTTCTTAAGCACCAGTTTATCAGAGTTATTAGGAATGTGATAATATTGAGTGAATATTACTTTACTATCATATCATTCTTTAGTTTCTTTTGAAATCTGATAAATGCTAGTGTTCAGTTCTTGTGTTATAGAGAATAGCAAATGGACAAATGATTGTTCTCAGAAGCAAACAAAGCTTTGTTTAAAATTGAGTGAAACTTGTTTGTGTTGTTTTGGGGATATGTGTTTTTTTATTGTGTAATGCTTGTGTTTTTTTATTGTTTGTGGATTGACATTCTGTATTTTGGTAAATATTAAAGAAACCGTCCAATTATATTGTGACATACCCATTTGTCACATTAAAATAAATTAACATTTATTTGTAGACAATATGGTGGACCATGTATTACGAAATATCACGAGAACTAGAGCTTAGCAACGACTGTGAATAAACAATGTAGTTTTTGTTTTTTTTTTGTAAATGCATTAACAGTTCTGGATGCCGAAAGTAGAAAATTTAGGATTGGGCGAAGAAGTTTAGACGGTCAGCTACACCAAAATAACAAACGTATGGATTGGCTGGGTGAGAGAAGGACGGTCAAATGTTATGAAAAAAATGAAGGTAGTTTAATACGAAGTCTTCGAGGGATGAATCATGCAGGAAGACTTCATTCTGCTCTGAAACGCGCTACTGAACTGATCGTATGTTCGTGAGAGGGAACGAGTACAATCGAGATAGAATTGGGTTATCAGTGAAATTTTAAGGACAGTGAATGATATTGCAGATATTTTGATGTGGAAGCAATATTGGTGTATAAATTGGAACTTGACTACGGCAAGATCGCAAGATATTTCGACTTAGAAGTCTACGAGGACATCAACGAAGAAAAGATAAGAACCGCGGTATAAGGTGTAAATTGAAAGATATCTTGATCAAAGGCCTAAAATTTAAATTCTCTAAATTGTTTTGCCAAAAGAAAAAATAAACTTTGTTAAATTTTGTTCTTTAGAAAGAAAGTGATCTTTCATTTAGTCAATCCAAACAGTAATGAACTAGGAATAGAATCATTCCATTTCAGATTCCAGCTGCGCTGTATAGTCAGCGGATCCTATAATCCTTTATAGAGGTAATAAGGATTATAATTATATCGTGACCATTGACTCCAGCAAGCCGGACGCTAAGATCTTTAGCAGATATAAATGTAGAGAGAGGAAAATTTTGGTATATCTCAAAATGGCGCCTCAACGTGATGCATAATTTGTTGTAATTTATAACAATTGGTGACACGATAAAATTAGTCTTATAAATTATAATAAAGTGATCCAAAGGGAATCTGAAATTTATGGATTGACATTTGAAATTAATTGTTAATTATAAGAAAGGGCCAAGACCATTTCATTGGTGTGATTTTAAAATAATTTAACAGAGAGATTTTAATTTGTATTATAATTCAAAATGAATACTAGGAGCAGAAAATTGCTTATGGAGAATGTTAATGTAGATGATATGGCGTCTGCTAATACTAACCCCGAGGGAGAAATTTCGCGTGAAATTATTGAGATTGAACCACAAGAAAAGGAAATAATGGCTGCACTGTTAGAAAATATGGACCCTAATAATTTAATTCTTAAGATGTTACAGAAATGAAGCAAAACTTGAGCATAATAATACTAAATTAGAGGAATCACTTCAGATATGAATATTGAATTTGAAAAATAACGCTAATTGGAAGGAATGACATCGAAATAGTCATTAGAATTGAAGAATTTTCGTCAGGAAATACACGATGAAATAGTGCGAATACGGTGGATACATCGCTGAATTTAACATTATTAATTGTAAAATTGAGTCTTTTAATAATCAAGTCGACCAAATGCAGAGGAATTAAAAGAATCTGCGACAAAATTAATTCCCAAGTTAATGATTCACAGGAAAACATTGTGACATTAGGACATTTACATGACCAACAATGCGAAAGTTGACATCGTCGAATCGCGTGTAGATAATTTAAATGCAATGTCGCTTCAACATGGCGAAACAAATGAAAACATAGAATCTAAATTAGTTAATTGGATTGTAAATTAGAAAACGAATACCGGAGGGACTTAGAAACATTAAAATGGTGCAAGAATCTGAATCTGGAAATATATGTCGGACATTAAGGACAAGATTGAACAGTTAGAAAACGAATTCATGATGCGTTCACAGGAAATATACCAATGCATGCATCGGCGCTTGTAATACCAAGCCACCTAAAATTTCTATGATGAGAATGAGGCGTGATGGTTATTAAGGAGTTGAGTAGCATTGAAGTATCGGCGGAAGATTTATTAAGGAAGATACGGACGAACGGGCGGAGAATAGCACGTGTTTAATTTCGAAGGGGATATTTCGGAATACACCTGTAGACATTTTAATCGACACAGGTGCTAATGTTTGTGCAGTGTCGGAAAATTTGTATGAGCAGTTAAAGAAAAAGGGAAATAAATTGATGAGCTACCACCAGGAGTTTGGATATTCGGACAGCTAATGGAAGGCGCATCGAAACGAGAAGTCGGCAAATTTGGGTGGATGTGGAAGTTCAGGATCACAATTCAGTTTCGGCAATTGTAGTGAAAAATTTGATTCGTCCAATTATTTGGGATTGATGGCCTAAAATGAGTGACGCCAAGGTCGACATAGGTAACAGGAGTGTATTGTTACGAGGTTACAAAGGGCAACAACATTGTTTAGGATCAAAGACCAGGAGGGCGAAGATATGTATTTGCGATATTGCGGAACAAATTGAAGAGACAGGACCAGATCCACACGGCAGCAGAGGGCGCGGTCGACGAAAACGGAATAGATGCTAGTGAAGCTATTGAAATGTTAGTCAATGAATATACAGATATTTTTGGAAGTTCAAGGGAGCCGGTAAAGGGATATCAATTTAAAATTGAATTGATGGATGAGGAACCTTTTAATATGAAACAATATCCGATCCCCATGTTATAAAAGCGAAGTACGTAAACAAATAAACACGATGCTTGAGGATGGTATAATAAAAAATCGATGACACCTATATAAGCCCAATAGTGATAGTTCGTAAGAAAGACAATAAGATCAGATTTTGTGTTGATGCTAGGAAACTCAATAGAAGACCATCGCTCGTCATGAAAACCGCCGAAATTAGATGAAATGATGTGGAAGGTAAAAGGAGCTCGGATATTGACGAGACTGGATTTTACTGCGTCGTACTGGCAAATTGGACTACACCCAGATGATGTGAAAGATACGCGAATAATTTATGACAATTTGAGGGAGGCAGCAGCCAAAAGAAAGCTAAAACAGAAACAATGCTTGAGGCGAGTATAAGGAGGGTGATGAAGTGTTAATTAGAGTACCTCAAGTGTCGTCAGCGGATAAGAGCTATTTTATAAATTTTTCCCGTTGTATAAAGGACCTTACAAATTTGTAAAGTATTAAGCAAGAATGCCGCGATTTTGAATGATGAAAATGGACAGCAAATGGGACATATAACTACAGGAACATGGGCCGTATATGAGGGACGACACGCATGATTAAATATACTGGTCATAACAGAGATTTGTAAATAGTTGTAAATATTAGTGTAATAGTTTTTCTTTGTTATTGTTTTGTCATTATGTGTATTTTGTCAGTTTTGTAGGGAGTTTAATTTAAAGTGTATGTGTATTCAATGAAGTTAATGGAGCAAATATTAGGCAGATACGGCTATTAGAATACCTGATGAAATGGTTATTGTTGGCACATTCCGAAAGGAAAATGTAAATAGTTTTAAGGCAGCAAGAAACAAGACCTAGTGCAGTCAAAGTGTAAAGTGTTAATGTCGTTTAGTGAAGAAGCAAGAAGAAAGTGTTCAATTTAGTCTCGTCATTTAGTTAGGTTAGTAGCAAACCAAATGACGCTTGGAGGAAGCTGTGACATACCCATTTGTCACATTAAAATAAATTAACATTTATTTGTAGACAATATGGTGGACCATGTATTACGAAATATCACGAGAGCTAGCAACGACCGTGAATAAACAATGTAGTTTTTGTTTTTTTTGTAAATGCATTAACAGTTCTGGATGCCGAAAGTAGAAAATTTAGGATTGGGCGAAGAAGTTTAGAGGTCAGCTAACCAAAATATAACAAACGTATGGATTGGCTGGGTAGAGGAGGACGGTCAAATGTTATGAAAAAATGAGGTAGTTTAATACGAAGTCTTCGAGGGATGAATCATGCAGGAAGACTCATTCTGCTCTGAAACGCGCTACTGAACTGATCGTATGTTCGTGAGAGGAACGAGTACAATCGAGATAGAAATTGGGTTATCAGTGAAATTTAAGGACAGTGAATGATATTGCAGATATTTTGATGGGAAGCAATATTGGTGTATAAATTGGAACTTTGGACTACGGCAAGATCTAAGATATTTCGACTGAGAAGTCTGAGGACATCAAGAAGAAAGATAGTTAACCGCGGTATAAGGTGTAAATTGAAGATATCTTGATCAAAGGCCTAAAATTGTAAATTCTCTAAATTGTTTCCCAAAAGAAAAAATAAACTTTGTTAAATTTTTGTTCTTTAGAAAAGAAAGTGATCTTTCATTTAGTCAATCAAACAGTAATGAACTGGGAATAGAATCATTCTATTTCAGATTCCAGCTGCGCTGTATGTCAGTGGATCCTATAATCCTTTATGGGAGTAATAAGGATTATAATTATATCGTGACCCATTGACCCAGCAAGCCGGACGCTAAGATCTTTAGCAGATATAGATGTAGAGAGAGAGGAAAATTTTGGTATATCTCAATATATGTTCTGTGACTATGACTTTGTGTTTGTTTTTACAAAATCTTCATTGATAAAGAGCCCCGAATCCATGAATATTTAATTAATTAATAGACAACCTGAGGGGAGGTTACAATACCATAAAAGGAAATGTACGAAATTTACAACTTCACTCAAGTGAACCTTCTGTTTCTTCTGCGAACACAGAATTAAACATGTTTCTGAAAAAAATTATTGAAATATTTTATAATTACCAAGAATTGTTCATATCTGATGTCGATTACAGCAGGAAATCCTGTTATCAACTTTATAATCGAAATGCAAATCATTTTATCTTGCATTTGCTCCCTACTTTAGGGTTACATGAGCAATTACAAAGGGGAGCTTTACCCCCAACAAACGTCCTTCCCTCTATTGCAGCTTCAATCCATTGTGTGTCGTGGAATAATATAATAAATAATATCAAATACACATCATACTGAGTAAAAAAAATATTTATTTTTCACAAAGATTTTTTTGCAAAAACAAAAGAATTTCAACTTAATAAAACATCAAAAAAAAAAAAAAAAAAAAAAAAAAAAATTTAAAATAACAAATTACACTCTCAGAAATGTCTGCATTACTTTTAATGTAAAGTACATGAAAGTAATTTTCATGTACGTAAATTAAATTTAATGTACCCGTACATTAACTTTAATGTTATGTAATGTTTAAAGTAAGTTAACAGTTGTACATTAAATATATATTACATTTAATGTAATTTCTGACAGTGTTCCTTCAATTCCAAACTGACAAATTTAGATTTCGTTTTTATTAGAATTTCAATGCAAAATAAATTTTTTGTTTATTATCAAAAAACATTATTTTTCAAGAATACCATGTATGTGTAGAATCAATATCATTTTAGCATGCTTCCAATGACACATACCATCTATGTCGTCTTCATAAGGCAAGCAAACAATTTTCTTCTGTCAATGATCTTTACAAATATTCCTCTTACAATTATTTTTCATCTATATTTATTACTATCGCTATACTTGCTTATCATAAAAGTAACTTCTTCAGTAGACAGCCCGAATGATAGTTTGATCGTTAAATGCGGCTTAAAAACACTTGGCCAGAACCCCATGAGTGCACGGGAAATACTTCCACGAAAAGTTTTGTATCCCATTAGTACCTGGTGCTTTCCAAATCTGCGTCTTCCTGCTTGAGTTGACGATATTCTCTGTGTAATATTAGGCGAGCATATTTGAGGTATATCACACTTGCCTTCCTCTTTCGCTATCCAAAAAGCTCCTCATTATGACTCTTGAGAATGCTCCATATATTACACCAATATTTTCCATCTCCAAGCTTTTAACAACTGTTTGTGGCAACTTTCTTTTAACGTTGAGTTGCCTGAAAAAAAATTTCTGGTTGTATGAATTATATATCATTCTGTTGTCTTCGTTTTATTTATAGCGTTATGTTGTATTCGCTTTATGATATTTTCGTATACGACATCCAAGGGCTACGACGCGCTGTTTCAGTACTCAAGTCGGTCTCAAAGCCTGTCGTCGGCTGTGTTCTTCGAATTCTCATCTTTTGTCCAATCGCCTACACTGCATTGGAGACCGTTCTAGTAGCATTCTCAGGAGCTATAAAGAAGGCTGTCAGATTGCGTAAGTCTCTCGCCGGAAGCTTTAGATCTTGCGAACAATACGTCTCAACCATGAGAGTTTGGTGGGCTTAGCGAACTCTACTGCATCTTTGCGAATACTTCGTGATAGCGAATGCTTCAAGTACTTGGTTTCCAAGTTTGCAGGTTTATAGAGGCGAAACAGAAAGAGGGTGTTTTTGCTGGTCCGGGTATTAGAAAACTCAAATCCGGCAAAGACTTCAACACCTCAATGACTTCAACTAAAAAAGCATAGGTTACCTTTAGTGTGATCATAAAAACCTATTTCGGAAACCAAAAGGACCCAAATCACAAAGAAATAGTGGAAATAATTTTGAAAGCATTCCATCAACTCACATCATTTTCATCAACTCACATTTTGTGTATTTTCCTGAAAATTTGTGAACAGTGAATGAAGAGCGAGAAGAATAAAGTATTTCCATCAAGATAAAAAAATGGAATGAAGGTATCAAGGAACTAGTGTGTAGAATGATGGCTTACTACTACTGAATGTTGTACATGGATCTTCGGAAAGCCACCTACTAGAGGAAAAGCTCGAAAAGAAGTTTGAAGTTAAAAAAGACAAATTCACGAGCAATCCGATTGAATGTTGTGTTAATTTTGTCATCAACTGTGCGAATGACTTAATATTTTTATGTAAATAAAATATTTGCGTTAAGAGATTTTTTAAACAAGGACCACCCGTTTGTTCGAAAACCATACGTCCCAGAATAAAACGGCTTCCAGAATTCAGCACACCACAAAGCGTAAGAATCAGTCAACTATACCGAAATAACTATTCAATTTTTTCAGACCTATATAATAATAATAATAATAATAATAATAATAATAATAATAATTATTATTATTATTATTATTATTAATATATTATATATATATATATATATATATATATATATATATATATTACAAAGACAGGTGACGATCACTTACCGTGAATTGAGAGTAAATGAGAAAGGATCTCAAGAAAGGCGTTACCACTATCTTATGTGTCAATAGATAACTAAAGAATACTGGTTTCCCACCATGCAGATTGCTTTGCGCAGGTCCGTCTACTTTTTAAAGCTGGCAATTTTACCACCCACTCGATAGTCCGACGACACATTGCACTTTTAAAAGAAAATCTCTAAGGATATTTGAACATTGTATTTAAATACATTCATTAATATTTGAACTCGAAACTGCTAATTTGTATTTAAACTTCAAAAACTTGCAGCATTCGTTTCGCACTCATGCTTGCCGTAGAAGGTGGACTGCAACAGCTGTAACAAAACGGCGAAGAAGCTACGACAGATAAAAGTGCATGCTTTTCATTATAAGATGTATTATAAAAGTAGTAATTTTTAATTCAAAATCGATGAGTAAGATATCAAGGACCCACTTATTTTCATTTAAATAAACTAGTGTGCTAAAAAAGCATGTGATTTCTCGCATTATTTGTAACAGTTCTGCAATATTGTACTGTTTTATTTATGAGTCTGCAACGTGTTTTCAACCAGACTTTTTTTCCTCGCCGAGACTCGAACTCAAATCTACCGAGATAGCTCTATTTGCACTTTACCGCTACATCATGCAGCCACTCTGAAGTACTCTCTTTGGCCAACACTTAAAATCGAATTGTGTCTCCCATTTTTTTCAACACAATTTTTGAACGCTCAGAGGAAATGAGACTTGCCCCATTCTTTTAAGCGCACCTGGTTTTGTCCATAGAAAAATGTAAAGAATAGATTTTGAGTTGTTTTGAAGATTTTTTTGTAAATTGCATTAATTTATAGCAGAAATTACTCAAAAAATTACTTTTTTTCAAAACATTGTACATGATCTTTCTTAATGAGCTGATATTTTTAGAACAGATTTAAGTTTAAGTCAAGAATCACTCTCTTTAATATTATAGTTTCGAACTCCAATATTAACTGTGTGCAGCGTTCGAAAATATAGCGAGTTGGCTGAAAATGAGAGTGGCCCCAACCTTTTATTGTCTTTTGATAAATAGAAAGGGAAACTTCTCACTATTATCCAGTTCAGTCCATCCAAACCACATCCCAGTTGGGACATGGCAATCTACTGGAGAATAGTGAGAAGCATGTTGGAAGTACTATTCCGACACACTGGGGTTAGCATCTTAGTCTGCAGCTACCACCATGGAATGTCGTCATATCCATAGAATCGTTTAATCCATAGATCGTCGAAGACAATTGAATCGTTTATTTCAGAAACCCTTCAAACACCAAAATTTAAAATGTGCTTTAGCTGTGGAATATTGTTCCGTGAGGATAGACACATCGCTTATTCCACATTTACCTGAAAAATATTCATTTATTAACTGCTTTAATATTAAAGCAAATTGAAATCGGAAAAACTGGGACATTTTTCCTCAATTTTCTCGACATGACAAATTTGGCGTTTGACGGGTTTATGAAATAAACGATTCAATTGACTGTCACTTCTTCTTGACCTCCAACTGCAGAGGCTCCAGCTGCTCCAGCTGCAGCTGCAAGAATCTGCATGATTTCACAAAACGCATTCCGAGACGGATCGCATCTAAGGAGGTGATAGTGTAACGAATATTGCGTCACCTGCCGGCACCACCACGAACCACCTGTATGCGCAGATTGAGTCATTTGCTTCTTCTTTTCTAGATAGAGGTAATCGTCTAGCAGCTTGGCTAATCGGTATGGCATTTCCGGTGTCTATTCTGTGACGAACAATATCTGTCTTTCCTTTTACACCATCACTGCATTCAAAGACATGCTGGTATCGCCGTATCAGGTCTTCAGCCTTATGACATTCTTTCCGATATAAACCTTTACAGACCTCTGTAACCAGATTCTGCAGTCGTTCAGGAATTCCTTTAGGTGGTGGTTCGGCACGGTTCACATTTTGCAAAACCAAGGATTCCGTAGAACAATAACCAATTACTCTTCCTTTTCTCAACTCAGCAGGATAGTGATTAATGTTCATTATTCTCACTCTATTCACTCTGACCAGTTCTTTGGCTGCTAGAATTCCTCGACCAATGTCTTCGTCGTGACTTCTGGGTTCCAGGATAGCAATCTCTCCAGCTGGAACGTCGCCCTCAGGGCTCGCTTCTATAAACATCTCGCTACGCTCCGTCAAGATTACGTCGTCAGCCGTAATCACATTCACGGCAATGTTTTTATGCGAATGTAGAACCACCTCCACTTCGTTGAGTCTCAGCACACCATGTCGTAAATCCAGCTGAATCCATTTACCGTCATGATATCCATTCCTAAAATTCCTTCTTCTATGTCAGCGACCAGCCGACGATGATTGAAAGCAACAGTTCCAATGGCAAGGAGGGCATCCATCTCTACAACATTCGCTGAGTCACCAGTGGCTGTTCCATTTGTACGGCATAAGATGAGATGATTTGGCAAAATCGGTTCGTACAATGTTCTTGGTTGCACCAGTACCCAAAAGTAAGACGCATGGCCTTCCATTTACGAGTGCATCTACGTAAACACTATCAGAACGGTGTCGAATGGACTTGACGTGTATTTCGTAAGGTGGGGTTGGACAGGTCGATGGATGCCCCCTTCCATCAACCTGCTTTAGTTTCCCTGCTGGCTGCTGTGTTTACAGACAGATTGCTGCTCTCCTTGTTGCTTCAGTGGACGAGGTTGTCGCCTTTTCCCACTAGAAATGCCTGCGTCTACCAACCTCTCCACCATTGCCTCCCAAAATTTTTCGTCATATGTATAGACGCCGGTCTGCAATTCTCGCACTCGTCCGTCACGTTTCGATGCTCTTTTTCCAACCTGGAAGTCTAGAACTTGACTTAATGCGTCAACTAACGTTTTCGATCTTGCCAGTCTTAATGCCTGTTGGGTTCCTGCATCATGGAGCGCTTCAATAAAGCTGTGCGTTGCAGGGAACTTTCTGAGGCATCAAGGTCCGGAAGGCGCACCAAACGAGAAATATCAGCTTCCAGTGTTTGAAGACTCTCTCCAGGATTCTTAACACGATTCCTTAGCTGGGTTAAATAAATGTCTTCGAGGTGCGCTTGCCCGTACCGTGTTTCGAGTCTCTTGACAATTTGCTCGAAATTTGACTATTCATCGGTCGGTATTGTCTCTACAATATCAACGGCGTTATCACGCTAAGCGAAAATCAGGGCCGTAGCACAATCTGTTGCGGACCAGCCATTTACCGTTGCAGCAGCCGAATTGTTTCAAATAATTCGACCATGAAGAAGTGCCATGAAAGGTAGGTGGCTTTACTCGTGCTTTTCCCAGTGGCTCCCGTACGGTGGCCACTCGTGGCATCTCCTGTGGTTCCTGTACGATGTTTATATTTGATAAATAGTTGGCTTTACTTTGTTTCCTTTGTCCGTTCTTTTTCTACTTTTTTTTTTTTTAATTTTTTTTTTTAAAATTTTCTCAATTTTTTTCCCTTTTTTTTTTTTTTTTTCTCCTCAATTACCTCTTGGAGCAATTATTCTGGGTTATCTTTTCTTCTAACCTTTCTTCCAAAATTCTGGAATTTTCGTTCAATTTTTCTTCTAAAGCTTTGTATTTTTCAGTCAGTTCTTCAAAACTTCTGGAATTTTGTGTTAACTTTCCTTCTAAAATTCTGGAATTTTCCGTCAATTCTCCTAATATTTTGGATAGGTCCGAAAAGTTCCCGTTTGTCTCGAAGAGAAAATTCTCTGGATCGTCGCCTACTGCCTTCATGGCGTTTGCAAGACGTTCTTGTAATATTGCTTTCGTGCCAGTTGTGTCCTGATCCCTCTCGTCTAACTCTCTCTTCAACTCGGCCACTTTCAGATTCTGTAAGGTTTTTCTGACACTCATCTTGATTAAAGTTTTAATTCATCACACGTCTCTATTTTGGCTTCACACCTGACACCAATAGTTTCGATTCTCAGTGGTGAATTAAAACTACGGCATTACTTTAACAAAAAAACGTTTATTTTGTTTCTAAACATAATCACTGTAAACACTTGATTATTCTTTATACGTCACACTTCTATTGATTATTTATTTACACTACACTTCTCTTGATTATTTATTTACACTACACTTCTCTTGATTATTTATTTACACTGTTCAATTCTCTTACACTGTCACACAGTCCTAAGCACTAACCACAGTTCGATGCACTGGCTAAACCACTGCACTGCCAGTTCAATGCTCTGGTCACTTTCCACTGCACTGACCACAGTTCAATGCACTGACCACGGTTCACGTCACTGAGCGCAATCACTGGACTGCTATTCACCGCGATGCCCACACTTCACAGCTCAGCTTCCACTTTAGACTTAAGACCAACTCGCGGTCGCTGGCCGCCACGTATTTATACTCGGCGGGTGCCGTCGAGAACTTTCCGGACCCCGCGAACATTCTGGGACAATCTAGTGCAGGGGCCGCCAGCAGATGACGCAACCCGCGCACACAGGAAGCTCGTGGTGGTGCCGGCAGGTGACGCAATATTCGTTACAATATAGTATTGTGGCCACCCGTTTTCCAAGACAGAAAACAAGCCACATTTCTTAGCTGCGAGGAGAGCATCCATGTAATTTCAAATGCGCGCTCCATGCTGCCTGCGGAAGTAATAGAAGTTGAGTTTTTTGATTTCTCTAACATGGCAGTTGAAGCAAATCAGCTGTTATGGTGTCATACAATCGAGAGCTAGAAGTCGTCACGGTGACGCCACTCTGGTCACGTTTTAGCTCCCGATTGGACGAAACAGTTAACAGCTGATTTACGTCAACTGCCAAGTTCGAAAAAATATAAGTATATAGACAGCGTTTGCTAATGTACAATGCGATCCAATGCAGCTCGAGAAACTGTTTTTTGATACTGAGGCCAGCGATCAGGAAGGTTGGACAGTGGTGAGACATTATGTTGTAAGCCAGTGCCATATTTCTGTTCGTCTCCGTTCCGAAAGCCGAAACTCTTCACCACAAATAAGAGAAGAGGTAACTAAATGAATAATTAATAGTTGAATTAATAGCAAAGTATTTAACTGATCAGGAGACGTTGTGTAGCAAGTTTTTAAAATTACGTTGCAAGTTGAAAGGAAGGGTGCGCTTAGGTTTAACCAAATGAGAGTAGGAACTTATACGTGTGTGTTCTAGTTCTTTCACTGTTTTATATTTTAAATAGTCTAGAGCACTTAATATACAAGTACGTATGGGGCAGAGTTACGTCACGACACATTCACCGTGCGAGGCTTGGTGTGAGAAGAGATAACGACGAGGAGGAGGTTCAAGGGCAGTCGTGAGGCATGCTGCGGGATATGCAATGAATTAAATCTCTCAGATTTGTCCTTCCGCTGTTGGGTTTCTCAAGCTTTTTTCAAGCGAGTTGTGAACCAGCTATGTGAATGTATTCGTCAGAACTCTCTCCAAATATACATTAACGTAATTAATTGTTTCAACGAGATTTAACATTGTTTAACAAATTAATTTTAAATATGGAATTTTTAAAAAAAAAAAATTTTTTTTTGAATTGTAAACAAATAAAGTGGAAGGTGAATAAATATTTTCTTTTACTGAGTAAGAAACTCATATTTAGCATTTTGTAGAAATGGAAATGAGTGTAACTTTATGCATTGGCTTCCTATTTGACGGATTCAGCTCATCATAATTTTTCTATTTCTTTCTTTTAATGTGATTATGTGCACAAATGCCATAGATCATATTATAAAATCTTAAAGTCACGAAAGAACCTAAATCAGTTTTTAATTGCATTAAAGCAACACAGTAGTTACATAAACCGTTCACTTTATAAAACTCGGAAACTTAGTGTGAATTCTGGAGTCGTAGTAAGATTTCTTTTTCAGAAAAAGCTATTATGTACAGTGTATGTTTTGTCAAGTGTTTTCATGAATTTAATAAAGATTGTAGTATACATTGGAAAAGGATTCAATTTGAGCGTTTTTGTAATGTAATAAGTGCAGGGAGTCTACGCCTCTGATCCCGAAAGAAAATGTTGCATATGAAATATAGTCACATAAAGGTCTCGATTGAGCTATTCATTTAATGGTAAATCTGATCTACCATCCCGATAGTAGGTTATAGTATCAACATTTACTAATGTTATATGTACGTCGATAGCAGGGTACGAGTAGAATGAATTATGTTAATTAAAGCACTACGGTAAAATCAATTCTGCTCAAGGAAGGAAATTCTCCCGATTATCTCGGAGTAAAAGTAGTCTTCCAACAGAGAAGATAATTTTTAAGAAAAATGAAAGAGGGGGCAAAAAATAGAGAAGAGATGGTAAGACAGAAGCAGAGACGAAAGGAATACGGTGGAAAGGTAAAAAAAGGGGTAGCATAATTCTGAAGGAAATAAAGTGTTCGTTTAAAGGGTCTTGTTCACCCGCCTGTCCTGCCGAAAAGCTGCAAGTCTTCTCTCCACTTTAACCTTTGGTCACTCAAAAGAGGAGGATAAAAGGCAACCTATCGAAAAGCACCCTTTTAGCAATCAAGCGCATCGGCAGGGAACTTCGTGCTATCGGCAGAAGCACTCTCAGAGAGAGATTTGCAGTGGCTTTGTGACGTTGGTCAATAAGGAAGATGAGATATTGGATAAAGGAAATATACAGCTAGTGAAAAGTGGTATGATTAAGTGTGAAAGTTTCATTGCCACTCGGAGGGAAGAGGGAAATTAATGTGATGATTTACTTTCAGAAATTACTGTTGAGGGCATTCGTCGATTCTCTACCGAAAGTAGGTATATGAGTAGAAAAAATGAGCCATGTGAATCCTTCTTTTTAAATTGAGCTTGTCCGTTGTAAAGACACTGCTCTACTTTTCTCAAAGGAATTGAAGCTCAAAAGGTTGATTAAATCTTCGATTACTAGTACCTATACCACTAACCATTAAATTTGTGTTTTAGAAGTCATTTACACAAACAAAAAACTTATAACAAAAATTTGGTAATACAAATCCTGAATATTAATATCTCTTGGAATGTGGATGTTTAAGAAGCAAATAATTAATGACAGTGTACAATTAATAGAATATATTAGAAGGTATCATGAGAATGATAAATCTAGTGAGGCGACAGAATGGCAGGGATTTTTTCCCACTAGTTTGTTTCCTATAACGATAGGTGTCTAAAAGACTGTCAGGGACACTCGCGGCACTTTCTGCTCTTCTAGGGTATAGTGAAGAGTAACTTCGTGCCTCCCAATCATTGATTAGACCGATCTCTGTCCCATCACTTTAATCATTTGCCCATTTCGCTGCTTGGCTTTACCTCAGTGCTTGTTCCATTGTCCTCGCGCGAGATGCAGAGTTTCAATTAACCACACAGATTAAACAGAGATGCCTGTCCGACCAAGAGATTACGGAAGGTTTATGGTGCTGCTGCAATACACGAGGGATTAGGAAAGTCCCCCACGGCTCAAACGCAACAGAAACTATTTAAATCTTACGTGAGTTTTGAACTCACAGCCTTAGTGTTCACGTAACTTGCTTCATTTATCCCGAATCCCTGCCTCACTTGGCCGTTATAATTGTTGACGTGAAACGGATTTCAAATATAAGAATTTGAACAATCCAGTAACATAATTAAAACTGTCTTCTTTATCCATTCACTCACTTTAATGAACTTTGCAACAGTGGATTTATGAATCAAATTCCCCGTTTAAAATTCAGAAAGTTACATTAACATGAAAATCTTTCAACCTCATAATTTTAATGAACAATATTGTGCAAAATTAAATATTAAAAAAAAAATTTAAATAATCTTAATTTTAACCTATATATATATATATATATTTAGGAAGTAGGTTTTTAATTAACTATAGTACATTTTTCAAATTTCCCAATGTTTAGTATAATGAAAACATGACTTTAAGTCTTTAATAGAATATTGATACTCGATTCTGTATGGAAAACTTCATTGAAAAGTTTGGAGCCTTTTTTGAGAAATTATCGTTTGAGCATTTCTGAAAATGCAAAATTTTCACAGAAAACTTCTGAGTTTTCGGTAATCTTCTTCGGGAATCGTTTCGAGTACTTTCACTCACAAGTGAAATAATGTACAAAGGGACAAAAATACACTCTTTGTAGCCGTTTTTGAGAAGTACGTACTTTAATATTACCCGCATTTCACTCAAAATTACGCAAAAACTATTATATAAAAATATACATAACATTAGTTACAAAACTAATTGTGAAGAACAAATTTAAATTCAAGAAAAAAATTCATCTTGAATAATGTAGTTGTACGAGGGGGCCCAACAAATTTCAAACTTTTTCAATTTTTGAAATTTCACAGTGAAGCAATGAAAACGGTTTTATTGTAAGTGAATTTCTCTCTATACTTAGAACAAATTTAAAGAATAGAATTAGATGTATTTTACAGAACATTCTGCCGGAGACTTCGTCTTAAAGTAGCACTGTCCGTGTGTTGTCTGCTCAAAAGACTCCGAGGGCCGAATCCATTGTTGAGTGCATTAGCTCTGCTACCGGTATGATCACCCACGCTGTTCAGGCCACCGGCCACTGAATTCCGACGATTGATTGATTGATTGTGATTTCAGGCGCGACAACTACTGAGGTCATTAGTCCCGTAAGTGTATTGTGTGTTTTTTTTCATTGGGAGGTGGCGGTGATCTTCCTTCTCTGGATTGTGAGATCCGATGCCGACCTACCGTCAACTAGCGGGGTTTTCCCCAACCAGGTATCTCCCACCCCAGGTATCGCCCTCGCCAGCTGGGACAAGTTATAAGTCCCCAACCGGTCTCTCAGTATGTGTGGTAATGTAGTGCGTGTTAGTGTAAGTGTGTGTATAAGGGGTGAAGATAGGAAAAGGAAGAGTAAGGAAAGATCGTGCGTGGTCTGTGGCCCGTTTGTTAGGGTACTTCTCCGGCATGCGCCTGGTGTTGATCGGAGGAACCACAGAAAACTATCGTTCAGAGCAGCCGGCAGCTACAATTTTCCTCTAGAAAGCGACTGAATTCCACCTAGCTGAAAGTCCTGTCGAAAATCCTGCCACCGCGCCGTCGGGACTCGAACCCAGGACCTCCCGGTTCGAGGCACTGCAGCGACATCAATTGATGCACTGAGCTATCGCTCCCGGTAATTGCGACGAAGGGCTGAGCCACAACTACTCATCTGAGCAATTGAACCAAATCGCAAATCCTCTCAAACCAATTACGAATATACGAGATATTCTTTCCCGTTCTCCCACCTGCGGTAGAGATCGATGTGGTTAATAAGTAATAGAGTATGGCTCTAAAGTGATAGAGCATGGCTCTAGTTTCCTTGTGCCACACTTTCATCTTTGTTGTAGGTCTCCCTTAGCTCCTTATGGTTTTCGCCCCCTACACTATTAGGTTACGAGGGCTAGGGAGTTACTCATTTACCTTTTGTCTTTTCACTTACTTTTTCTCCTCACTTTCTCATTTCCCCCAGCCAAGGGTAAAGCGACTTGCACTGAGGGGTAGAAGGGTGCATATGCGACTCGAAAGCAAATGAATTCTTACATCTTTTTCGTTTGTGTTACTTACAAAATTATTCGTTCGTATTGAATGTAACTGTAATATGTAAAATAATGTAAAATAAAATAACGACTCTTTTGCGGGTTTTTAAAAGACTAGATTCATTGTCTGTTAAACCTCTTATATATGAAGTTAATAAATTATTGCACTCTCAAGTAAACGTGATTACGATATCAAGATCATTTCGATTGAAAATGTTTAATTTTACTCACAATTGACAATTTGAAATCTCACTGACGCATTATTTCATTTTATTGGATTTTATTTCTTTGTTTCAATAGAGGAAATGTCGCTGGTGGTTTCAATTTCGATATTAGTGACAACAGTGATGATGAGCCAAAGTCGACGGTGGTGTCGATGGACGTGGGTGAATGGCGATGGTGGTGTCAACAGCAATGATAATGTCTTTGACGACTGTGGCAAAATCGATTCTGGCGGCGTCAGTAACAAGAGTGATAAAGGCGATGATAATAACGATTTCTGTGATGGTGTTTAATGGCTATGATAATGTTTTTCTCAATGCTAAGATAATAAGATGACGTCTTGAAAGCAATGATAGTGACAGTGAAGAAGTGTTAGTGGTACCATTGATATTAACAGCGAGATGACAGTGGTGATGATGGTGGTGATGATTGTGATGAAGTAACGATCGGGGATGGTGATAACTGCAATGATTAAAGATGGAGCCGAGTGTAGTAATGGTGACCATTAATGATGGCGAAGTTAACGTTCGTTGTATTTCCGCTAACCACCAGAAGCATGTACCAAAAGCGAAGCCGTATTATCGTTGTCCAGAAGAAGTCCCAAAATCAACCAAGTCGTCAAATATCCACAAGAGAGTTCCACTTTCGTTGCACAGGTCGTCGTCGTAGCTGATCTTCATTCTTCGCTCACCAAGCCACTCGCCAGGATCCAGTCACTAACACCGTCGCTCGCTATCTGCCCTGGCATCGGGTCGGAGCCCTCTTATAACCCGCTAGAGCTAGCGGCCTGCCGACTAACTGCGACGTAGGGGCGGTGGCGAGTCCCTACCCGCTTGCTCGGGCGTGACGGCCGCGCGCGGACAGTCCAGGCCGGCTCGCACCGGTCGCCTTCCTCTCCCGCCAGGGCTACGTCATTCGGCGGCGGCTCCTTCAAATGCGGCGGCCGGTCACGACAATAATGGAGGTTGTAGTTGTTTGTTCGTCGCAGAAATGTTACTAATTACTAGTGGTGCTAAAACAGGCATACTTTTTGCCCGTATTTTCAGAAAATTTAATTATCACGAAAAGTACAACATTTTCGAAAATTGTAGATCTTATTTTAGAATCTATATTTAAGAAACAGATTTCATTACAAAAAAGGATACTTATCTTTGTAATTGTAGTTGTAGAAAGATTCTGAAAACAATTTGATTTTGATTTGAACTTGAATGTGAAAAATCAGAGTTTTCTACGAAACTTAGACCTGCACTATCTTTGAAACATTTTTACATTATCCAACAGGATGGAAAAAGCCTTACAATATCCATCAAAAACGATCAACCTATTTTTTTTAAATCTCTCAAAGGCTTCCTGTAAAGTACCAATATATATTAGTACTATAGTATTTGTACTTACAATATATATTGTAATATTAAAATATGGATTTCAAATTAAAGGGGCCGCGACATCAGCTTGATCGATTGGGAATATTAATTTTGGAGAAAAATTGGCTGAACGTTTCAGCTCCTAGCGCTCTTTACAAACGGACAGAAGAACAGACGGACGGACGGACTGACAGTTCTCGTTACGAGGGTCCTGTAATAAGAATTGTTCTGCCGAAAATTCGCCTTTTTTTCGCACAGCTTTACATACGTTTCTCTGTACTCCGTAGCCGAGAAAGTAAAAAGGAGTTTTCACATATGTAATCCGTATAAAATGGCGCATGCAAAGTATGTAGCCCTAACAAGCCTCGTTCTTTGGTGCAAAGTGCACAAGCGCCAGCACCGTGTGCGGCGAGGGCGGCTGCCGCTGCGTTTACAGGCGGCGATGACCGCTGAGGGGGGAGGGGGAGGGGGGAGTGCGCCATCGAGCGCCCGCCGTCGCTAAGAGCATGGGAGGGGAGGGGAGGGGGCGGCGCCGGCCGCGTGGGACGTGGCGAACGCTCCCTCCGGATGCAAATTGGATTCCACCGGAGCCGAGTGTCGGCCCAGCCCAGCCCTGCCCGCCTCCTCTCCCTGGAACCCGAGTCCGCACCTGCCACGCCCCCCGGCCCCGCCCCCGCTGCCCGCCCTCCTCACCGCAGCGGCTCCGTCCGCGCCACGAGCAGCGAAAGGGAGCTCCGCACTGCTGGCGCTGCCTAGGATAGCGTAACACTATTATTGATTGTGGTGAACAGTTCGACTTAATGATAGGCTACGAAGTTCAGTGCGGAAAGTAAGTAATTACTAGGGCTCAGATACTGATGACCTAAAAATTCTTTGAAAGTGACCTATAAAATGACTTAACTCTATGCCAACGACTTGGAGTCCCTGGGACTCCTCCGATATCGCGAAACGTCGAAAACATGCATATACATTGTTTTATAACCTGGATACTTCTTGTACCTTTACCTTCTACATTTTAAAGAAATACTTCGCGAGCTTATTGCTGTGGAATGCTTTTCAAGGAAATTGTCAACCTTTGTTGGCGCGTAGGAGGCCTAGGGTCTCCACGTCAGTAGCAGAGTACACTCAGGGCGTAGCGCAGGTTGCTAATTAGTAGAGTTTGTTCTGTGGCGTCTCTAAACAAAGTGCAATATACACACACAATAAAAAATCCAGTGAGTTACGTGAGTGTGTGAATATTAATAACCACGATTTTTAACAAAATATTTCGCAAAGTTTGGAGTAAATTTACAGGGTTGTGAGAGTATCTTTAGATTAGCAAATTGAAAGTGACCGTGACTGATCATACGGACAAATTTGTTTAGAATCTGGGGAAGAAGACCATAATGAAGAATTTCTTGAGAATGAATACACGAATAAAAGAACAAACAGGTGCAAGAATTGTGCAGAAAAGATGACTAAAGGAACGCAAGTAGAATTTTAGGGTTTGCGTAGTAATATTTTGTACTTGATTTTCAGTTCTAGAGTTATAGTAGTTTTCATTAATAATTTTTAATGTTCAATAATTATTATTATAAAGATAAATTGGTGAATTAAAGGTCTGTATAACGTTATCCAACATTCCTAAACAAATCATATTTCCTTATTAGATAACTTATTAACAAATATATAATGATAATATTTTCTTTAATTATCATTCATCGTTCTAGTTTTAACGTTCTTCACTCGAAATACAAATCAATACCGTAATATCTGAAAAATCACGTCATGAGTCGCTGTGATTCCACGTCCGTACCAGTGTGACAGAATTCCCATGTCAGACGCTAAGAGGAAAATGACCAATTTTTTTAAAATACTAAAAATGACCTACGTAATCATACTAAAAATGAGTCATGAAAATGTTTATTTATTCAATGAATTTTACAATTTAAATATAATTTATTTATATCAAATTATATTTAATATAAAGTCTATATTTTTAGGGTAAATGTAATTCTTATCTTGAATCTTCCAATTGTCAGTTTCATCAGGTCGAGGAATTTACCGGAGATCCGTGTATTTTTGACAGATCAAAATACTAAGTTCACTGCAGTAGTAAATTTGGTCATGAACTGATCATACAATAAAAACTTCTTTTAGTGAGTCATTGTAAATTCATGTAACATGTACTAACAAATACAAAAACGGAAACAAAATGCGTGAAATATTCAAATATGATGAAAAGATAAAAAATGATGGCAACAAATGACAAAAAGTGACTCAATACTATACATTTCGCATAGAATGTATCAATAAAAAGATGGCATGCCATCAGAATCCGAGCCCGGTAATTACCATGTCATTCCGATAAGACAAATGTATGGCTTATCGAATTGTATTACGACTAGGAAAGTGATTTTCACGTAAGGAGACACTTTACTAGAAGATTATATTTGCAATCAATAATAGTTTTAGTTTCCATCACATTCTGAATGGATTACATTTTTACTTTCCATATTTTTACATTATTTGGTAAAATTTCAATTTTTATATATTTCATTCCTTACCACATATTTCTGAGAAATTTCGTTGCATTTTAAAATATTTCCATGTTGAAACGGAATATTTCAAATATTTTAAAGGTTTGTGGAATTGTTTTTCTTGGGAAACAAAGCGAAGTAACACTACGCGTCTATAATCTCCGAGTTCGCCAGAAATAGTTAAATTTACGACCTGCTTCTCGGAAAATGTGTACTCGGAATTTAGTGCAAAACGAATATTGTGGGAATTCTGATTGGATGTTGTTGACGTTCTTATAAGAAGAAATAAAAGAAGTCATCTTCGTCAACATATCAGCTTTATTAAGATAGCCGGCTTTCGACGGCTTTGCCGTCATCGTCAGTCTCGCTGCTGTCGGCAAAAGTCGCTCGACTTTTGCCGACAGCAGCGAGACTGACGATGACGGCAAAGCCGTCGAAAGCCGGCTATCTTAATAAAGCTGATATGTTGACGAAGATGACTTCTTTTATTTCTTCTTAAAACGAATATTGTCAAGCACAAAATATCGCGAGAACAATCTTGCCCATATTGCCCGTTCTTGCCAATAATTCATAGAGCCCACACTAAAATTGATCTAAACCTGACAATCATTTCTTATCGCGCGTCCTGCCTCTCGTCAAGGAATATTCTTACCTGTGTTAGGGTCTCAAAATTGGAGACCCCTTCAAGAAAATCAGCTCACTCAAGCTTAATAGGAATCATCCCTAGCAATGGGAAGTGATTAATGTGGCCCTTGTCTATATGTAAATAAATGGGAATGCGCGTATGTGTGTCGCACATAGACTCCGAAACTACTCTACTAATTTTGCTGAATTTTCACATTTTGTTCTTATTAGTAATGGGAATATTTAAAGAGTGATTTGAATTAAAATGGATACGTGTTGGCGATTTTTATTATTTATTCGTTTATGACGATTCAAGCGCCCCTGAACTCTACGCAACCCGCAGCACAGTCAAGGACTGCGTGTTCACTGCATGCAAGTAGTATTCTGCTCTTACGATTGTAAAATACATCGTCCGAAATTATTGCTTGGATCGCGGACAATAAATCCAATTTCTCCAAGATAGTGTCAAAGCGTGCCCAAATTTGAGGGAGAACGTTTTAGCAATAGGATACTTGAGAACCAGTCCATACTAGGATATTGAACCAACTCAAACTTGCAAGAAAGTCTTTCATTTATTAGAATGTTTATACAACGTAGAGTAAAACGTGATTAACAACAACGTGATGAGTTGTGTGTGTTGTGTAAAGCACTGCAATATTGAAGCATTGCCTGTTCCACTATTGAGTAATACAGATTCCGAACGTGTCATCTATTTACGTAATTCATCCCGTAATTGCAGCGCCAGCTATACGCACGAATGTGGCGGAGTTCCTTCCTTCCTGGAACGTGAGATCCGGCGCTGACATATTCGTCTTGCGGGATTATTCCCGTCCTGGGGACCAGTCCCAGCCGAGACATCCCGACTAGTTTTTTAACACACGTGGTAGCGCTGAAATTGCATGTGTTGGTGAAAGGAGAGAGGAGGTGACAAAGAGTGAGAAAATAAACATAGCGGGTGAGTGATTTACCCCCGTGTGGCCGCAACTCCACACTGTTTCTTTTCATCAGGAGAATAAGTCTCCGGGGAGGGCACCTTTGCCTCTTTGCGCTTTTATTCGCACCCCCTGCCGACGCGTTAACGCCGACAGGCTGATGGCTGGATCCAGCCGGAACCCAGTTCCCCTCGGGGCAACCTCCCCTTACAATGCCTGGGTGGGGGCCGCCCTGCTAGCTTAGACCTCCTAGCTATCCAGGCTAGTACCGGAGTCTCGACAATGCGCCACTCACATGCGCCGGGAACAAGTTCTCTCCTCCATGCCCAAAGTATCGAGCCACTGCCACGACGAAGCCGAGAGCCCAACTGGGGGCCACCCGGACTAAGGCCCGGGCGGCTCGGAGCCCCCATCCCGTCTCCCCAATGCTTACCGCCAGTTAACGACGTGGGTAACGCTGATACCGGAGCAACCTGACGGGGGTAACTAGTTTCTGGCCAGACTTTAAAGTGGGATCCAGAGTACTCCGAAAAGCATCCTTCACCCAATCCTGCTCCAAGGTCGACGCGCCATAGGCCCAACTAGTGGGTGGCGGTTGCCCGCCACCAGGAGCTTAGCATCGCCTGTCACTCTGCACCTTCAAGCTAACGACGTGAGCGGCGCTGCGAGATTCATGGTGCTATCCAGGCTAGTATCCAGGATAGACAAAATATAGAATGATTTTTTCAAATTAATATTGAACGTTTTTACACAGAAATTATTATTCTCCAACGGTCTGTTACATATTATAAAACCAGGTTTACACCGACTACTAAATGACATTCAACTATTTGAATCTCCAAAACATTTCACTAAATAATAAATAGAAGATCCATTTTCCTTACAGAAGAGTTTTTACAGTAGTGGTGCTCCAGTATGCAAAGACTTTCTTGTCCTAATTACTTATCTAATTTCTTTGGTCTGTGCTATTTTGTCGGTGTTCCCCACCCTCTTGCCAGCTGCCACCTTTCGCTACCCAAAGTAATATTTTGTTTTAATTTTCTCAATTTTTCGGTTTATTAATGTAGAACCAATTTATTATTTACGAATATTAAAGAAAATAAAACTTGGTCCTATGCGGACATTTCGTTAAATTTGTTTAGCCGTTTTTAAAAAAATAGGGTTAAGCATCACTATAAATACGAAATTGGAGCTCTTTTCACAGGAATCTCTTCAGTTTTCAAAACATTCATTTAACAACATTTCAAGCACTTTTACTCACAAATGCAAGTGTTTACAAGTTGCTGGAAATGTGCGTATTAACGGCGTGGGATATATTAAAAAAATTACATGTGTAATTTTTGAAAAAATAAAAGAATTCAGCAAATAACTTTTATGTCGTTTTCAACAGTGAAATTAGCACTATTTTTACGAAAAGTTTGAAGAAAAAACTTTGTAACAGTTTTTTTTAAAAAGGCGTTTAAACATTTCTGAAAACACCGGAATTTTTTTTCCCGAAAAGTTTTGAGTTTTGAAAACTTTATTTGACAGCATTTAAAGCACATGTACTCTAAATGCAATAGTGGAAACCAATCTCTGCTAATGTAAATATTAACAATGAAAGTAAAAAATAAATTTTTGTAATTTTTGAAAAAACGAATATACAGCAATATGGCATAGATGTCACCCTATAGAATACATTAAGCACTATCACTACCAAATTTTAAAGAAAATATTGAAGCCGTTTTCAAGAAAATCCTGTTTTCGTTATTTTTTAATATATTGTACGCAATATTTCGCGAAATACTAAAAGTTTAAAAAAATGTACATGATCTTAATGAAATAATTAAATTTGAAACAAATTTTACTTGAAGGAAAAATTTGGAGCCACTTTTGACGAAATTTTTAAAAATGTTGCCGGGACTTAAAGAACGTTTTTCAAAATTGCAACGCCTCTAGTCAAGCCAGATCGAGCAGTGAATATACATTTTTTTAAATTATCCCTACGTTTCGTTTAGGCGCTAGTGGTTTTTACAGACAGACGGAAAGACGGATAGACCGCCAGACGGACGGACGTTTCGCAAAGAAAACAAAACCTTTTTGGGTCAGGAGCCCCCAAAACATGTATTTCCGTTGAAATCTCCAAATCGATTTTCCACTATATTACATAACTTCCTCTAAAATACATATATTACTCCATATATACGTACGTATATCAGAAAGCAAAAGTAATGTTTCTTCACGTTTGCTCTGAAATTGTATTTTGAAAAGAACAGATTGTTCGCAAAATGTCTCCCTACTTCTCGTGCAGATAAACCCAATAACATTCGTAACGCGATTAACAATTGCGCGCAAGTCTAGCCTGGGTTGCGGACCGAAGACTTATGCGAGCGAGATTGTTCTTCCTGCAGAAACTTCCTCTACTATTTCTCAACGGTCCGATTGCCCTAAACTTCAGCACACCTGCATACGGCGACGGCTCGGCGAGAAATGAGGACGTTCTGTGTCTCTCAAAGGTCACATCGACTCACCAATCGACCAGGAGGATCGATCGCGGGGAAGCACTAGCGCCGTTCAAGAGTAAATTAATGCAAACTGTTGTAAACGTGCAGGTGCACAAACCACGACTACAGTATATCGGGTTATCGTTTAAAGCGTTAATGGTTTCTTTCGCCGCCCCAATTTGCCTTGTAAGATGGAACTGATTGCTTCAAAGGTATATTTCCCCCGCCAAATATTATCTTTTTATTTTAAATATTTTTTTGTATCGTGCTAATTTGTCGAGATATTTCAATGCCTTAAATAAACCACAAATTACAAGGAGATGTTTGAAACAAACAAATACCGAAAAAAAGAGAAGAGAAAATTTATGGCAAAGAAGATCACATTTATTGAAGCGGAAGTGGTAGATGTGTAAAGTAGTGACGAAAACAAATGGAAGGTGGAGGACTGGCTTCTTTGTTTTACGAGCTTTAACATTCACAATCCCGTACACCCACGAAATGAATGGAATGAGATCGCACACAGTTCATGAACCCCAGCGTAGGGAACTGCACGGACATTCGTGTGGAAGTGATCGAAGTGCTGTCGGACATTTTGTCAGATCCGGCAGGGTCACTAACTGGCTGTCAAAAACATCAAGCAAATGACTGTCACTTTGCCGCAATGAATCTCCTTGTCAGCGGGGCCGCGTTCGACTAACCGTCGCCTTTCCGCTCCACGAGGCGGTCATTCGCAGTCGCAGAGCGGCTCTCAGCCCGACGGGAAGGGACCGGCAGCGGTAGCTCAGTGCAACAACCGATGTCACTGCAGCGCCTCTGACCGGGAGGTCCTTGGTTCCCACTCCCCACGGCGGCAGGATTTTCGACACTAACTTGTCAGCTAGGTCGAATTCAGTCGCTGTCTGAAGGAAAATTCTAGAGGCCGGCTGCTCTGATCGGTACTTTTCCGTGGTTTCTCCGATCAATATCAGGCGAATGCCGGAGCTATACCCCAACAAACGGACCACACGCGATCTTTCTTTCCTCTTCCTTGTCCTGTCCTTTCCCCTTGCACACACACACACACACACACACATACTTACATGCACTACACTACTACATGTTCCGAGAGACCGGTCGGGAGCTGAGAGCTTGTCCCGACTGGGACGGTGCCCCGCTGATGGGAGAGTCCTAGTTAAGGGGAAACCCCAATAGCCGACGGTAGGTTGGCGCCGGATCTCGCCATCCAGTGGAGGAAGATCATTGCCATGACCCGAGGGGAAACATGCACTACACTTACGGGACTAATAACCTAAGCTGTTGCCGCGCCCGGAATCACTAACCAACCTACCTACGGGAAGGGGGTTTAACTCTATCTTACAAAGGCGACCTGTACAAATCATTATTAGAAATGCATAGTCTGACAGACCACTTTGAGTAAAAATAAAAAAAAACTCATTTTTTACACTGAAACACTGAAAACTGTTTTTCAGTGTGAAAAATTTTTTACACTGAAACACTAAAGGTTTTTATATATACGTCTAAATGACTTGACTCTCACAACAGACACTTTCTAGGTGCTGTCCACACATGGCTTTTAAGAATCGTCCGCAGAAGTACCTTGTCATGCGATCTTATTTACGATCGCCATCGTCCCATTATAATTGCCAAATTTTCAGAACAAAATTTAAATGTTACTAGACAAGGGGTTTGTTGTCATTATTTACAATATTAGCCAATACTGGGCCAAAAATATCAGTGACGTAACTACAAAGGCGCAATCTGCTGGATTCACGCGTGTTAAATGGCGTGTACCGAAAATACGCACGCGCACAACGTTATGAGTATTTTACTGGCTATTATAGTCACACAATGAAGGGACACGGAGTTCCAGAAACGGGGTGGAGGAAAGGGGTGGTTAGGGTGAGAGGGTGGGGGAAGCTTTCGGCACTAGTTGCGTCCACATTCCGCGCTCAGCCAGCGACCAGTTCACATCTTGCTCCGCACAGCTCACAACGTTTCAATTTGACTCAGTACCAGTTACTTAAAGTTTGTGTATCGTACAGATAATTAAACGTTACAAGAGCAGTGAACAGAACTAAAGTCGTTCTATTGACTTTTCAATATTAATAGTAGTTTTCAACCACCAAGCTCTGACCTAGGTCAGAGCATAGCGGGAGCCATAGTGCTCTTGAACAACATAACCGATATGGAAATCACCTACGAGCAACTCGGGGGTCAACACGTCCTCGCAGATTCATCAGGCAGCTTCTTTAATACACAATGGACGCGACAGAACCTGCAGGCAACAAACCCGAATATAGAAACGGTCTTCACCGCCGATCCAACACAAGGCTTCAGTAAGGTCAGTCATACCAACACGGCCGCGGCCTGCCTTGCGGCCAAGCCACGGCCCCGCGAACATCAACGGCAGTGATAAGACCAATGACAGTGTAAAAAGAGGCCACGGTCAGTACCCTCCTAGGCAGCCCATCAAAAAAACAACCCAGCAGCAGTGAATATAATGTGCCTATTAGCAATAGATACGCTCCTCTTGAAAGAAACAGTGACCAAGACAAAAGATTTAACTACCTGGACGTCGAGGAAACACACGAAGTCAACAATATTCCCATTACGGTTATTGCAGCAGAGTTCAACGGGCATCAGAGTATTGAGGAAGTGTTAAAAATTAATGCAATATGTAATCTGTTTGTCAAAACTGAAAGAAGACGTAAAACAAATGTGCCAATACAATGTTTCAGGTGTCTGGACTTCGGCCATACAAGAAATAACTGTAATAATGAAATTGTATGTGCATTCTGTGCAAAAGACGATTACATGGTAAAATGTCCACAAAGAAATTTAACACCAACACGCCGCAACTGTAAGAGCCCGCACCGTGCGGACATTCGGTCCGCAGAATGTAATTATTTTAAAAACAATTCAGAGACCAACAAAAGCAACTCTAAAACTACCCCCCCCAGAAAAATTCAAATAACAATACCTCGACCCATATACTCACAAATCGCAATTTTCCTAAGCTTCGTTATGATCGAGCCATACCAGGCCATACCATACGAGCCATACCATCAAGAAAACACAAACACAAATCAGCAAAGCACTCAAAACACACACCAAAATGTGTTTAACACAACAACAATAACACAAACTGAATAATACCCACTATAGTCAACAACATTACAAATTATTTAATGGGCATAATCAATAGTATAATTCAACCATAATAAACAGTATTCAAACTTCAATCCCATCTTCCATTAATAACAATAATGCCAGAACAGTGTAATAAAGAATTAACCATACTAAACTGGAATGCTAGTAACATCTTAAACAAAGAAAAACTGAACAAAAATATTTCTTAAAAGATAAAGGAATACAAATCGCATGCATCACCGAAACGCACCTCATTCCAGGCAAGACATTTAACCTATCAGAATACAATGTAATGAGAAAAGACAGAGTAGATCAAAAAGGGATAGGAGTTCTCATACTCGTCGAAAAATCAATTCCGTATATGCAATCTGACACACCTCACACACCGGGGTTAGAAACCATTGCTATTACTCGTAAAATCCCTATAAACAATAGAACCACAGCCATAATATCAGCATACAAACCACCCCATATTAAAATGAATATTATGAAGGGAACCACCCCACGTAAAAATTAATATTATGCTCACCCTAGCCGGGACAAGGTTTGAGCTTCCGACCTATCTCTGGTCATGTACGGAAGTAAAGTGCATGTTAGTGCAAGTTTCAGTCAGGGGAGAGGATAGGACAAGGAAGTGGAAGGAAAGATAGCGCGCGGTCCTTGGCCCGTTTGCTAGGGTACTAGCTCCGGCATTCGCCTGGTGTTGATCGGTGAAACCCCGGGAAAATTACCGATCAGAGCAGCCGGCCGCTAGAATTCTCCTCCTGACTGAGTCCGACCTAGCTGATAAGCTAGTGTCAAAAATCCTGCCACAGCGTGGGGAAGGTGGTCAGGCGCAACCGGCACTAGTCTAGTAAAGGCGAGTGGCGGGCAGAGGGCAGCCGGGCCTTTGAGGGCGTTTGAGCAGCCCTGCGGCCGTGGGCGGGGCGGGGCCTCTTCGCGAAGGCGCCTGGGGGGGGGGAGTCGCCTCCACTGAGGAGCGCTGCGGTTTCCATTCGGCGGAATATCCCTCCGGGAAGACGGGATTCGATATTTCAACCCTGTTGACTCATCCGAGTGACTGCGTTTCTCTGCCAGTCCAAGAGACGAGTTGAAGTTCGCCACGGGTCAAATAGTGCTTTAGGCGCAATCTCACATCCAGGACGAGAAAGATTGGTTTTCTAAGTTTTTCTTATTGGCAGTCTCAGCAACGACAATGATTATTTCTCCGCAAATGCTGACAAATAATACAATTGGAGAAAGCAATTTTATTCTTAGAGATGTCAACAAATAAAAATGAAAATGTAAAAGGATGAACGAACTCAATTTTAAACTAAATGGATTCGTATTGTCACATGCATGTAGAAGTAGTTATTTAACAAGTAATAGTGCATAATTGGGTCAGCAAAAATTAGAAATGCTATTAGTGTATTAATAGCATTCATATTTAAATAAAAGTGAAGGGCAAGAAAAATAAAGGGGATAAATCACCTTTCGTAACATTTCAGGAGGCCATTTTAAAGGTGCACTAACCTCCCATATTTCATTAAGTACTCATTTACATTTCTTTCATTTTCGAATCATCTTGAGAACTCAATCTCCAGGTTGATAAGTGCAAAACAGAGATTTCAGACTACAAAGTATCTGTTGAACTTTTCAATGTTCAAATAATATACTTACATAACCAATCCCATTCACCAAATTGCTACTACCCTCCGTTGTTCAGAATAATTTAACTATTTAAGGTACTGAGTTCAAATAATATTAACAGTTAGTTTTATGCTTTGGACAAAATAACATGGGAAATATTGCCGTAAGACAATTCCGTTCTGAAAACAACTGGAACTGGCGACTTTTTGATTCTGAAGAAAGACAATGGCCGCACCCAGACTCAATTTCGGGCGCCTCCAAGCGCAGAAGTTGAAACGAACAGCGTTCTGCAAATGGCCCTCGCTACAATTCCGCGTCTCGGGGTCCAAAAGTTGGCGCAAAAATTCCTCGAGTGGAGACCGCCCCTTGCTCTCAGCCGCGTTCGTCGGATTACCTGCTTCTGGCCGAGCAAGCCGGGGCGGCAGGGGGCGGAGGGGGGGGCGGGGCGGGGCGGGGCGGCGCGGGGCGGGGCGGAGAGAGGGGGCGCTTTGAGAGTTGGCTGGCTGGCGCGCTCGCTTCTGAGAGCAAGGACATTCATGCAACAATCAACTCCCCCCACACGCCGCCCTCGCCCTTTCGCTCCCACGCACAGTGGGCAGGGCGGGGCGTTGGCTGGCCACTGCCCCTGGACGGAAGGGCGTTTGTAG
Source organism: Teleogryllus oceanicus (assembly GCA_964035755.1). Classification (NCBI taxonomy): domain Eukaryota; kingdom Metazoa; phylum Arthropoda; class Insecta; order Orthoptera; family Gryllidae; genus Teleogryllus; species Teleogryllus oceanicus. The sequence continues at coordinate 19,633,000 of CAXIVR010000007.1, read as the reverse complement.
GCCATTCTACAGAGCGTCTCAGAATACATGTTAGAAATGTTTATTCTTGCCGGACAGGAGAGTCAAGGTCACGAAGGCTGTCGGGCCATAGCTGCCTCGGCTCGAAGGGTCGCTAGTTCGAATGCTACCTCCAGCGTGAATGTTTGTGTGTGTTTGTGTTGTCCTTCGCGTTCTTCCAATAGTTTTCCCTGCAGTTAAAACAATTGCAGTGGTCACTATATGACAAAGTCGTTAAAAAGCAACCTAAAGAAAGGTTCGAACTTCTTTTTCAATTTATTTCTATTTGACTCGAAGGCCTTCAACATCTTATAATAATAATAATAATAATAATAATAATAATAATAATAATAATAATAATAATAATAATTATTATTATTATTATTATTATTATTATTATTATTACTATTTTTCTTCCTCCAAAGGTACATAAATGACCTTTGCTTGTCAGGCAGCGGTGTTTCCCGGGTCACGTTATGACGCAGAATTTGCGGGTACCCGTCAAATTACACAGCGAGTTGCCTCCAATCAAGCGCAAATATTACTTGTGAGACTTCATTAAATTAAATTTCTCAGCACATGTTCCGTCGCCAAATGTTATAATTTTCGTCTCTGTATGTTCTGTAAAAGTTTGTAATATTCATACTGAGATACTTGTAGTGTAGTCCAAAAGACAGCAGCTACCTAGAACACCCAACTGCCTCCTTGGATAGGCGCAGACGCCACTCGCGTATATTCGTATCGGGTTCAAGGTTATAATACTGAAATACCAAATAATAACGTATGCAACTCATTTTTAATGTTACTTATTGCATTGGTACAAATTTGCGAATTCGTTTCTCAGTCACTGGTTTCAAAAATATATTCTAAACAATACAGAATAACATCAAAACTAGTTGCAAAATATACTGTTTTAGAAAAACCCCTATAGTATTAAGTGTCGCGGTTCACCTAGCACTTCATACTTCCGACATTCGAGAGAATTAACAGATATGATATACTTTTTTAAAGCTATTTAGCAGGCTCAAGCAAGTAGTGTAGTATATGCGAGTCCTGTCCTAAGAGAGAATGTGAGCGTGTTTATAGAAATGATCATACACATCAAACAGACGTTAAATTTCCTAAACTTTTTTTCATGCCTCGAGTGGCCACTGAATCAACGACTATGACTTGGAGACTTAGGAACAAAAGTTACGACAGAAAAAATAATTTCAAATTAAAATTAACATTTGGAATACAAAGAAAACATGTTCATAATCATAATCCCCACTACCATTTTAATTAGTGTTCATTACAATTATACATAACATACAATACGTAATTATTAAATTTACAAGATAATTTCTGCGTTAACTCATTTATAAGATAATTCTACCGGAAAAAACACTAACAAAGATGAATTAAAATATATAATTCAATGATTATGTATAGTAGTATTACACTAAATATTTTTTGACACTTTCAATGAATGACTAATTGTCTTTACAAATTCATAAAAAAGGACAATATTTCTCTTCTCTCGATATGTTGCAAAAGATGTTTTATTATTTTTAGTTCCCAATCTATTGCAGAATTAATGGTCCATACAATAAAAAGGACAACTTAGATTATTTATAATGCGTTAATTAAAAGATAAGTTCACCAAATCCCCGGCTTGTTCAGTATATTTATCCGTACTTGTTATTTATTTAGTAAGAGATATATTACAAAAAGAATTAATTTCTTGATAAGGCTGAAGGTCTTTAAACATTACAAATCCTACAATCTATTTTTTTCTAACTCTTCGAATGCTGGTATTGAAGTCCCTTCCCCGCCACAACAAATATACTTGTTTTTAACGTGGCATCTGAGGGTATTATCTTCAAGATAGAATAATGCACGACTTTATGCATCTTTCTTGATCCTGCCGCAAGATGTGGCATGATCGCGACCGTATCAGTGCTGCAGATCAAGCGACTCTAGCGGCAGGACGGAGTAAGACGCAAAACGTTCGTTCCATATTCCACCTCGAAGATAATACCCTCACATGCCACGTTAGAAAACCGCAAGTATAGCTTGGCTCCATCGCGCCCACTGCGCCTTCGCCCGCTGGCCGCAGCGCCGCGCCACAGTAGCGAGTTTCCCACAGAGGGACAATAAACACGAAGCGCGGGCGAAGGCCACGCCGGGGCAGGGGGGAGGGGGGAGCGGAGTGGAGTAAAGTGGGGCGAGGGAACGGCAGCAGGTGCAGGCGCATAACTTCCCCTCTCGAGCGGCGGCAGGCAGGCCGCCCCGCGCCCCCACGCGCTGCAGTAAACCCATTGAAGACCTACTCAGCTCAGGCGATCCCGATACCTCGGCTGCAATACCTCACAGGCACCACGGGTTCCATCGGCGGTGGTGGTGGAATTTCCCCTACTACATTCAAAAATGCATCGATTGCAACCACCATCTGACGGAGATTTCTAGGGGATGGTCGCTCTGAGCGGTACTTTCCCGTGGTCGCTTTGATTAAAACCAAACGAATGCCGAAGTAGTTCTCCAAGAAAGGAAATATGGACCGCGTGCAACCTTCTATTCCTCGACCCTCTTCTCCCAATACACTCACATTAATGCAGTATACTACTACTATGTTGTGAGATAAAATTTGCTGGGAGATATCTGAAGAGAGAAATCCAGAATTCCGAAGTGTATTTCGGCGTCTTATCACACGTTTCTTTGGAGGAGGAACACCGCCACTTCCCATGATATAACACACTTCATTTAGGAGACTAACGATCTATGTGCCCGGAAACAATTAATACTTTCTCCCACCCATTGCTTTATTACACTGTGGATCTGGAGGCTGGGAAGTAAATAAATAATAAAAATAAATGAAGAAAATAAATAAATGAATAAAATGTATCAATAATAGGAAACTAATTAATATGAGAAGGCCTGTCCGTTCCACTAGTTCTAAAAGTTGTGGTCTCAATTGAAAAAAACCTTACCGTTATTCTGTAGCGTAGTGGTACGACTGACGGCGAGCTCACTCGGAGAACGAGAACGCGAGTCTCGGCGCAGAAAATAAATTTTGCTGGCTAAAACCTTATTTGCGTGTTTATCTAGTAGTGTGATATAGCGTAGCACTTAGAAATAATGCGAGAATATATGAAATATAAAATTGACTTTGACATGTGAAACAATTCAACATTTTAAATCGTTAATACGAGTAATTAGAGATTTTCTCGGGTTGGTTGGATGGTGCTGTAGGTACAATATCCAGCCACCTTGATCCTTTCTTAAGAAGTATTTTTTTATTTACGCTGAATATACAATTAGTTTTATTTAACTAATGCAGTGACGGTTTGACACATTTTACGTATGCGTCACAGACAAACCCTTACTGAACTTCAAGCAAGCCATCACAAACTCGCTATTCACCAAGACTGGAAAACATATTTTTGCAGGGCGAGACCTTGAGCAGCGTTTCCAAAGGAGGTCAACGCACCGTTCTCCAGCAAATGAGAGCCCGTCGCAATGATACGTCGAATGTCTACCGTTATACTTGGGTTTTCATAACGTGGGGTCTCAAGTTCACGCGCAAAGGGGGGAGGGGGAAGGTAGACTCCAATGGGGAGCTGCAACGCCACTCCGGTCCGGTCCCGTCCGGTCCGGTCCCGTCCCGTCCGGTCCCGTCCGGTCCGGTCCCGTCCCGTCCGGTCACGTCCGTCCGCTCCGCTCACGTCACAACAGCTCCGAGTTTTGCGGTTCCCTATTGGAATCTGCTTTCCCTCTCCCTCCTTCGCGCGTGACGTTGAGACGCCACGTTAAGAAAACCCAAGTATAGTACACAAAATTCGTAATAGCTATATCATTGAATGCGTACCGTGGGCTTCTTGGGGGAGGGGAAGATCCCCCAAGCCTCCCCCTTTCACTTCGGTGCGTCTACTGCTAATAGTTAATAATTTTGGTTATTATACGTCATTGTTCCTCTACTGAGATCTTTGTTCCGAATTATTTGTAATAATGGAGACGAGAAAATAACTTTTCTTCCGATCTCACGATGGTTCTAAGAAAGCATTCCGAACAAGCAAAACCTACGCGAACATTTCATTTTATTAACCGACGTCAAGAAGGCATTCATCTGCTCGCTTCGGCGATGCGCCATAATAGAGCTGATGTGACCTCCGGCGACGATGTGTAAGCTTTCCAAGTGATACCATTCTCCTAGTAGGCTGCGTTTCTATTATCCAGTATCATTGAAATATTGCTGTCATTGTAAAATTCTGGGTAAACTATTCTTGCACAAGCTCTCATTTTCTATAATTGCATTTTTTGACTCCAAATTATCAAGAAGTTTTGCTAGCAGTTTTGTAAACTGAGTTTGGAAAAGAGATGAGCTACCTGCATTCAGGGATATCATTCTCTCTTTCAGTACTTCATATCATGCTTTCTTGAGGGGATCAAAAAACATCTAATGGCTGAAGGAGATTTGTGGTATCAGTAGAAACGCTGATTTTTTTATGATGCAATGGTCACACAAGGTGAGAACATATGAACTGATGTGACAACCCAAGTTGTGAAAAACGTCAACTGTTGTTCCTCTCTTTCTCTTGACATTAGATTATACGAGGATTTCAAAATAATTAACAAATGTTTGCGTGTCAAACCACCAGCTAGTGGATGCAGTAACGAAAAGATATTGTCTCAGAAAAAAATATTTTGGGTCAATATTATTGTATTTCTTATTGAAATAATCACAAATGTTTTGATACCTAGCTCCAAAATACACATTTTGCTCCCAAAGATCAATATAATGGCAAAAACCGAGACTTCGTAATGTGGAAATGTAAATTATTGGATAAAAATCAATACAGACATTTGCCATTTCATGTCCAAGATTCTAAAAAAATGCTGAACATAAAATAATTTAATTTATAACCCAAATTACTCAGTGTACCCTGTTTTGAGTAGGGAGCGGATTTTAATGACCCAAATCAATGTCAAAATTATCAATAAAATGCTGTTAAAAGGTTTTAAAAATGCTCTTAAATAGGAAAAATGACATAAAAAGTTTGATCAAAACCAGTTCGGATGAACAACTGAAGCAATACGTTACAGAAGTAATCGTGGTTTTCTTCTATTCGTTCAAATGCACTCAGCTTGCAAACTTTTGGTTTGAACTGTTCTTTACCAGGAAATATCGGTCTTTAGTTCTCCCAAAATTCGGCCTAACTCACAATGGCGCTGATAGGCATCACAACCTTAGATTCCACACAGCGGCTGACATTACAACTTGTGAGCTAAGAAATCGAATAGGCTACTCAGGTATTCTGCGGTGAACATTAGTTGCATCTCGTAAAACTTATTTGAAGCCAGTACCATGAAAATATTAAAATCAATAAAATCAGCAAAAATGCATTAAAATGACAGGAAAAGTTAAAAAATACTTATAGTAAATCGCGAAAAATGCAAAAAATTACAAAATGGGTCATTTCCTCTTGTATCACAAAAATTAATTTCTAACTGAATGCATGTTCTAAGTAAAAATAGCATTTCATTAAAATCCAACATTTAATGAAAATTTTTCATGCAGGAGCTGTGCTGCTTTTGCGGTGAAAAAATACATACTCCCACACCAACAAATTAACTTTCACGACGGATTCGTACGTACTTTTCTCATCAAAAGATGAAGATTTTTTTAAGTTGTCATAACGTGTGTACTTTCTACTTCATTCATTAACTGAATTTAGGTGTTTTCAATAGAAAGAGCTTCATTGGTTTAAAAAAACTTCATCACACTCATCTGGCATTTCAAATGTTTAAGCCTGTAAGTTGTCAAACATTAAAAAAATTTTCAAACTTTCAAAAACAAACAACATTGTACTCAAAGGAACAACAACTCAATGGAATTTGTAAAATATTTAAGTGTGTCTTTGAGATATGAACCGCAAAGGAGATATTGTATTACTAGAATAAGAACCGTAATTACTGGAATGAAAAGTTAATTAAGTCATTTAAAAATCATAACACGCCTTAATAATAATTGTAATATTTCGTTTAACTTTAATTTCTGTTGACATTAATTTTAAATAACATTTAATTTATTATATCACATTTAATTAAAGAATATCCACTATTTCTAAAGTACAAACAGGATTATTTACATGGAGAAAATCTTCATTTAGTCCAGACACGAGTATTTACATGGACCTCCGTGTAACACAGTAATAGAAAACGTTCTGAAATACAGTTTGCGTTTGTAATTAATTATACATTATATTTGTAGTTAAACACAATTTACGTGTGTGTGTGCTCACTTTTTTGTCACCGCATGTAACTCACTACCAGGAATAGTAATCCCAAGCTCTTTTGTCGTAATGCACTGCATCGGAACCACCTGCTTTTTTTGGCACGGAAACGTTAAGTAAGGCTCATATTTATACAATTTTCCTATTACTAAATTATGTACTACGCTCAGGGATTTATACCATTTAAAATAAGTAATTGAAAAACAATTTATTTCCAACAATAATCTTAAACGTTGGCAATGACATTTTATGGCAACATTGCCGTTTAAAAATCCATAAAATTTAAACAGACGGTCACAAAATTAAACTTATTAAATAGATAAATAAATTGTCTCAACAGTACTCCAAGTACGAAATTATAATTGGGTGCAAGGTTGTAATATTTTTCAGGGCGTGAATTCCCGTGCGATAACTTCCACAGCGATTGAACGACTGAGAAAGGGAGGGATCCCAAACATCCGGTATCGATGCCGCGCGTGGAGTGGTCTGTTTCCGGTTCCGTCGCCAATGAAAATAAAATGCGTGGACGGCCCCTGAAGCGGCGACCGGGAAACTTCTCCCCCCTCCCCCTTCCCTGTTATTTGCGTCCGCCACACGCGGCCGCCGCCACCGCCCCGCCCCGCCCTGCCCCCGCTGCCCGAGGCAGGAGGCCGCACGGCGGCGGCGCCTTCAGAAGCCGCGAATTCCTGCGCGGAAGCCGCCCCCGCCTCCGCCCCCGCCCCGCCCCGCCCCCAGGTCGCCGGCGCGTCGCGTCTGCGGGGGCAGGCGCAAGGGGGGAAGGCCCCGCGTCAACCATGGACGGGGAGGAGGAGCAAGGCGCAGTCAGCGAGGAGCGCGGGGACAGCGAAGGCACAAAAAACAGGGCAAACTGCACGGGAATGTAGGAAGGGAGGGAGTTATGACAGATGGGAAAAGGAAGACGAGAAGAAGAAGAAGAAGAACAAGATGAAGGCGTGGAGAGGAAAGAAAAGTAGTTGTAGTAAGAGGATGACGAGGAGGAGGAAAAAATATGAGAACGATGGATACGAGAAAAAAAAAAGGATAGAATGAGCGTATGCCAAGGATGAAAAGTTATGTACAAAAAATAGTGTAAGATAGAAGAGAAATGGAGGAGATTAAAAAATGGCAGAGCTATTAGTAATGGTGAAAGAAGAATACCACGAGTCTTACTTAGAAAAGTAAGATAATCTTTCTTTTAGTAAATTGCCGAGAAATAGTAAGGGGATGAGAAAGAGAAGAGAAGAAAGATAGAGATGGGAAAGCGGCAGAGAGAAGAAAAGGAGAAAACAACTTCGTGTCACTGAGAACCACGGATAGAGGCGGACAGTGTACAAAAATGTCGCTGACGGCTGGGGAGTAAACGGAAGGGGAGATGCGGTGAGACGAGGCGCTGCAGAGGTCGGAGCAGCGGGAGGGCGGGGGCAGGCGATTGTCGTTTGGAGACGAAGAGGGCGCGGTTTGCAAGTAAAGGGCAAAGGGTTGCAGGACGGGAGAGGCGAAGGGGCAGTTGGGTCGACGCCCACGCTCCCAACGGTGATGGCAGGAAACTCCGGGAGGTGACAGGAAACGTGAAAGAAAGGTGAGATAAATGTTGAAGTTCAGGCCCACGGGGGGGGAGAGACAAGGAGCGTGCAAGAGGAGGGGGGGTCGAGAAAGTCTGAAGAAACAAAACAAGGTCGCGGCGTTGTGTGCGTAGGGCTGATAATGGCTTGACAACAAGGACTTCTCCCAGACGAGTCGAGAATGGCTCAAGAGAAAAGAACACGTTGCTAATAGAAATGCTGAGGTAAACATGTTACGGGTGAAAACACTGAAGGGCAAAAAATGGAAGCAAAACAAAATTAAATTGATGCAGTGGTGACAGGTCAAAAAGCTGAATAAACTATGGAGGTGACAAAGACATCTTTGTTTACACGAAGCAAAGCAAATGATGACATAAATGGATAAAATGTACAAAAACCTATGAAAATTCACTGGAAATGAAACCAATAAGTAAAGAAATGACAGAATACAAAGAAATGTTCATGGGAAGTTCCGAAGGTACAAATGAGAGAAGCTTGTTTCCCACAGAAACATTTAAACCTTAGTGCTCGACACGTGTCACACAGGTCCCGGAAAGTTTCCTCAATCGATGATGGCCACAAAATTGATTTCTGTAATACGATCGATTTGGGGCGCACTCGAGCTGAGGGTCATGGGTTCATTCCCTCTTGGCCCTATCCTCTCACCACTGCTTCGCGGCGCCCTTCAAACCAGCAAACTTAAGCCCTAAGTACATCACAAGTCCGTCAGATGGAATGGATTATTCCACAACGCTGTCTTATGTATTGTATTACTTGTAAAACGTACCTTACGTTCTACTTGTATTTATTTATCACAACTGACTGTTTTCAGGGAAAAGAATGAATATTATCTACAGTACATCTCTGCCGCTAAAATCCCACCCTGTTTCTTCCCACTGCCCTCGCCCTACCTGGCCCCATCCCTAACCGTCCTCCTCTGCCGTGCATGCTGAAGGGTTCAAAAACTGAAAGTTGCACATCAACTTCACAATACTTTATTCCGTCTTTTATTACAATCTCTGTCTGCATTTTGCCCAACCAAGAGTCGTCTTTTCCCTGCTCTCCCCTGAGCTCGGGCTGAGCACGTTTTTTTCTTAATATTAGTTTATTTTTTACAGAGCATATATAAATTAGTACATAATACACTTTACATATGTACTGAAGGCTTACATTCTAATGTACATAAAATTAAACTACAAACTAATTTGGGTGAGAAATCTTCTCCTGATCCCTCTAAAAACAATCTACTTCCGAAAATTTGACTAGGAATGCCTGGTATGGATATCTATTTTTTATTTTGGTTCCATGAGGAGTTTTCCGGAGGTGGAAAGAGAGGATAATGTTAGAGGGAGAGTGAGAAATGGAAATAAAGAAGGAAAGAGGAAAGGAAAGAGAGAGAATGGAAAATGAAGTTGTCTAGGTAATTTTGATAGAACTGGGTTGAGAGATATGTCATGTGGTGTTGTATGGAGTCAATTTGGAATTCTTTGTGGAGCTGTGAGTTAGTGGCAAACCAAGAAGCATTTGTGATACTTCTAAGAAAATGGTTTTGGATCTGTGCACGGTCAAATCAGGGTCCCCCTAGGGTTGGTGCAGCACCGATTTGCTGCGGCGCCGGACACGAGCGTGGCGGCGATCTCCTTCGTCACCTCGAGCCGCACGCACGCACGGGGAGCGGTAGCTCAGCGCATCAACTGATGTCACTACAGCGCCATTGACTGGGAGGTCCTAGGTTCGAGTCCTGACTGCGGCACGATTTTTGACCCTAGCTTTTCAGCTAGGTCGAATTCAGTCGCTGTCTGGAGGAGAATTCTGGCTGATCGGTAGTTTTCCGTAGTTTCTCCGGGCCAATACCAGAACCAGGCGAATGCCGGAGCAGTACCCTAACAAACGGGCCACGAACCGCGCGAAATCCTTCCTTCCTCTACTTTGTCCTAGCCTCTCCCTTACACACACCTCACCTAACAAGCACTACACTATCACATATACCGGGAGACCGGTCGGGAGCTTAGAGCTTGTCCCGGCTGGGGCGGTGCCCCGCTGGTGGGAGAGTCCTGGTTAGGGGGAAAACCCCACTAACTGACTGTAGGTCAGCACCGGATCTCGCCATTCCGCGGGGGAAGATCACCGCCATCTCCCAAAAAAACAGGCACTACACTAACGGGACTAATGACCAAAGCAGTTGCCGCGCCTGAAAACACGAAAAAATCAATCAATCAATCGAGCCACACGCAGGCGGTGGTGGCGACCTTGCGTCCCCATCTTCCCCTCGCCCAGACGCTCTTGGGCAGCAAGGCGTCTCTCTCCTACAACGAGGGTTGGCTAACTGGCGGCCTGCACTTGGGTTTCCTAACGTGGCATCTGAGGGTAGTATCTCCAAGATGGAACACGGCACGACTTTTTGCGTCTTTCTCAGTCCTACCGCAAGTTGTCGCATCATCGCGGCCGTATTAAGCAGAGCTGCAGATCAAGGACAACGAGTGGCAAGGCCGAGAAAGACGCGAAAAGCCGTCCCGTAGTCCATCTTGGAGATACTACCCTCAGATGCCTCGTTAGAAATACCCAACTACTAATCGCGCACTTTTTCTTGATACTCCACAGCGGGGGGTGCGGGGAGAGGCGGGTTCTGTCTACGACACGGCAGTGCAGGGCTGTCAACTTTATTGACAGAAAACTCGGCGTAATAACTGGTCTTGGACTAGATTGCTATGAGAAACAACGGAAGATTTTTTTAAATTCTGAAGAAATAATTCATAGTTATAGAAATAATTAGAGTAAGAAGGAACTTGGTACGTACAGGTCGATAGAGAGACCGAAGACTAGGAAGTCCGCATTGGGAAGGAAGCACTGCAAACTGAGCCGTGACCTTCCGAGTGGAGCTCATATTTTCTACCGGGCCGTGCTATGCCGGGCTGAGTTAGGAGCTCGAGGATCAAGAAAAACTGCGACTATAGTATAGTGTAAAGTATTGTAGGGCTACAGAGGCGACCGGCGGGGCGTCACAAGGTCGCTGCGTCAAGGGATTAGACGCCAGGGCCAGGCAGGATGTGAGATCAATGAGGCAGCTGTCAGAAGTGGAGACACGCCGAGGTATTTTGAGAATTCTAAAAGCTAGGAAAATGGATGTCCAAAATGCCTGGCAACGCGACTAGCGCGGGCCGTGTGCAAAACCCAGTGACGTTTCAGGTCACGTGGGTGAGAGCTATATAGAGCGAACCCAGAGCGTGGGGGTGGGGATTGTCGAGCTGAGTGGAACCCTTGTGCGAACGCACAAAAGTTGCGCCCATGGCGGTGTGGAGCCGAGCTAGGCTCGTACGGCAACCCATGTGTTGGGACGCCGTTGTGGACACTATTTCCACGGGTGACCGAGGTCGCCGGAGCTGAATGTTGTGTGCATAAGGCTCGCTGAGGAGTGGCGCGGGCCACGAGTCAAACATTGCATTTTAAGGATCGCTCCTGCGATCAGGGAGTAAACGTCTACCAGAGCTAAGAGTAACTTTAATTATTTACTGTATATAGTGTGAATAAACCTGTTCATATTTCTCATTGAAGCTCGTGTCTGTGATTACTGTGTATTCCCACGACGTCACAATAGCTTGGAGGCGATGCGCGCGTCTCGCTGGCTGCCCTTTGCACTAGCGACTCGTCGGCGCGCGGCACTTGTGTTGTGCAGTACGCAATTGCAAAGTTACCTTCTCCCGCAAAATTTCCAGCATCAAAATTTACCTATTTTTTTTTCTTTAATTTGTTGCGTCATTGTTGACGCAACGCGTCTCTTAACCCTTGTCGGGCGTTAAGCGCTTTTTTCTGGAGTAATCCTCCGTTATTGTGTAATTATTACACTGAATAATTACTATATTTGTCAAATCTCGTCACGTCGCAGACAGTGAGTGCCTTTTATCCCTTCGGCCAGTGACTCGACGCCGTTAGATCTCGGGGTTCCTGGCCGGTCACCCAACCAGGAATTCGCGAGTCTCGAATTCGCTTAACTTTCGTGACTTCACGGAGCGTAGTAAACGAATTCGGCTAGCGCCGCCGACCGAATTACTCAATGCTTAACGGGGCTATTAAAATGAATTAACCCTTCGACTCTGTTTCTCCATTACTTACGTGGACTCTTTTTGGGATCAAATTTTACCCAACAGTTTCCCCGTATTTCATGCACAGATGCTATTTGGAATTATTAATTAAGAAAATGTTGCTATTTACTTGCTTCATTTGCTATATCGTTCTAAAAAACAAAGAATACTATTTCCAGAAAAATATTCTAGAGTATCCTCGTAACTACACATAGTGTCTACAGTACCAGCATGAGAATGATACAAATCTACTAACACGTTATAGACAAATATACCAGATAATATCATTCAGAAACAACAACACAAGATTCGGAGATATATCATTCAGAAACAACAACATAATGTTATAAAACGGAAATGAACACGTTTTTAGATTTTTTATAATTGAGATGTGTAAATGTGGAATCTATTTGGGAGGATTTCTGACACCATCCGCATTAAAATCAAATTACTCGAAACTAAGAAAACTTAAAAACTGATAAGTTTACAACACATGTAAAACTGGAATTAAATAGCATATCTAAAACGAGTTCACGTAAAAGTTTTTCAGAGTGTGGCAAAAAATTGTTTGCGCCCGCGATCAGAAAAGATCCTAAACAGAGTGTAAGTGTTAAAAAAGCAATAGGCAGGCAAAATTTAATGTTCTTTAAACAATTGCCTTTTGTTGTCAAAAAGAAACTGAAAGTGAACACTTAATTTTTTCTCTATGTGGTAGGAAAGGGGAATAAAGGTAATTTTTACGAAATCTCATACAGACAGTAACGTACGGTAACTTCTATCTTGCTTTAAGGTCACATGAACAGAAATTTCATTGAAATCCAGCTGAACTGTTTAGTCGCTAGCGTTGTTCACAGACGGACAGAAGGACGGACGGACGGACGGAATGACGGAATGAGGAAGGACGGAAGAACGGACAGACGTTTTGCCGTCAAACGATTTTTCGGTGTCGAGGGCCCACAAAACATGAATTCTGGCTACAGCAGGTATTAAAGGATTTTTCTAACTTTAGCATTTAGATTTATCGAATTTTTTCTTGCCAGAACCCTGAAATAAGAGTTTTTCTGCAGAAAATTCACCTTTTTTCGCGCTGCATTACATAACTTTTTTCTCTATTCCGTAGAAAGAAAGTAATTTAAAACCTGTAGTTTACATTTTACCCAACTGCACGCTCAAAAGCGGTTCAGTAAAATCAGCATTCAAAGGGGTTAATTCATTCAAAGAATGAGAATATCAGGTTTATTTTTTTCCAAGAGCGACTTTCAAGGTAAATCCGGTCTATCTGTCCCTCCCTCTCATCACGTATCGTCCGTCACGCCCGCACGTTCTACACAGTATGCCTCTCCGTCCTGCTCCCCCTCTCAACCCCTTCCGTTCTATCTGTTTCCGCTCTCCCGCATCGCCCGCTTCGTCCGATCTTTCCACTGCCCCCTTCCGCGCGGCCCGCCTTCTGCCCCCCCCCATTCGTTCTCGGTTCTCCTTCTCCTTTTTGCTCTACGCTTGGCGTCCCCCCCCACTTCCAACCGCATCCGCTACCCCCCCCCTCGCGGCGTCACCTGGCAACGCTTGGCAACGACATCGCCCAAATTACCTTTCACTGAATATTTTAAAAAACATTTGCGGTAAAATTTGCATCGCAACTACTCTATTTATAATTCCTACCTACTTGTGCGACATTTGGAAGCAATTATTCTAGTGGTTCTGAAGTTTTTGTGACACATACTAACATACGTACTCTGACTTTTTTATTTTACTAGCAGGACCCGGCAGACGTTGCCCTGCCCTCTCTCTTTTCACTCTAACTTTTCCCTCTCTTTTTCCTTCTCTCTTTTCTCCTCTCTCTTATCCCACTTCTTCTTTTCCTCTCTTTTTCCCGTTCTCTTTTCCCCTCTCTTTTATCTAAATTTCTCTATCTCTTTTTCTCTTTTTTTGCCTTTTCTTTTTTCCCCTTTAACTTTTCTCCCTCTTCCTTTCCTTCTCTCTCAATTTCCTCGGTCTTTAATTCACTCTCATACTTTTATTCTCTCTCAATTTTCTTTTCTCACTTTCCCTTCTTTCACCACTTTCTCCCCCTTTTCCTTTTCCCCCTTCTCTTTCGTCTCTTTTTCCTCTTTTCCTCTTTTAATAATTTGTTAATAATTGAAGATCTCTCATCCTCTGTCTCATTCATTGACTAACTTTTATATTTGAGATATTAAATATATCATATTCTTTTATAAAACTTGTCCTGACAATAACACCCCCCCCCAAAAAAAAGAATTATCCAATTTGGTGTTCAAAAGTTAAAAATATATGGAATATATACTATGGATATTATATCTATTATATAATAATGTATATAATATTACGCTGCGCATTCGTGTTATGATGTTTGTGCCTTTTTGTGCAGCGCGAGCGAGCGCGTGCGGAGCGCCGCGGGGTGAGCTTGAAGCGCTCGGGGCGCTGCGCGCGGCAGTCGCAAGAAGGCGGCCAAGTTCCCCGGCCGCGGCCTCCGGCGCGCCCCTCCTCCCTCCCACCCCCTGTCGGGGCGGGGGCGGGGGCGGGGGCGGCGGCGACGGAGACGAGCAAGAAGATGAGAGTTGGGCTGTGGGCGCGACAGGAAGCAGAATAAGGCCGAGTGAAAGTTCGCGTTCGTGAGACAACGGGGGTGGGGAACAGAGGGTTGAGGTGGAGAGCTGGGTGAGACAGGAGCGCAGAGGCGGATTCGGTACCTAATTGGAAACGCCTTCATTCCAAGGCGGCGGGCAGTGGGTCTGTTGTGCTCTTCAGCTGTCTCGCTTGGACTGGAGAAATTCATCACTGAGCTTCGTTGTGCAAAGAATGGATATTTTACATTACATTACTCTTCATCTTTTTGTATTCAGAGATGATATTTTACTTCTAACTCATCAAACTTCAGTATACAAAAATTTACTTCTGTAAAATCTGTGAGTTTATGAGAGATCTGAGAATTATTAAGTTAAGAGCACAATTATGATTAGAATGCTGTCTAGTTTAACTAATAAAATTTTCGTTAAGCTAGTTTGTAACAGAGGTGACGTGAAAGTAAAAACACGTTCCCAGATCGTTAAATAAACTTCTCTGTTAATATTATAATAAAGGAGCTTCTGTTACATGTCTCCATCCCTGGAGGCCCAGTTTCACCCTCGAAGAATTGTTTTGAAATGTGTGGTAAACACAGCCAGTTTTCGGTGGGTTTCGTCTCGTTTCTTCTCTCTTCTCCATTTCGCGATTGTTGTTAACCTCTTCAATACTCATTCGATGTCTTTAATTTTTACACCGTCACTAAGTTTCTTCCATGACCTCAGTACTCATTGATCCCCAAAACCTAAATGATCAGATCAAAACTATTCTCGTTCAAAATTATATTTTTTAATCTGCTTTTTTTGTGCCCAGTCCGAAGCAACAATTTTTAATCGACTGTGACTAGCAACTGTTGGTAATTCTTTTGTAATGTAGTGGTACTGTCACGAACAACTTACAATTTCACAGATAAAATTGAAAGACAAATGTAAATCGATGAACGCATTTCATGACGCCCCTCGATCATTAGGATTCTTTTAACGCCCTTTGGTACATAAATAACTTGTCTCACGGAAACGAAAGAACTCTAACATCTTATTGCATTTTGGGATCAAATTTTAATTTTTTGACGATTAATCCAATGTTTGTTTCGTTCAGTTTGAGACTTTGATGGCGGGAGTTTGCTGTAACATTAAAAATGATGGACACAGAATTTTTTTCCTGTGCAGCAGTTGGCCGTTCGCTTTCCTCTCTGGTATTTTAATGGTAGTCGAAACAGTCGCTCTACTACACAAAATCTAAACCAGCATTGCATCCGTTATCTTTCGATCCTACTCAGCCATAGCTCATGATCCCCCACTAGCACATACCCAGAAGGAGGCAGTGGGCCCCACCCGAACACTGGGCTTCCTTTCCCGCCTGGGCTCTGAAACTTAGTACTCAGCCTCATGAACAGTATCGTACTTCACAACTAATGTACTTTTTAATAATCAGCGCGTAAACCAGTGATGCCTGTATGTAATTTATTTTATTTGACAGGAGTTAAAATAAACAATATCATTTATTGCAGGATCATCTCTGCCCGATGCTCTCTTAACCGAGTTAATTTTAGTTTTGCATTCAGCTTGCTGTGTTTCAGTGAGGCGTTAGTCATTGGGGGACTTCGGCCAAGTTTTGGACCCAAGCCTCTTCTACTCTGAGAAAAATTGATATTGTAAGATGATGCAGATGTCATCAGATCAATTTCTGCCGTATCATATGTTTCTAAGGCTCGAATCATGAATATTATCGTATAGACAAGTAAAGAATATGAGTTTTCAGCAATATGAAAAACGAAACAAAACATATATGAAGAGTTTCAAAGTTAACATTCTACATTGTACTAAGTATATCAATGTTCACTTTTTGCAAATTTGGTAATGTAAATTAAGGTAAGATCTGTTCCACTGTTATAATTTATAACTTAATTTAATGTGGAAATTTTGTATTGTGTTTACTTCCTTTTATTTCTAATGCAAAAATGTATTAGAGTAACACTTATCTTTTTTTACAGGAATTATCACATAGAATTACTACTAACAAAACTGCGTGTAACTACAAATACTTGAAACCCTGTACTAACTTTCAGCGTTCATTTTTCAATCAGCTTGTGTCCGACGTATTCGGGATCCATGAATTTGCACTCTGATAGAAAGAGAGATTGCCATTATGTACTCGTAAGTGGACGCGGCAGCACATGCGCGTCATGTCGTGTTGCCCCCCGGGAGTGGTAATGCAGGATGCAACACCTCGCACCACAGGAAACTTCTGCGTCAGCGGCGGGGGCGATTGTAATGAGGACGGGCAAGCGAGGGGACAAACATGGCGATGACCTATATGCAGGGCTGAATTCAGAGCAATTTCCGAGTTAGACTCCAACTGTTGATTACGGGTCCGTAATTCCCACTCTGATGTCACAATGAGGACAGCGTTTGCATACATATCTTATTACGTGACTGAGCACATTAATACCGGCAGCATTATGATAGAGCGCATGCAAAAGGCAAGACGGAAGCACAAAGAAAGTAAAGTTTAAAATAGATGAGACTAAAAGCAGCTTGATAAACAGGAAAATGAAGGGAGAATAGTGAGATAACAGGGTGTTCAAAAAGAGAAACAGTACACAAAGACATAACTAGAGGTTCTACAGAATGGCACGAACTTTCTCGTAGCAATATTTTACTAATTTCCTTGGTGTAGACTGGCTTCAAGGTCTTGCCAGCTGCCATCTATCGTCACCGAAAGTACATGTTCCTGACATTTTCTCAACTTTTCAATTTCTTAATAGTAGAACCGAAATATGACTTCAGAAATATTAAAGAAGAGTAAAACCTCGTCCAAAATAGAAATTGTCTTGAAGATTTGAAGCCTTTTTACGAAAATGGCGATTAAGCATTACTGTAAAAGCGAAATT
This sequence comes from Teleogryllus oceanicus, assembly GCA_964035755.1. Taxonomy (NCBI): domain Eukaryota; kingdom Metazoa; phylum Arthropoda; class Insecta; order Orthoptera; family Gryllidae; genus Teleogryllus; species Teleogryllus oceanicus. The sequence goes on along the minus strand of CAXIVR010000007.1, from coordinate 19,615,617 downwards.
TGAAGCACTTCTTCACAGGAATGTATTGCGTTTACGGAAAACTTCATTTGAACCACTTCCACTTACAGATGTAATAATGTAGAAGATATTTAAAAAATTACATTTCTGTCATTTTTGAAAAACAAAAGAATATGCCAAAACGAAATTTACGTCATACTAAACTGTGCGCTTAACACTATTCAATGGAAAAAAAATGAAGCTATTTTTGCGAAAATGGTTTTTGAGCGTTTCTGATAATGCGAAACTTGAGCTCATTTTAGCAGAAAACGGTTGAGTTTCCGAAAAAAGTTATTTGACATCATTTGAAGCAGATATACGCATCAATAATGTGTTGAAATCGCCTCTAATGTAAATATTATGAAGAATATTCATCTTGTAAGGGCGGTGTGCCTTATCGGCAACTAGGTTCGCTGGTTAGGCTTTCGCCTTGCTTCAGCTCGAACATGGGCTGGCGCTGGACAGCTGCCTTAAGCCGCAGTCGTGTGCCCGCCCCATTGTCCCGGACGGCCGGGGAAAAAATAATTTTTGTAAATTTTGAAAAAAAAAAAAAGAAGAGAGCAATATTGCGTTGATGTCATCGGATAGGGTGCATTTGTTACTACCCCTACCAAAAATTGAAACAAAACATTTGGAGCCGTTTTTGAAAAAAGCTACATATCCTTAATGAAAGATCTATTTATGGAGAACAAATTTCATTGGAAGGAAAAACCTCTATCATCGATTTTGTAGCGTGGGAAGACGCCAAAAAATTCAAACTTTTGCAGTTTTCAAAAATTCAGAGTTTACCGTGAAAATCTGACCTATGCCACCTTTATAAATGTATTTTATTCTATTCTTTCAAGAAATTTATTTGGAGCCGTGTTAGAGAAAATTTTGAAAATGTCCGGGGGGCTTCATGTAAAGTACTCCCAAATTTTAAAGAAAGTTTTTGAAGATTTCAAAGCTTCAACTAGAGCCAAATGGACAGGGGTTTCATCAATTTGGATAAGATCGTACGTGTGATTTAGTAGTGTTCAAAACATGTATTTCTGTTGAAATCTCGAAATCAATTTTCTGCAGCATTACATAACTTTCTCTATACTACGTATACGTACGTATACTCCCGTATATACGTATGTTTACGATAAAGTAAAAAACAATTCAATTTACACAATTCAATTGCTTTTTAATCCTATGTGAATTTTTCTTAGTGAAGAAATATATTCATTTCTTTTGTAAATAATAAACAAGCTACATGTTTCTGGAGTGCTTATATTTTTCGAAATGAAATATTTGCATGGAAAGTTTTTTTTTTCAAACCAACTTTTGTGTTTTTTGAGGCTCAGCATTGAAATATCGAAGGAGTCAATTAGACAAAATATGGTTAAAATTGAGTTAAGTGCTTATTTTAAAAATTTCGTTGTTTCCTCCCTGGACATGCTGTATAAATAGAGATCGGCAAATTTGGACAGAAACGCAGTGAAATTTGGACAAACATAGTATGCGAACAGACCCTACGAGCGCTTGGCTAATTTAACAGGAGAGAAGTCAAACAGATCAAAACTGACAACGAAGTGAAATAAGAAAAAAAAGAGAGAAGTCGAAACAGATCAAAACTGACAACGAAGTGAATAGGAAAAAAAGAGACACAAAAATTAATGTAGAACCACGCTTCCAACAACTTAACTATTCTGACAGCATGCAATGACAGAATATGAAAATGAATAACATCAGTAAAAATACTCAGGCAATACTGTACGTTCAATGAATATTACTAGCTTTATCCTCATTGTGGTGTACATTAATTTCAGGCCGAGGTAATGGTCGACCACGCTTTGAAACGCGTGTATGCGGCGTTCGCGGAACAAATGACGGTGCTGACACTCAGACTTTCCGCGGTTGTTTTCGGGGAAGTCTACTAGCGTTTTTGTTACCTGGCAATGACAACTGACCAGCTGTTACGTTTTCGTCCAATCGGGAGCTTAAAAGTCACCACAGTGACGTCACCGAGATGACGTAGCTTTCAACTGAGTGACACCGTAACAGCTGATGAACTGTCATCGCCCAGGTTAGAAAACCCCCAATATATTGCGATTTTTACATTGCTGCGTTTGACATTTGATCGGCTCTTACGATGCCGTCCAATCGGGACCTTACACGTCACTACAGTGACGTCATAATGGTGGCCTTCAGCCTTCGGATTGGGCGACACCGTAACGGCGGATTTACTTCAAACGCAGCTCTGCGAAAACCGCGGTAGAGCGGGGGGAGGGGGCTTTGCTGCTAAGCGGCGGCGGCGGCGGCGGCGGCGGAGACGTCAAACGGCCTTCAATCCGCAGCTGCCTCTGTCTCCGGATATTTGCACGCAGCGCCGCGCTTCGATTCCATCAAGCTTCATCGCCCCCCTCCCCCTCTCCCAGGACGATCGCTTTGGGGACGACTACTTCCCAAAAGGATATCTGATTGAGTCGGAAATATTTCGGTGTTCCAGGGATTTTTTTGGTGACAGACCAAATCGCGTTGGAGTTTTGAAAAAAAAATGGAAGGAAAAAAGTGGAATATACGAATGTAGGATTTAGGATCAAAAGAATGATATAGGACATATGCGTTTGCGATGCAGATACATTGAACGATTTTAGAGTGGAAATGAAGTAAAACAAATTGCCAATGTTTTCCGCGGGGTCTCAACATTACAGGAAGTTTTTTGCTAACATTTTTTTCTCATTAGTGAGCGTACACAATAATTAGTTTCCGAATACAAAATTCTCAAGTTATCTCTTTTGCTTTCTATTGTGTTATGAAATATCAGCAATTTATTAAATAAAGAGCGGAATAAAATTTCAGAATGATGTTATGGTACTTTTCATTTATATATTTACTAGTAATAGAAGTAATAATGCAGCATAACATGTTACTTTATTACAATAAACCTCTACCTTTAATACATAAAGAAACATTAATTATATTTTATTTATGTAATGACGATTTTATGATAATGCAACCAATTATGGAATGAGAGGCAAGGGCAAAGATTGCACAATACCAATCCATAATCACTAGAAATGTCATTAATACGTAATTTTTTATAGTTATATATAACTTACTGAATATATCGAATGAATTTCATTACTCTATAGAGTTAATAAAAATTATATTTGTGGATATGTGACGTCTCTTTTTAGAGTCCTGAAGGCATATGAGCCACCATCCTGCACACGCCAATGATTGTACATAATAGAACCTGATAAATGTATGGAACGTTAGTCTTTTATCATATAAAGCATCGCAGTGTTATATCAGCGCAGGATATCAAATGAATTTCTTCTCGGGGTCGCTTTTCATCAGGCGGCACTTCAATTACCGAACACATCGAACTGGAGGTAATCCCAAATACGTTTCTCCCAATTTTCGTCTTCCCTCTTTCCTTTTTCTCAGTCTGCGACCAACGATACCCCTCGCGCCCTCGCCCTCTGCATTCCTCCCTTTCAAACACCCCCCCCCCCCCTCCCCCTTCCCCCTGCCCCATTGAGCGCTCGTGGCAGGCGGCGAACCTGCACCAACGCCCTCTCTCGGCGGAGACTCGTTGGCGCTGGCTGCCGCCCGCAACCAGCAAATATTTCGCTGGCAGAGGAAAAAATCCACGTAATTTCAGTTTCCTAACTAGAGCCCTTTTCACGCAGTTGCGAAGTCGCGGGAAATTCGCGCAGACAGCCCCGAGAGGAGAGGAGGGGGTGTTTACAGGAAGGGGGAAACCCACGGCGTATTATCCACTGGCTGCGTAATTCATTTACTACCGTAGCATCTACCAAGAAATTAGGGAATGTGTGTTTACGGCGAAGACGATAAGACTCGGAAGCTAGTTAATAGAAGGTAGAACTGGGCCGCAGTATTTCAAAGTTTGCCATTTACTAAGTCTTGGAGACTGCAACCTACAGACTTTCATGACTGTCAAAAACAGCTCCCTTCCTCAAAATGTATGGTGGCTACTCTTTAGCAGGCTGAGTTCAGAAAAACCATTAAAGCAACGATTACTTGTCACATTTGTTGCAAGAAGACTATTTTATGAAGTCATTCTTTAAAAAGATGCTCTGTAATTTTCTGTGAATTTTTTTCAAACTACATGTCACAGTTGCATATAAGCGTTTTTTACAACATTGAAAAGCAATAAAAATGCAAATATTCTTTCTGAAAAACTTGCTTTAACTCTTTAAGAGGAATCTCCCCCATCATATTACAGTCGTAGGAAGGCCTTCAACGATGGTTAGTAGTATTTAACTTTGCGATTTGTGTATATTACTCAGAAACAAAATTTAGTAACGACTGTGCCGTACAGTATGTTTAGGTGCTATATCAATTTTAACAAATTAATTAATATTGTTACAAATTTAATTTCTAAACATTCCTTTGAAAGAGAAACACGATAATTTGTATGTCATAACCGCATGTGAAAGTGGGGTTATCGTCTCATCAGAATTACAAGAAGCTGGGAGATATTGGTTCTTTGCAAAAGTGATTAAGGACAGGCTAAGTACTTCAGTTGGTCCGCTAGTAAATGCTAAATATTTCAATCGCCATTATTATTACAAAAAGCTCATTTATGAAATTATTAGCGAGTCCGTTTGCATCGTTACAGTGTATTGCTTTTACGATTGTGGGGAATCAATATAATGCAGGTTTTTTATACTGGACTACACTTTTTCTCAAATTGTTAGAATGTATCATCCTCACCTGCAATATTAGTATTAAAATGCAGTTTATTTACGTGTTAAGTAATACACGTTGTTCATGAATACAACTATTCGCCAATTCTACACTTCGGAATTAGGGAATCTAACCTCAAACGTTCTACAATTCGTTTTAAAATAATATTGTAAAGACATCGTAAGAAAATCTCTCGTGCCTTTTTTTTGTGTGTGCAAAACAGCTAATTTTACTTTCTCGCATACTACGTACTGTAAAAATAGTTACTAATATTAATACTAAGTACTGAGAAAATATTGTTATGTTGTGGCAGAAAGGACGATTTTTGGACAAAAAGCATATATCCAAATAATAATATGATAAATGATATTCCAATTTTCAGTAAATTACTCCTTTTAATACATTCTGTAATAAGAAACCACATTTTGTGGGACCTTGCTACATAAAAATTAGTTGACAACAAAAACTCTTTACTTCTCTCTATCCGTCTGTCCAAATGTGAACAACACTAGCGGATAAACTGTAAGGGGGCGAAATTGATATTCTTCGGTCAATTTGGCTCACGTCACAGACCCATGAATTTCAAGTGGATATTTCCATTTTTTGGAGTACTATAAAAAACCTCAGTTTTTTTCAAAATGGTTCAAAATTTGGTTATTTTGAAAGAGCAAAAACCCTTATAAAATTGTCATCTCAAAAAGCGCTTGTCTAATTTTTTTCAGCATCTTCCGCAACTACAATATTGAAAAAAGATATTTTGTTCAAAGAATTTTTTCTCCAAAATTGTCTTAAGCACCGATAGGTAGCAGCGGGGTGCTAGGGTAGTGGGAAAAGGGTGAGGCGACACCGAAAAGCTAGTTCAGGTTAGGAAACGTTTAGTATGGGAAAGCCTGTTTCAATTTGTAGCACCACTAGTTATTTTCTCGTATACATACTACGTATATAGGAAACATTAGAATATAGGATGCATTAGAATATAGGAAGCAAGGGTAAGTTATGAGATGTGAAGGATACATGATTTGTGGTCCTTGAATACGGAAAAAGCGTTTTGTCAAAATGCCCATCGCCGTTCTATCTGTTTGTCGGTCTGCCTTTCCATCTTTCTGTTCGACTGTTCGTCTGCCCGTCTCTCTTCCCATCTCTGAACGTCTGTCTCTGTCCGTCTCTCTGTCCGTGTGTTTGTCCGTCCGTATGTCTATTCGTTTGTTTCTCTTCTTCTTCTTGCGAGTTGTCTACAGCTCCTGCGGCCGTCTCGCATCCCAATCGCCAAGCCTCTCTATCATTCCAATCGTCTTCTTCAAGGCCTCTTTTCTGTATGTCCTTCATAACTTGCTTTTGCCATTCTTCTCTGGGTCTACCTCTTTTCTTCTGTCTAAGGAGCCACTCAGAGATTTTCTGGGTTCTATTTAATGCTATTGAGATGCCCGCCTTTGCTCTTTTATCTTTAGGTACACCACTATTCGTTTGTTTGTCCGTCTGCTAATAACACTAGCGCCTAAAGTATTCATAGAATATTTTCCAAAATGAATTATAGACGACTGATCTATCCCAAAACGAAGCACTGTAATTTTGATAAAAAAAACAACTTTACATTACGGTCTTTACATAACTTTACACTTCACATAGAACCCCAGGAACATTCTGAAACTTTCCCCCAAAAAATGCTTCAAATTTGTTATTACAATGTATTGTAACTAAACAGTGAAATACACTTATAATTAGGGGGCGGATTTTGATGACTAAAACACAAAGAACGACCAATAAAATGTTTTTGAAGTGCCCTAAAAGCAAAGAAAAATTACGTTAAAAAATTGATCAAAAGCAATTCAGATGAACAACGCAAGCTGTTGGATATGTTACCGACGTAATCCATGTTTCTTCTTTTCGTTCAAGTAAACTCAGCTTGCAAACCTTTGGTTTGGACTAGAGCAGGAAAACTGTCTTTAATTATCCTGAAATCGACTGAAAGGACAATGACGCTGACAGACATCACAGAAACCTTAGATTAAATACAATGGCTGACATTACTCGTACAATTTCTAAGCGAAGAAATGAGTGGAGAACATGTTGCATCTCGTAAATGTTATTTGAAACAAGTACTATTAACATCATTTAAAATCAATGAAATCAGCGAAAATGCTTTAAAAATTACGGAAAATGGTAAAAAGATTTATTAGTCTCAATCTAAGAAAATATTAAAAAATGTATTAAAAATTCTTATTTCCTATTGTCATTATTTAAAATAAATGGTCAATACTAAAAGTCATTGTTTTAAAGTGAAAAAATGACATTTCATTAAAATCTGCCCCTACTTCTAATGATGACAAGAGTACCTTTTTAGCCATTACCCGTAATTTCCGAATATTGCAAAATTTCAATTTTCTTAACTCCGTCGTACAATGACATTGTTGAAGATAGAGGACTTTCTTTAAATGCATTTTTTCTACAGAATCAACGTTTAATTAATGTCAAGCAAGTTATTTTGAAAATATTAATCGTTTTCGCGGAATTTTGAGAGAAATTGTTGGATTTTTTTTAAAGCGATGGCTTTGTATATATGATGCAAGTATGGGAGGAGGAAGTAAAATATTTGGTGCAATATTATACTAGGTAGCGTTTAAGAATTAAAATATAACGTATGTGTTTATGTAATATCCCTAGTTTGTAAAATTCTTATTAATATTTTTTGCACAGAAGATCTAGTTTCTGTGCTAGGAAACAATTTTTATTTTCATAATAATGCCAAGACAATCTTATTTGCTGGGGAAATGTTTTTTAGCCCCATTGTTCGATGTAGTGATAAGTCATAATTATATTGACATACAAAGAGATCTGTAACTTTAATATCACAAAAAGTGATCTGTAATTTTAGAGGTTCATACTTTTATTTTTAGAGGAATATTCTATGATTTTATTACATTTCGTAATAATTTTAACTTTATCTCTTTTTAAAAAACTGTTCATAATATCATAATAATATTATTCCATAAACTTAACTGTCGACATTCATTAGGAAGTTTTTAACTTAAAGCGTACATGAAGTGAAAGCTACCGAATTCTTTTTCGTTGTTTCTTCTACTAGCACAATTGAGAAGTTGCAATTATATTAATAAAAATGTTACCATAAAATATGCCTTTATCTTAACCTCGTTATATATAATTTGTGTGATTGCTTGATATATTACACATTTTCATGGAAGACAAACAACTATTGCGATGACATGATAAAATTAGTTTTTGAACATTTGCATTCATGGTAGTTAGGAAAACTACATGTTTCTGGACTATTAACTGTGTAATAGAGGAAGTCCAGGGGCCATTTGAACTGCAATTTTGCAGCGGAAAGTGTTACTAGGGGATTTGAATTTTCTCTGAGAGTGCTATGCATGGCTACGCAACCAATAAATGTGCAGATGAAAACCCACATGCTTATACATATGCGATGAAGAGCCATGTGGCAGTTTCATGATTATGAATTACAATCGGTTAATTCACTACTGAAGCAGAATGTGATTCAAATGTTCTCCAAAATATTACGTTTTATTAATTAAAGAATAGTCAGTATTCTGATTTAAGGCACGCGTTTTAGTCTCAAAATTTAATTTGGCTTTTGTTGAATTACTTACTTCAAAGCGTGGCTGGTTATAAATTTCTTAAACTTGGTCATTATTCAATCTTATTATTATACTTGGCACTTATTCATTATTCAATCTTATTTAAAAATTATTCAATCTCCTTAATTTTTTTTAAAGATTCCAAATACATAAAAATTACAATCAATAAAAACTACATTTTCTATTTCAAGAAAATCGACTACATCAAAATAAGAATTTTCACACACTTTATATAAATCTCACAATGATATCTCTTTGTCTAGCTGTCTCACATATTTCTCTCCCTCAGAAATGTGTTTTCGCGCCGCAGGTCCGTTTGTGCTGGCACAACAGTTCCATAAGGGGTCAACCAGAGGCGGACATGGGTTCGGGTACGTGTGGTTTACACATAGACATCCCCACGCCGTATTCTGGTCTCCTCAACCTAAGGGTTTCTCATCGCCACACAGCAACATATACTGGGAGCGGAATCGTATCCGGAATCGCGTCCTGGAAAGCGAGCACATCGACCAGCGAGTGCCCCTGAAGGGCTGCTGCGCCGTAGGCCTCTCTGTCTGTCTCTCCGTCTATCGGTCTATCTGCTTGCCTGTCTATCTATCTATCTATCTATCTATCTATCTATCTATCTATCTATCTATCTATCTATCTATCTATCTATCTATCTATCTATCTATCTATCTATCTATCTCTCTCTCTCTATCTATCTATCTATCTATCTATCTATCTATCTATCTATCTATCTGTCTGTCTGTCTGTCTGTCTGTCTGTCTGTCTCTCTATCTATCTATCTATCTATCTATCTATCTATCTATCTATCATCTGTCTGTGTGTCTGTGTGTCTGTCTGTCTGTCTGTCTCTCTATCTTTATATCTGTCTATGTTTCTGTGTCTGTCTGTCTGTGTCTATCTCTCTATCTGTGTGTCTATCTGTCACTGTCTATCTCTCTATCTGTCTGTACTTGGCGCGACAGTCCGCGTACGGGCCATGGCCTAGCAGCGTCGTCCCGGCCATGGGGCCGTGCCCCTGGAGTCGTCCAGACCAGGCAGCGCCCGCCCCCCCCCCGCTTGCGGCGGTGGCGTCGCGGCATGGCGGAGGGGAAGATTATATTTTGCCAAATTTCATTTTACGACGCATTTATTCATCCAATTTGAACTATTGAAACGGCGTACCGGGAGCGGTAGCTCAGGGCATCAACGGACGTCACTGCAGCGCCACTGACCGGGAGGTCCTAGGTTCGAGTCCTGATGGTGGCAGGATTTTCGACACTAGCTTTTCAGCTAGGTTGAATTCAGTCGCTGTCTCGTGGAGAATTCTAGCGGCCGGCTGCTCTGATCGGTAGTTTTCCATGGTTTCTCCGATCAACACCAGGCGAATGCCGGAGCAGTACCCTAACAAACGGGCCACGGACCGCACGCGATCTGGCCTTCCCCTTCCTTGTCCTATCCCCTCCCTTACACACACACCTACACTAATATGCACTACACTACCGCACATTCCGGGAGGCCGGTCGGAGCTTAGAGCTTGTCCCGACTGGAGCGGTGCTCCGCTGGTGGGAGAGTCCTGGTTAGGAGAAAACCCCACTAGCCGACGGTAGGTCGGCGCCGGATCTCGCCTTCCAGAGGGGAAAGATCACCGCGCATCTCCCGAAAAAACATGCACTACACTAATGGGACAGCTATGACCCTAATACAGTAGGACATAGTACCCTATGACAGTAATGACCAAAGCAGTTGACGTGCCCGGAAACACGAAAAAATCAAATCACTGAAACGGCGTTGGATTCAGGGAGACCGTGGTCATCGCGCTAGTGAGCCCATAATTTTGAATTTCATTCCGGAACTATGAGGGAAATTTGAAAAATCATTTTTGGAAAAAAAGCGTTGTATAGTAAATTATCTATTAAATACAAATCAAATGACGTTTACTGATTGAAAATCGGACCAAATTGTTCAGACGGTATTAGTAAAGTTATTTTGGCTAATTTTGGTGCTGCTACGTAGAGCGACAAATTGAATCAGTGTCGGTTCATTTACCTTTAAGGAGGTACGTGTGGTTACCACGAAATTATCCGCACACCGTATTCTGGTCTTCTCAACCTGATAAATGAGTTTTCTCATCGTGACACAACATATACTGGGGCATTGCAAGGAAAACGCACTTTATAATCTTGCCCGTCCGGGAATCGAACCCGGGGCCGCGTCATGGAAAGCGAGCAGCCTGACCAGTCTAAACCGCGAGGATGCGCGCTGAAGGTAATGCATGAAAATCCCAGTAATAAATGCTTGTTTTATCATACTGAATTGGGCCATCAATTTGGTCAATTTGATTCGCTTAGCTGGAATAGCTGCTTGTAAAATAATAGTAATTAATTAATTAAATGGAATACTCATTTCACACATTGCATTCTCATTTTGAGCACAATTACTTCACGCTTCATAAACCTCAGAATCATATCCATATTGGAAGATAAACACCAGTTTGTAAATTCTATCAAGTCACATGCATTAGCGCTGCAATGCATGCGAATAGAGTAATAAAAGTTGTGAATACACTGATTGATTGACTGATTGATGGATGGATTCCGGGTGCGTCAACGGCTGTCAATAGTCCCGTAAGGGTAGTACTTGTTTTTACTAAGGAGTTGTGGATGATGGTGAGATCCGGCGCAGATCTCCCATCGACTAATGGGGTTTCTTCAACCAGGTTTCTCTTACTAGCGGGGCACCGCCTCAGCCGGGACAAGTTCTGAGCTCCCGACCCGTCTCCCGGCATGTATGTTAGTGTAGAGCATGTAAGTGCGTGTGTAAGTCAGGGATGAGGATAGGGCAAGGAAAAAGAAGGAAAGATCACGCGGTCCGTGGCCCGTTTGTTAGGTACTGCTCCGGCATTCGCCTGGTATTGATTGAAATATCGAAAAACCATCGATCAAAGCAGCCAGCCACTATAATTCTCCAAATAGACTAAAATCAACATAGCTATCTAGATTGTGTCGAAAATTCTGCCACCGTCGGGACTCGAGCCTAGGACCTCTCGGACAGAGGTAGAGCAGTGATATCAGTTGATGCCCAGAGCCACGTCTCCCGGTGTGAATACACTGAAAAGTCATCCGACACCAACTATGAATTTTTAAAGGACAATTAAAGACCACTTTTACCAAAAGGTGTTTATATCACAGCTTAATATTTTGTAGATATGAGCAAATAAAGATCTACAACGTATGCCAGTAATTTTGCAGATTATGTAAACGTAACCCTCGCAATGCGGAATCACTTCGTGGAAAATTCCAGCATTGTTTTACAATCAGACCTGTAGTTATTTCGTTAAAAATTGTTTATAAGTGTAACCGAATCAACATAGTGAATGTTGAACTAGTTCTTCAAAACAAGAAAAATTGCCATCTGCGAATTGACCATTTTATTATGCAGACATTTTGTTATATTACACTCAGTTTGTGAAAGAAGATTCTTTAAAGTTCATTTTCTCAGTATTTCTTACCTTCATTGCAATTTTTACATGATGCCACATACTGGGGATTTTCACTCAATATACTCACCTGGGCAGCAGTACTTACTACATTATAAAATATACTTACCTGGTGTTAATAAATATTTACGTACACTTTTAGAAGTAGATAAAAGAACTAGTAAATACTACACCTGGCTTACTAGTGGAACTCTGGAACGGAGAAATGTTAGCAAGTTAGATTTATATTGTAATATCTTACAGCACATTATTAATTCTCTAAATAAAATTTGTGAACTCAATCGTCTGACGTGTTCCTCAATCATGCTGTACTGAACTTTTAATTAAGAAAGTATTTCTACAGAAAAATTGGCAGAGTTTTGATGACGGCCATTTTGTGCCTATCACGAGAAGGTACTCGTGCGGAAAGTGTAAGAAACCAGTTTTCCCGAATCCCGATTGGATGTGTCCCGTTCTATTCCTCTCTCGCTCTGGCGCCAGTGATGAACGGCGCCATTCGTTTCGCTCGGGCGGCTGCTCTGAGCCGGACAGGGCCTCCCTCATCGCGAATCGCAGCGCTCCCAGCGGCGGCGGCGGCAGGCTCCGCATTCCCCGCTCTTCCAAGGGCACAAGGTTAGGACGCCCCCAACGAGCTGGGAAGGGAGCACACGGTGAAGAGAGGTTAAATGGAGTAGTACGACCCCTAAACATATCACCCGAATGATTATTAGACTACGGAATGTGATTTATTGGTTAAAAAGTGTGTTGAGTAAATTTGTGAAAAAAGAATACCATTACTTTATTCATTTTAGTGAGGTAAGCAAGACGAACATTTATTTGCTTCTTGGTGAATGTAATTCAGTCTATTCCAGCAAACTGACTTTGCATGGACTTGGAGCACTGCAGTTGATGTAGACAGTTTCAGATGGTTCCAAAGAGGATGAGGTACCGAGATCGGTGGAGGGGAGATGGAGGAGCTCTGAATTGCATGTGGAACATTGAATGGTTGGTTGGTTGGTTGGTTGGTTAGTAATTCCGGGCGCGTCCACAGCTTAGGTCATTAGTCCCGTAAATGTAATGCATGTTTTTTCTCGTGAGATATCGGTGATCATCCCCCGTTGGATGGCGAGATCCGGCGCCGACCTATTGTTGGCTATCGGGGTTTCCTCCTAACCAGGACTCTCCCACCAGCGGGGCACCGCCCCAGCCGGAACATGCTCTGAGCTCCCGACAGGTCTCCCGGAATATGTGGTAGTGTAGTGCATGTTAGTATCAGTGTGTGTGTGTGTAAGGAGAGAGGATAGGACAAGGAAGAGGAAGGACAGATCGCGCGCGGTCCGTGGCCCGTTTGGTAGGGTACTGCTCCGGCATTCGCCTGGTGTTGATCGAAGAAACCATGAAAATCTACCGATCAGAGCAGCCGGCCGCTAGAATTCTCCTCCAGACAGCGACTGAATTCGACCTAGCTGAAAAGCTATTGTCACAAATCCTGCCGCCGTCAGGACTCCAACCTAGGGCCTCCCGGCGGAGCATTGAAGATCCGCGGTGAACAGCATCGGTTTGCGACCGAAGAGTCGAGGGGAAGGGGCGGGGGTTTGTGGTGTGCGGTGAAGGGGGGGGGGGTCTCGGATGGACGAACACACCATGCCGAGTGCTTGAAGCATAGAGAGTCGGATAATTCACTGATGTAGATTTCTGGAGGTGGAAGGAAGCAAACGGGCGGCGGTACAGAACGGTGACAGGGTGAGAAGATTGGTCATCGTTTGGCACGCACGACGAGAAGGACCTCGTTTGCACCGATGAAGAATTGGTAGTATCGTGTAGGAGAAGAATGCAGCTTCGGAGCATCCTTATGCTGAGTCCAGGTGAATTGGAAAGAGTATGGGTGCTACATAAACAATAGTGGGGTGAGGAGCAGAACTGATAAGCAAGGAAAAACTGTCTGCGCCAGGAAAATATTACATGGAATAAAAAAAGTATAGTTTGTGAGAAGGGTTGAGAGACAAAGTGAATATACGTGCTATAGGTGAGAGAAGAAATCCAGAAAATGATGAATGGGAAATTCTGTAAAAGTGAAGATGATAGGGTGGGACTGTGGAAAAGAGATACTCGTACATCGGCGAGAAATAAGAAAGTGGATATGAGTATTGTAGTAGTATGCGGTCAAATAGTGGATAGTGAGATAAAAATACGATTGCGGAACCGATTGGAAATGATCTTAAATGTTTTGGCGTGTGCAGAAACATATTAGAGATCAGATGATGGAACGAATTGAAAAGGAAGCAATTAGAAAGCAGACTAAGAACGACCTGGATAAAGAAGAGCATGAGTACGGATGGACGATGTAAGATGTAGCAAGGGGAGTAGAAAGTACGAGAACACGGCCAGGAATTATTTAACACTCGTATTAGGAGGGAGTTCTCAACGATTCTTCCATTAAATGTTTCATTAGCGATGACTACAAAGGTTGTTCGTCTCGAAAGTTTTAAGTATTGTGCACGATTTTTTCTCGGGAGGTAGCGATGATGTTCCCCCGCTGGACGGTGAAATCCGGCGCCGACATACATGTCGGCTACTAAGGCTTTTCCTATACAGGTCCTTCCACCAGCTGAGCACCGTGCCAGCCGGGAAAACTCTAAGCCCCCGACTAGTCTTCCCAAATCTGTGGTAGTAAAGTGCATGTAAGTGTGTGTGTGTGTGTGTGTGTGTGTGTGTTTTTTTTTTTTTTTTTACGAGGGTAGGTGGAAATCTTCAAAAGACACCATGCGGCCCGTCCCAAATGATAGTGTGAGATTTTTACCCACTAAAACCAACCTCCTTCTCCTCCATCCTCCCCACGGAACCGCCGTTAGGCATTACATCACGGGGAGTGGATTAGAGTGGCTTAGTCACAAGCCACTTCTCTTCGTCAAAACGTAGGAAGGGTCAAACGAGTATCAATCGTCTTCCCTTCTTTCCCTTTCTATTCTCCTGAGCTCAGCTATTATGGTCTGCGCATACGAGCTCACCGCATCCCAGTTGGTTTCTGAGGCGAGCATGCACCCAACCATTGCTTCGGGTGTCAGCGGGCCATCCGAGTATACTCATAACGTGCCGTCGCTGCAGATGGTATCGCGGGCACTGGAAGAACACATGCTCGGCGTCTTCGACAGCAGGTTCACATAATGGACAGAATGGGGTATCCTCAAGCTTGAACCTGTGGAGATATGCCAGAAAGCATCCGTGTCCAGACAACAGCTGTGTCAAGAAGAAATTTACTTCGCCGTGTTTACGGTTGATCCACGGTGCAATGGAGGGAATCATGCGGTATGTCCATCTTCCTTTAATGGACTTGTCCCATCGATCCTGCCATTCGAGCAGTGTTGTCGAGCAGTCTGGGTTCTCCTCTTCTTTGTGATATCGCCTCCGTCTTTCCTGCGCCAAGATATCTACAGGAGGCATCCCCGCGATGACGCACACTGCATCGTTTGACACAGTGCGGAATGCACAAGCTACCCGCAATGCTGATAACCTGTACACTGACGTCACCCCTCGGATGTAACTATTTATCAACATGAGTTGGCCCATACTGGGGCTCCATAGAGCAAGACGGACCTCACAACCAAGGCCAGAAGCTTCCGTTTCTCCTGACAAGGCCCTATGTTGGGCATTAGTCTTGACAATGCTGCATTAATTACCGCAGCTTTATTGCTGGCGTACTTCAGGTGGTCAGCAAATGTCAGACAGGCGTCAATCATGAGACCAAGATATTTGATCGACGGCTGCGATACAATATGGTGGTCTCCGACTTTGAGAGTGATGGTTTCTCTCTTTTTCCTGCTAGTGACTAGGATAACCTCAGTCTTGTGCTCAGCTAACTGCAGCCCTGAGGACTTCAACCACTGACTAACAATAGCGATCGCTTCGTTGCAAATATACACAATTTCCTCAATGTACTTGCAACGGCGACGATACAATGTCGTCCGCGAAACCAATAATACTGGTTCCTTCTGGGAGAAGCCGAAGAACCTCGTCATACTCACATTCCATAATGGTGGACCCAATACCGACCCTTGGGGACACCAGCCGTGATATTATGACCTTCGGCCCATTATTTGTATTGTAAATCAGGGCTCTATTACTCAGATACTCGGCACAATCTTCCTCAGGTACGTTGGCACATTAAATCTGCGTAGAGCTTGGTGAATATTACTCCACCTGGCCGAGTTGAATGCATTTTAATATCTAACGTAACGACAGCACAGTACTGTTTTGGGCCTCTCTTCCATCTGCTTCCTCAATTGCTTGTCGGGCGGTGTTAATGACAAGCTGGACTGCGTCAACAGTCGAGCGGGCTCTGCGGAAACCATACTGATTTTCTGAAGGCCTCCTCCCTCCTCCACAGCTATCTCCAGTCTGGTACTATAATTCTCTCCAGAACCTTGCCAGCTGTGTCAAGCATACACAATGGCCGGTATGATGATGGATCTTCGGGTGATTTATTCCCCTTAGGGAGGAGCACCAAGCGCTGTTTTTTCCATCTTTCTGGATACACCCCTTCCCTCAAGCACGAATAATAAAGATCAACAAATATGTCGGTGTGAGCGAGTATCGCATCTTGAGGGCAATATTGGGAATGTTATCCGGTCCGGGAGCCTTTGTGTTGCCGATTCTGCTGATTGCGTGCAGAATTTCTTCTTGCGTGACTGGAGGAATTATTTCTAGCTCAGATAACGCTATATTAACTGAGTCACCGGGGTGGCTCGGGAATAGGAGCTGTCACAATTCTGAGCAGCATACCGGCGCAAGTTGGAGAACGTAGGTGCCGCTGTCTTAACTACACATGACGTCTTGTAGGCCTACCCCATGGATCCTTTCCACCTCGTCACAAGGCTTTTGGAGCATAAGCGTTTGCTCTTGCGGATCTCTATCTTCAACTGGCTTCGAGCGAGTTTGTATTGCTCTTGCAATTGAGGAAAGTTGTCTCTGCCACGAGCTCTCTGGCACTGTCTTCTGGCTCAAAAGGCACCTCCGTCGTAATTGGGCGATTTCCTCAGTCCACCAGTAAACTGGTGAACGTCGAGAGTTGCGCCCCGTCTAGACATAGCCGCATCACAGGCTTTGGTTATCCATTTCATCACCTGCCAGCTTTGTCATCTGCGGTACCTGTTGGCACTATCGTCTCCAAACATTGCCGGAAAACTTCTTCGTCGAACGTTTTGCATTCCACCCAGCTGGCTGATATTTCGGCACAAAATTATCCCTCCGCTGATTTTTCACCTCGTACAAAAGTGCCTGGTGGTCACTATGGGTATAGTGTTCACTAACTCTCCAGGACACTCCCATTCTCAAAAGATTATCTGACATGAATGTCAGATCCACAACGATCCACGCCCCTCGGCGGAAGGTGTATGTCTCCTGTGTTGGCAAGCTCTACATTCAGAAGGGAGAGGGATGCAGAACTGCTCGACCTCGCTCATTAGTGGACGAACTACCCCACTCAACCGCCCAGGCGTTGAAATCTCCAGCTATCACCAAGGGGTTTCGTCCTCTTGCGTCGTACACTAAGCGGTCAAGGAACTGCTCAAACTCGTCCATTGTCGCGTTTGGTGAGGCATAACAGCTGTAGATGTAAACGCCGTTGATTTTTACCCAGACAAATCCAGCTCCGGGTCTCGTCATTACTTGCTGGAATGTGTGTTTCCACAGGCCCAGATTGCCGCCTGGTTGTGAAGGTCAGATACCCACGCTGTATCTTCACGGTTAGTATACTGCTCGCATACTATTGCTAAATCAGCCTCCCATTCCCTAACCGACTGTGCCAGGATATCCTGGGCGACTGCGCAATGGTTGAGATTGAGTTGTATAATTCTCATTTTCTATCCGTTATTGCTTTCTGCGCTTTTTGGTACGATGGACACCTGCTGCACCCAGTAGCATGTCTGCCTTGTTTCCCCTTTCCTCACAAAGCAAGCACTTTGCGTCATTGTGCATGACTTAGCAAGGTGATCATCACCACCACAATTCATGCACAAGTTGGACCGGTCATGTGTGTTTTTACATGCTTTTCTGAGGTGTCCAAAATCCAAACATCTGTAACACCTCAGGGGGACCTTCTTCTCACGCAGAGTGCAGTACACCCATCCTATTCTTATTTTACCGATGGCCAACAATTTCTTAGCCACCGCAACAGGAACGCTGATTATTGCTACCTGTGTTCCACCATAGGATGGTCTTAGGGATTTGACCACAGTAGCTGGGAGATCACTGGCTTGGAAGTTTGTCCGCAGAGCCCTATGCACTTCCTCTTTAGTTGTGACCTCATCAGGTCCTTCACCTGAATAGTCACGGTGTGAGTGAGACCCTCACATCAGCGTCCGATCCAAACACCTTCTTTACAGAGGACTGAAAATCTGTGTTTTTCCTCCGGCAGACCGCTTCAGTTGCAGAAGGAGATCGCCGCCAGCTGTCTTCCGGATGTGCGTGACATTCTCACCCAGATCTTTAAGCTCAGGGTCAGTTTTCATTTTTTTAAGGATGTCCGCGTACGACAGCGCGTCGTCCTTCTTCTTGATCATCAGGGCATCTGGTCTGGGTGGCCTTTTCCGCGTTTTAGAACACACGCGTTCTCTTATGAGTGACCACTTGCCACTCGGGCTCTTCTCGTGCCACTTCGGGATCTTGTCGTGTTATTTCCGCAGAAGGTATTTCTGCCCGGATTTTATCTCCGTTTTTCGCAGACTCCTTCCTTACCTTGGGCACCTGGGAGTTCCGGTTTCGCGAAGGATCGCTTTCGTTACTAGTACTCCGCAGCCACCTTCTCAGGGGACGTCTGAGTGCACTCTTCCTTCCCAGTAGTTTTGTTGCACTGAGGATCTGGTCTGGGTGATCCTCCTTTTTGCAGTGCTACCACCTCATTAAAGTGCGTATGGATCGAATACGCCAATTTCTTAATCTCACCATGAACATTATGGCGAGGCTTAACAAAATTGAGAAGCTCAGTTATTTTCTTCTCAAGGCTACACAATGCCTGTTGTTTCGCAAGATCATCACTAGTAGCAAAGGATACTACAGCAGCCCAGTGGTCCACTGCTGATACTGCGGTCGCTGGTTGACGACGCCTGGGAGCCCGCTTGCTCCTCCCAACAGACGCCGGTACTGGGGATCCCGGCCCTGCCGTAAACTGAGATCCCAAAAGACCTTCCATATTGGTTTTTTGACTGGGGTGTCCTTCCCCGCCTGTTGGTCCGTGAGAGGTATTTTAATTGCCTCTTGACCTCTATATCTAGAGATTCCTCCCCTGTACGCCACCTGGGGACACGTCGCTTAGGGGTTACAGGCTCCCCCGCTTCACCCTTTACCCTGGGCCAGGGTTGTAACCAACCAGACCGTATCCCGACATACTTTCGGGACGCTCCAGTACGGCGATTACATGCCATTCCGACGGGGTGACTGTCAGAACCCCTTCTCTCGTCTGTTGGTCGACCCGTACCGCCGAGGGATTGGTTACCACAACCTTGGCACGGGTTACTCGACTCGACAGGGTCCACCTCTTGAAGGTGAGAGCGGAGTTAGGATGGAGGCTAGGAGACTCTCTTCCGAGAGACTTGTAATCGCATCACATCCCCTTGGACCCCTGTGTGTGTGTGTGTGTGTAGTGTGTGTGTGTGTGTGTGTGTGTGTGTGTGTGTGTGTGTGTGTGTGTGTGTGTGTGTGGTGTGTGTGTGTGTGTGTGTGTGTTGTGTGTGTGTGTGTGTGTGTTTTTTTTTTTTTTTTCGTTGAGGTGGAAAATACTCTTTACGTATTCCAGGAATAGTAGCTCCTCCTGGATATGTCGGGCTCGGATAAGCATATCCCTACCGACTAAAACCACCTCTCACATCTCTTACCCCCGTGGAACTACCGCTTGGTATTACTTCACGGGGGGAGAAACTAGCTGTTGTTCTTCCTTCAGGGGGTTGTGGTTACGCTACATACCATCTACACGTTGGGCATTCATTTCAGCTCGTATTCTTTCAAGACGACGAAGCTCCAGTAGGACTTCCTTCGCGAATCCGTTCGTCGCCTCCCAAGCTTCTTTTGAGAGAGCATTGCATTAACTAGGGACTCAGGCCGAAGTTCCAAACGAACTGTTGATTCCCAGGCACTGCGTGCACTAATGAATCTGGGGCACATGAAGAACGTGTGTTCTACATCTTCACTGACTCCAGGCAGTCCGGGCATTCTGGAGAGTCGTCGTGCTTGAAGCGATGCAGATATGCTCGAAAGCATCCATGTCCCGATAGAAGCTGTGTGAGGTAGTAGTTGACCTCGCCATGTTTTCTGTTGATCCAAACATCTAATTGCGGGATAAGGCGGTACGTCCACCTGCCTTTCGTTGAGGAATCCACATCGTTTGCCATACTCTTAGGCTTTTACGCCGTTCCTGTAGTCTGAGTTGTTCTGGACTCATAGACGTGATTCTTTTCTGCCGGTAAAGGGCTTTTCGCTCTTCGGAGAGTACTCCAACAGGCAGCATCCCGGCAATGACGCACACTGCGTCTTCAGACACGGTGCGGGAAGCACTGGAGACTCTCAGGGCGCTTAGTCTATAAACAGGGCGATTTTCCTGCAGAAGCTTGGATCTGCAGTGTATTAGCCCATATGGGAACTCCATACATCAGTATTGATGTTACTACTGATGAGTAGAGCTCTTCTCTTTTGCTTTGGTCCTCTATGTGGGCATTAGTCGTGATAAGGTCGTTCTGACCACTGACGCCTTGGCACTCACGTGTTCAGCTTGCTGCTTAAATTTAAGCCGCGCATCTATCATGACTCCCAGATATCTAATGAAGGGTTGAGAAGTGATTTCATGCCCTCCAACCTGAAGTGTAATGCCCTCCAGCTGTTTCCGACCGGTAATGAGGACTGCCTCAGTTTTATGTTCCGCCAACTTCAGCCCTACTGATTCCATCCACTGGCTGATCTTCTCGAAGGTGTTGTCGTGAAGAAACTTTATATCATCAAGATGTTTTGCGACGATTACCACGGCCAGATCATCAGCATATGCCACCAGTTTAGTCCCCTTGGTACTTCTTGTTTCAGAAGGCCGTCATACATTATGTTCCACAGCAAAGGTCCCAGAACTGAACCTTGTGGAACACCTCCAGTCACTCTGTACTCTTTAACACCGGTCTTCGTGTCGTACATTAATGTTCGGTCAGTAAAATAGTTTGACACTATCCTTTGCAAGTATTTGGGTACTGTCATTTCGGCGAGTGCTTTCATGATGCAGTCCCACTTGGCGGAATTAAAGGCGTTCTTGATGTCCAGTGTCGCCACCAGGCAGTACCTCATCGTTCCTCCTTTCCACCTTGTTCCTGAAATGGCGTCTTTGGCCGTACTCACCACCAGGTCAATCGCGTCGAGGGTGGAGCGACCTTTCCGGAAACCATATTGATTACTGGCCAGTTGCGGCTCGACGGCTGCCTCTATTCTTCGGTGTACTATGCGCTCAAGTATCTTCCCGGCTGTATCCAGCATGCAGAGTGGACGGTATGATGTTGGTTCGTCCGGGTTCTTGTTTCCTTTGGGAAGGAGCACCAGTCTTTGGAGCTTCCATTTTCGTGGAAAACACCCTCTTGAAGGCAAGTATTGAACACATCCAGAAACAGTGAGGTGCCATCTTGACGGCCATTTTAATGCGATGTTCAGGGATTCCATCTGGGCCAGGAGCTTTGTTATTCCCCACTCTATCACACGCTTCCTTTAGTTGATTTTCTGTGATAGGTGGAATATCCTCAATTGAGTTGAACTCTGTGGCGTCTATGAACTGGGTGAATTCCAATTGTTGGAAACAGTTCAAAGACAATTTTCCTCAAGTTCCGGACACGTCGGTTGTAGCATTGGCTGACTTTTTAGATGGGTCATGACTACCTTATATGGTCTACCCCAGGGTCGCTCTCTACTTCCGAGAGCAGTTCCAGCCAGCATTGCTGCTTGCTTTCCCTGATAGCCAACAAGCCTTCGGCGCGCAATTTTGAATAATGTCACCAATTCCTGAGAATTGGGCTTCCTCCTGCCACCGCTGTGATGCTCTTCCTTTCCTCAGACAATCTTTCCGGAGGCAGCAATGTCATCATTCCACCAGTGCACAGATGGCAAACGATGCGTGCCGCGTTTTCGAGGCATGGTAGCGTCACACGCTTCATCAGACAGCTAATCTGATGAAGAGAGTCCTGAGTTTGTGTGTGTGTGTGTGTGTGTGTGTGTGTGTGTGTGTGTGTGTGTGTGTGTGTGTGTGTGTGTGTGTGTGTGTGTGTGTGTGTGTGTGTGTGTGTGTGTGTGTGTGTGTGTGTGTGTGTGTGTGTGTGTGTGTGTGTGTGTGGTGTGTGTGTGTGTGTGATGAGTGTGTGTGTGTGTGTGTGTGTGTGTGTGTGTGTGTGTGTTTTGTGTGTGTGTGTGTGTGTGTGTGTGTGTGTGTGTGTGTGTGTGTGTGTGTGTGTGTGTGTGTGTGAGTGTGTGTGTGTGTGTGTGTGTGTGTGTGTGTGTGTGTGTTGTGTGTGTGTGTGTGTGTGTGTGTGTGTGTGTGTGTGTGTGTGTGTGTGTGTGTGTGTGTGTGTGTGTGTGTGTGTGTGTGTGTGTGTGTGTGTGTGTGTGTGTGTGTGTGTGTGTGTGTGTGTGTGTGTGTGTGTGTGTGTGTGTGTGAGTGTGTGTGTGTGTGTGTGTGTGTGTGTGTGTGTGTGTGTGTGTGTGTGTGTGTGTGTGTGTGTGTGTGTGTGTGTGTGTGTGTGTGTGTGTGTGTGTGTGTGTGTGTGTGTGTGTGTGTGTGTGTGTGTGTGTGTGTGTGTGTGTGTGTGTGGGTGTGTGTGTGTGTGTGTGTGTGTGTGTGTGTGTGTGTGTGTGTGTGTGTGTGTGTGTGTGTGTGTGTGTGTGTGTGTGTGTGTGTGTGTGTGTGTGTGTGTGTGTGTGTGTGTGTGTGTGTGTGTGTGTGTGTGTGTGTGTGTGTGTGTGTGTGTGTGTGTGTGTGTGTGTGTGTGTGTGTGTGTGTGTGTGTAAGTAAAGGATGAGGATAGCATGGGAGGAAGCAATCCCGTCACCATGGGATTCGGACCTCTATCAGAAGCACTGAGTGGCATTAATTCACGCCCTGAGTCACCTGGGGCGGTGTCCTTCCATTAATTTTGTTTTGTGTAGTTTCAGGTTTTGAAGAAGCTAAGATGGTTGTTTGTTTATGATATGCTTTTTTTAAAGTTTAATATGCAATACATGGTTATAAGTGTTTGATATAAATCGGTTTTGGTTGTGGATAAAAAAATTGAACTATATACTCGAAAACTATTTTTTTTTTTTCGACAAATTGCCATTAAATGCAAATATTGATACGAGAAAGACGATTTATTTTTGTTTTCACAGACAGAAATTTAATAATGTTTTTATTGTATACTAATACTACTACTACTTGTTATTCCCTGCAATACGGAGCTATATAGTATACACTGCATAACGTACCTAGAACGAGAGGATCGTGGTTACGAGGGAAATATGAAAGTTGAACAATGATACAAATTCTCTTGTGAAGGGAATTACAAGGGAGTTACGCGAGTTAAATAATGTCGATGGCTAGTCGACAAGTTCTTCAGACAGGCTCGATGAAATCAAACTAGAGAGTAAGAATAAACTGAGTTTTATTCTGAAATTAACATATACAAATTGATACAAACTGATACAAATTTCTAGTATGAAGTCTAAACTGGTAGTGAACATCTTACCATATTTTCATAATAATAAATACACTTCGTCCCCTCCACTTTCCAGATAGAGGATGGAGAGGGGGTAGGCGTCTGGCGTCGCTAGATGAAGCAACCGCGCTATGGTGGCCCTTATCAGAGACGCCGAGCGCTGCGCGCGAGGAAGTTTTTGGTGACAACAAGGGAGGCAGCGTTTATGATATTTTTATGTGAAGGTCAGAGGGGCACATGTCAATTATTGGAATCTATTACGCCCTATCTGGGTGAGGGATGAGAGCTGTGTTTTTGAAATATCTTTTATGGGGGTCACAGAGGGCGCTCCTTCCTTCGAGCTAATTGAAGGCGTAAGCCCTATCTTCCGAAGTACATGAAGTACTGCGTACTCCCTGTACGTTGGGATATAACACGCGGGATGCTCTCGCGGAGCGCTCATTGGTCAGCGGGCTTCCTATCCATGACGCGGCCACCGGTTCGATTCCCGATCGGGCAAGATTATAGTGTGCGTTTTCCTTGCAATGTCCCAGCATACATTGCTGTGTGACGATGAAAAAAATCACTTCTCAGGTTGAAAAGACCAGAAAACGGGGTAGGTATGCCTACGTACCCCGTAACACGTGGCCGCAAGGTAGGGACGCCGCTAGTAGGCTCAGGCTCTGTCAGAGACTATTGCACCAAAGTACATACTTAAGGAAGGCAAATATGAAAAGACAAACTGAGTCAAGTTAACATCTAGTTAATTAGAAAGGAAGTAATTATTAGTTTCATGCGGGGTTTAATTTCTGGCGGAACGGCGTTCCGCTACTCCGAATTAAATTATATTATAAATATATAACTATATCTATTAAATTAATAATTAATTTGGGGACCATTTCGGTACCTAAAATTTTATAAATCAAGCACTGGTTACATGCATTTACTGATTTAATAAATTCGTAAAAAGATCAATAAAATGAAAATGTTAGCAGTATTCTCCGGAGCGCAACCCCTCTTTGTGGACCATTCGCACTGGCACTGCTAGAGTTGACAAAAGGAGTAGAGGGCGTGAACGTATACGTCATATGAGGGTCGAATTGGAGGAGGCGCTGACCTCGAATGAAAGATCGATTGCTTGTGAGGGCCCAGAGACAGCGGTTGAAATTGCCCAAGGTACAAGCGAAAGGACAACGAAAGAGAGAAGGGAAATGGAAAAGGAAGTGGGCCACGGGGAAATCGACGCTGTTAAAAATAAAGATGGCTTCCATCGAGTCGGAAAGATATGGGACACGGAAATTGAGAGGTGACGAGGAGCCTTGTCGGATCTCGATGGAGGTGAAAAGTGAGGAGTTTTCGCTTAGAGAGGCGGTGCAAGTTTTCTGGGGCAGAGGATTGAAAAGGGGAACTGACATTGGCGAAGGGTCACATAGTGAGTAAATGAAATGAAGGCATATGAACGGAGTTTATACAGTTGCAAAGTAATGTTTGACGGGACATAAAATAATGACGGGAACCGCAAGGTGAGAATGGAAATTTCGAAAGAGGGCGGGCGTGGTAAGAACAGAATGGAAGAAGTGAGACGGATGACGACTAAATGGTAAAGACGAGATGTGGGACGTAAGGTATACGAGAATTTTGCGCCAAAGCAAAATTAGCCAAAGCACCGCCCAAGACGAGGAAATCTAGATATAGACTGATGGCTAATCATCAAAATTTCCATTCTCACCTGCGGTTCCCGTCATTATTTTATGTCCCGTGAAACATTACTTTGCAACTGTATAAACTCCGTTCATATACCTTCATTTCATTTAATCACTATGTGACCTCTCCTCACTGTCAGCGTGCCTTTTCAATCCTCTGCCCCAGAAACCTTAGACCGCCTCTCCAAGCGAAAATCTGCTCCCTTTTATCTCCACCTTATCCAACACACACACGTCGGGAGGTCAGTCAACACCTTTTCCCGTCTCGGGCGGTGCCTTGGCTAATCATTATTATTTAAGTCGTCTCTCGAGTGCAGCCGGTCACGCAAAATTCGCCTTTACCTTCCCTCCCGCATGCCGCGTCTGTCGTTGGTGGGGCTGCTGTATGTAACGCCGAGCATCGCGTGGGTGGGCGGGCGAGCGCACGCGCGCGGGCGGTGGCGCGGAGGGCGAGGGCGAGGGCGAGGGCGAGGGCGAGGGCGAGGGCGAGGGCGAGGGGGCGAGGGCGAGGGCGAGGGCGAGGGCGAGGGCGGGGGGGGGAGGGCGAGGGCGAGGGCGAGGGCGAGGGGGGGCGGGGGGGGCGAGGGCGAGGGCAGTCGCCGAAGCGGCCGAGCGAAGTGAAGTGTGCGCGGCAGCGGAGCGATTGCGAGGGCGAGGGCGAGGGCGAGGGCGGGGCGAGGGCGAGGGCGGGGGCGAGGGCGGGGCGGGGCGGGGCGAGGGCGAGGGCGGGGCGGGGCGGGGGCGAGGGCGAGGGCGGGGGCGAGGGCAGTCGCGCGAAGCGGCCGAGCGAAGTGAAGTGTGCGCGGCAGCGGAGCGATTCCGCACTCCCCGCCCCACCTTCCCGCCACCCGCTGTCCGCCCCTGCCCCCGCCGCCGCCCCGCCGCCCGCCGCCACCCCGTCTCCCGCCCCGCCCCACAGTTTCTTAACTCCACGGAATCACCCAATTCGGAGCCATGTTCAGAGGGAAACCGCTTTGTAACCGACTGCTGGGAACGAGGATAAGGGGCGTCCAATGCCATTTTGGAAAACTCACGATAGAACAATCCCATTTAGGTCTGCGATATTAGTAACGACTATTTCAATTATGAGGAAAGTGAAAAATAATTAGAAATATTGCAGTCTAACTTCATCCAATACCAGCTTTCAGACAGACATACAATTTTCCCGTCAATGTAATACACGCTACGTGTTCCTCTTTCCATTCATTGGTCAAAAAAGCTCTTCCATAAGTGTGTTTATGCGATTGGTCAGTTTAATTCAATGCACGTTAATTAACTGTATTAAATAAATAAAAAACGTTTTCGGTGAAACTTTACGAGAAGAAATAGATGCAAAAACAAACAACTCAATCCCAGGAAAACAACTCAATCTCAGGAAAGAGAGAAAGAACCGAGCGACAGAGAAAGTGTTGGGAAATAGTTACAGTAGTTCTGCTCTGATTGAAATTATGAACTTTTGTGACAAACAACAATTTAGATGTAAAATACATATTTAATTACTGAACTAAAGATAATTGTGTTGTTTTAAATCTTTACCCGCGAATACGTATTTAGAGAAATGTAATTTTATTGGAATATCTCCCAAGATGTTAATATTTTCAAAACGAACGATTTTTATACAATACTGCTTTTGTGGGTACACGAGTATTAAATTAAATTTTTAATCCTGTTTATAGAAGATAGCAATAGGCTGTCTGTTAGTAACGATTGACTAGAAAAGTTCCAAATATTTATTTATAGACAGTCAAATTATAAAATTTTATTTATTATTTCATATTAAAAACATAAATCTTTTACAAGAATTTTCGGCAACGTTTCGGAGGTGAGGTGTACCTCCATCATCAGGCCGTGGCCTTACATTGATATTACATACGTCGGGGAAACGTTGACTACGAACTAAAAACCAAGATGGTTGACACCATTCCGAGGTCAAGTCTTGATCCAAGTCTTGATGAGGTGCGCCGAAGGTCCTTGGAGATTGCCGATGAATGATGTGGTGGGTGGTTGTGGAAGGTTGGAAGTCTTGATATTTGGAACTTTATAAATATTTGGAACTTTTCTAGTCAATCGTTACTAACAGACAGCCTATTGCTATCTTCTATAATTTATCACCACGAGTTCCAAAAGTGTGGTTATTTGACAATGGAGGCCATCCTTCCACAACCACCCACCACTTCATTCATCGGCAATCTCCAAGGACCTTCGGCGCACCTCATCAAGACTTCCAACCTTCCACAACTACCCACCACATCATTCATCGGCAATCTCCAAGGACCTTCGGCGCACCTCATCAAGACTTCCAACCTTCCACAACCACCCACCACATCATTCATCGGCAATCTCCAAGGACCTTCGGCGCACCTCATCAAGACTTGGATCAAGACTTGACCTCGGAATGGTGTCAACCATCTTGGTTTTTAGTTCGTAGTCAACGTTTCCCCAACGTATGTAATATCAATGTAAGGCCACAGCCTGATGATGGAGGTACACCTCACCTCCGAAACGTTGCCGAAAATTCTTGTAAACGATTTATGTTTTTAATATGAAATAATAAATACAATTTTATAATTTGACTGTCTATAAATAAATATTTGGAACTTTTCTAGTCAATTTAATCCTGTTTCTAAAACCTCAAAAGTTTCCTTTAACGATGAGTTTAAAATTGCGCATTATCAGATAATTTTAGATACGTAAAATAAAAAAGAATGGCCAAATCTATTGGGCTGACAGAAAGCTGTTTAGCTGACGAACTTGATCTCTCCACCGAGAAGCAAGGTACCGCAATGGGTTCAAGGGAGATGTGCGCACGTTGGAGAGGTATACTTGTGTTTTCGTAACGTGGCGGATAACATTAGGTCATTTTTACACCTCCCGCCTTAAAATGAACCCTTTTAATTAATTCGCGAACGTCCTTCTCAACGGGGCTCATGGTCTCAAACATGTGCTTATCACTGTTATAAAAAATCATTTTATCAGGCAGGAGGTGCAATAATGTCCTAATGTCATCCGCCACGTTACGAAAACCCAAGTATAAATTACCGGGATAGACCGATGGGATGTTAGGGAGCGCGTTCATCACTGGGAAAGTGGATCGCGAGAGGTCTTGGTAGGGATATGAAGCGCTGACCGACAGCACATTGGAATCATGAAGAGAGATTCGATTCTAGATAAACTGAAACTATACGAGAAAATCTGAGCCACTTTATAGCACCACTACTTCTAGCTGGCAGAGACAACCATTAAGCGAAAAATAAAACTTTGAGGAGGTGGATCGGAGTCCCCACGAAAGCCGACTTCCCCGTATGAAGCCGTACTTGAAGATATTTGGACCTAGAATGTTCACACGTTTACTGAAGAATCGGGAAATGTCTCACTGTAGATACCGTCATTCTACCGGGGTAGGGATGAATCCTCAATCCGAATAACCAAATCGCCCTCCTTAAAATCAGGGGAATTTGATTCCCACTTTGTACGGGCTTGTAGAGACGTAAAATAGCTTTTTCTTCGAAATATCTAAGTAGTGTTTAATTTTTCTGACGGCATGAAAGCCGCGGACTTGACTTCATTGTTGAACAAAGGCTAGTATGTAGAGTGAATGTCAATGTATTATATGATTGGATGTTACTAGAAAGGCTTCAGAATCTTTCTCACAGACCGCAGCTAAGAAGCGTAAGTTTAAGTCACTCTCCATCTGAGCTAATAATGTTTGAGTTTTAAAAAGTAAATTATAATTTTTCCCCATATAGCATTTTAAATGAAACGTCAAGGAACTTACATCAGCATTGACAAGTGATGGATACAGAGGGCAAAACTTCCACTGTGTATACAGCAAGAATGATATTTAGGATAGGTGCATCCTCAAGCAGTTAAAAATCGTGCATAACTCCGCCAACAGACACTTGCCCTTCACAAAGGGCCTTGCATTATCACGGTAAATTACTCTGGGATGGGCTCTAAGGGTGACAAATCCTTTTAGCAAATCTATGAATTAATTTTTCGTTCAATTTTCCGCTCTATCTAAATGTACTGCTTTAGAAGCAAGGCACACAAACATGTTTTACAATGTGTTTTTACTATGTAAGAAAGCGCCCACTATAATATGGTGACCAGAGTTTTTATGACAAAACTCACAATCATGCAAAAGCCTCTGAAGCAGGGTACAGCCAGAGCAAAACTCACAACTACCTCTATGTTTTTACATGGATTAGATCTACTTTTAAATGTGTGGAAGACACACAATTTTTTATCAATCTCTATATTATCTTTTTCTCATTTATCCAATTGTCCGGATAAAAGTTGGTTGAAATGTAAGAGCTAGCGAAGTAGCGTAAACCAGACTGCGTCTAGGGAGAGTGAAGTTATAACCGAGAACGAAAAAACGGGATATTTCGCGTCCCCTTCAAACTTTGTCGGAACAACGGGACACATAATGAAAAAAAGGACAATCCTGTTAAAACGGGACGTCTGGTCATCTTGCACTGTAAACCTCTGGGATGAATTCCCATGGCTTCGACAGAGTAATTCTCGCAGCAGAAGGGCGTTCATCACTTGAAAGGCCGGTTTTGCAGCGCAAGTTAAAAATGAATTACGTTGTTAACATGCAGTTGACTGGAATCAATACAAGATTTTGCCTTGTTTGTACCACTAACAACTGACACCCAGCATGAAAAAAAAAGATTGATTAGAAACCTTGTGAAATGTTCGCGGAGGAGAATAATTTAGCTTTTAGTTCCACCGTAAATTAGAGAGAGTATCAGCCTTCCATCCACTTGAACAACGTCGTCCCCGTTCAGGAAGGGATGTAGATTCAGAAGTTTTGAATTTTTATAAATTTTCCTTTTGTTATAAAGTGCAATATACTCTGCAGAAAAGGATTCTGTCTAAACTGACTTCACTGTTAAGAGAAAAGTGTTTCTTAGCTGAGTGGAAAGATGGAGGAATCGCCTTAGTAATTCTAGAGTCCTGGACTGGCAATGACAAACTGAAGGCAATAAGCTGTTTCTCCACCGATTTACATAAGAGTGATATTTTTCAACACGTTTTAAAACAAATGATTCCCCTTCATCACAGAGAGTCGTGAGAAATGTATGCTAATGTGGTGATGGTTCTACATTACTTAAACCCAAATAACGCTTGTGACTAAACTTCGATCCGTGACTCCATTCGATAAAGTCCGCAGGGTTTTGTTGAGAGGAAACGTGACTAATCTTCCACCTGAGGTGTCTGCCTTATTGTAGCAAGTCTGATACAAATAAAGGGATCCGTCTTATTTGCAGCATGCCTTATCTAATGCAACACAGTTCCGTCTGTAAATAAACGCATATTACAAACCAGACACAAAGAATTATACATTTTCTGCATAAATTGGACAAGTAAGATCGCTCCACACAATTCAAGACGAGGATTGAAGGTGCTAGCAAAGGAAGAAAGATTAGACTTTGATACCTTGAAAAAACTAGTATTTCCTTCTTGTCGGTTTTATTTACTACATACACTCCGACTCGTACGTCCTTTAAGAAATAAGAAGATATGCTACTAGGTCATATGAGCACCACCTTCCAAGGACAAATTACCGTTTGACAAGAATATTTTACTGTGCAAGTTATAATTTCATGCAGAGCAGGGGCACTGAAGTGCACGCGTACGGCAAGAGGCCGCATAGAACATGCAACGAGGCAGCTCTCAGACTCTAAAATAACTCGCTCGAATTTTTATAAGCGTTGCCTGGTGACAAAACTGCTTACCACCGAGAGAATATTTATCTTCTACAGCCACTCTCTTGCATCTATTTACTTGCATTTTCATTACAGCAACTGTCTTAGATGAGTCGCAATCATTTTTGTGTCTTGTATTTAATGCACATAGTGTTACTGCTGATCTGCTTATTTCTGCGCTCTAGTAACTAAGTAAATACTTTGAAACTAGTTTGCCTCAGATGTTTTAGTTCAATCCGCACGATTTTTGTTAAAAAATAAACTGGGAGGTAGGGAACTCCGAAATACACGAGCTTAGATTTGAGAGTGCCAACAGTTATACAGTTTATGCAGTTGGTAACAATTTTGTTTGTACAGTCCATAATTTGCTAGAATACGGTAACATTAATTTTAAATGAAAAATTGGTACAACCGCAAAATATATTACAAGATACCAAAATAGTTCCAGTTAAATTAAATATAACTTTGTACATCTAGCCCAAAGGGCCTTGGTTTTGAAATTCACCAGCACATTTAATCGCTCGCGAACGTTCCTAGCCAGGGAACAAATGGCAAGGGACGGCTAGTTCCCGAGCGACTAAATGTGCGGGTGACTTTCAAAATAAAGGCTATTTCGTCTAGGTGTACAAAGTTACATTTTAATTAATTGGTATTATTCAGTTACCTTGTAATATATTTTGCGTTCGTATCAATTTTCTACTTAAAATTAATGTTTTTCGAGCAAATTATGGACTGTACAAACAAGACTGTTACCAACTGTAAATGGATCAGAGGCTCGACGCCAAATTAAAGCTATTAAAAGGATAGTGTAGGTTGTTAACAACCTCTCTAAATCAATTGCGCATATTATCATTGGCACTACCACGACTTCTTTATGGCGAGAGAAGTAGATGCTATGGATTGATGACTTCTTATTTGACGTTCTTATAAGAAGAAATAAAAGAAGTCATCTTCGTCAACATATCAGTTTTCTTATTTCATATTTTCAGACATGATTTCAGACTTCATATTTTCTTATATATTTTTATTTTTCTGCTCTCATGCCTGGAAACTAGTATTTCCCATCTCCTGTTATTGATTGGAAGTTTTACTTATGTTTTCTTACGTTTTACACACAATAAAAAGCGACGAGAATAGAAAAGGAATGAAAACACTGGGACAACATTAATAAGCATTGCTCTCGACTTCTCCATCTTCCGAGAATCATTCGAAGAGTATATACCTATAAGTGTAATGAAATTCGTACTAAAAAATGTAATGTACGTAACTCGGTTGAAAGTATCTTTTGCGTTTCCATTTCAAAATTCCGAATTCGTCTCCTATCGTCGCTGTATTTTATTCATTTTATTCGTACGCCAAAGACCCATTTCCTGTACTAGTGGAACTAATAACTACATTTACTTATTCTGAAGTTTAAAAGTATATCAAAGTTAGTTTTGAATTATTAGTAATGCATTAAATATCTACAAACAATTGGTTTAAATAATAAAAAAAAAATAAAGCAATGCAGATTTTCACGGCTGGTTACCCAATTCGAATTACCTTCCAGACTTGTCGGCCCTGTCTAGGGAAATTCTGTTCCCAGCGTTCCGTCTGCATCTGCGGACATCCTCACTGACGAAGTGTCCTTCCAGACTGCTGGCTAGTGACTGACAAAAATTTGTTTTAGGTGCTGGGGCGCCAATCATCAGCGTGTGTCAGCAGTCAATTGTGGAAATGCCGATGAGGTATTGTTGCCGTAATTAAATAAAATAATAGAAGTCATCTCCGTCAACTCAATGTTCAATTCATAACATTACCTTGACGGGGATGACGCCAATTATTTCATCAAAAACGCTTATCAGCCACCAGCGCGCAGTGTTCGACCACGCTCACTTCGCCACCGACGATGCAGACGAAGCGTCTGGAAAGAGGATTTCCTCTCGACCACGGCCGTCCAGCCCGGAAGGCATTGAGACCTCTGCGTGGATGTGTTTTTTTTTTATCCTTGTTCGACAATATTTTCTTTCAAGGGTATGAAAAATTACAATAACATCATACAGAATATGAGGAGAAACTAAATAGCAACCTCTTAACAAATTACTTTTACAAATTAATTTTTGAGAGTGATAATAATCTTAAAAAGAAACTATGTTTATAAATAATACATGATTCATGAAAATTTTTTACATTGCATGATAGAAACTGTGGGAAGAGATAACTAAGGAGGATGTAAAAGATCTTTAGGATAACGTGATTTAATTCGCGGGTATGGATTAACTCTTTTTCCTAATTGAAAAGATGTATAAGCAAGAGAAGAAGAAAGAGAAGCATAAAATTTATCTGAGAGAGAAAGGATCCAGGATTTTAGAGGAGGAATATTGAGTTCACGTAAAATTTGATCGTTTCTTATGAACCAGGGTGCTTTCAATGATTTTCTTAAATACTTATTTTGTATAATCTCTAATTTTTTAATGTGAGTTTTTGCTGCACCACCCCAAATGGGGCATGCATAAGTTAACGAAGGGCGAATTATATATTTAAATATAGTTAATGCAGAATCTACAGAGAGGTGCGAATTTTTATTCAGAAGTGGATATAATTTTAGAAGCTTAAGATTAGTTTTATTTATTATGGATAAAATATGTGTTTTCCATGTTAATTTAGTATCTAGTTGTAATCCGAGGTATGGATGTGTGTGACGGACTGCGGCCCCCGGGCGCGGACGCCGTGCAGCCCTGCCAAGAGCGTGGGAGGCGCCCCCTGCCCCGACCCCTCCTCGGCCACGCCCCCTTCCGCCGCCGCCTCATTCGAGAAGAAAAGCGCGTCTTTCGTTTCGCGGGCGCGGCCCCGCGCGCCACTTCTCTGGAATTACATCGCTGCCCAGCACAACCACTTTCGGAGTCGCTGCGCGCCGCTCCAACGCTGACTGCTTCTTCTCTGCAACGACTCCGCTTGTGGCTCTGGACAAGTCTCTAAGCAATGCACGCTGGAAGGAACCGCGCGTAGAGAGACTGTGGAAGATGGGGGGAGATGATAATAGTGCGCTGCCAATATAGCGATTGGTAAGTCGATGTTGTAAAATTAAACTATTAGAGGAATAAACACAACACGCTTCCAGGAGCGGTAGTTCAGTGTATCAGCTGATATCACTGCAGCGCCTCTGACCGGGAGGTCCTAGGTTCCCACTCCCCACGGCGGCAGGATTTTCGACACTAGCTTTTCAGCTAGGTCGAATTCAGTCTCTGTCTGGAGGAAAATTCTAGCGGTCGGATGCTATGATCAGGAGTTTTCCGTGGTTTCTCCGATCAACACCAGACGAACGCCGGAGAAGTACCCTACCAAACGGGCCACGGACCGCGTGCGATCATTCCTTCCTCCTTCTTGTCCATCCTCTCTCCTTACACACACACACACACACACACACACTCTTGCACTAACATGCACTACACTACCACATAATCCGGGAGACCGCGGTGATCTTCCCTCGCTGGATGACGAGATCCGGCACCGACCTACCGTCGGCTAGTGGGGTTTTCCCCTAACCAGGACTCTCTCACCAGCGGGGCACCGCCCCAGCCAGGACAAGCTCTAAGTTCCCGACCGGTCTCCCGGAATATGTGGTAGTGTAGTGCATGTTAGTGTAAGTGTGCGTGTAAGGGGAGAGGATAGGACAAGGAAGAGGAAGGACAGATCGCGCGCGGTCCGTGGCCCGTTTTTGTAGGGTACTCCTCCGGCATTCGCCTGGTGTTAATCGGAGAAACCACGGAAAACTACCGATCAGAGCAGCCGGACGCTAGAATTTTCCTCCAGACAGCAACTGAATTCGACCTAGCGGAAAAGCTAGTGTCGAAAATCCCCAGGACTCGAACCTAGGACCTCCCGGTCAGAGGGGCTGTAGTGACATCAGCTGATGCACTGAGCTACCGCTCCTGGTCCCACTTGCTCTGCTTAGCCCAATAATCCTGATACTCCTGATAATCCTGCCCAATAATCCTGATAACCTTGATAATATTTAACGGATATTGTAACGCCCCGAGCACGTGCTAGCAGAGAGAGCGCTACGCGGCCTTGGTTGGTGGACTGTTACGTTTAAAATGTACGTTAAAAACGAGTAGCAAAAAAATTACTCAAAAAATGCTTATCTGACATATGAAAATATGTGTAGCATTAGATTAGTCTTTTTACGCACGGGTTAAATTTGGCTAAATTTCATTAAAAATGAAGAAATAAAAAAAATATTCCATCTTACTCTTACAAAATCCTAGTTGGCCGGCCTGGATAACCGAGGTTGTTAAGGATGAAGAGTCGTAGCTGCCTTGGCTCGAAGGGTTGCCGAGGTAGCTACTAGTCGAATCTCGCCTCGGGAATGGATGTTTGTGTTGTCCTTACGTGTTCTGCCTACAGTTTAAAAATTTCAGTAGTCTCTAAATGACCAAGATGTTGAAAATCGAACTTAAAAACAATCTAGTTGTCTTCGTCGCACAAAAAAGCACACCCATTCACTTATTAGAAAAAATAGGAAAATACCATTTTCAGATATTACGTTCAGTCAGATTTCAGATATACCGTGAGTTTTAATATTACATGTCACCTAGGAAGAAAGTATCCGATCATTCTATTTAAAAGCTCTCCCAATTGAATATAACAAAAAGCCCTAGACATGTCACAGTTAACATAGTTTTGTCATCATAACTGATAACCTAATAATTCAAATGACGCGCGCGCTCACACACACACAATAAAAATTACACAGTTTCAGTGAGACTATTTTACATTCAGTTGATTGAATTAGTTCTCTGACTTACACATCTCCCGCCAGACACCTGACTAATTCAGAGCAGGAGTACGGGTTTCTGCATTGGGAATGTTCTCTTTGGTTTTATTTAACCCCAAATCCGATCAACGTGATGATTATTCTGTTGTAACTCGCTTTTGATGTAGTGGACGCAGATGGACATTAAGTGAACATAACTTACTGCGTGTCACGTTCAACTAAAGGGGGCAATGCAACACAGCATATTTACTCGATTAAGGTAGTGAATGTTGTCATCTAGTCGGAAATGGCAAGACGATTGTTTACAAATTTTTAACGAGAAATCTGTTTTTCAAAGATTAGTGATATCTTGTTTCAATTGTCATGATAATAGTATTTTTTTTACAAAACCCTATTCACTGAGTATAAATGTTACAGAAAACAAAACTAAACCATATTTTACAATTTTTTAGGTTAAGTATTTAATGCGGAGAAAATTTGTACTTGAGTGCGAGGTTGACAGATCTTAATATTAAATTACTTTTTGTTTGTTTATTTATTGTCGCATCAACAGCCATGGTCATTAGCGACAATTAAATAATACGTTTGGTTGTTTTAGTTACAGTAATAACAAATTTGTTAACAAAAAATTTACATGGTTTCTTAAATTGATGACAATAATTAATAACTATTATATACCAGTAAATATTTGATTTTTTTTGCAAAAATTAAGGATTTTTTCTTGGTATTTAGGGGATTCCAAAATTAAGGTAAATGTGTCATCCTGCAGAATTTGTTGTCTAAGTGTGTTGTAATGAGGGCAGTGGTTAATTACATGGTTTAAATTAAGAAGGGTGGAGTTGCCACAGTGGTTGCAGGTGGGAGGAGGGCTTTTGTTAAATAAGTGGATATAACTCGATTTGCAGTGTCCAGTTCGGATTCTAGTAATTGCTACTTGTTCTTTGCTATTTAATTCAGCACTTGTTTTTAAATTGAAGAGATTTTCTATTTGTTTATGGAGTCCACTGGCTTTCAGCATGAACTTAATTACTTTACTTTAGTAAAGTAATGAGCATGAACTTAATTACTTTACATTAAATTACTTTGTTTGCATTGTTGCTGTGGAATCAATTGGTGCTAGGTTGTTGGCATATCGTGCAGTACACTGATATTTCTACGCATACTGCTTGTTGAGGCTGCAAAATAGTTTCATCAGAGTTTTTGGGAGAGCCACAGATGATTAATTGGGTTGTCTACAAACGTTTTTCCACAGGCTTGGCACCAGGGAAAATTCTGAAAGACAATTATTTAAGAACAATTAGTTTGCCTAAGAATTATTAAATATTGAAGAAGTTGTCAATGTTACCTTGTCTTAGGCGAACAGAACATCGTTTTCTCTCGTAATTTGGGCGTAATACAATTTCAGGCGCGTTTTCGCGCCAAAACACCTGTGCACGGAGTCTACACGTCTGTAAGATAGTCCCGCTACCAACAGTCAGAAATCAATGCAGCTAAGATGTCAATTACTACTATTACGCCTTTTTACTGACAAGGCGATCTTTTGTGAAACTGCTCAGCTGAAAAGCTCTCAACAATTGACTATCGTGGCGTCATATGAAGCAACGCTTATGATTCTTAGAAGTGCCAACAATGCGAGTTACCAGTAGCTGGCGCAATCTCGCGAGCGTCTATGATAGCAGTTCAACTTTTCAAAGCAAATAGTCCTTCCAAAGAGTTTCATACGAAAGTCTTTGCCTTTCTCTCTGGAAGCCAGTCCGCGGTTTTTACAGAAAAAATATTCCAACGCGGGAAGGATACAATGTATGCCCATTGCTGTTAATTAGCACCAAGGAATGGTTGTAAATGATCAAATTCCAAGTACGGCGCCCAAAGTGAATTAATTTAGGCCGTTTGTGCCAAAACTGCTAGAGTATGTAATTGACTTGTATGTAATTGTATTTAACTTTAACACAGTATTAGTATATTAATTTTAAATTATTAATCGAAGTTTGGTTGAACGGAACAATTGTAAAAAATTAGAAACACTAGAATCTATTCCTCAAAACTGAGGAATAGATTGAATTATTTATTGTTATTATTTATTTATTTATTTATTTATTTATTTATTTATTTATTTATTCATTTATTTATTCATTCATTTATTTATTTATTGTTTTAAATTCGCTATTTGTGATCTGGGGACCATATCGAAGGCTCTCACAACAAATGGAAAATGTAAGAAATCTCTTTCGACATCTGAATAGTAAATATTTCGTACTGAAATGTGTTTTAGAGTTATTCTTGCAGGCGACGCTTTTCATCT
This sequence comes from Teleogryllus oceanicus, assembly GCA_964035755.1. Lineage (NCBI taxonomy): Eukaryota > Metazoa > Arthropoda > Insecta > Orthoptera > Gryllidae > Teleogryllus > Teleogryllus oceanicus. The sequence goes on along the minus strand of CAXIVR010000007.1, from coordinate 19,577,707 downwards.
TCCAGAAAATGACCTTCATGAAAAAACTGTTTACGGACAATAAATTTCATTGGAAAGAAAAATCCATGTCTTCAATTTTGTAGTTGTAGGAAGAAACAGAATTTTCGAAAATTGCAAATGTTTGAAAATTATTCAGAGTTAACCGGGGAAATCGGACCTATACCACCTTTATGAGTGTATTTACTTTATTCTTATAAGAGATTTAAAGAAAACATTTGGTGCCGTTTTCGAGAAAATTCTAAAAGTGTCGGGGGGGTTTCATGTAAAGTACCCCCAAATTTAAATAATGTTTTTCTAAATTTCAAAGCTTCTACTAGAGCCAGATGGACAGGGGATTCTTCAATTTTGAAAAGGTCGTACGTGTAGTTTAGGCGCGAGCACTGATGACAGACGGAGACACAGACGGACAGGCAGACGGACAGACCGACGTCGGACAGACAGAGGCAGACGGACAGACTGACAGGCAGACAGACGGACAGACAGGCAAACGGAAGACAGACGGAGACAGGCAGACGGACAGACAGGAACGGAGACAGGCAGACGGACAGGCAGCGAGGACAGGCAGACGGACAGGAGACGGAGACAGGCAGACAGACAGCAGACGACGGCAGAGGATGACAGACGGACAGAAAAAACGGGACAGGCAGACTGACAGATGTACAGACAGACGGACAGAGGGACTGACAGTCGGACAGACAGTCGGACAGACGGACAGGCAAACAGACACACAGACAGAGTGACAGACAACAGACAGGCGGACACACAGACGGACAGACGGACATTGTAAGAAAAACAGTTTTTGAGTATAGGGCCAAAAATATGTATTTCGTTAAAACTCCAAATCAATTTCCGCAGAATTACATAACTTTCTCTATTCTACGTATATTATTCCGCATATAGTATGTATACGAGAAAGTAACTAAAGTACTACAGAATGACACAGACTTTCTCGCATTCGTTTTCTAACTTCCATTTTTTCGACTGGTACTGAACAGTCTTACCCCTCCTTGCCTGCTCCCATCTATCGCCGCCTAAATTACTTTTTAAAAAATTTTTCTCATCTTTTGATTAAAGAAGGCGAAAACTTCGTTCTAAATACATTTTTCACAAAAGAATTTGGATCTGTTTTTAAGATAATGAGGTTAAGTTTACGTAAATGCGAATTTGAAGCCTTTTTTTTCAAGAATCTATTGATTTTTCGACAAATTGCATTTGAAGTAATTTGAAGCACTTCAACGCATAAATTCAATAATGTATACAATTTATTAAATTCGCATATTAACGGCGTAAGAATATGAAAAAATTACATAAAATTTAAAAAAAGGGTACACCAAAATGAATTTATAAACAGTGAATTAGCACATCTCTGCTAACGTTTGAAGAAAAGATTTCAGGCCATTTTTGAAGAAATGGCGTTTGACGTTCATGAAAAGGAGAGATTTTTGCTCATTTTTACAGAAAACTGTTGTGTTTTTGAGAAATTTCATTTGACATTATTTAAAGCACATGTTCTCATAAATATAATACTGTGAAGAAATTGCTTCTAAAGTAAGTACTACGGACGTGAGAGACAAGTCTATTTTTTGTAATTTTTGAAAAAACAAAAGAATATAGCAATATTGCGTTTATGTCATCGTATTGGGTTCATTTGGTTCTAACCGTACCAAACATTTTAAGAAAAAGTTGGAGCCTTTTGTTTTGAGAGAATCGTATTTTTGTAATTTTTTTTAAATTGCAAATGTTGCACTCACTATTCAACGAAAATTTTTAAAATTTCCAAATATCTCTACATGACCTAACTTGAACTATTTCTGCACAACAAATTTCATTTGAAGGAAAAATCCATGTCTTCAATTTTGTAGTTTTAGAAAAAGGCCGGAAAAAATGCAAACTTTTGAATTGTTCAATTTGGAAAAGATCGTACTTCGGGTTTAGGCGCTAGTAGTGTTCACAACCGGACGGACAAACAGACGGACAGACAGACAAACGGACGGACGTTTTGCTTCCAATTGGTTTTCGGCATCTAGAACCCACAAAACATGTATTCTGGATGCACCAGTGTTAGAGATTTTTTTCTCTTAATTTATCAACTAATATAAGAAATACATGGCGTAATGTGATTTTATGATTTTTTTTCTAAAATGAATGTAGTATATTTTCTCGCTTGTTATTTAACAATTAGTTCATTGTTTCTATTCATTTATGTTTCCTGAACTCCTTTGCAAAATCTTAATTCCATTGGTAACGTTTATCTTTTATGTATTTATGTACAAACATGAGTTTTGCATCTCTAGCAGATGAAAGTTTAATGTATACTCTGTCGAAACCCAGGTGAAAAAATGTTCTCGACGTAAGGTACGAATATTTACAGTCTACCCTATTTTTTCAGTGATGTTTGAATAGTTATATCTTATGTTTTTGCAACTGAGATTAGTACGAGTTAGATCACAACTAGTTTCAATCAAAACTTCATTCTTATCTCGTATTTTACTTTGAATTCCCCGATCAATATACCCCACACATATCTTGCCAAACGTTGCGCCTGTGAGAAGACAAGTTTGATGACATATTCTGTACGACACAAACACGAATATTTGTTCTACATAAGTCTTTGAAGTGATAACTACGTTCTATTTTAATTCTAAAATATCGAGAGATGACGCGGATGGTAAGATTTCCTGCAAGTACTTTTTCCAACTCTCTCACACTATCACGGAGGATGCAGAAGGATGTCGTAATGTCTTCTCGAAGAGAAAATATTCCATACACTCTTCGAATAAAACTACTTTCAAAGCCGGGCGTACAAAGAGAAAAGGAATCCGAAATATACCTCCATTCATATGCTAGGTACTTGCCAAATACCGGTACACATGAAGGACATTTGTAAAATTCCATGAGCTGTGGAGAAATAACTTAATTAATGGCATACACATTTCCTAGTTTACATTTCAGTTTATTTTCATGATCAATGGACTAAATAGACTTTTTAACCGTATAAATTGGAACAACGAACGTGCTTTTTTCGAAGTCATTAAATTCTACTTACATTGATACTGTAATGATCCATCATTTCGAGACCAAAATCCCCAGATGCAATGTTACAAAAACGTGACAAAGATTAAACTTGTGTATTGATTACAACGGTGCCGATAGAAAACATTTTACAAGTCCAAATTAAAATAAAGAATTATAGCCCGTGAAATGTGGGAAAATTGAACATAATCGTCCGGAAGAACAGAAATTATGAAATTAAATAAAACAAACGGCATCAAATTCGGTCAACGCATTCGGAAGATATAAATTGAAATAGAATTGGAATTTTTTAATAACATGAACAGAATATGGCCATTGTTGAGCTAGAAAAGAAAGATTGTAAACAGGGTTTTTTAAGAATTATGACAAAACGCACGAACCGATTTGGCTGAAATATTGGGAAACAATAGACTAAAACACGGGGAAGACGACAAAATTAGTGTCAACTTTGTCGCGTGTTCGGAAGCAGAATAATAATATAATATTTGGAAGTTTACAATGAACTAAAAGTATAAACAAATGACGCCATGTTACGAAGAGAAGAAAGTCATTTGGAATCAACAGAGGATTAAAAGCAAGCGAGTGGCAACTATTTTGTTCCAGAAATCTTCTGTAACAATGTAAGTTGCAGAAAAAATTCCGATGTGAAGACAGATGTGTCGTGGATGCCGGGATGAACGCTTCGTGTGCGCGAAATTGGCGCGTTGTTAATTTTCTTTTGAAAGTGTAGCAATTCAAATAGAAAGTAACGTTGTGATGTTTGTTGGAACTTTGAAGTATTAGTAAAAGGAACAAAATTCGTGAGTAATTAAATTTTTTTTTTAAATAGGATTTTTTTTGTGATTACGGACAATCAGACGTTATTTTTTTCATTATAAGAAAATTCAACGCTACGGACATCTCGTTATAAAATATAAAAGAATAGATGCCGGGATCAGCACAATTGGACGCTTGTTTTGAATGTAAATGGATGTGAGCGATAGTAATTTCAAGAAGTGACGTGTTTGATGACACGCGAAAAATAGTCGTTTTTCGTTCTGTTTGTTTTGCCGAACAGTACGCCACGAATACGTACAATTTTATTAAGCGGTAACGGACTAGCAGCTGAGTGGTATCATTTATGCGGACAATAGCGGTTCGCGAGACTTGGTTTCCGAAGGCGACCGCGAGCAGGAGTGGACGGCGACCACGCATCGAAGGGCATTGGACGGCGGTCACCAGACCTCATTGCCACGAGAGCTGAGCCGCAAAACAGGGAAGTGACACGCGTGTATATGTGTGTGTATGCCTGATTTCTTTGCAGATGCTTCATCTGAAGACGCGTTCCGTAACTAAAGGGAATTTATTGAAGACCAAGTTTTGTTAATAAAATTAAATTAAGAAATGGTCAAAGGAAAATTAGGGAATGCGCATTCAATGTATGAGTGGGATTTCATATTGTTTTGTATTATTGTGTGTGAATGAGTTTTGTTGTTGTGTTTTGTTTCTTGGAATGTTTATGTTATAGGGTACTGTGTATTAGTGTAGAGGGAAAGACGGTAAATTGTTGTCGTGTACGATGAAAAGAGGGAAAAGCCAGAAAATAATAATAAACGAACGAACAAAAATGTGGTTCGTTTTTATCAATTGAGAACATGCGTCGTCATTTACACTAGCACGCACAATCCACTCACCTCACTTGGATTCCTGAATAGGACCACCAGCTTATCCACTGGATTAGAATTATTACATTTTGGCTGCCCAACGCGAGTTCCAGGGTAGCCGGGAGGAAAAGGGGATTCATTACAATACAAAAACAGTTAACACGAATATTTTCATAGATTCTTTTTAAACGTTCTTTTTAACTATATAAATAAAAAGGAAATTCAATAATAAAAACAATAATATTTATGATTATTGTATATAATTTCTTTAATTGAAACACTCACATATCAGCCAGTTTAAAGCCTTTAACAGTTATTTAATTGGACAATATAATTCAAGGTTGTATAATATGTAGAAAAATTGGCTACAGGAGAGCTGGCTCAGTGCATCAAATGATGTCACTGAAGTGCCTCTGACTGAGAGGTCCTGAGTTCGAGTCCCGACAGACGGAACAGAATTGAATTCTGGAGGAGTCGGGAGGAGAATTCTAGAGGCCGGTTGATCGGAACGGTAGTTTTCTGTGGTTTCTCTCATCATCACTAGGAGAAACCGGAGCAGTACCCTAACAAACGGGACACGGACCACGCGATCTTTCCTCCTCTTCCTTGTCCTATTCTCGCCCCTTACACACACACACACACACACACACACACGCCTGGAGACTGGTCGGGAGTTTCGACCATGTCCCAACTGGGGCGATGCGCCCCTGGTGGGAGATACATGGCAGGGGAAAACCCCACTAGCCGACAATAGGTCGCCATCCAGCGGGTAAGATCACCACCGATGAAAAATCATGCCCTACACGTAAGGGACTAATGACCTGTGTAGTTGGCGTGCCCGGAATCACTAACAACCAACCAAACAACCTTGAATAACTGGCAATGGCGAGTCTCATAGCCGCCATTGATTTTTATGAATATTATACAGATCCTTTGTTTTCCAGGACAAAGCATTGCATTTTTATTTTTCATGATTTTCCCGACAGTTGACCAAACATTTAGTCCAGACGACCGGCAAGAGGTCTCTGTTCTCTACACGCCTTGTAAGTAATCTCGTTACTGCAGAAGGAGTTATGCCCGACTAGTTTAGGAGCAAAAAATAAATGAATGTTAACTTTTTTAAATAGAATAAAAACGTTAATCATGGATTTTCTAGACCAGTTCATAATTTAAAATGTCGCTAACTCTTGGATACAATACATCTGTAGGTGGGGACGACACGTAGTCAAAATTCTAGCAAACATGTAGGTTAAGAAGCGTGTCAGCTTTTCGAGGCTGGTTACCTCTACACGACGCTAGATGCACATGCATTTTCATTGTGGTTTAGAATACATTTACATTTCTATTTGGAAATTAAAATGTATTTTGTCACTTAATTTGCATTATAATGGAGCTTAAAAGTGTGTTTCGCGGGATAAGTACAAAGACATTACGCCAAATTATTTTCAAAAGGTAAGAATTTCAAAACACATTTTCTCTCCGCGATAATTCCATAATGCTTTTTCTGACGCTCCATTATTCCTTGGAGCAACCTAGGGACAGAAATCCTTTGCAAGTTATTTGAGCATTCGTTGCAAAAGTATAAAGACAAAAGGGAATGGCTTCCTGTAAAAATCAAATAAAAATTATCGAATTAAATACTGATGTGCAAATAAATGTTCATTTCTTACTCAGTGTAATCAGAATATGATGGTAATGCAAAAAAAGGTTTTAAAATGTAAAAACCATATATTATAATTATCTAATAATCAAATGCAGTGAATAAGATCTTGTAATTTAATGATATCAAGTTTTAAAATAATAATTGGGAGCAAAAAATAAAATAAAATGAAGACAAGTTATGTCATTTATCCATCAAGACTTCACTTTGGTTTCACAGTTTTTTAAATTAAAAATTAACAATAAAAATTGTTTTATTTCTTACTTAAGTTCAATTTGTTTCAAATAATAATACTTTATTAGCAAAAAAAGTTTATTAGTTCAAAAAATAATACTTTATTAGCAAAACGACGCTGGTTGCCATGGTACCGGAGTGCAACATATTAACAATGCCCATTAGTTCAAAAGCGGACGATAAGTAGATCGCATAATTTTGTTTGAAATAGAGTAAAAGATGAAAAAAGTTGACATGTGGAAGTAGGATACAGGAAGATTCATTCGAGCTCTCGACACGATAGCGATCGGATCAGGGTGCTAGATATATAGCAGTTTACTTGAACAAAAGAAAATTTACGCGAGTTCGGACGTAGTGATTTGTCGTTGTTAGTATTCAAAAGATAGAACTCAGAAATTGTTTTACACGAAGTGAATGCCAAAAGTGGGACTTATACATTTTATTAAGCGGACAATGATAATCGAACTTAGTCTCCGATGATAGGAATCCGATGATAACTTGGTGAACTTGTATGCTAATATTTTAACAGCACTTAAGATTTTGCTTAGGTAATGAACAATAAGGAGTATTATGTAACCGTCACGTATCTACCTAACTATTTCGTAGTACGCCGAATTACAGAAGTAAATCTGTTATTTACTTGTTTTGTGACGTGTGATTACACCGTCACACAAACCTGGGAAGATCTCAAATTATGGATAATTCCTATCGGTGGTGGGTTCGTCTTTGCTAACTAATATTCATTTAACAAACAAACACAATTTCATAGTTTTAAAAACAAGTAACATATATTCTTTCCAATATGATCCTTCGTACACTCACATTCACATTTTCTCCTACGTGATTACTTTTCCTTTTGATTACACAATGGTAGCTAACTCCCTACCTAAACTGCAGTTTTCTGTAGAATAATAGTGACTCTGATCTACATTTACACGAAACAAACAGTAAATACATATGTACACTTCTCAAAACAAATTAAATAACCATCCTGTAAAAAAAAACATCCATCCTGTAAAAAAATACATACAAACAATATACCAAAATTCACTAATACCTTTTCAATCTTAAATAATACTACACTCAATATTTACACTTAATATTCAGCTTCTGCGTGACCTCGCAGTGCAAAATTCTGTTTTACAAAGTCTCTTGACTGTTCATGAAATAACGTTTTACCAGAAACAATTTAACAGCTTTCATTCATGTTCAAAACCTTTTTTTACATAGACAATTCCTCTTAAATGATTTCAAATAACATCAAGTCAATTATGTATGAATTTAGATAAAGAATTATACACAAGGACGACTTTATCAATAAACATAAAAATTATTTAGATCTGATTTCTCTTACGACTGCAAAAAAAAATTTACTGGTTATCAAGACTAATATTTAGTAAAACTTGTCCGATCAATGTCTGTTACTGAGGGAAGCTCATATTACAACGTTTTAATTTGTGCAATCATAATTCTATCTTGAAAGTTTTCCAAGCTGCAATTTAGTAAATATTCTTTCTGCTTTTCTGTGACTCACGACCGGCGAATTTTCCAAGCTGATCCCGCGTGCGTAGACGGCTGTCGAGCGACGTTCACGCCCCAAGGTCGTCGTTGTCCTGCGACGTTTGTGCGCTGCCTACCGCGATGGAATCGGAGTATTTCCGTACGCCTTCTCCTCGTTGTACAGCCCAGTTAAACCACAGCTTACACGAAGGTGATGGTCGCGTTAGAATGCGAGTCCAAAACTCCAAATTATAACTTTGTTTTTAGTGAAAGTTGAGCCAGTTGTTGAATAAACTATGCTTTTCGGAATTATCAAAATTCTCCAATAGAATTTTCGAAATGAAATCCCATAAATAAAAATGAAATAAAATAAAAGTAGAATAAGTAACTGCTCAAAACTAAAACTGAAAAAACTGAAAAACTGAAAAACTAAAAAGCTGTAACAAAGAAACAGAAACACGTCCTATGTTACAAAAACTCTCTTCTATATTCCAGCAACGAGAATGTAGCAACGTGGTTTTATAAATTCATTTTAGTCCACTACCACTGTTATTCTTACATTCGTTGCATTACTTGTTTAATATTCCTATCGAATTTTACGTAATCTTGACATATCACAGTGATTAATCCCATGAAAATACTTAGACAATTACCTTTTAATAAAGCTTCATTTCTGGTATTTTCCACGTGTCCTCGTCGGTTGTGTGGTGGAATAGTACCCATCTAATCACTTCAGCGTCTCGATCCGGAAAGAAAGACAATCTCGTCCGAGTCAAGCTTCATGCCACATTCGCATTTCTACAAAAGTTCTGATTGGCTAGGGCGAAAGTACGTTCAGAAATTTGTTTCTAGGTAACGCCATCTCTTCGCTACTCTAGGAACTATTTGTAGGGCAAGATGTCGGGTATTGTCACTTCAATATTTCTTTTGTCACGAGTGTAACCGATGACAAGCGGTTACAATTAGAACTTGTAGCAATTCAAGCAGGTGAATGGGAATGGAAAGCCAATGATAAACAGTGTACATAGTGGTTTACGAGAAGAAACGACAAGATACGGATTTGGTCGGTAGCAAGAAAGAAGATGGACGAGGCCCATTGCTGAAGTCTACGGGGAGACAGCCTTTACCAAGACAGCGCCCAAGATTTTCGTGGATTACAGGTTCTATAGCGCTATAGTAAAGGTCATGACAAAAAAGAATTTTATGCTAAAATTTATAAATAAATTTGTTATTTTCTATTAATGAAAGCTGATTATTATTTGCCGTCACGTGCAATCCAGTAGGATATTTAAATTTTGCATTTCAGATTCCATGCTTCTCCGCATAGGAGGCGAATTAAGTAATCGTAAGTATTCACGATTATTTTGGTAAAGAACTCGCCGACTGAGTCAGCAACGGAGTTAAAAGTAAATATAATTTGGGAGCTCTTTCTCGTAACCATTTCTTGGCGCCCATATATTTTATTAGAAATTCGGAAATAGGTTACAGTAATTTGAGGGCAGCAAGACGGGTATATAGATGGGTATATTTCAATATATACTAGAGGAAGACGGAAGAAATAGGAGAAATCTACAAATCAATAACAATAATTTATTTTTAAATCGCATTGACATTTCACATCTCCTTTTAGATTACGTTGTCGCGATGAACCCCACCTTCAGAATTCCTACATGTAAAGTTCATCAGATACACTTGTCCAGTGGATAAGTCAAAACTTCATGTTTTGGAACGACAGTTCTCGATAACCGCACCCAGATGGCGTCCAGGGCAGTCGGTAGGAGACAATAAGTTACGGATCCCCTAATGAAATTTCGTTTCCGCGCCGGCCGCACTCCTTCGCTTCCTCCCACCCGCTTCCTACCTCCGCTTCCTACCTCCGCTTCCCCCATCTGCTCCGGCGACCCAATCGTTCGCTCATTGGGGCGGAGGACAAGGAGCGGGGGGGGAGAGGGTTGGTGCAGTGACTGAAACGAAGAGGGCGAGACTATAATTCAAGACGAAGGGAAGAAGGGGGATGTGGCGAAAATTATGGGGAGAATAAGAGAGTGAACGGAATTTATAAGGTAGTAAAGAGCGGGTGGATTAAAGGATAGTTCGGAGCCAGAGCGGAAAATGTGGAGGCGTGGATGGGGCTCGCAAAGATGCAAAGAGAATGGAGCGAATGTTACGCGAGAAAATGTGGTTGGAGCAGATAATGAAGATGAACACCTATAAAAGGGGTGCGAGCGGTGTCGCAGACTAGATTGAGTTCTGTGTCGCGTGACAACAATATGAAAAATATAGCTTTCGTTGCGAAAAAATATTCGTACCTCAAAGGAAATTACTACTCAACCAAAACTATAGCAGTATCTGGGTGAATGTAATATTACTAATCACTGTGCGTCGTAGATGATAAAATGTCACTAGGATCGAGACTTTTCCATCAATCAAGCCAAACTGTTTTCTGCAAAATTTAATTAATTCTTTTTGAAAATTATTCAATATAAAATTAGAAATTATTTTTGTCTGATTTTTTACCTCATTGAAAAAGTCACAAATAAGAAACTTTGCTGTTAAAACATATCAAATCTAAGCGTATTTTGATACAAAAACCTGTTATACAAGTGCTATAAAAGGAAAATTGTAAAACATCAGAAAATAGTGTCAGGAGAAAGCGAATTCAAAAGAAATGTAGAGTGAAATTACAATAATTTCTAAGAATTGATGCGAAAGCGAAAAAATACAGCCTGACGTGAAAATAACAGAAAATAATTGCAAACTTGAGGAATTTTAAAAAAGACAACGAAAATGTACCAGAGTAACGGACGTACTTCAGATGTGATGGCTGGACCACATGATTAGAGAGTAGAGGCGAAAAAACGTCAAACGAGGACGACAGGGGGGGGGCGGAAGCGTGCACGGCAGAGACTACGGAGGGATGAGAAACGGCAACTGCAGCAGGCGACGGCAGTGGCGGCGGTGGGGGTAAGCCAGCAGGGTAGGCGGCAGCAGGGCCTGCGGCGGGGACGGGCGGTGGAGACAGCAGAAGGGGCGGCACGGTGGGGTGGACGGCGGCAGTGAGGACGCCAGTGAGGACGGCGGCAGAGGGGACGGCTGAGGGAACAGCAGAAGGGGGCGGGGGTGAGGACGCCAGCGGCAGAGTTGTCGGCGGGGACAGCCGGAGGGCCGGTGGCGCCGCGTGGGCGGGGACGGGGACGGTGGCGTGGGCGGCTGGAGCTGCAGCGGACGGCAGATGAGACGGCGGGGGGGGGGCGACAGCGGTGGCTGCGTCGAAGGTTAGCGCAGGAGTCGGCTGTTGGGGGACGGGTGGGGCGGGCGCCACGAAGCCAAGGGCGAGGGGGGGGGGGAGCATCGATTTGAACGACTTAGCGCTCGGCTCCTCCTCGGGTCGCGGCGGAGCCTCTGCAAAAAGAACGAATCTCTCCACGAGGAGTCCGTTGCTGTCGAAAACAGCACACGGAGCAGGTAACGTCCTCGACGAGGCTCTTCCATTAAGGGTGTTTTTGCACGCAGGAGTCCTTCGGGAATCACTGGCGCTATTTGCGGACTTTTAATGATGTAGGACGAAATCTGTAATAGATCAAGTGTCGTTTACAAACACTTCCTAATAAAAACAACCGATTTGAAATTTAAAACGTTTTTGCCTATAATGTGTAATCAGAATTGATTCTTAGTATACAATTTACAATACCAAGTTTTACGTTGAATGAGAAGAAATATAGAATTTGATTTCATACAAATAAAAAATCTTTGTAAATAGAAAACATGAACAGTTAATTGAAATATTATTTTACTTCGAACTATCGTTTTATTTTTCTCTGTTTTTATTTAGTTATAATAACTGTATGGTTTTCACGATTTCATTATTGATGATCGTTAAAGCTGGTTCATTCTCGGATGTTTTCGGCAGTATTTGCTGAGCGAATTCCATGTGCAGTTTTCTGAACGGTCTGATGTATTTGCATGATCTCTCTTTGAGAGGAGAAAATAATTTCAATCCACAATTTTAATTAGTTTTGACAGTAAAAGTAATTTTAAAAATATTTAAAAATTATGTTACTACCTTTCTTGTTCAGTTTGAATTGAAGTACTAATGAAGACGGCAAGTGTATTTGCGATCAAATTTAATACAGTTTTTCCATTGAATGTGGAATAAGTAATGCATTTAAGATGCTTAATATAAACGGTTGAGCGATAAACGACGTTGCGAGATCTGGTGACAGTTACAGCATTCGTTTTCCATTGTTGCATTTTTTTAATTTCTCGTGCTTCAGAATGAACTTCTTACGAAGAGAAAGTTATGTAATGAGCTCGAAAAAAACGCGAATTTCCAGCAGAAAAACTTTATTACAGGACCTTGGTAAGGAAAAGTGGATAAATTCAGTTTCTAAATTTAGAAACAAATCCTCTAACACGTAATGTAGCCAGAATCCATGTTTTATGGGGCCTTGATCGAAAAATCGATTGACGGTAAAAAGTCTGTCTGTGAACAACGCTAGCGGATTTTAGCCGATTTTCTCCAAAACTGATATTCCGTAATCTATTTGGCTTATGTCGCGGCCCCTTGAATTTGAAACCGATATTTTAATTTTGGAGGTACTTTACACGAAGCCCTTGAGACATTTTCCAAATTTTCAAAAAATATCGCCATTGATTTTCATTAAATTTTGTTGTTGGCAGTCTAAAGGATGCTTAAGAGAATGGTGCAGATCTCATTTTGGTTGAAAAATCTGATTTCTCAAAAATGGAACAAATTCAAAATTTTTCGGCGTCTTACTACAACTAAATTATGAAGACACATATTTTTTCTAATGAAATGGTTTATCAGAAACATCTGCAAATAAGGTCATGTTGAATTTTTAAATTGTGATTTGCGTAAATTCGCGTACTTTCCGCGCAATTTGGCTTTTATAAATACGGGGGAGAAAGTGCGTACTGCTTTAGCTGTACTAGTTTTCGTTTAGACGGACAGGAGCCTTGATAACACGCTTACAATCGGTATTGCTCCGTCTTGATACTGGCAGTGCATTCTCAAACATAGCAGCCTGTGTGCGCTTCTCTGTCTCGTCGCCGAGAACGATTGAATCAACTAAGTGCCTTTGTGCCAGGATCTATTGCGTACTGTTATTAAAAGGGCACTCGAAAATGTTGGACTTTGACCGATTCACAACGTAAATCGCCATTGTGGAAAAATCCCTTCTTGGAGTAATGAGTGCAGTGGTCGCCCAAGTGCCCTTGAAAGGCCTACGAGAAGGGCGCAGCGGCGAGACGGCGGAAATGCGGACGAGGCCCGCGAGAGGTCGCCCAGTCGGAGCCGGGAAAGCCGTCACGCTCCAGTCGGCGCGTCCGAGCACGCCACCGCCCCTACCGTCGAGCTATACTTGGTTTTGTAACCTGCTGATGACAGCTGATCAGCTGGGCGTCCAATCGGGAGCTTAAACGTCACCACAGTGACGTCACCGTGATGACGTTTTAGCTCTCGATTGGATGACACCGTAACAGTTGATGAAGTGGCATCGGCCAGGTTAGAAACACCCAAGTATAGTCGCGGACCTTTAGTCCGGAAGGGGCAAAAAACGTTCCCTTCAGGAGCGACGGGCAGTTCGAGCTGTCCTGGTGAAGAGCGAGCAATTAGTGTGAAAGTGGTTTGTGAGTTTAGTGACGTCCACGCTACGGTACAGGGTTTTTTTTTCTTGTAGACACTGGTGATCTGGCGCGTTCTTGGTACATCTCCTGGCTATTGTGTTAACTGAGCCTGTCCGTGGTTTACTCTCTGTGTATTACGTCGGTGAACAAAAAACCATTTTAGGAACTTGGCTTTCTTTTTTGGACACAACAATGAGTTCCTATCTTTTATAACTTTTCTGTTCCGTCTTCTCCCTGCATCATCAAACAACCTGCATACAGCACACGCCTGTTTTCCTCGTAGAGAAAGTTGTTCTGAACCTCCTGAAGAGTCCGTACGTTCCGTTCTCACTGAGTGTTTTTAAGTCCGACCCTGGTGAGCGCTAACCTCTCTGCAGGAGAGCATGGCTGAGTGGAAAATTTTAACGCAACTTGAAACTTTATTCTTCTATTTATTGACATTTTTCTGATATAACAATTAGGCAATCATTTGCCCCATCTTCAGGTTGTACGAAATGACATTAAAGATAAGAGAAATGTGTTTATTCATGAAGATACAAAATTTTGAAAATATAGCTTAAAACTTACTAAAGTGGATATGTTACTTGCTCACTAGTTAGCAAGTTGATATTTCTAGCAAATCGTTACTTCTTTATTTTGAACGAAAGGTGCCTCTTAATCTAACAATTATATATTAGAATTAACTGTAAAACCAATAGTATTATATTAATTCAAGATATATAATATATTAATAAAATGAGCGAAAATAAAAGAAATATTCACAAAAACAAAAGAAAGTTCAATTAAAAAATGTATATATGATATCACGTATAAGTCAACACTTACTTGGCAGTTGGTTGTCTCTCATAACTTCTGAGGCCACTTACGCCCTTTTAACACTCGCATTCTGACACCGCTTCGGTGCCCGAAGACAACCAAGATCATGCGCCCCCCCCCCGAATAAATGGCAGAGTAATGGAAGAAATATTTTTATATTTAAGAACTATTAATGCATGCGTTTACCAACATAGTTTAATAATTTTCTGCGTATTTATTTTAAATATTTTCAGAGATTCAGGTAGGGCAAGGGCTAATGTATTTTGAATATTTTCTGCATTTTTGGTCCTTTCCATGGCCACATGGATGGCAACGTCGTTTTCATTCTCGAAGCGAAAATTTCTAGTTTTTAAGTGTATTTAGCCTAGCTTTGTAGGTACTTTTATTCATCATTCAATTATGTTTCGTATGTATAATAATAAAAGGGAAGGATAGGAAATCTGCAGCTCAAGAAAACGCGCATTTCTCCTTGTATGCCACATGCAGTTTTTGATTTTTGACGAAATAAATACAATAAATCAAAACACGAGTGCTTCTTTTCAGTCAAACGCATTGTAATATTTTGTCCAAAAGGATTTTTGTGCTGCAGATTATGATATGAAGAAATAAAAGAGGTTATCTCCGTCAACTTAGTATATTTATTGAGATGGTCGGCTTCCGACGGCTTTGCCGTCAACATCAGTCTCGCTGCTTAGGGCAAAAGACGGAAGACTGCCGGAAGACGGCAAACCGTCGAAGGCCGGATATCTCAATAAATATACTAAGTTGACGGAGATAACTTTCTTTATTTTTTCATATAATAACGTCACCAACACCGCATCAGAATTCCCACAAATACTGCAGACTATTAGCATTTTACAACCATTGCATTAAAAACCCGCATGTGTCAGACGATTGCTCGTCATCGGGATTATATACAGTCACCGACCTCTTCACGTAAAAACATGACTCGCACGCTCACTCGCTTGCTTTGGTCAGACGACCAAAAGCGATTGCTTCCGATAGATCGATTGCGATCCGTGCCTCAAACAAAACGGGTTTGGGTTGGGGTTGGTGTTTTGGGCAATGGGTTATTTTTTTGTTATTTAAGGTCGCATCACCATCTAGGTCATTAACGACCATTATTTGTGTTAACGTTATGGTAACCGTGAAGATGAAATGTTATGGTGATGAGTGAAAGGACGAACATAAATACAACCATGCCCGAGGCAGGACTCGAACCCGCGAACCCTCGGTCCGTGATCACTACGCCACTACTGCCTTAGCGATCTCGGCCACCGGATTGGCAACGGAAAAAGGTTTTATTTAAGAAATCGATTTATAAGAGGAAGTAAAAATACATCTAGGATTCTTCATGTTATTTAAAGAAAAAATTTAAGGAAATTTTTTCAAAGACAACTCTTAGTATTTAAAATATATAGATTTATAGTATAACTAATTTTGATACAGAAGAATAAAGAACTGAGAGAATCATTAAAATCAGTACAGAATATGTTCGACAAAATATAGCCACATCAAATTTGATGTATAGAAGCAAAATTAGCCTACGAAAGGCACCACAAGGTGCATAATCAAGGTTTCTCAGGAAGGTTGCACAGTTTGCGAGCAAAATAACGTCAGAATTAACGAATCTTTATTACCTTACTCGTTATGTAATGGAATGTGCAAGGAACTGAAGAAAATATTTCGTTGACCACTGCAAGAAAATTCTTACCATTTCTTCTGTGATCAACTTTCATTCATACTGAGCATTTACTTCATTTCTTGGTTTACCTACAATAATTTTTCCATTGCTTAGTGGCTAATAATGAGGTACATTTTCGGTGCTATTATAATTGTATTTAACCTCAATTCTTCTCAACCAGTTCTTCCTAAATAAGGTAAAGGTAATTTATTTTGTTAAAACGAGATTGTCTAGTTTATGTTCTTAGATTTATTTGTATAAAGGACAAAACAAATAGTGCTGAATGTGTACTATGTAATAAAACTTTATTTGAAAATGTTTAATTTGGAAGTATATATTTAAAAATTAACATAAAAAAATAAGAAACTCAATTATTTGAATTGCAACTTCAAATAGTCATGCTTCTTTTGAAGAGCAAATAATTATTATTTTATTGTAACGTGGATATTTTATCAGAGCGCGAGTAAATAAACCTTTTTTAGTTATTTGCGTATGCGGCGACGCTAACATAGAACGGTACTCAGGAAAGCGATTGTCAACATCTAAACTTCCGTTTTTAAAGTGAACGATGACATTAGGTCATTGTTACACCTCCTGCCTTGTAAAGCAAATCTTTTTAACAGTGGTAAGCACATTTCTGAGGCCACGAGCCTTGTTGAGAAAGCAAATCAATTAAAAAGATTCATTTTACAAGGCAGGAGGTGTTACAATGAACTATTGTCATCGGCCACATTAAAAATCGAAGTATATGCTCGTGTATTCGTAGCTGCATCTCAAGGCGAGAGGATCGAACAGACATCGATCCCAAACGAACGCAAAGACTCTCGTGATTCTCTGGTAAAGCCTGTTTTACACGGTCATTTTTTCATCATTTCCCGTCGATACGGAGCAGACTGGATGTAATTTGTACGAAAAAATGAAGCATGCTTCATTTTTCCGTACAGATTTCATCCAGTTTGACTACAGCGCCCCTGGTGTCTCTTTATGGAACTTTCTTCGATTGCGTGAGTTCTCCGGCAGGGAGTATATTTATCTGGTGCGTAGCGTGGGCACGTGTTGTTTGTGATATTGAGTCTTTGCGTTCAGTGATCCCTCTCGCAAATAAAACCACAATACCTCACACATCTTTCTACTCCTTACTCTGCGAATTCGTAACTATCTGATCATTCTTTCCCGCTAATTTAATTTGTTTCATAAATGCGATGTTCAACTGTTACACTTCCAGCGCTTTTTGCGTTTGGAGGAAGTATTTTCATCACGATTACGTACAGACCAGAAATGACCGTGTAAACGTTGGAATCACGTTCATCCAGTTTCGGTACGCACGTCCTTTTTCCATCCAGTTTCTGTACAGAAAAATGATGAAAAAATGACCGTGTACAACAGGCTTAAGAAAGAAAGGTACACTTCCACCCTGTGCCAGGAATGTATCTGAAACGTCAGCGCCCACCAGCGAAATGCCCATTTCCGCTCCTCCTCAGCCCGTAACGGACGGTGCGGCGCGGGCGCCGCCTGCGGTAATGGAGCTCTGGCAAGCGGCTGAGCGCTGAGACACTAGCGGGGCTAGAAGGGGGTCATTTGGGCCGACATTCCCAAAAGAGCCCCCAGGGAGGGCGGGGAGACCGTGCAGCGACCAGGGAGAGATAATCTCCCTCGTTCCACCCTTTTCCCTCTTTTTTTCCAACCCTCCTGCGGATGTGCGACTGTTCACACTTTTTCCGAACTCGCCCTCGCCGATTAGCGGAAGGGCAGGGGGGTGGGGGCGCAGGGGAAATCGCCACGTAATGCGTTTTAAACATGCGTAGCCAACTCCCATCGTCAAGTCCAGGGCCGGGGGGAAGGGCGGGGGGGCCGACCGGGGGAGTCGATTGGGCAGCCGACCACGTAATAGGCTCACAGGAATGAATTATTCGAGTCGATGGGGCGCGCTCTGTTGCGATAGAGGGCGGGCTACAAAAGGAAGGCAAATGAGGTGCTTTCATGGAGGCCACAGGCCCAGGAATTAAACACTGTACACAGAAACGATGGGTGAAATAATGTTTATGGAAGTGCGGTTTACAAAAGAAGCAATGGATGCAAGGTTGCAAGTTGTTTCTCGTCGAAAATATTACGCGCAGTGTCAAGTGACGTATAGAGGTCGGGATACACCATTCAAAGAGTATACTGATAGAGATACAAATGGAAAGAGAAAACTACCAGTTATACAAAGTATGTCATTTAATACGCGTTTATAAGAACAATAACAAAAGAGCTGTTAGTTCTTACGAATGTTTTCCATTTTTAGAAAACATTTCAAATGAACATCTTTCCTTGTTAACAACAGGGCTACTTTCTTAACATTTTTCAAAACCCAATATAGGGGGAATTAAAAGACGTATGAGAATCGGTATCACCACAAACAAATAGTCCATTTATGGAACAAATACAAGGCCGAACACAAAAGAGAATTGTAATTTTATATCAAGTTACACGACTATACTTGGAATATATTCCCGCAAAAGCCTCACAATAAAATAGAGTACTCGATCGATTTCGGCTTGACGTACACAATCGATTGACGTAAGTCTTAACGATGCCCAGAAAAATGTCTTTGCAGTGACTTTCGACGACCACGAAAAAAGACCGAATGGAACCTTTTTCCACACCACTGAACACTCACGTCCTATCTACTCGTTTTCCTCTATTATACTTCCTTTTTCCAAACTGGCTCTCATCAATCTCAACAACAACACCCTCTCCACACAGTGGTTCTCTTCTCAGTGATATATCCCATTCACTTGTTGGGAGAGAGGTCGAAGTACGTTATGTACGGGCCCGTGTTTCTGTAGTTTACACTGATCATGAACAATTTACTTAAAGTACTTAAAATGTAAACACCATTAACTCAAGCAAACATGTAACACTGTTTGATACGCCTTGAAGCACAATGGAAATGTTTCTAACTTTCCTGCAACTTGTATCTGCAATGTTGTGAACAGTGGTTCCTACGATATCATTATTTCACTGTCTCGTGAAGCAGAGTGGAGGAAGTGGTACCAGAGTTCAAGAAAACGTGCGATTTTAATATACATCTCTCTCCTTCCGTTCAAGAATCCGTGAGGCTCACCACATTTTGCATCCAAATCCCTCCCTCTATATTCTAATTATACTTCCCTTTTACATTGCACAACACACTGAGGTGACAAATGTCATTTAGCTGCTAATATCGTGTTGGATTTTCTTTAACGAGGCGAAGTGCAGCAACTCGATGTGGCAGAGACTCAACAAGTCGTTGGAAGTCCCCTGCAGAAATATTCAGCCGTGCTACGTCTACAAAGCACTTCATACGCTTGAGTTTCATTCTCATTTAAAACCTTCCTGATGTTTTGTATTTTGCATTTTATATTTATTATATGCTCTCAAAACTTTATTATTCCGTATTTATATCTCTTCTTGACCTCGAACTCTTGCAATCGCAAACAAATATTCTTGGAAGCATCATCGCAAAAGCAGTGCGCCGAACCCTTCCCTGGAAAACCTAGTTCTTGCCTGCGAGAACCCTTGAACCGTAGCATGTTCTCCAACTGCGCCGATGTCGAGCTTGAACTACTAGTGGTTCTCTTCAAGGGTTTCGTTGCTGCTTTCCGTATTTGCTGCGCACACTGACGTCGTAAGGGGAGTTGTGAAACAACAGAGGCGAAGTCGCGGATTGCTGGTTATTGAAACGCAATTCTATCGGTTATTTTTAAAACCCCTTAAGTATTGTATTTTCCTTTTATGAGAAAATAGAAGCTGCATCATTAAATGTGTAAATAAATGTAGTATAAATCGTTGGTTTACGGACGAGAGATGTTGGATCTACTTTTTAAGTCTTGGGAATATTTTAAATAGTAAACATTTCCTAAATTGTAAAATTTCCCTATCTGCTAGTTTGTGGAATATTTTAACTGTAAACATTTCTTAAAAGTGAATTGATAATTTCCACCTTTTATCTTTTTTACTTTAATTAACAAAGAAATAGTTTTACAGCATATTATTATTATTATTATTATTATTATTATTATTATTATTATTATTATGAATTACACGTAAAACTATTTACCATTACTTCTCAGTGTTTTCAGTTTCTCTCAGAGGTTGAACTCTTGACGTGATGTGCTTTCGCTTGTATGCTGACGAGATTCCCTCTCTTTCTAGTTTTTCTAGGAGTAATTCAAAAATACGTACGCAATTTTAGTCTCTTAAAAAACCTCTTCGAAACAATTAGTAGTACTTATTAACACTTCACTTATTTAATTTTTTTCCTGATTCTCTTTGATACCTAACACACTGAGACTCAAAAAGATAATTTCTCTAAATTTGAGTAAAATCTCCTAGTGTCCCACCTGATACGTGATTATTTTTTAATACATCCCTAACTTGAAAATAATAAATTTAATAACACAAATGCTGTGTGAGCATGCCTTTTCCATTAAACTCTTCTTCCCTCGTTTTCACTCCAGTCTTTTATGTGAAAAACCCTTCATCCAAATTGCGTACGTATTTTTCATTGAATGACTTCTTTTATTATGCACTATTGTAATACAAATTTTGAATGTGATCAGGCGTAAGAGCAGGCAAAATGGCCTGAGCCTGACCACCAATAAAGACATTTAATTAATTAATTAATTAATTAATTAATTTGTTTATTTGTTTGTTTATTTTTTAATTCCCGTAAGTCAGATGAATACGGAGGGCGTTCAATAAGCTATCTACCTGAGAATTAATATGAAATTTTATATTGAAACTCACCTCATTACTTTTCAATGCAGTCTCCATTGACTTCAACACTCAGTACAGTCACACAGTAAAAAAAGTGTTAGTCTCAAATTCGGCAATCTCAAAATTTCAAAAATTGCAAAACATAATATTGTAAAACTTCAATACTGAAGATAAAGATTATGTAAAGAAATAGTATTGAAAATAAGATCTTTAAAAAAGGGCATGTACGCTTTTTGAAAAGAACAAGTAGCTTGCTTAATACTTTTTAATTCAAGGCATTTTATAAGAACCTCGAAAATCTCTGCAAATTATTTCCACGAATAGAGCAAAAGACCGTAAAAGTCTAATTTTCGTTAAACTCTCGGATTTTCTGAAAATGTAAAAGAAAATTAGAAAGCAAGTGTATCAATCACATGCTTAATAAGTTCGTTTTCTAATTTACAGTACCTCAGAAAACAATAAACCATTGTTAAAAAAGTACAATATACGCCATTAAAATGTGTGATGTGATATTCTTTCACAAATGTAAAAACCTTTGAGAACTATATAAAAATGGCATCAAACTAAAAACTTACTCCAAGAACAATGTTTTCCTGTTTGCTGTAAATTATTTTGACCTTTGACACACAAACACTCCAATGCACGCACATACAAGGAACGTTGGTAGATCATATTTGCTTTTTACGTATTACTTTCCACACGTCATCACATTTATTTTAATCATCTCCTTTCAGAAATATAGCTTTCATAATATTAAAGTGTAATTACTGGCAGAATATATATCCAATACTGCTATTAAATGTTCAGCGAAAAAGTTTTAATATCAAATTTTGAGAGGGTATAGCGATACATACGAAATAAATAGTAAAAGAAAAGAAACAGAATGTCAGAGGATTCAAAAGATAAAATGATTTTTCATTCGTAAATAGCTTTTGTTGGATAGCAGTGGTGTTTAATTCAAAGGTTATTAATCTGGTCGAATCATACATTTCATTTTTACCCAATATCCAGGCCAACACCATTCAAAGGAAAAACGCAAATACAAAAAGAGGCTTTAATGAGCGCCATATGACTCCCCAGGGTGCGGCGCACACCACAACCCTAGAGGAAAAAGAGAAAGTGAATGTAGAGGACTTGATTTTATCATGCGCATGATCCTACTAGGCAAATACAAAGGGTATTCATATGTGCGTACAAACAACCATACAACCCATTTACATATCCATTTTGGAGGTCGTCCACTTCACAAATATTGAAGGGGAACAGGCATTTAGAATCTCAAGAGAGTAAATATGCACGATACGATCCGAACCTTTGTTGTATTGTTTAGATAAAAAATCTCATTTAAACCGAAGGCTTACAGATTACTTTTATGGGTTCAAGCAAAGGGACAATAAACTCAAACAGTAAGCGTGTTCCAAGAAAGTGAATGACAAACCGGATGTGTAAAAATTTTCAAAATGATAAGAAGCGGATAGTATAATTTACTCAAACTTAATCGATGACAGACGCAAATAAATTAAGACTAGCGTATCCGTGCGAGAACTCTCGCATGTTAAACCCCATTCTCTTCCCTATTTTTCCATTTCCATTTTAAGCTGTAATATATCTCTTTTCTTCAAGACCCTGTTATTTTACGTCATTTGTTCTGTATGTCTCCTTGTAATTGATAACAATGCAATACCCCTTGTCAATACAAACTATTTTATTTAATGTTATACCGTCAGAAGTACACCCGTGTAATTCAATCGCGTAGAATATAACTAATTAGTTTAATTTTACATACATTTGAAGATTATACAGGCTCTGAACAGGTGGAGTAGAATCGAGAAGCGTTTAACCAGCGAAAATGTAATGTAATGTGTAAGATCTCAACCTGTAGAATACGGATGATACAAGTTTCACCTTTGGCCCCAAATTTTAGTTTTTATCGCCATAAAACGGTTCGTTTCAGGTTATAAATCAGTGTTGCTACAAGAGCACATATTTTTTCGCGTTATTTCGAAGTTTAGAAATTTCTGAAAATTCGGCGAGATCAACGAAAATGAGACACCGCCTTTATTTTAAGTGTCCTTGTTCTGGAAACAATTGGAGCGGTTTGTGAGAAAATGTTCTTTTTTATAATTTGCATTAACTTCGAAAAGAAATTAGGCAAATACTTATCTCTTCTCCGTTTCCACCGAGGCCGGCCGCCTGGTCTCGTCAGCCACTGGGCATGACTAGTGATGGCAAATATTACCAAAACATCGATGTTTCGATACAACGCTGAAGGGTTTTCGATGTCGATGAAAACATCGACGAGAAAACATCGAAAGCAAAATATTGATGTTAACATTTCGATATTTCTGGCGGAAAACATGGATGTTTTAAAAACATTTTTTCCCATCCCTAGGCATGACCTTTCCTGCTGTGACAGGGTTAAGTGACGATACCCATAAGTATCAGCAAACTGCAATATTCCCCGCCTAACAATCACACGTGTGATTGTTCAACAAGATGGATTTCTATCTCCTATGCTGGTGCTACCCGAAATTGTCATTACGAACAAAGTTTCGTTTTCGTGTATCACGGTTTAGTCCACAGATTGAATCCTTGTTGAGATTCAGGGGAAACAACGACAGAGAGACCACTGATATCCTCAACCATACGATTCACGCCAGAACATTCAGAAAAATAAAACTTAAAAGCTACAGCTATCAAATTTGAAAGGAAGTTTCTCTCTCAACTACGAAAAACATTTACAGCATTTTTTCTATTGAATTTTCACTAATGTTTACATCTTACATTTTCGTTCTCCGAGTAAATTCAAAAAATATAAAATCACGGAAGGAATGTTAGCACCCGAACGTACAGCCACCGCCAGCATCGCGATTGCAATGGAAAGCCAGGGACAGCGAGGGAACTCGCAGTGCTCCCAAATGCACGGAAATTCCTGCGGTTAGCAACAAGCCCTCCCCCGCGCCGAATTACTGTTGCTTTGCCATCAGCAAGAGGATTTGGGGAGGAACATAATGTGCTGCCTGCGGCCAGAAGAGCGAGCAGCGTTTACATTGCTACACGCGTCATCTGTAAATTACGTGGAAAGTGAGAATTTCACCCAACACTACGGATATATCGCGGACAAGTTTCACATGCGTGTTAAAAATGATGTACGTGCGGTTATTTTAGTAAGGCTATTTTTCATTTCAGAAAATATCTCGAACCTTCAATATACATTTTTCTATACAATTTAACGATTTTAACTCTGAGATGACGTCGTAAGAATTCAGTCACACCGGTACAAACGTGGTTTCGTGGACTCTTGAAATTTTGTTTCAAATATTACAGTATTAAATTGTATTTCAAGTAAATTAAATTTTTGAGTTCACATTCTCAAGAAATTCCTCTTCATTATCTTTCTTCACAGATTCTAGACATATTGTCCGCTTGATGAATCAAATCACATTCAATTTGATGATTCTAAGATATACTCTCACATTACTGTCCTTTTGCTCCACTCCTTGGGCAATATTTTCTTCTAAATAATCGTCATCAATATTCACACAAGATTAACTTGGCTATCCGGTAGTACTACGTCCTGAGGAAGGTCGCAGAATGGCGACCGAAACGTTGGCGCCTGTGCCCTGGACGCGGCGTCTCCCGGATAGCCAAGTTAATCATGACTCCGGCCGCGGAAGCCTACGCTCTCAATATTCACACATTCTCTTAACAGAATAGTCATGTTTTTTTCTGTACATTGCACTTTCTTTAGAGGCGCTACAGAACAAACAGTACTAACTGACAAAGTGCGACGCGCAGTCGATGAAAGGTACACTGCTACTGACGTGGAGCCCTAGGTCTCCTGCCCCCAAAAAAGGCTGATAATTTCCCTGAAATGCATTCCACAACAGTAAGCTCGCGAACCGTTTCTTAAAACAGTAAAGGGAAAGGTACAAGAAGGATCGAGGTTTTAAATAAAGCGTAAATGTAGGTTTCACAAATTTCGCGAAGTCGGGAAGTGTCCCAGGGACTCCACGTCGGTAGCTGAGGGTTAACCTGAGAAGCCCAGCAAAAACGACTGGTCAGTACACGCAATGAAACACAGCCGCAGCCGCTTTCGTTTGATATCGATTTGTACCTTCTCTATTGCACGTAGCAGAGACTATGTTGTAGCGTTGCAGGAAAAAGTGCCCATTTTTTCGCAGAACTGTTACCGGAAATGTAAATTTTCGGTTCATATATGTAGTAAATGACTTCGTCTGCAATGTTGCATTGTCCAACGTTACGTTTTGTGGATCCTAGATACAGGAAAGCAATCCATCTCTTCATCCCTTCGTGTGTTTGCCACGAACAACAGCGCTTTATGCGTTACAGAATTTTCAGCAAAATTGCATTTTGCAATCGATCTGCGCGAGTGGGGGCGCGTTGGGAGGACTGACTTCCACTAAAACGTCTGATTTTCAAAAATTGCAAAATTTTAAAGTTTTAACCACCTTCACCCACCACATTTTCAAGATACAGGTTTTTTCATGCATAAAAGTTTTTTCAAAATTGAATCTTTAAATAATATAATGCACAATTATTTTAAAATATTTGAGTAGTGTTCATGTAATTAAGAGTGATTTAATGGCGTTTTTTCAGTACTTAACAAGATTTCCTTAAAATTTTGTCTTTAAATGCTTTTATCAAGACTTGCTAAACAGAATTGCATTGACTGTATTTACATTAAAAGTTACAGAGTTTAAAAAACCATAAATTCATTTTTGTTCAAACACGTTTTACACCTTAAATATCGCAACTAAAGTTTCCGCATTGCGGTGACCTCGGCGCACGCCAATTGTCGCCCGGTGTAGATGCGGGAGGGCGGATTTGTATTCGGACCGCATCCACTGGCATCTCAGTTGGGGGCAGAACTACGTTGGGGAAGAGGTAAAAGTGAAGGCACATAACGAAGTCGTACAGAGATTGAATTTTGAAGTGCCCTTCTAAGGACGAATGCTTAGTTAATTTAAAATCAATAACCAAAAATATATTAGACAAAACATTACATTTCACTTAGGGAACGTGTTGGATTTGGTTGTTGCGTTTTTCTATTAATTTCGGCTTCTTATTCTCCTTCTTCTTAAACCGGCACTCACTGAATCGTACAATTGTAAAGAAAACAAGCGCAGTATTGCATTCAAATCAGGAGTCTTTGAATGTACAGAAGCGAGAAAGCGATGAAGGGGGCATTTTTTAAATTTATTTTCTTTTGGATAGAACAATACAAAGATCACTGTTAATACACTCTACATTTGTTATATTTGCTTATATATACTTACAATTAACTTACAATAATCATACAAATAATCTTAAAATACACCTTACATTACTACTAGGGTGGTAGAGGTATCTTTGTACAATACCTCTACTTTGGATCGAGATCTGAGTATTTATTTAGGAATGTATGGAAAGGAAATTTATTTTTAATGCGGGTTCTGTGAGTTGGGTTATGGCAGAGTCCTTGCGGGGTTAGTTTGGGTATATTCGGTATGTTTAGGAAGAAGCGGGTGGATAAAAAAAATAATGTGGTTGGTAACGAAGGGGACAATGCCTCAACCGTGTACTCTGTGGACATCTCTCACGCTGGCAGATAGCCCGGAGGCGCGCCCACGCGTCCGCTGATCTGTCGCCCCGTCCGCCCGCCCAACTCCTGGCTCAGGCGGCCCTACGTCACTGTCCGCTTGACGACGCTTGGAGACGTGTAACTCGATCGCCACCCCTATCGGGCGTCTCATATAGCTGATACGCGATGTCAACATCAGCCACAATAAGTTAACTTTTGTAGATTTTGCGGATTCGGTGGTATAACGGTTAGCGTATCGGACTGTTGTACCCGAGTTTGCGGGTTCAAACCCGATCGAAGCTTTAAGGATGAAAAAATCCTTCGTACGCCTTCCTTCGGAGGGGAAGTAAAGCCGGTTGTCCCATGTAGTAGATTTACTGCATGTAAAAGATCCTCAAGCCTAAATGAAGCCTCTGAGCAAAATTGAGTTCCGCCTGTTTCGTCGCCCAAGATAATACCTCCTTTCTCCGCTAGGTGGTGAAAGGTGCGTAGCGAAATTTGCGTGGTTAGACGGAAGAGCGGGCCTGATGGCCCGAGTCTCGCAACGTAGAATAAGGCATTAACTAACTAACAAACTAACTTTGACTTTCGGAGTGGAGTGAGCAACGATGACTAATTGCAAGGACGCGTTCATCGCCACCTTCCACGTAGTCTGCCTAAGGCGCCGCCGCGCCGTCCTCATCGCTTGCTCTTGGCGCTCCTTGGCCTTGGTCGTCTTTACTTCCCTCGAAATAATCTTCTAACATTTTTCTGAAACCGAGGCTTGCAAGCGAGGATGTTTTTAGAAGGCAGCTTCCTAGAATCATCATTTTGTCTCGTGTGCGTCGCCAGTTTAGCTCAAATATTTGTTATGCACACATCTGGTGAAGCATTCCTGAAAGCGATCGTCACATTGTGGGGGATACTTTTTTCGATATAGTTTTCGATTTAGTGTTTAAATAACAGCAACTGAAGGAGGTGGCCATCGGAATACAAAAATGTTTTGCGACAGTGGGAGAGAGGCGAATTGCGTTTTTACATACGCAATATTAATAACAATAATTATTAAAATTATAATAACCATTGCCACTGGGATGGCTCATGGGCAGCATTCTAGCTTCCCGTGCTGTGGTCCCGGGTTCGATTCCCGGTCGAGACAAAAATAGTTGTAGCTTTCCTTTAAAATTGCCTCAGTTTCTGTAGCTGTGTGACGAAGAAAAGCTCAAGCAGGCGGATCTTGCTAGTTACGGTGAAGGGAATACGTCATGTTCGCCTCATGTCGCTCTTACCCCCAAGAATAAGGACAACTGGACCCAGGCATGGGGGACACCAGTAGCTGGCTAGCTAATTCGATCCACCGACCCAATAACGCCAAATACCCATTATTATCATTATGCACCGACAACTAACTTACACTAGTATTTAATATATTCTTATATAAAAGCTTCAGTTAAGAAACTGGTATGTTACCAAATATAACAATCCCAATTTTCCCTCTCACTGTCATAATCCTTTTGGAATCCTTGCTGCGAACCATTGTTGAGAACCAGCGCCATCACCGAGGCTACCTCCCAAGATGTGTGGGGGGAGCCAGTACCCATCGGTGCATAGTTGGCATTTTCCAGCGCCTTTTTCCAAGGAGGAAGGAATGACATCAGAGCTAGTTCGATGTCGACGAACCCTGCACCTCCTCTTCTGTGGCACCTGGGTGGCGGCTTTATGCAAGGTAGTACAAACTGAAAGAATACTGTGATGTTCCTGCAGAATATCTCGAAAAAGCTAACAGAGCTACGGACAGTGGTTTCCAGTAAAGTCTCGATAAATATACGAAAATGATAATGGTGTGTTTGAGAGTTATAAGGGAAATACGTGTGAATTCGGCTGATGAAATGGTACTTTTAGGCTATTTATCCCTATTGTCAAACGTCATTCAGAATAGTTTTTAGCATATAAACAACATTTCGAGGATGTTGGCCGATGTGCCTTGTAGTACATTGCTCATTACAACCGTGCGGTATCTTCATATTTATAGAGAGACGCGAATGCCTTGTGGTCAATGTTTCGTTATCACCTTTGAGAGTTTGTCCACCTCCGGCTCTGTTTTTTAAAGAAAATCTTTTTTTCCCCTTTTTATAAGATAATTTGAATGCACTTCCAAACCATTGATTGTTGGAGATTGTCCAGGTATCCATTTATTATTTTTCTATGAATCTATGAATCTGTTCGTGGCTCTTTTATTCCTTTGGTCTCGACTTTGAGGATTTAATGTGACTCAAAAAGAACGAGTATCTAATCTTATATTTTCTTAATATTCTCTTATAAGTGTTTTAGAGGTAACGCTCAACTTTTTTACTATAGAAATTTATTGTTGCAAATCTTTGTTGGGAGTCATGAACATCACCCGGGCTACCTTCCCGAGGTGCTGTGGGGGGAGAGCAGGAGCCCAACGGTGACTGCCACTTCCAGAGCACCTACTCCCTCGGAGCACCTACTCCCCAGGGCAGCTGGGACGCCGACAGCCTCGGCGACCCGTCAGTCAACTGGCGACGACGCTGTGCAAGGCACACTGCTAGTACCTGCTCTGGCTATGCTATTACAACTACTATTAAAATAATTCGCCGTACACTTCTGATTACAACACTAATCTTGTTTTTGGTCAGGTTTTTCGTTCAGTTATTTCGACCTCAATCAACGACCAGTAACAAGTATTGTAAAGCATCTTCTGAGTCAATGACCTCCATCTCGATCAGGCTTTTCGTCCAGTTTCCCTGATCCATGAAGCAAATGCTGAGATGGCCCCTTGTTTAGCTTCTGGGCATAAATGTAACTTCATTATCTGTGCACGACTTCAGTGGGAAATATAGTTATTCAAACTATCGTTCTCATTATTAACTGCATTAAATGCGTTGTCATTGTTACAACATAATCTTGTTTTTGGCCAGGTTTTCGCAGATTTTCTAGTCTAATCAGTGTTTTTGTATTCTTTGATCTTGACAATGCTAAGCCTTATATTTCTTCAATAAATGTAAGTCAACTCACACTGAAAAATTTAAATATCGTTTCCATGTCGTCGCGGCAGGAAGTATTATTCCTTGACGAAGGACATAATGGATAAGAGCCCAAAAGTTTTGCTGATTTATCCTTGTATATAGATTTTATTATATCGGAGCGTTTTTTCTAAATTAATTAATTCAAAATTCAATTAGTATATGACTTAGTGTAGGGATCACAGAATTTTGAAAACATGCACAGAATTCACTTCTCCCCATAGCACGTCATACACAGTTTTAACTGTTTTTTGGCGTAAAATAAATAAATAATCTTAGATTTCGGATAATAGAAATGTCTTGTGGGGAAGTGCATTTTTTTATGCGGATCTTTTTTATTGGATTTATTTATCAACACGTCAACGACTAGTTTGGCAGTTACTGTTCAATTGTTTTCAACACATTGAAACTGTTGTACAAACCTTTCACAAATATTTCAATGTTAAGTTAATTTCAAAGTAGTAATCACAACAGTAGATCGATAATTGAATTTGGGTCTGATTATATATCAAAAGTATTTTTATGATAGTATAAATTGTTCTCTTATTTATCGTATTTTATCAGTCAGGTAAATAGTGTTGAAGCCGAAAAAAATAAAATAAAAAAGACAGCTTTTGGCTGTAGAGGGGTGTGGGTGGGACGGGTGCTAAGAAACCCTTCAAAAATATTATTTTTATGTTAGAATTATAATGTAACCACTCATATGTCATTTGTTTAGGAGAACGTTTACCATCTTGTTCGGAGTATCTTTCTGTCAGATATTCTGTTCTTGCATATATATTTGATGGTGAATTTTCAACTCATTGTGTTAATTTAAATGTTTTTATACATTAAATATATAAAATTAATAATAAATTACATTACAGTTAAAATTTGTGTACAAATGACTGTTGGAATGTATTTTTAGCGTTCTATGTTGCATTTAATAATAAGTCACCTTTTTATTTTCATGATTTTTCTGTAATTTGACATAATAAAATACATATTGTATATTAATTTACGCAAATTTTTATTTTCGTTTTGCACAATTTTCACAAATACCTCACACGCCGTCTAACATTCTTCTCATATCTTCATGTCTCTTCCTTAGGATTTCCTCACACTTCTGTTCCCGGTGTATAGAATCTCATTGAGACAAAGGAGTGGTGGTAGTGAAATGTTCAAAATGTGAGTCATGTCTTCTAGTTTACGGCCAGTTGCATTGCTCGCTATGTTATCAGGTAACATACGGTTGGGAATGATCCTCGAGCCCTTATATTGTACTTGTTTTTTATATTTTCAAAATTTACTTATTTCATCAAACTACATAAAAAACAAAGTCATGGCGCAGTTACAGCGAGCAACAAACCTTCTATTGTAGTTGACGTAGCAACAAAGGCCAATGTAGTAAATGAAAAAATTGTACACTCTGCCTTAGCAGAAATGAAAATTTTAATAAATTACAATAATAAAAATTGGTAACCCAGAAATCTTGTGGAAATTCATAAAGATAAAAAGACCTAATATTTCATAATAAAAATGTATTGCGATACGCCAAGAACCCTGGGTTTAATTTTAATGATATAAGAGCATCCAGCGTTAGGAATATCAGCATTGTTTCAAACTCGTTAGTCAAAGAATACGCGTTGTCAGGACAACCGATCAACAAAGTTTAATATTCCATACTTGGTGTTACAACGCTGTGCAGATGGACACGGCCCCGAACACATTATATGGAAAAAGTGTAGAGAAAGCTTGAGAAAGTGAGCTTGTGAACGGACGCATGGGAGCATTCTCTAGAAAAACATTGAAGCGAACGCACGAAAGAGGTTGGTGAGGTGCGAACGGATTTTCAGTATTGGCTGGGTATTGAGTAAACGATGGTAGTGATGGGAATTAATGATTAGTTGGATGTTAGAGAGCTTGTTATTGCTTAAGTAGTATTAAATTGTAATCGGAATTGTTATGAACGTAGTAGTTCGTGTTTCGTAAAAATAGACTCCGTGTTTCGAGGGAATATACATAGGGAATCTCCTTAGATGGAGAATCGCTCGGTCCGCTGGCCCCGCCAATCAGCGAGCGGCGCGGCCTTCTCGCACGCGAACCCGCCAAAGACGTTGGAATTGAAATAAACTAGACTGTGAGTGTGCTAAAGTCGCGGAATAATTTGAAGGCCGGCCATTGTAGTGGAAACGGACGTATCTAGGACGTACGATTGATTGATTTTTTCGTGTTTCCGGGCGCGTCAACTGCTATTGTTATTAGTCCCGTTAGTTTACTGCATGTTTTTTTTTCTCGGGAGATGGCGGTGATCTTCCCCCGCTGAATGGCGAGATCCGGCGCGGACCTACCGTCGGCTAGTGGGGTTTCCCCTTAACCAGGACTCTCCCACCAGCGGGGCACCGCCCCAGCCGGGACAAGCTCTAAGCTCCCAACCGGTCTCCCGGAATATGTGGTAGTGTAGTGCATGTTAGTGTAAGTGTGAGTGTGTAAGGGAGAGGACAGGACAAGGAAGAGGAAGGACAGCTCGCGCGCGGTCCGTGGCCCGTGTGGTAGGGTACTGCTCCGGCATTCGCCTGGTGTTGATCGGAGAAACTAGGACGTACGAAACGTGCTAGGAGCAAGTTAGCTGATTAGAATAACGATATGTTCCTCCGGTGCGTGTATTATTTAACTACATGAAAATATACATGTTATAATATGGTTAAAAGTTGTCCGGCATACATTAAGTGCAGAACAAATCATTGTCTTGTGAACAATTCGCACTGTTTTCATTCACAACGAAATACTACGACGGGAACATGTGTCGTTTCTGAATCATTAATTAATTGTAAATGTCGAAGAACTTTCGTGTGAAAACTTGCATTTCTGTATTTATAAAGAAAATGGCAGTTGGTATAGAAAACATGTATCTAAACATTAATCATTTACAGCTAATGTTGTAGTTTTTCATTTTATATTTTTATTTCTGTTACATTCACCCGAAAACCAAGAAATTCACGAAAACGACCCCAATTGCAGAATCCGATTTGATATCCGCGCGCAAATCGTCCATTTCAATGGCGGCCACGCCCCTTTCGATTTATCCTGCGGCCTGAAGTGTCCGTGCCCGGAATTGTGGGGGGCTCGAAGCCGCCGCACAGCCTCACGCGGTGGCCTCGCCCCGAGACAGCTGAAGGGAATAAAAGCGGAGCGCGGCACGGGCAGGGAGAACGGAAGACAACAATTTTGGAATTTGTTTTCACGCAAATGACAACGACACGGGGATTTATTGGGAAATTGACCGACTGGATAATGTCCAGTATTGAGAAATATAAAATTTGGAAATAAATACTCTGCCTGGAGAAGAAGTTTTCATTTCATTTCGTGTCAGCACATGAATTCCTAGGAAAGGTAATATATAAAATACTAGTCTCGCTATTGCACAAAACAAATTACATCGATTTATGATTCTTCTTACATGCATTTTGTAAAAAATACGCCGGGAGTGTGTTTGTTAAAGGTATTAAATAAACAATATGCATTAATGTCAAAACTGTTTCTAAATCACTGAAGTATTTTTGTCTCAGCCATATTCTGTACATAGTACGAGTACAAGTATGTGCAAGATGTATCTTGGGTGTCACTACTGTCTGTAGCTTCGGTGGTGTAGTGATTAACGTATGAAGAGTGTCATACATAAATTCACGTAATCTGATCGTCCGAACAAAGCAATGAATTTAAAAGGTGAAGAAATCATTAATTTCCCTTTCTTGAGAAGGCAAGTGAAGACGACTGACGCATGTTATAAATTTACTGCGTGTAAAATTTCCTCAAGTCTAAGAAAGGTGAGGCGGAAGAGCAAACCTGGTACCGTGAGCATCGCATTAAATTGAATAGAATTGAGTGATTGACACTGTACATTTTTTCACCTGGGTTAATGAATAAATGAATATCCAATTTTCATCTAGGTGATGACAAAATCTATCAATTGAAACGATGTTCAACAAATAACCTCACCATCACCACTCAGCAGCAAGCACATTATTACCTCTGACACTGATGTGTCAATGTAATAAATTAATATGAAAACATATATGATAAAATTCATACATATTCATGAACTTTTTTTTACAAATATATATGAATATATTCTTTCAAGTAAAGACCATATTGATTTAGAGACGCTTCTTTCAGCAAGATGGATCATAACAGGCTAGGTTTGGCCACAACTGTGCTAACAATTACATTGCTATTTAAATAGAAACAAATTAATTATTAAGGGGGTAGGACGAACGAATACGGCAAACAAGCCCCCTCGCTGAAGAACCATTGCGAACCGTTCACAAACTTCATCGGGAGCATAGATTTTGTCCTTATTGGAACCGTGCCCTGCTGGGGAAGGAAAACTCATCAAGACGAGTATGTCAGCATCTGATCTCACTCTCTGGTCAGTAGGAACACCGCTATCTCCCGAGACAAACCTACACCACATTTACGGGATAAATGATCTAAGTGTTTGACACGCTTGGAATAAACTATCATTTACTCGCACTGTCATCGATCTTAGGGTTGAGGAAACGAAGGAGATTCAAATAGGCGTGCGGGCTGGCCTCCATCCTACCGCCCTCCGTCCGCCAGCAGAAGGCTTAAACGGCCGCGCCCATCGACCGCGCCACCTCCCGCGCGTCCATTTGCAGCTTTCCTCCCCCCTCCCCCATTCCTCCACCTCCCTCTCCTCACTCTCCCTTCCCCCTCCCCCTACTAGAGGAACACGAGCGCTTCGAGGCTGCGCAAAAAAAAAGAGAGCAGAAGCGCGGAAATCGCCGGAGAAAGAAATGGCGCGTTATGTCCCTTTTAACGACCTTGTGGGAGCTGCAAGTTTCAAAGAGAAGATTTAGTCACGTCCGCTCCGGGAACTTTGCGCTAGATACCAACAATTACGGATATGCCTCGCAGAGCGTAATCTAGGCGTGGGAGGAGGTTAGAGGCAAGTTGTGCGGAGAAGAGGGAGAAGGGATGCGAAATGTGTTAACGGCCGTATCAGGCCTTCTGAGGTACACAAGATAATGAAGTATAAATAACAAATGGGAGACGAGTTCTAAGCTTTCTCGAAACTTTGAAATCTTTTCGTTATTTTGATTCCTTAATGTATAAATACAGCTAAAGAGTAATTTAATATACACATTTAATATTTACATACCAATGCCATCTCGATTTATGAAGAACATAAATTGGGTGTCTACGGCGGCCATTTTTGAGAACATTTTTAAAATGTTGAGACTTCATGTAAAGTTCCCAATGAAATTCGTTTGAAATTCGCAGGTACTGGATATTGGCTAGACGATCGAGAAATATCAGTTTAGGAGCAAAACAAGAACGGTTTTAACACTGACAATGACCACAAATGGACGGACAAACAGACGATTTGTCGACAACCAAGTTTTCGGTATCAAGGACCACAAAACGTGGATTCTCATCATTAGAAGAATTTTAAATTAAAAAATTTTATATGCTTTAGATATCAGGTCCCACAATACGAGTTATTCTGTCGAAAATTTTCCGGGTTACCAGAAATTTTCTTCCCAGAGGACGACATTTTGCCAAAAAACGAAGAACATTTCAATGAAAAGGAGGACATTTTGCATTTCTGTAGTTCATGATGTATAGACAATGAACTAAACAATTTCAAAACATTAACTTGAAAATCATATTAGACTTTGCGACATTAAAAATGAACGCTTCGGCTGGATAAGTTCGCCCCCGCACTCACCTTCTTATCCACCAAAAATAAGCATAAAACATTATACACAATAACCTAATGACTATTATGCAGGCCATTTATTTGAGTAAAAATGTAGATATTCAAAACATGAAGTCCCTTATTAATTAAATTAATTTAAAAATATGCCAATATTTTTTCAATTCCACAGATCAAAAAGGAGTACATTTAAAAAGGAGGACAAATGGCAACACTGCGTTTATCTCAGCATTTTTGCATATTCGTAACTGGTATTCTAGAAAGAAAATAAACCGTCATTGCAATTTGTGGTTGACCCTCCCGTCCTATTGGTATGTGAGAGTGAATAAAATTAGAGAGATACAACAGGCCAGGAATGTCTCTCTGCAATGGCACCTTGATGCCTACAACAAAAAGTATGTTGGTAGCAGCGTGTAACAAAAGAAAACGTAAATACCCACTCACCACGACCATAACAGATGTTGAAAGTGTAGTCCCCTTCACTTGTTTCCCAGCTAGCTGTGTACTAACATCATTGCCATTTTTAATAGAAGACCCTGACTCAGCCCAGTGCAAAGAGACCTTCATGGCGCACTATATCTATACATTAGATGACAAAACATCATCTGAGTAACACTATTACCCTCCAAGCGGCTGATTCAACGTATCTAGAGAAGGAATTGGCTCAGAGAGGCCAGGGAAGCCATCTGAATCTTGCAGCACAAGCCATCCAAGATTCGCCATGTCACGTGCGGCGGGAGCCACATGTCCTTTTGACAAATCATCTTGGCGGAAGCAGGTTTTATTCGTATGAGGATGGCAGAATGATATAAGAGTTTAAATTTGACAAGAAAATTCCATTTCTGTAGACGGGTTAGATGAATATAAAAAAATTTGGATAATTGCTTAAACATGACGAAAAAAATCTTGAGAAACCGTGTTGGCTCCTACAATCTGTATGCAGTAATATTAATAGTCGGCACGTTCTGACGCAGTGGGAGAGATTTTGAAGACGCGGCTAAAACTAAATACGAGATGGCATATCTACCAAGCAGGGGTAAGAATCGTATGTGTACGTCGTTATATATAATTTCCCACCACTTATCCACTTAAAAGGGATTTCTTGCCCCCCTTATGGGGGGGATAATTTATTGAGACCTGAATATGCCACCATCCCCATCCACGTCCAAAATACGGCTAACTCGCGAATG
Source organism: Teleogryllus oceanicus (assembly GCA_964035755.1). Taxonomy (NCBI): domain Eukaryota; kingdom Metazoa; phylum Arthropoda; class Insecta; order Orthoptera; family Gryllidae; genus Teleogryllus; species Teleogryllus oceanicus. The sequence continues at coordinate 19,541,232 of CAXIVR010000007.1, read as the reverse complement.
AGCGGGTTAATTGGCACATTACTCCAGCCGTTTACATAAATCTGCATGACAGACGATGAACAGACTATTTCGGACATCGACGGTTTAGTTAACGAATTAGTCACGGAGCGCTGGCTAAAGTAACATGCAGGGGCTACGTATACTGCCATTTGCCCGATAGGTTCGTGGTTCTTCATACGAATTTCAATTACACAGTACTTAAGTATACTACGTACTACATAGTAAGTTCTACAAAAATATGTGTAGATATAGAGTTTAAGAAGAAAGGTGATGAAACATTTTCTAAATTATTCATTTGAATTGGAAAATTATTATGAAATTTCTTATTGCGATATAAGAATTAATTCAATACATCGTAGAGATGCTTTATTTACGGAACATGTGCATGTAACGAGTTTTCAACAGTTACTTCTTCAGATTCAAAATTATAAAGAAATTGATCGTGGTGTATGTGATGAAACTTAGAGTGATGATTTTATTTTGGGAAACTCCTGTAAGACAAGCCATTCACACAAGCTAGGACATTAGAAATCCATTTGATGAATATGGTTTAAGTTTCAGGTTTGGAGTCCTCTATTCAGCTAGAAAACGGGCAATCCAAATTAAATAAAGTTCTAATTTTATTCATTATATTATGGTAACAGTTGCTAAATAGTTGGATTCAATCAGTGAACCAATTTTTATCTAGAGAAATCAAATTTACCATTCAGGAATTCCAAAGCTTCTTTATGTATTTCAATATGGATGTTTATTGTTCACGATATAAAATCTGCAATGTATTGGTAAGTAAAGAATTGTAAGTTAGTAAAACATCGTTGAAACTGACTATTCCGCTTTTAAAGAATGAATTTACCTCAATGGAGAAGGGAGAGAACAATGAAACAATTTTTGATTTGTGTTTCTTGGTAAGAGGAGTTGATATTTTTTATTTTATTTTCTCTTCACCTCTCTCTTCTCTCTCTCTCTCTCTCTCTCTCTCTCTCTCTCTCTCTTATAATTAAATTATACTGATAAAAGCTTAGTAAAAATTAAACTTTGACGTTCTAAAAATTGATTTGTTCTCGACACTGAAGAAACTTTACAAAAGTGAACTAAACAAAGTGGTTAAAAAAGAACGCAGGAAAAAATAAATTTTAAGGCAAAAGTAATAAAATTGTAAAGGAATCAATGGAATATCTAAAAAATAAAATATAAAATGAAATTGAGAGGGGATAGCATTGATAATATTTATTTCATATTTCTCAGAAAAATGAATTTTCTCAATGATTTGCTAGCAACAATGAAACTCAAGAAAATATACGCGAATACTTTCCAAACTTAACCGATACGGAATAGGTTCATCAAATCAGAACATAATCAGAATTCGTGGCTGACTCAACCTCCCTAAAAAAATTCTTTTTGTAGTCCATCACAACATGATACCGCATAAACCAACGATATGATATAATTAATTCTCAATATATGTTTTAGAAAACCCATAATTGCACAGTGATTTCGCGGAATATGCCTTTGACGTAATTCACCACAGCCAAAAGGTTCAGTGAATTTGATTATGTAAACATACCTCATATTGTGAAATGTTTCAATGTTTCTACTCTGCTGCATATTATACATGGATAATTATTAAAGACAAGTCATACAAGTAGATTTAACGTGGTATGCAGCCAACCTAAACGAATCACAAAACATACGTCCATCACTACTATCTAGAGATAGTGACTCACAGAAAACGAAATCAATAATTATCATTGTCAGTCCATCGAGAATCCTCCACAAATCATTCTTGATTTTAGCAACAATTAACACCAATAAAATTCACACTACAGGTAAATAATATACTAACACAAAAACACAATTTATGACGGATATATTGGTAAAGGGGCCAAACGAATGTCTCCTATTTATGTCACATTATACTGGAAGGAAATACAATTTCATAAATGAAAAATTGAACAACAAAACAGATTGAACGTCTCGTAAAAATATTTGACAGACATATCAATTAATTTCATTTTACTTGTCAGTTTTACATGAGTATTACAGAAATATGAATACACGAAGTCTAGTATTCTCGATCCGACACTTTTGTCCAACCATCCTTTCTCGTCCTCGTCTCGTCCTCGTCTCGTCTCGCCCTCGTCTCGTCTCGCCCTCGTCTCGTCTCGCCCTCGTCTCGTCTCTCTCGCCTCGTCTCTCGCCTCGTCTCTCTCGCCTCGTTCTCGCCTCGTCTCGTCTTCTCGTCTCGTCTCGTCTCGTCTGTCTCGTCTCGTCTCGTCTCGTCTCGTCTCGTCTCGTCTCGTCTCGTCTCTCTCGTCTCGTCTGTCCGTCTCTCTCTCTCTCTCGTCTCGTCTGTCTCGTCTCGTCTGTCTCGTCTCGCTCTCTTTCTTCGCAGCCTTAAAAGACCTGTCGTTCCTTTCAACCTATTGACGTCTCACTCGCACCCCGCGCGTCTCCCTCCCCTGTTCCTTTCCCTTCCCCCCCGCCCCTTTTCCCGCTTTAACGCCCTTCCTAACTCAGGCGCCCCAAGCCGTGGCCTCCCCCCCCCCCCCCCCCCGCGCCCGATGCATATGGATGAGCGGAAACGAGCGCCATTTCCATCTGTCTGCGGCCCGCGCCTCCCCGCCCCTCCCTTCTCCACTGGCCCCCATTCCCTTCCCACCCTCCCTCCTCCTCCGCCTCCTCGCTCCAACTGCGTCTCCCTCCTCCCTCCCAGCCACAACTTCGCACCCCATTCACTTCCAACCCTCCGACCCTCTCCAACTACTTCTCCCCTCGTCTTCCTCCCCCCAACTTCGCTTCCCCTTCCCACCCTTCCCCCCCCCCCCTCCCATCTCTTCTCCCCTTTCCAGCTCTTGCTTCTCATCCCATTCGTCCAGATCATATGTCGTCCCTTCTCTCCGCCTTTTCTCCACACTCCTCCTGTTCCCATCCACCCCCTCTCACCCCCCAAACCTCCATCAATAATCTCACCTCCTTCAATTTTTCCATCCCACTCTTCCCTCTGCGCATCATCTCCTCCCCACCCCTTTCTCTCGCCCCAACATCGCTTTCCCCTCCCCGGAGCTCGGGTTTTATTAAAAAGCTCCCCGCGGTCCAGCTGCCGCCCGCCCGGCGGCGAACGCAGCGCCAAGGAAGAGACACGGCCCGCGGAGGGATTTATCGAAGGGCTCTCGATGGCGCCGCCGCGCGTTACAGTGACGTGTGGCCTTGAAGGGCTCAGCCACGGATCCCACTTCCCACCGAAAGGGCCCAGGGCTCGAGTCCCCAAGGTGGCAGAATTTTCCACACTAGAAAGCTAGGTCGAAACTGGAGGGGAATTCTAGCAGTCGGATGCTCTGATTCACGGTTTCTCTGATCTGAAATCATGCTTTTCTATGTTTTTTTATTATAACCAGGCGAATGCCGGAGCGGTACCCCAACAAATGATCTGAAACGGGTCACGGATCGCACGCGATCATTCCTTCTCTTTCGTTGCTCTATCCACACCTGTTACTTTCACACATTGTAATGTCGTTCTCATCCTTTCTGAGAGACGGTTCCGCCTGACGACCATGACAACGCATTGCCATGGTGCGTATGAACACATGAAAGTTGTAGAGAATCATCTTCTGTTTTTCGCAAACGACACCGGATGATATACGCTCTGTTCATCATTTAAACTATCCATGTATATTATGTACAAAATAAACGTACATGTTTGAGAATCCTGTCGTCTTACTCATCACAACGCTACAACACTTATATGCACCACACTGCCTGACATGCCGGGCGACCGATTGGGGCCTTAGAGTTTCAGGCGGGACCACGCTGGTGGGAAATACCTGGTTGGGGAAAGCTCCGCTAGCCGACGTGCGGGTCGGTGCTTGATCTCGCCATCCTGGAAAGAAACATCACCGCCCCTCGTGATACACACAAACATCAAGTACACATACCGGGCAAATGACCATATTAATTGAAGCGCCCGGAAACACAAAGTAATCAGCCAAACGCGAAACTGCTTCAAGAGACCCATTGGAACCCTCCCCGCACGCTCGTGACGAGAGCAAAGTGAAGATTCTCCCCGAAATTACACGGTAGAATGCAGGATTACCCGGGAATTGTAAAAACACCAATGGTAATATGTATGATATTGTTTACTGTAATGTTTCCGCACACATCCTCTTTTTTTAGAATAAAAAATTATGTATTTTAATGGAAAAACTAGTTGGGAGTTGTGACAGCATCATCGCTACACGAAAATATCAGCGCGTACTATTGAAACTTCTGGTACCACTTCAGCTGAAGAGACCGAGGCATTGTTAACCCAAACGCCTTGACCCTGCGCTGAATGCATGGAAATGCAAAATACTGTTTGTGGACCGGTACAACTGGAGAAGTGATAAATCTCAATGTAGTTTCGTGGATGCGCATGGCGACTTCAAACTTACATCTGATTTAATTATTCCAATATTATGAATTAAAAAACTCAATAATTATTTAAAATTAATATATTTGATTTAAAGAAATCAGTATAGTTATTTAAATCTATTCAAAGTATTGATTAAAAACCCAATATACTTGATGAATTAACCTTTTTTCATTACATTGATTAAAAAACTCAACATACATGATTTAAAGAAATCAATATATTTTATTGAAAAAAAGGAAAACACGATTTACAAAACATGCTATTAATTTGAAAACTCAATATATTGAATTTAAAGAACTTAACATTGTACTTGATTGAAAAACAAAAGAAATTGATATAAATTAATGTACTTGATTTCATTAACCCAAAATACTTGATTTCAAGAACTCAAAGTACTGAATTTCTTTAAGTGAATATTGCAGTGAGCAATATTAAGTGAGTATTTTGCAGAACTCCAAATACTAGATTCCATTAACTATACACGATTTAAAGCTCTGTTCACTTCGCGGACTCTACTGATGGAGTTCGAAGATACCAAGCAAGCCGTGGCCATAGTTTTGATTGAGCAGCCGAGAATCAAGTTTAACAGCCTAGTGCAAAGACAAACAAAGCAAATGTAATCAACAAGGAGAAACAGCAATTCCTTAGTCAACCAATCGGAGGCAAACATCACAACGTAAACTCCAGATGACTGTAACATGGCAAAGTCGTCGATGTAAGTCGATGCGGTGCGAGTATCCATGACGGCTGCCTTTAACTATGCTTTTATTTTAATTCGAGGCGTCACGGCCCGCAGCCGCTCTCTTCGAGCCTTCACCGGGCCACCGGGCCGGGCCACTGAGGGGCCGCCACTGATGTGCCACTGAGGGGCCAGGGGCCATTGAGAAGCGCCAGCCCTTCCCCCCGCAGCCACTGCCCAGAGCCCCTGACCGTGGGAAAGGAAGGATTGGTGCGTTCCAGCGTCGTGGGCGCCGGCGTCCGCAGGGCAGTCACAATGGAAACAGCTAGCTCAGTGGTGCGTTCGATGAGTCTGGTGTGGCGGCCGCCACTTGTACTGTGTTCTTCTGACGGAGACACGAAAACGCCTGCGCTGCTGGTGGCGGAAATTCGCCACTAAGCGTCACGGCGCCGTAACTCCACGGCGCCGTTCGGTTGAGGCATCAAGGGGAGCTCTTGCGTATGGTATCCGGTCTTTAGCCAATGACCTTCAGACACCAGTTTGCGTCACAATATTAGCGGGAATTTTAAATGCAGCCAGATACCAAAATTATCACATCGTTACAAGACATTGAAACATATTTATGAAACATTTCTTTTAAATATGGTCATCTTGTATACAATCTTGTAATTTTGGTTGGTTACCGTTAAAAATTGACATTTCGTTCCGCATTTAAAATGTTTCTCAACACTCCTCGCTCTCCATGCAACTTAGTGGCCAGCGTATAAGCCTTTTCAAACGAAATGTTCGTACTATGGTCACGTGGTTCGTGACGCAAACTGCTGATGCGCAGAACTAGCAAAAATTGGTCCGCCCTCACCCGTATTTCCCCAGGGTGAACACCTTCATTTAAACCAATGCTTTTCCAACTGAGTTTCCTACTCCTCGGAAGCGCTGATGAGTGACTCCATCAAAGGGAGCCTTTAAACTCTTCAAACTGACCATTAAGATGCTGCAACCGAATTCAGTCCGAAGATTAACTTCCGTTCCTTCGCAGTACTACCAAGTAATTTGGATCGACTTGATTGATTAGTGTTTCCGGACACGTCAACTGCTCTTGTCAAAAGTTCTATTAGTGTAAATGACGAAAATTTGATCTTATGAAGGTGGCGGTGTTCCTCCTTGGTATGTAAGTAGCCATAAACTAACTTTCTCTGTAAATGCTCTAAGCCTATTTTTTACTTCATCTGGTAGTTTATTATATAAAACAATTCCATTATTAATACTGATTTTAATGACTTATCGTTACTTACATTTTCTTGGTGGAATTTATTTCCTGCCTCATTAAATAATTATGTACAACTTGAGGTTTTTCTTGCCAAATATGCCAAATATTCCGGGAGCAATTTATGTTATGTCATCATATCTCTCTTAAACTCCCTATCCACTTAGTAGCCCAACTCTCTTAACATTGAGATGACATTTTCACTTCCCCCTTTATTTATTACTGCTCTCATTGCTCTATTAGTGTCGTTCTAAACTTGCTATTTCCGTTTTATTTGTCATAGTACAGAGTGTTATTTTTATCGTTCGCCGAAGATTCGGGCCGCGACGCCCGGGCAGTCGAGAGCTATTCGCCCAGAAAGCGCTGACTCACCCCCGTGCTGGCACACGGGAACTATTGTGCGATTACTTACCTTAAAGAAGTTGCAGAAAGATGCGGCTTCGGTGAAGCATTCTTGGCACCTCCGGAACATATTCTCATTTACCCTTTGAAGAAAGCCTCGAGAAATTTCTGCAATTGTCTCTCCAATGGTGTCGGAACTCTTCCTCCGCAAGCGGATTTTGCGCATACACCTAATCTCTCAAGTACCCCCAAAGGAAAAAGTAACAAGGAGGTGATCACGGAGGCCATAACCCACGACTAATCATTCCATCGTCACTAAAAACATTAGCTTAAAAGTTCACAGCAGTGTGAGTAGTTGCCGAATCCTCTCGAAAGTAACCATAGACGCCTCAAAGATTTCCTTAGGAATTTTTGTAATCTGGTAGAGATTTCGTTCACCTTCTCTTCGATCAGGACATGGCGCTTTCGAAACTTTTATTTGTGATTTAAAATTCCATGGGTACGAAGTTTCTATAAAAGCTTCAAAATTGTCGACCGATGGGGAATATTCACGCCTGGAAAATTGTTAATAAACCTCTTGCAGCACTTACTGGCAGACTTCAGTAGAACGAAGGTGTCGTAAAGGAATAGTATTCTCTCCTTCAAAGAATATTTCATGATACTCACTGGTGTATCGGCCGGTCGCGCCGAACGACGAACGCGCCGGATGAACGGGCCCTTGTTGGCAAATCCCCGGGGAACCGAGGGCTCGATCGCTGAGACAAGCTGGGCGTCATCGTCGGTGAAAGATAAAATAAACAGCCGGTAGAACAGTAATTAACATGGAATACCAAAATTAATTTAAATAACAACACCTTTCTTGTCTTTGAAATATTTTTTCTTAGTTTGTATGGTAATAAGTTAACTTTCTTTTCTATATTTTTGTTTATGTATATAACATGGTCATTTTAAGTTAATCCATTTTCACTAATCACACCTAGATATTTATAATTCTTAACTCACTCTTAATTTGAACCCGTAAGCACAATCTTCTGCTTTCTTTCTACGTCCTCCCTGAAACCAGTTTTTCCCAGTGTTAAACACTTTGTTTTCTTGACATTAACACTCAGTTCATTACTACACGGTCATTTACATACCGAATTCAATTCTTTATTCATTATATAATAACATTTTTGTGTCTTTTCAAACTAAGTAAATAAATATATCATCAGCAAAAACATGCATCTTTCATTGTCCATGCACCCCGGGTCGGCCGTTTAGACACAATATAAGTAGTAGTGGTCCCAATTTACTTCCCTGTGAAAAACCATGCATCACTTCTTCCTTCTCAGATACAGTAGAATTAAACCGAACAGTCTGATATCTTCCATTTAAATAATTTTCTATCCATTCATAAACATTACCAGTAATACAGTAAATACCATTTAAGTTTCTTCAAGAGTAAATTTCGGTTTATTGTTTCAAATGCTCTTTTATAATTCAAGAACACTAATGCCACTCCGTCTCCTTTTCAATTGCCCTTAACCAATCTTTTATTACTAATTGCAATCCTGACTCTGTGCCATGCTCTTCCCTAAAACCTTATTGATGTTCTGACAATAGACCATACTTCCTAATGTGCCCTAAAAGTGTTTTAAATACTACCATTTTGGTAATTTTTACAATCACTGGAAGAGTATTATTCGCTCTGACATCATTATATTTTGCACTGCCTTTAAGTTTAGAAAAAGGAACAATTAGTGATGTTTTCAATATTTTGGTCATCATTCTTTGATCGAGTGACTTTCTTATAATATCACCTACTCTATCTCCCGTCATTGGCCACAAATTTTTAATCATTTTTCTACACATATTGTACGATCAATTTGCATTTTTTGTTATTTAAAATCCTTTCAATATCTTACCAAGTATGTTGATTGATGTCTCTTAGGTAATAATTGCTTCTCTTCTTTCGTTTAAAGCCATTTACAACTTACAATTTATATTTTATATATAAGCTTTATTCTACAATTGGACAGATGCCCGGAGGCAGAATGAATTTTCAAGTATTTCATTCACACTAGTTCAGTCTATTTGCCACTTTATTAGAAATCATCTAAATACATACTTTTCCTCATACATAACATAATTCATTTTGTTTCCTTCTACTTTATACAGAGTCTTTAAATGCTTCCATAATTGTTCTGGTTCATTCTTCAGTCTTTCGAAACTGTCCTCATAATATTCCCTTTTTTTCCCTCCAATTTAAAAAATTTATTTTAAAAAATCTATTGTATTCTATATCTCTTTGTACCAATTTTTCTTTTACTTCTTTTGAAAACTACGGACATGGCTTTTTTCTTATTCATCTATCTGATCTGCTAGATTCTTGAACAGTTTGAATAATGGTTTCCTTTAATATGTTATAATGATCGTCAATTTCCGTATCAAACCTCCTGTTACAACATCGAGATGAAGTCAAATGTTTTCTTCAGTTAAGAAATACGATTATGCTCATTTCAGAAACTCATTTAACCAATAAAAGTTTAGCTTCAAGGATACAACATATATATTATACAAATCATCCGAATGATACAGCACGTGTAGGAATAGATATACTTGTTTGGAAAAAAATAAACATCACTTAAATTCTCAATATACTCGTAGCAACACGTATTTGCACCCAACATCAATGCAAGTAAGCGATGTATTCGGAACATTGAATAATGCAGCAATATACTGCCCTCCGAAAAATAAAATTCAGAGTTGACAATTCGCAAACTGCTTCAGAACACTTGGACCACGATTTATTTCTGGCAGTGACTATAATTCGAAACATCGTTTGGAGGGCTCCACACTAACCTCCCCTAAAGGTAAATCTCTATATGAAATTACGGACTCTTCTGGCCAACCCACTTATTGGCCGACAGACACTAACAAAATTCCTGTTGTATTAGATTTCTTTATTGCAAAACGAGTAAACCAATGTTACATTCACACCTACTGGTCACAAGATCTGATCATTCAACAGTTCTACTAGTCATAGCTCATCATTATTGAAGACAACAAGCAAACTCCATCCACAACAATAGGGCCGATTGGTAAGCATTCTCAGAATAATTAATAACAGCACTGCTAACTACCATTGAAAACTGCTTTCGACGTAAATCAAGCTACAGAATACGTAACCAGTCAACCTCATTGAAATGCATGGCATTCTACACCAGAAATAAAGCAAAACAAAAGACTAAATATTCCACAATTAATAGGAGAAAAGGTGATAGCAATACGTAAATTAAAGAAACAGGGGCAAATCACTGAAGGCCCAACATCCAAAAGAAGACTAAATTAAGCTTCAGAGAACCTCAAAAGATTTCTTCACGAATATCGCGACAACGCCCTACAAGATAAGCTCATAAGATTGATTCCGAAATCAAATTTAGAGTATTCTCTTAACAAACTACTAAATACTTGAAGTGACTGATACAATCTATTCCTCCCATCAGAAAATATGATGGAACATGAGAAAACATAGACGAAGGAAAAACGGGATACTTGGTCTCCAATTTCTCGAACGTCTTTCAACCATTTCCTCCACAGATATTTGCAACAGAATGGAAAAATTTAAAATTCTGAGATTCACTATTGCAACCAATTTCCCAAATCGAACCCCTAAGTGCTCGAGAAGTTGAAACAGCAATCGAGATTTTGAGAATAAATAAAAGAGGTCGTCAACATACTGGTTTTATTAAGATAGCCGACTTTCGACGGCTTTGCTGTCATCGTCAGTCTACAAGATAGAAAAATATAATAAAATTATGAATAAATACAAAATAAGATAGAAAATTAAATAACAATTAATTTTCATATTGCAAAAGATTAAAAAATATAACAATAAAAAAATAAAAATTTAAATAAATAAAAAATATAAGAAATGGGGGATAGTAATAATAATTAATAGCAGTTTGGTATTACTATCCATTAATTGCAATTTAATTTTCTATCTTATTTTGTATTTATTTATAATTTTGTTATATTTTTCTGTAACTCGTAGAGTGACGATGACGGCAAAGCCGTCGAAAGCCGGCTATCTTAATAAAAGATGATCACTTTTATATCTTCTCATAAGAACGTCAACAACAACACACCAGAATTCCCACAAATCAAGATTTTACCAACTATAAAAAGCTCCCGGATATGATTTCAGCTACAATCTTACACCATCTACCAAGAAATTTTATAGCCTTACTTCCATCTTCTATGCCATCCTAAGACTAAGACGCTTATCTAATCAATGGGAAATAGCTCAAATAATAGTCATCCCTAAACCCGGCAAACTAACGCATGGAGTTGTATCATAACATCTTACCTATTAGTCTACTGCCAATATTATCCACAGCTTTTGAAAAACTGCTTGTCCACTTCTACAAGAAAATTAAATTATACCTCATAATCAGTTTGGGTTCAGACAGCGACATTCGGCTGTCTTTCGAAGTTCCTGCAAGACAAACTTCGTTTCTATCACCCATAATAAGCTCTCGCGGGCTTCAGTTGTCCAACCGACATAAAAACCATCCTAAAACAAAAAGCTTGCAATGAAAAGCATGGGAGCAGATTGGATGAGGGGAGTGACATGTTATCCTAAGCTACTGTTATTCCCACCACTCTAAACTCAGTAGAAGTTGCACATCAACAAAACAAAAACAAACAAAAAAACACTGCAGTCCGGGGGACCCGTGGGTTAAATAATCTATTGACATCATGGGTTTAAAGAAAATTCATCCAATATTGAAGACACAAATGAAAACTAGTCTGTCCAATGCTACAATAATGGCTTAAAATCTTAATCTTCCAGTTTTTAATAATTTATAGTCTTATTTTACGATTCACTTTTCAATACATACATGATATATTTTGTTTCATTGAGCTGTCGACGTCGCAGGGTAGTCGTGTCATCGTGCGATCTCCTAATATTACAAACCTGCAACAAAAATTAAGAAAAAAAATTAAACACTCATGAACGTGAAGGAGACAATGCAAGAAAATAACGCATAGTGGAATAAAAAAAATCAGCTACCTTAATTAAACAGTGATGCGTCTATCGTAATAAACGTAAGAAGTTGTTATAAGTGCGATCCCAGAATGCTATCGTAAAACATTTGTATACAATATTTGTACGGAACAGAAGCATCATTTGTTACAATATGTAGGTTGAATTTTCATCGTAAGGTAAAATTAAACATTTAACTCGCAAATTGCACACTTCACGAGTGATATAGTGACGCGCATTAGCTTAGAAAACAATTTATCTTTCATTTATTTATTTAAAACCTCACATCCTGAAATGTCTTCCTTTTTCCACGCTGTAGGGAAATTCTCGGAACCGCATGTTAGGTCATCAGAGTCTGTCGGAGCCTTAATACGTGTTTTCTGTTGGCTGCGTCAGTCAGGCAAAACCAGTGAAATAGAATGCAAACCAACACACACAAAAAGCTTTTAAACTTGGACGTCGAGGGACTATTTCACAGGGTATTCTCGGAACCTCTCTGGCCTGTGGAGTTAGCGCTTAATCCAGCTGGGGCGGCTCCACCGAACCCGACTGTGCCCAAGATCCCATCTTTGCCCCCCCCCCCGCCCCTCTCCACACTCCCGCCTCGCTGCACAGTCGCACCCGTCAATTCCACGAAAGCTCTCCCGCGGGCCCGCCCCCCCCACTCACTCCTTCGTCAAATATGAAGCTGTCACCGAATATACGTTGCATTAGGAGGAAACACTAGTTCTGAAGAACGTATTTTTATTCATATATAACAGTTGCAGGAAGATCAAATAATTGAAAAACAACTCAAATTAAATATTATATATATATATATATATATATATATATATATATAGTGACGTCACGGGATTATGCAAACCCGTAATGCCACCATAAGCCACGAGAAAAGACCAGAACACGGAGAAATAGGGTACGCGGCGGAGCGATGGTCCGAGAAAGCGACATCTACCCGCAGGTTTTCGCACTCCGATGTCCGAAGTTGTGGATAATAATTTCTTGAGAGGGCCCGAAGGAGGAGAAAATTCACCCCTCCAGAAATTTCCCCAGGCGGAGTCACATAAATACCGCGACGCACTTCGGGAGAGCTCTCTTACAACTTCGACAGCGACGGCGACTCAACTTAATTCTTCGGCGATAGTCATTGGTTAGTGCAGGAGTATAATTTTACTTGCTTAGTAAAAGCTGATTTAAGAAAGCGGTAATAATGATAGAATTCAGAAGTGAAGTGCATGTACAGTGTTAGCACTAACATTACGCGAGTAAGCAAGCGATGTGATTGCTTGAACCTGAAATAGTTTCATAATTGAAATAAATTCGCGCAGAAGGACTCTAAACGAAATCCAGTATTTAATTTTGTACGCCACGACCACTCACGCTCAAAGTGTGGTATGTCGGCCGAGAGCTAGAAATATTCAATTCAAGCACGTTAGTTATTCAAAGCTGGGAGCGCGAGCAACGACGCGGCAGGCGGCAGAAGGACGACTCCAGTGAAGACTCAAGCGTAGGCGAGAAGGACTTGGACCAAATACGTGGATGGTACGAGCCAGAGATCGAGAGAAAGGTTTGGAATTTGGACGTGTGGCGGCATTCCGAGATCGAGGGAAGGAAGTGGTATAACCGCGGGACATCGAACCAGTCAAGTGACGCGGCGAGGACTGCGAGCGACCGAATACCCAAGATTAACTGATGGCGAGCGGGAAGGAGATGTCGAGGTAAAGAACTGGCAACTTCTATGCGGCAATTTGTTGGGAAACCGTGCAGTTTTAAATACCAGGCGAAGCGTCCTAAAATAGGTGAAAGTTCCAAATAATTACTGGGAGAAATATTTCGAATGTATGAGCGGCAGTGTAGATTTCATTCGCTGTACGCACCAGTAAATTCGTTCGAATGCCATACCTTGTACAACTTTTCTAAAGTAAATTATAATTTTTCATGTAATGTAAAAGTAATCTTATTTGAAAGTCATGTTTCCATTGTATGATGTCAGGGATAATTAGGTGCTATAATTTGTAAAGGGTACGATTTAAGTAACGTGTGTGTCACGTTTATTCTTGTGTTAGAGTTTACAGCATTGTAATAAATGCGCAGCTCAAGGCTGACCTCTGTGAAGTTTATGATAGAATAATTGTAGAGAATCACTTAAAGGGCCGTGCACGGAGAAAACTTAAGATTAACAAAAGTTAAATGAGGTACACGAAATAATTCAGAAAGAGGTAGAAACAAAAGTATTGTGAATAGTACTTCTTGAAGTATTCAGGCAGTCGAGGTGACGCCTATACATTTTTTTTGTGGTTGTGTTCTTCCTTTTTTTGTTTCTGTTTTCTTTGCAGTGACATCTACGCAAAGTGCATAGTTTATTGTATATTTGTGCCACTGTGTAATTTGTTTTTTACTGAATATATGCTCATTTTACCAGAATTTTACATAATTCTTTGTGTCAAGGGTTCAGACCTTTCTCATACCCGAAAGATCCTGCTTCCTAAGAATTCAAAGCTCGCTTCACGAGCATTCATAGTTTCACGCTTCACCGCCACCGGCTGGAAGGTAGTAGGTGGGCGTGTTATTATATATATATATATATATATATATATATATATATATATATATATATATATACATATATATATATACATACATATATATATATATATTGTGACGGAACACACACGCCGTGGACTGGCCTCCGGCGCGCCGCACACAATGCAACCTGGTCTTTGATCAGGGGTCGTTAGCCCTGAGGGTGTGAAGCACCGCTCGGGCGTTACCAGCGCCGTGCGGCAGCCTACTGTCGCTTCGACGCCAGGCCTGTCAGGTTGTTCGTTCGTCTTGCCTGTGAGAGGCAAATAAGGGGTAGCTTGCAATGGATAGAATCAGGGCGGATCGAATTCTAATGAAACACTTGGATGGCTCTGGTAAAATTAGGCATGTATTCTTAAACTTTTTCCAGAGGCACATACACATACACACTAGATTATAATAAACAAATTGCAATCCTATTTCTATTATAATTATAATCCTAAGTCTGGATTAACGTTCTTGCTCCATCTTGTGCAAATAAACAATAACCTCCCTACCTTAAATACTCGAAAATCATATCTTGCCCGCTAATTACAATACTCGGGCGATTTAATTGTCTATGCAAACCTACTGATCTTGGCACTAAAATGTTCTTTCAGTCTGTTCGTTCCACTATGTTGGATCGAACTGAATTCCCGTGTTAAGCGTTCGGCAAGAATACTTCCTAGTTATACCTTTTTAATCACACCTTTGGAAATATTACGACCTCTCGGTCTGAATGTCGCACGGGTACTCACGCTTCGGCGATTGGGGAACACGTAACCTGGACCTCGGCCAACGCAGTGACCGACCTCAGCTGCTTATCGCTGCGAACGGCTGCTCGCGCCGCAATGACGCTCGGCCTCGCCCAGCTCGCTGCGCTATACGCTCGCCGGTCCGCGCTGCTCCTTGGCTCGCTTGATGCTGCCTCCGTTCGCCCGTGAAGTAGTACAATTTTCTCCGGTCGTCCTGTAGAACGGCCGTGCCTCTACGCCCGTCTTCCGTTCCCAACAAACTTGCTTCTTTGGCTGTGTTGCACCAGGAATGTCGCCTCAGCCTTCCGCTTTGGCGATGCGGCGTAGTTGCGACGTAATGATCGTATACTCGACCCTTCGGCGATCTCTATCAGACTGTTCGGCGGTTTGTCTCAGAATGTTCTGCGATTTCTCTCAAACTCACCGGCGGCCTTTCTCCGACTGTCCGGTTTCCCGGGAACCCCTTCCCCCCCTCGGAGACTGTTCCCTCGTTTTTCTATCAACGTGCCAATCGCAGGATTTAATTTTCCAGCGCTTATCGCCCCGAGAAATCATTGGCGACCACTCGTTACGTCCGACTTCAGCCGCGGCTGACGTCAGATGATGACATACCAACGCGCCACATTCGAAGTGGTAAACACCCGCGATTTATCTTGGGCGATTTTTGCCTGGGGTTCTGCTTCCTCGCTGGGGCGCATATCAGAGCTCGTCTCAATATATATATATATATATATATATATATATATATATATATATATCACTTTCTCTACCTTTAGCAATTACGTGATTACCTAACAACTGCAGTTGCGTTTTAACACTTACATAAACACTTTACATAAAATTATATTACCCTTCACTTCACAAAAAAACACAATAAACTACCTGTACACAAGGCAATAATACATGGAAACACAAAATACTAAAAAAGAATCACATACCAAAATACCCTTTACATACACATTCAAAGAAATTGTCACTTGAATAGTGAATGAAATATGTGCAAGACGTTTCACTTTCAAGTAGATTATTACCTTATACAATTCAGCCAGCAAAGATAAAAATGTCGTTAGCAATGAACGTACAATATAATAACTCTTTTATAATTATTGGTTTTGAACATTTGAAAACGATTAAACAATAAATTGACAACACACACTAAAAGAACAAATATTATCGATAATAGAAAAATGAAACAAATAGGTTTTTACAATTCTTTACAGGAATTAGCTATCTGGCTTCCTTTTACGACTGCAATATAGTAAAAGAATACATTTAAATTATTTTAATATAATTACTCGACTATCTACGTCTGTGAGGTGAATTCTATCTTTGTAACATAATTCTTGCTTCTTTAAACAGTTTTTTTTAAAGAATTTCTAGTGAAGTTTTCTGACTCACGAAGAAATATTTCCACAGCTTGGAGCGACGACGGCCACTCAGATCCTTTGAAGGTCGTGGCAACCCCTTTGCATCGGCCAACACGTGCTCTGGTGAATCGCTACCACAGTCCTTGGAAATTTTATACAATGTAACTGCAATATCTCCGCGTAATGAATTTCTTACGTGGTAAGCCAAGACGAAAGACAAAAAAAGCTGGAAATAGAAAGAAACATTTCCTATAGCACATGCTTTCCACTTCAGTATACGTTCTTGAACGTTGAAATATATTATTTCCTCGTTGATAGAAAAATAGTTATTTCTGCGAATACTTTCATGTGAATTATTTAAAATCTCAATTCTCTCATACACGTATCGTTATTTTCAAGGTTCCTATCGCCGAATCTTATCGGTGAATCTGTCTGAGAGGTGAATTCTTATCGGTGAATTCTCCTCTCCGTCCAGCACGAAAAATTCCGGTGTGTCCAGATCGGCGATCGGCAGCAAAAGAGAGAGCTTTTCATAGCTGTGCTTTGCGCTAGTGCTGATATTTTCAAGAGTAATTTTTGATTGGTTGTCGTTCAATTCTATGCGAGGGCGTTCAGAAACTAATAAATTCTCGCAAGGGATACCATTTACTGCTGGCGCGATCTCTTGCAATTCGGTAACACTACAATTGCAACTTGTCATGTCTTGATGTTCTCGGGTGCTTCTCAAAAATCAATGTAACCGACATATGGGCGGTTACAATATATATATATATATATATATATATATATATATATATATATATATAGATAGATAGAGAGAGAGAGAGAGAGAGAGATAGTAGTTAATTTCGAAACAGTGTGACCGATCTCCACGAAAGTTGGCATATCTACTCGTACGTGTTGCTCAGCAGCACTTTTGTACCTATATAGCTAAATAACTCCTAAACGGAGCGTTCTAATGCATTACAGACTAATATTTTGAAGCCCAAGGGTCTTCAAAGAAACGTTTCTCACACCCTTATCTACAAGATGAAATATTTTTGAATGTTCTATTACATTTTTGCTGGTCCAGCGCTTTTCGATATTACCCCACCTGCTCAGAGACGTCAGAATCTGCAACTAATTGAGAATGAGAGGGACAGAGTGAGATAGAGACAGACAATGATAGAGATAAGGGGAGAGAGACACAGACGTGACAGAGAGAGAGGAAGAGAAAAGGAAAAGAGAGGGAGAGACGGGGGCTGAGAGACAGAGCGAAAGGCAGAGGGAATGAGGAAAAGGGAGATGAAGGGCTGAACGTCTGCCGGCGGTTCCGCTAGTCAGGTAAAAAACACTAACATTATTTTAGAAAAACACATTTTTATTAATACATAACACTTGCAGGAAGATCAAATAATTGGAAAAAACTCAAGATAAATTATTATCAGGTATAAAACACAAACATTACATTTTTTCAATCATTATATAAGCAAGGTGCCAGCATATAAGGAAAGTGAACTTATGCGTGGATTTCGAAAATAAGTTTGTAGTGAAGTAGATGAGTTTTTATGAAAGATTTTTGTGAAATGAATAATAAAGGATTTAAAGTAATCAATTTGAAGATCTCTGAGTATTTGTTTGTGTGAGATTATTCTGAGTAAATTCTCATATTTAATTAAAAAGGATAATATTTTACAAAATGAAAATTGATAAAAATATTAAATACCAAAATACTTGAAGTGAAGAAACCATAAAATAAATATATGAATCAATAATATTCTTTTTATTTAATACGCAATTTATTATATTTATTAATAAATTACATATTCAGTTTCACATTTTGCACTGAATAATATATTAATATTATTTAAACATTATGTCCTTGTTTCCATACAAAGTCGTATTGGCAATACTCTTCATCGTGATCAGTAGGAGGATTAACGCAGTGCATTAAATTTTATTCAGTTTCTCCCCCCCTACGGGTTTATCTCTCTGAAAACCAAAAATGTTTATGAATTAGCTAAAATAGACTATCAATATACAAATATACACGATGCAACAGAATGTCACAGACTTTCTAGTACACACATTATAACACAGGAAAAAACAATGAAACAATTAACTGCGTACCAACACATAAATTTTCATTGAAAAGCTTTTTTTCATTTTTCTTTACAAATTAAATTAGTTAGACAAGATAGTCATTTTTCTTGTTTATTAAGATACAGATTGTAAGGAAAAAGCAGCAGGTTGAATTTCCGGATTTAATTTCATTAATTCACGAGTTAATTTAACATACATCATCTAAAATCGTAAAATCTTTGTTCAAAGGATTTTCTGTTAACTTCTCATGAAACAATCTACTGTTTATTGATGAACATGTTTTCCTGGGGTTTTACGCAACAATAAGCATCAGTTAGCTTAACTAGCTCAATCGGAGAGTGTGTTCGTCAAATCGTTCTCTTTGATAAAGAATGTCCCTTCAATCATATTCATCCGATCCCTGCGAGAAACGGCTTCTGTAAATTGTTATCAGTTTGTTCATTAAGAAACACATGAAAATAATTAAACAATTAACTGCGAACAAATATACAACATTGAAACTTGTAATAAACACCAACATACAATGATATCCTGAAAATACTAAAAAAAACTGATTTGGATATTTAAGAATTTACAGAATCCAAAATGAAAAAGTTAATTCCAGTGTGTCTAGCATTATTAATTTCACAGCTATTTTGATTATTAATATTATTATATTTTTCTCTAACGAAAATAAAACTTTTCTTCTTCAATCTTGGACTTCTTTTAATTAAGAAAATGAAAATTTCATGTCCCTATCGACGTTCAGCTCTCTTGATCGGAGCTACTTTGATACCGTCCATCTTCTATCAAGAAACTGCACAATAAACAATAAACTTGTGAAACTTATAACTCAAATCGCTTCTATTGCAACACACGTCCTTCCCCATCAAAGTGTCTTCTTCCTCCCTCTTCCTTCGAAGAAAACAAAAACATCACGATCAGTGGCGACCGGTGCCCTAACAAACTGGAGGTTGCACCTCCATCGAACATACAGGTAAGCGTGTACGCAATTCAAATAAATTAAAACTAAGTGAAATAAAAGCCTATATTGAAACACTACTTACATAATGTTTGGCTTTGGGTCCGCGTAAGGCATATATAGCTCCCGCGCACGTGGTTCTGGCTTTCATTGTCATTGGGCACTTACATTCGACTGCAGTACATCGCAACAAGCACTATTGCTTCGACACCTTTCACACACAAAAAAAAAATTATTTCGAAAACGTCACTATCCTGGTATATTTGGCAATAATGAAAGAATTTCGAAACACATTCGTATTCACAAGAACGTTCGCAAGCTACTGGCCGGCCAGCTGCAGCCACGGAGGACTAAGGGACTTCCATCCAGAACAGCCACCTTTACACAAAGAACTCATCAAATGTACGCTTTGAATCAACAAACCTACAATCAAATGAAAACAAATTCTCCAAATATCATAAAAATGCATTGAATATCGCCAATAATTGATTGAACTTGTGTACTTTCAATAACAAGCGAAAATCATAAAATTACGTTGCAGTGGGTTAAACGAAGACAGAATATGTGTAATCCCCTGAGATTCTCTCCGTCGCCGCGCAGCGACAGCGACAGCTGCCTGGTTGCTCAACCAAAAGCCTGCATCTTCCCCGTGTTAAATCACCAGCGCCTGTCGGACGCTCTTTGGTTTCAAAATGATTTCATACACAGCGATATTGCTGCAATATGTTGAATATTCAATGTTTTAAAAGGAAATGTGTATTCCTAAGATATTATGAGATCTTTTTCAGTTTCTGGGGTTGCAACGAAACCTAAGCACGAGCGCCACTGTTAACATCGTATCATACATTACAATCCCATTGCCGCTCCTTCGGGCTGTCGAACTCCCAGCATAGTCACCTCTCTTAATCAATTTTAAGTAGTTCTGATTAATAAGGAGTAATATCAATCTAATTTCTGTAAATTTAAAGAAATGCTAGAATAAAGATAAACATAGGCTGTCTGTTAATAAGTTTTTTCTTAATAAATGTTCCAATAATTACTTTTTATAGACAGTCACAATCCATTTATTAAAACAAAATGATTTTTACATTACAATGGTATCTTGAAACAAGAAACAGCGTGGCAACGTTTATAGGTCAAGTTGTGCCTTCATCTCAGGCCAGAATTGATATAAATAAAATAAATATTAAAAAGTATAAATAAATAAAAATTAAACAACTTATATTAAGATAAAACTAGTATTTGACAATATAAAGAATTCACAATAAATTTAAAACGTTAAGATGAACATACTTTACAAAGAATGTTGAAATATCATGATAAATTTACCTTGATAGTGGTATGATTGAAATTCCATAAATTAACAATCACAATCACAAACAGAAATCTCGATATAACACATTAACATTTTAACTTAAAAATCAAGATACCATTGTAATGTAAAAATCATTTTGTTTTAATAAATGGATTTTTGACTGTCTATAAAAAGTAATTATTGGAACTTTTATTAGGAAAGATGCTAATAATGTTCATAAAACTTTGAATCATTTCCATGAATCATAAAAATATTGCTTAGCAATACGTATTTAAAGATAAACCGTTTCTATGAACATTCTGCATTACACCAGTCATCACCGTCTTCCTTTATGCGCAGCACAGAGCAATCTCGGCTGAAATCCTGTCTGCTTGGGACCACAACGTCAACACAAGTTGATTTTAGAGTTGCGGTTATGACATCCCTATAAATCCCACTGCAACGACTTAATAAGGGCGCGGGCCCGCCGAGAAATTTAATAACCAAACAGCGGCGCGCCGCCATCGCTCCGCCGCTCTCGACCTGGCTTGGGGCGGGGGCGGTTCGCTGCGTCCATTCGCGTCCAAGTGCGCTCTGGGACGACGACGCCGCGGCCCCGAGTACATCCCCGAACCGCACAGCCCGCTTTGTCTCGGGCGCTCGTTGGAGCAAACGGCTCACAGAGTGCGTGCGCTTCGCGCAGCCGGGGGAGGGTGGGGGGGGAATGAGACGGTTGTCGCGGTGGCGTGGTGGGGAGGAGCAGGGGAGGGGCGGGCAGGGCTGGGAGGGGAGAGAGGAGATGGTGATGAGACGCGGGGGGGGGCGGTGCTGCAATCGCGATGAATGCGCTGACGGCTGTGCCTCGGTCAACCCACGCGGGGATTGGGGAGAGGGGTGGGGTGGGGGCGGAATGAGACTGGGTCGGGGAGGGGGAGGGAGGGGCGGTCCGCGATCGCGAGAATGCGCGCGCTCCGTCAACGCACGCAGGGTGGGGGGAGGATGAGGACGGAATGATACGGGGACGGGGAGGATGACGGGGAGGGGGCGGGGTGGCGGAGGCAGTAGGGATGGGGAGGGTCGGGGAAGGAGAGGGAGTGGAGAGGGGGTGGGGGGGATGCTGCGATCTCGATGCTGACGCAACGCTGACGGCAACGCCTCGGTCAACCCACGCGCGCAAGAGGTTCTGCGGAGGGCCCGGCTGTGCAAGAGCCGGAGGCGCAGAGGAAGGGAGAAGGAGGGTTTGGAAGAGGCAAGGCCACAGCAGGAAGCTCAAGCGAGGTGGAGAGGGACAAAGAGACGACCAAGTGGCGATGCGCATAGAGCGGTGGGAAGGGCGAGGCGGGTGGAGCGACTGCCGAATGACTCTTTCAGTGGCACAGAGCAGACGAAAAGCATTGGATGGGATAGGATCAACACCATAATGATTCTTCCCGTCCCGTATTCAGCCGGCAGGATTTCACTACCATTTCTTCGATATCGCCGTAGCATTTTTGTTTTGCCACATCCATTTTAACCTCATTTTTACTTTCACATATTCGTAATATAGTGAATGTTAGGTAATGCTGTAGCAAATGGCGTGTTTGGACGTCTCTGACCGCGAAGATTTCGTAAAACGTTTCTGTCCGTCTCTGCACGCCACTAACATCCAAACCGTTCAAGGATTTTCTCAAAAATGGATATTCGTCTACCGATCTGACCGCACTGAATATCCTGCAAATTTGAAGGAATCATTTATGCTCTGTGCGATACTTTACACGAAGCCTCTCCAAAGCTTTCAAGAACGGCTGTTAATTCAAGCCGCGGCACTAGCCGAATGCGTTTACTACGCTCCGTGAAGTCACGAAGGTTAAGCGCATTCGAGACTCGCGGGTTCGTGGTTGAGTGACCGGCCAGGAACCCGGGATCTAACGACGTCGAGTCCCTGGCCGAAGGATAAAAGGCACTGACTGACTGCGACGTGACGAGACTGGACTAATATTAAAAATAATAATGCCCATTAATAGAGGATTACTCCCAAGGGCAAAGCGCTCAACGCCCCTTAAGGGGCTTGGAGACGCGTTGCGTCAAGGAGTGGACACATCAACTGCCAGAACGATTGAATGAAAAAGTTTAACTTATAAAATTTGTAGAAAAAGTATCTTATGAAAGTCGATGTAATGGATATTAATACACTCGTGTGAAGTTTACGATACCCGCTCGTACATTGTTCGTATCGAAATATCACATATGCTATATGATTTAGTTTATAAGGAAAAAAACCCTTCATATGGTAAGTATTTTAAAAGAGCTGGTTTGTATTTCAAATACAAATTTTTGGAAATAAATTCAAATATAAAAAATAAAATATTTATTCTTATTTACTTCAAATGCACGTTCTTGCATACTACATTGAATTGAGATAGTATTGTAATGCTGCGGAAAGAACGGTGAATCTTTGGCAGAAAAATGTTTAAAATGGCGCCATGTTATCAACACAGTGAATAAATCTTGTTCCTATATATATATATATATATATATATATATATATATATATATATTATAAATTATATAAGTGCTTTCTATAACAAGATATGTTGTCGAAATTCATGTTTCGTGGTTTCTTGTTACTACAGTAAAAATTGTTAACGGAAAATCGGCTTTCTGTAGTCAACTCTAGCGCCTGAAGAGTTAAGACGATTTTCTCCAAAAATGAAAGTTCCTAATAGATCTCGCCAAATTCACGATCCTGCGAATTTGAATAAAAAATTGCGATTTTTCGAGCTAAATTACACGAAGAATTAACAATAGTATTTTCATTTTTTGCCTAGTAGTATTTTTAAAAATACTGCGGGAATCATTATGCCAGAAATACGAGAAAGTATGTTCTGTTGCAGCACGATTAGTTTCCTTTTTTCATTTAGCTGAAAAAAGAAATATATTTGTAATTGTACCACTTGAGAAATTAATATTAATGGGAGACAGTGGTCCGAGTGGAAACGGGTGTTTATGAAACAGGTATTTTGCGAAATGTTGAGCAGAGGATATTTTGTTAATAGTGTATATTTTATATTACTATTTACGTGATATGCACTGTTTGTATTAAAGTTGCAACTTCATTATAGAGCAAAGTTTGGACCAGAAACAGCGAGGCGAGCCACACTGGGTTCATGGAATGGTCAACACTTAAGCAAATACATTTAGTTGAGGTGGTGTATTGAATGACGGTAATGAAATGAGCTTGAATGACGGTAACCCCGAGCACACATTTGAGTGGGAGAAAATCAAACACGGAATTAACACCACCTAAAGTACGACAAGCTGAAAATGTAATTAGCATAAAACTAGTATTAATTTTCACTACACGTCAGAAACATTCTGTATGTTATGGATATTTATATACGTGTATGAATTTCATGAGAGACATATTTTCCTCGCTAGTAACGTCTCTTCATATTGTGTACTAATAACACTTTTGTAATATGTGTCTTGCAGATACCGCTGAAGACTATAGCGTTAATTTCCCAGGTTTTGACATTATGAACAGCCTCTCAGAGGTACAGAACACTTGAATGAAATAGACGTAATATAGATGTCCGTTCGTCACTACTCGTGCGATCCATCCTAACGTTCAGGACTTGAATCCGCACCCTATTGTGTCCACTGAGAGAACGTTGTTACAATGTTTAAAAGAATGTTTGGAGAGAAAAAGCGCGGTTGGCGCCGGCCCAGCGAATCGCGAGGGCCCGACGCGGCGACAGCGCGCCCGAGTTTAATTGCGCGCCGCCTGCAGCCACGCGCTGACTCGATGTCCCGACTCGTCAGGGGCGCGTATCGCTCAATACGGCCTCGTGTAACACGAGGAGCGCGCGCTCCCAGCAGCCACATCCGCCCCCCCCCCCCCCCCCCCCCCCCCCCCCCCCCCCCCCAGGGTCTGCCCCACCCGCCCCCTCCGCCCCCTGGCCGCAGCTCCGCATTGTTCTCCCTTCGCCGGCGCCGCCGCCCTCCGATGCGCCCCGGCTCGGCTCCGTCCTCCGGCCTTATCATGCAAATTCCTACTCATCATCACCCAAATAATCCACAGTATTAATTTCGAATATACGCATACATTTACAGAAAACTATACATCCTATTTACATGTGAGTGATACCAACGCCTTCGTTAGATACCCAGAATCTCTGGAAAAATACGAAAGCAATAATTCAGTTTCGACCATTGAAATATGAAAATATTGTATTATGTTGTGTACGTTAATCCAGAATGTTTAATGCTTGATGTTATGTCTATATTCTCTCACTCAGTGTCTTCGCTTTTACAACAGCTGACGCCACGTGGCCAGAAAGCAAGGCGCATCAGTACGTTTTATTTTTGCTGCTCCAGGACTTCTTTTTCCAGAGACTGGACAGCTGCATTTTTGTTGCTGCAGGCCATTAGTATCATCCTAATCACATATTCAAATACGAAGCACAATTGGAGGCGTGACCGTAAGCTTAGGTCTTGTATTTGTATAAAAGTCGTTAAACACCTCTTCAACTTGCCCCTCCGAGCAGATTATCCCCTGCAGATTATTTGCGTGGAACTCCCACTGTGGCGTATTACATGTACTTGCTTAAGCAATGTCATTAAGATCATCTCGAAGAACGAAGACTCGCTTCAACGGCTTACTGATCGGGGACCTTCACCTCCGGACGCCCGGTTCAAATGCCCGTCGAATCCTGTGGGATTTGTGTGGAGGAAAGCGGATTGCGACTTTTAGGGGGGTTAAAGCTATTAAAAGCGAAGGATTGAGTTGGATTTAGGTTCTTGCCTTTTTACCGGGAGTAGTGGCTTACTGCATCAACTGATGTCACTGCAGTGCCTTTGACCGGATGGTCCTAGGTTCGAGTCCCGATGGTGGCGCGATTTTCTAGACTAGCTTTTCACCTAGATGGAGTTCAGTCACTGTCTGGAATAGAATATTAGCGTCCAGCTGCTCTGATTCGTAGTTGTCCGTGGTTTCTCCGATCAACACCAGCAATGCCGGAGCAAACGGGCCACGGACCGCGCGCGATCATTCCTTCCTCTTTCTTGTCCTAACCTCTCCCCTTACACACACACTTACACTAACATGCACCACACTACCACATATTCCGGGAGACCGGTCGAGAACTTACAGCTTGTCCCGGCTGGGGCGGTGCCCCGCTGGTGGGAAAGTCCGGGTTAGGGGGAAAGTAGTTAACGCGCCCTGAAACGCTAACAATCAATCACTCTTGTCTTTCCATAATACGCTGCAATAGGCGCCACTCATTAAAATCTCACTTTTTTGGCAGATCTGTCTTGTCAATTCTATTTCATAATTACACAATAAAATATTTTTGAAGTGATCATACAAGTGACACAGAACAAGATTCTGCGACTTGACGAATCCCGAGTTTCCGTGTTGTTTAGTTGCAAAAGACCAAAGCAAGACATGTGCTCCCCGGTAGTCAAGGTCACTGAGGTACGAATGACGTGTGGAGCTCGGCGGGCAGCGGGTTCGCCTCCCGCGTGGGCAAGGGTGTGGCTTTCTGCGAAGGGGCAGAGTGGGGCCTTTCTTCAATCACCCAAAGGAAGTACCCCCCTTCACGACCCTCCTAACCCTGTTTGCGAGGTAGGAGACGATTTGGCCTCCCTGGCGATGCGACAGGGGGAGTAATGTGCTGTCAATGCGACGTGCGCGCCACCTCCGGCACAATCACTCAGCTCCAAGAGCCGCCACGGTCCGCAGATCGCAGCGCAGAGGAGCAGTGGAGCCTCCTCACTCTGGACCCAGGGAAGCGTTAACCCCCACACTACTCTTTTCGCTTACGTATTTAGAGTAAAACGAAATTATGTAAACAAAATCATTATTTATTTTAAATTATTATTGTTGATTGATTGATTAATAGATTTTTCATGTTTCCGGGCGCGTCAACTACTTTGGTCATTAGTCCCGTAAATGTAGTGCATGTTTGTTCTCGGATGGTGGTGGTTATCTCCCCCGATGGATGGCGAGATCCGGCGCCGACCTACAGTCCGCTAGTGGGTTTCCCCCTAACCAGGACTCTCCCACCAGCGAGGCACCGCCCCAGCCAAGACAAGCTCTAAGCTCCAGACCAGTCTCCCGGAATATGTGGTAGTGTAGTGCATGTTAGTGTAAGTGTGTGTGTAAGGGGAGAGGATCGGATAAAGAAGAGGAAGGAGAGATCGCGCGCGGTCCGTGGCCCGTTTGGTAGGGTACCGCTCCGGTATTCGCCTGGTGTTGATCGGAAAACTATCGATCAGAGCAGCCGGCCGCTAGAATTCTCCTCCAGATAGTGACTGAATTCGGCCTAGCTGAAAAGCTAGTGTCGAAAATCCTCCCACCGTCAAGACTCGAACCTAGGACCACCCGGTCAGAGGCGCTGCAGTACATCAGTTGATGTACCGAGCTACCGCCCCGGTTATATTGTTGGAAGAATGACGGAAAGGTGGATGCAAAATAACAACAATGAGGATGTTGTTTTTTATTGCAAAATTAGAATAAGACATTTCGTAGTATTTAAAAAAACATGCTCGACGCTTTTCCCATTGTTCTGTTCTCTTTTAAAAAATAAAATCCTGAAATATCACGTTAGGAGACGATCACCCATTGCTCAATTACTTGTGTCTTTTCTTCATACGAAAGTGAAGTAAAGCAATTATGAAAAAGTATTTTTCCCTTTTTTCGGCATTCTTGTTCAAAAATAACACTAATCTCATGAGTATACTAAAGGGTTTAACGCGCAACCAAGAATATCACGATCACAGACGCTCCCTCTCCAGCAGGCTGTTAAATAGACATCCACCGCCTTGGCACGCTTTGTCCGTGAGTGGGGGGACGCCGCGCGCATGCGCTGCCGCCTCCGATCCGACCTGAAGACGTTGGAGGCTTCGCCAACGGCCTGAGCTGCGCTCGCGCACTGCCTGCGTTGCATGGACATTTTGGTGTCGATCTATGACGCCGATCGCACGGAAGACCGAATAAATGAAAGACATCTGAATAAATTCAAAGGAATAAATGAATTTCTATTTCCTTGGGCGTTGACACACGACTTGCACACCCAAAGAAAACGCCACTGATGTGGAGCCGCTGTGGGAGGCTGATGTGGGGCCGTCAGAGACAGAACTGAGAGTAGCGAAATCGGTTTATGTTAACGGATGACGACGTTAAGCATAATGATGACAAAACTAAGAAATGAAAACCGCCCAATCCTTGATATGAATTAGAAACGTATTTTTTATTTAAATAACTAACTTATGTTTTTTTAATTGGTTATTTAAGGTCGCATCAACATCTTAGGTCATTAGCGACCACTATTTCTGTTAACGGTATGGTAACTATGAGGATGAAACGATATGGTGATGATAAGGGGTGAAAGGACGAACACAACACAACCATGCCCGAGGCAGGGACTCGAACCCGCGACCCTTCGGTCCGAGATCACTACGACACTACTGCCTTAGCGATCTCGGCCACCGGGCCGACTAAATTATGTTTGTTACACCTCTTTTTACTCGTTTTCCAAGAAACAATCAACCCAATTGTGCTAATGTTATCAATGTAATAAATCTATTTGCTGTTTTGCTTCAGAGACACAATTTTCATTTCAGCTTCATGGATTCACACTGCTTCATGGATGGACTCATTCAAACTCTCTGGCGGGCCACCAAATTATAAATTTCAACAACAGTACAGTTGGACATGTGATTATATATCAGGGACACAGACAACGCTGTGAAGGTCATGATAATATTTAATAAATTTTTAAAATTATATAAAATAATTTAATTAAACCAATCTCATTTGACAATTTATCAACAATAATATTCTAAATTGTAAATACTACTAAAGAATTTATCGATGTACTTGCGTTATTCTGAGCAGTGAAAAATATCTAGTGATTCAAGGTTTTGCGGTTATTATTCCGGTATCTTTATATAACAAATTGATCTGCATACCCAGAACGCAGATAGTCGCATGGCAGCCTTCTTTATTGGCATAAAAACCCGGATACTTACCCGCAGTGGAGTACTTCATTTTAAGGGTTATCGTACAATCGACGTTGCCAAAGTACCCAGAAGATATGGCTGTGGTCCAATGCAATGGCTACGCAAATGTACTTGTGTACACAGGAATTCCTAAGTTTCTTCGCGAATAACATGACATCTTCCAAACAAAAGAATATTTCAGACTCCTCTCTGACACTGGGCACACGGGAAAAATACAATGGTGACAATTTATGGGAAATATTCTACAGCATAGTATACAACAATATTATATTCAATGAGACCACATTACTTTCAGTGATAAGATGCACTAGGAATTGGAAGGTTTATTATACCCACGTGATTCATGTAAGCCTCTCTTCATTAATCTAGGAATTCTACCATTACCGTGTCTTTTTATTTACGAATCAGTGGTTTTTGTAAAAAATGACTTGCTCAAGGGCGGGAATATATTTTCAGAAAATGCCGAAGTCTATTACTATAACACTCGACGTAGAAATCATATTCACCAGGTGACAGTATCAACAGCTCATTACAAAAAAAAAAAAAAAAAAAAAAACCTTGTTAAGTCTATTTCTCGAAGGCTAAGTCTATTACAAATAAGTTTCCAGTGATATTTTAGAACCTGTTCATTAGATACAACAAAAATAATGTAACAACACTACACTGCACTAGCAATATTTCAATATCTTTGATTATCCTGCGTAGGTTTAATTTGCTATTTACTCAGATATTCAGATGAACCCAAATATCTAGAGGGGCTAAATATTAAAATAAGAATACTTTTAAATAGTTAAATTAAGTTGTACTTGTGATGTTTCATTCTAAAAAGCTGAAGTAATTTGAAATATTTTATTAAAATCATACACATCCTTCAAGACGTCCAAATGTAAGTCGGAAAAATTGAAAAAAATTCCTACTTCAAAACGACAAATCTAACAACCTACCTTCGCGATGCATGAAACGTACACATCATTTGTTCTGTAATAATTTAAGAATGAATTTTAACTTCTGTAAAAGGCCTATTTCGGATTTATTCTGTAATTCGTAATTTGAAATTCAAAATTTAAAAAGTATTATTTCACTCCTAGCGTATTCTGTAAATAAATTAAAATTCAATTATAATCTCGGTAAAAATTCACTACCAAATTATAATAAAATTGGGAAAAAAGGCAGGGAAATATCATATAACTTATTTTAATATAGCAGTTTATAGGTTGAGAGAAGTGAACAATTAGTATGACTGAACTATTTCTATTGAACTTAAAAAAAGATAATTCCATAATTCATTGATTACATTTGTCATTTAATTATAAAACAAAAACTTTGTTACGGGAAGTTACAAAATTACAGCTATATTGCACACAGAAGCCAGCTATTTAACCGAGAAATTGCTCTAAATCCTTGCGAGGAAGAAGCCGTTTGCTCCGTCTGAGAACCCACGGCCTCCTCCCTTCCTGAGGTTCTCGCGTTTCGCCTCCAGTCCGTCGCGCTGCCGCATTTGGCCTCTTGTGCCGCCACTGCAGCTTCCATTGCATTGTTCCCCTCCGACTCTGCGATTATTGTTCTCGGGAAAGACATCGCAATCTTCATCACACACGTTTTCACCTGAGTCTTTGCCGCTGCAACGCCGTTTGGCGTTCTAGTCTTCCTCATATTACGCGCCACAAAGGCTGTGTCGCCGACTATATTCTCTATTTCCACAAATGCTAGAACGACTAACAATACGTTGACGATTCTCTCTCTTTTTCCTCCTCTCTCTTTTAGCTCCTCTCTCTTTTTAACTCCTCTCTCTTTTTATCTCCTCTCTCTTTTTATCTCCTCTCTCTTTCTCTTTCCCTCTTTCCTCTCTCTCTCCCTCACTCTTTCCGTTCCTCACTCTCTCTCTATGTCTCTCACTCTCTTTCTACGTCTCTCACTCTCTCTCTACGTCTCTCACTCTCTCTCTACGTCTCTCACTCTCTCTCTTGTCTCTCACTCTCTTTTGTCCTCACTCTCTTTGTCTCTCACTCTCTCTTCTCACTCTCTCTACGTCTCTCACTCTCTCTACGTCTCTCACTCTCTCTCTCTCTCTACGTCTTTCACTCTCTCTCTACGTCTCTCACTCTCTTTGTCACTCTCTCTCTTTGTCACTCACTCTCTTTGTCACTCACTCTCTTTGTCACTCACTCTCTTTGTCACTCACTCTCTTTGTCACTAACTCTCTTTGCCTGGCTGCTACAAATCTTTCACAGCTCTCTTGACTCCCTGCAGCCACTTGCACGATATGCGAAACTGACGCGCTTTGTCACAACAACGTTGCTAATTGCCCTAGATTCCGACATTTTCATCTTGAACTTCTGTTCACATCATTCAGCTTCTAGACGGTATCTGCGACCGCAATGAGGCGCTATTATCTTGTGTGTTACAGAGTTGGCCACAACATCGCACACATCACTATTACTGCAGCTTGACGACATTGTGCTTAACGTATTTTATTCTTCTGTACCTACATGTTCACCCTTCAATAGTTTGCTTCTTATAATCTTCCTTTTTTTTTTTTGTTCTTTCTTTTTTACTCATTTCTTTTCTTTCGTTGTTGTTCTCCTCCTTCCTTCTCCTTATCGTCTTAAGCGTATTCTTTTTATCATTTTTCCTTTCCTTTTCATATCTCTTTCACTCTTCTCATCTTCCGCCATTTACACTTCATATTTCTCACCTATTTTCTTACTTTTTCCTGTCCTCCTCCTCTCTTCATCCTTCATCCTTCTCTTTCCGTCTTCCAGTGTTTTCGCAGCCTCCAGTATCGCCACAGTAGCTCCCGCGTCCTGCCCCCTGCGACGGCGTCGGCGCCAACGACGATTGTCTCCGAGCAAACACTCGCGCGCGCCTCTCCCCGCGCGGCGCCGGCTGCTGCCTCCGCGCTTTTCATTCCGGGCCCGCGCCGCGCGTGTCGCTCGGCTTTTGTTGGCGCCGCGACAGCCGAAAGCGACACCCGCTGCCCCGAAGCGCCGCGCATCGCCCCGCCCCTCTCCGCACCGCCCAGCTCTCAGCCACCCCCCGCCCCCGGCCCCGCCCCCTCTCTATCCGCCCCGCGTCCATCCTCCCGCCCCGCTCCCTGCCTCGCTCCCCACCCCGCTCCCCACCCCGATCCCCACCCCGATCCCCACCCGTCCCGCCCCGCTCCCAGCCCCGCTCCCAGCCCCGCTCCCAGCCCCGCTCCCAGCCCGCTCCCAGCCGCTCCCAGCCCCTCCCAGCCCGCTCCCAGCCCCGCTCCCAGCCCCGCTCCCAGCCCGCTCCCAGCCCGCTCCCAGCCCCGCTCCCAGCCCGCTCCCAGCCCCGCTCCCAGCCCGCTCCCAGCCCCGCTCCCAGCCCGCTCCCAGCCCGCTCCCAGCCCCCTAGCCTCCCAGCCCCGCTCCCAGCCCGCTCCCAGCCCGCTCCCAGCCCCGCTCCCAGCCCGCTCCCAGCCCGCTCCCAGCCCGCTCCCAGCCCGCTCCCAGCCCGCTCCCAGCCCGCTCCCAGGCCCCAGCTCCCAGCCCGCTCCCAGCCCGCCCCAGCTCCCAGCCCTCCCAGCCCGCTCCAGCCCGCTCCCAGCCCGCCCCAGCCTCCCCCGCTCCCACCCCCGCCCCCCCCTCACTCCGACCGCCTCCTGAACCGCCCCGCCCCCGCGCAGCCAAGAGGGGCAGGATGCGGCTGAGTGGCGACGGTTGAGGAGGCGGGAGGCTGGGCGTGAGAGGAGGGGCGGCGAGCACTCTTGGCTGCCGCAGGGAGGGCCGGCGGGCGATCTGAAAGGCAAGCGCTGCTAAAGTTGCTCGCGGTAGAAATCCCTCGTGCCCGCGCCAACTTCTCGTTGTGTGGGGACGCTCGGCAGCGCTCACCCATCATGGAAACGAAAATGGCGCTTGCGTCCGCCACCCCTCCGCGTCAACCGCACCACTAGTCGTCGACATCCGAAAAGCTGGCTCCGAGCATCAACTGATGTCACTGCGGTGCCTCTGATCGGCATGGCCTAGGGCTCGAGTTCCGACGGTGGCAGGATTTTCAACGCTACTTACTCAGCTAGGTCGAGTTCAGCGGCTGTTCGGACGAGAATTCTAGCGGACGTCTGCTCTGATCGGTAGGTTTCCGATTAAATCCAGGTGAATGCCGAAGCAGTGCCCTAACAAACGGGCCATGGACCACTCTTGACACACTACTTGACCTTTCCGCACCCCTACTTACATATTCTCAAGCACTACACGACCACACATGTCGGGAGATTAGAGCTAAGCCCGACATAGGCAGTGCCCACCCTCCCCGCTGGTGGGAGATACCTAGTTGGAGAAAATCTCCGCATGTCCACGAAGGTCGGCGCCGCGATAAAACATGCACTACACTTACAGTAATAATTACCTTAGTAGTTGACGCACTCGGAATCACCAATGAATCAATCAAAACCATTATCACTAACACTCGTTTACTGCTGCACTTTTCGTCATATTCCATTTCTTCTCTGGAGGTTTTTCTTACTTTGTCGGCATTCTGTGTACGTAGTAAAGAGAGAGTTACAGTGCTGCGGCAAAAATCGGCATTTTAATTGGCAGAAAATCTCTTATTGTGGAGTCCTAGCATCGAAAAATCGGATACCGCTTTTCTCTTTGCGTAGTAACTAATTCGGACACTTTTCGAAATCACAGTCGCTTAAAAATAGGACAGGTCTCATTTTCGTTGAAATCTCAAAATGTTCGAAAATTGAACAAGTTCACAATCTTGTGGTATCTTCCTATAACAACAATAAAGAAATTTTCGTATTTTTTGTAACAATCTGTTCTTCGGTAAGGTGGATCATCATTTTCTCGAAAATATGCGTAGTTTTCTCGTAATATTGCGCAAAATGTAGACAATATTTCGCGACATTTTTTTCAAAACACCATTTTTTATTAATTTTTTCCTGACAATAGCAAAGGCCATATAAAAATTTGAACAGAAACCCGTCTTATTTACTATGTACTCTCTATATTTTGAAATTACGGCAGGGAGTAGTTGTTTTGCTGTCCTCACGTGATCTTTCTTGCACAATCTAAAGCGAATACAAGATTTCAGTCCTATAATTTTCATTTGTTTAAGTCCAATATCTTTTTTGTCTGCATAATTTTATCCGGGAGAAATTTGGATCTTGAGATTTTTTGCGAATTTATATTTTTATTCCGAGTTTGTGGCGACATAACTACGTCACACCACTCGAAGAGCTGCTACTATTGCGCCATTGACGTCCTGAGTGAAACTTCAACGTATCGAAGAAATTTAGTACAACGTTGGTCCGTAGCAGTAAAGACTCGTCTTAAGACACACAAATTGTTATTCCAAAAAGTAGATGCTCAAGAACAACTGTTGGAATACTCTCGTATAACACAGTGATAAATTAAAATATTTTACCTGCTTTCATGGATACCGCTATACCGTAGTATACTACATATTGTAACGAATATTGCGTCATCTGCCGGCGCCACCCCGAGCTGCCTGTGATCGCGGGTTACGTCATTTGCCGGCGCTACCACGAGCTGCCTGTGAGCGCGGGTTGCATCACCTGCCGGCGGATTATTCCAGAACGTGCGCGGCGTCCGGAAAGTCTGGAAACAGCGAGTATAAACCAAAAGTGTGGCATCGCGGGGATAGCAGTGCAGAGATTGTGCTCAGTGACGTGAACCGTGGTCAGTGCATCGCACTGTGGTCAGTGACGTGAACTGTGACCAGTGCATCGAACTGTGATCAGTGCAGTGAACTGTGGCCAGTGCTTAGGACTGTGCGAGTGTGTAAGAGAAGAGTAGTGTAAATAAATAATCAAGAGAAGTGTAGTGTAAATAAATAAAGAGAAGTGCAGTGTAAATAATCAAGTGTTTTCAGTTATTGTGTTAAGAAACAAAATAAACGTTTTTGTTAAAATAATACTTTTGTTAAAACAGTACTAGAGTTCTTTATAAACCAAAAGTATAAAAAGGTGCTGTTCTATAATGCAACACCTGAATAGAAAATTGAGGAGCAAACATTCAAATGATGACATGTCCATTTAACAAAAATTGAGTTCTGCTGTTTTTACCTAGAATTTTATTTCCAGAAAAAAAAACATGTCTTACAATACATTAAGTAGAACTTTATTTGTTGAGTTAAAGACGGCGTTGAAACGTGTGAAATGTGTGCTATATTTTTCATTTTTATTGGAAAAGCGTGAAGTGGGCGTGTCATGTTTTGAATGTTTGCTCCTCAATTCTTCAATTGGGGATGCCCTCGTCTTCGGTGCTGTTGCATGGTTTTAGCAGGGTCGTAAACCGCGAAGAACTAAGTGGAAATATTTAGTCGGTATGCGTAATTTAAGAATGGGCGGGTTAACGCAATCAAATATTACATTTTTCTCCGAATAGAAACGTTTCATTGTTTTTGATATCTCGAGTTTTGCGGTACCTAACAAAACGCAGTCGCCTCTCAACATGACCGCAGGCTACACAGTCTTCCAATTTCTGTGTGCATTGCCAATTAGTTTCAATAGAGATATAATGATACACGATGTATTCTTTGATTTACTCTACGAATATATAATGCTAAGTGTCAATAATTTGATTCAATACAAAATATTCTTTGATATAATAACAGAGTTATCCGGTTTATTCCTGTTTAGAGGGCAAATTACTGTAATCTTTACTAGTAGAATGTATAATTTCGTTTAACATATTTTCGAAAAATAGTACTTATTTTTCTTTAAATTATGTAATATATTTTCTGGGTATTATATTCTTATGTTTACATTATAATCACACAGGTTACGTCTTGCACTATTATAAAAGTGTATACCGTTCAGTATAACTTGTTAATAAAATTGAGACAGAGAGAGAGTCAAATAACACAGGCGAACGACCAAAAAACATTTTCTGTGTGTTTACCTAATTCTTATCGTTTTAAGTGTGCTGATTCCAAAAATAACATTAAAATTGCCGAATCACCTACCATTTTAATATTTTACACATTTTAACATTTTTTCTGTATAGCTAGGCAAATGCAGCCCTGAGTCTCTAGAAACGTATGAGATGCAGGAAAATAGAATGAGAAAGTATTAGGGCGACCAAGACGATAGTACACTCTTTGGTAAAATATTTTTTTATTGTGATCCTTTCCACTACCGAGCAGCGATAGGTGTGGTGGTTTCACTGAGTTGCATTTGAGAAGCAATACCAGAACATATACATCAATGATACGTAAAGCCTATAAAGAATGTAATATTAAGAATATAAAATTATCTTATTTTTAAATAAAGTTCTGTTGGTATTTTAAAATTCGTTTACTTTTCATTGATATTGTAGTTCAGCAAATTTTCCCATATTTTACCAGATCAAATTGTGTGTGATGGAAACGAACAGAGTTCAGATGCGGATTCAGCACCCAAAAAGCTATAAAAATCAGCAATCAAGATTTAAATTTTTAAACCTCTTTTTGCTGAACTTTGTAATTTACCAATGTACCAAGTTGTACTTCAAGAAAAATAAATTAAAGAAATAAATATAATCTATCGTACGTGTAAGTGCGGTGCAAAACTACGTGCGACTAATGGCAGATTAAAAGAGCTATAGTTGATTGAACACCTGATTCTGGGATGATTGACAAGTAATGAGTGCGAGAGTAATAAAATAAAGTTCAAGAGATACTCGAAAGTATACTTTTTCGAAATCGTTTGCTCAAGCCTACGATAAACATGAAGTGTTCGCGATCTGACAGTATAGAATGATATGTATTTGACATCGTGGTAGTTTAATTTACAAACCAATCGTATTGTAGAGTATCAAAGTCAACCATAATATTTTCATTCTAAACAAGCTTTTGCCATAAACTCTTGTGGTTTTGTTTTGCGTCCCCCTTCAATTGCCCCTTCCCTCAAAGCAATTAGTGGAATTCGATATCCTCTTTTATACGGGGGCGTTCACCAATACATTGTGCATGGCCCTCTGAAATCACGCAATGTAGGTTACGCCACCCTGTGGTAACAAACAAGTTAATTAGAATTCAACTGTTTCATAAATATCTATTTTCGTAAATTTACAGTATAGTATAATCTAATTGAACGAAGATAGAATTGAAAATCAAGGCACAAATATAGATTGGAATTCAAAATCATGAATTACGGGTAATTAGAATAAATTGTTTTTTCAGGACTTTCAAAACCAATTGGAACTGTTCCAAATATTTGAACCAAATATCTGAAGCGAATTTCTGCTTTATTTATTTAACTTCAAAACAGTGGAAAACTGTGGGTGCGGTATGATGGGAAAAGTCCAAACTGTGGAAGTTTTCTTGAGCACTGGGACCTCTACCAATTCTCTCTCCGCTAAGGCTTCAGAACTCTCCCGTGTCTCAGCTCGAGCAAGTCGTCGACAAATGGCGGAGTGGTGAACGTTCGCGCTGTTCCTTTCAGATTCTCAAGAGAAATGTTGTTTTAGATTATACGTTTTGTGATAAACAAATCATATTGATAAATGTCTATTGGTTTGTCAGTTAAGTAAAATCTTATCATCCAAAATATTAATATTTACAGATATTAATATGTTAATAAAACAGAAAGAAAGTAGAATGGGAGTCATTAGAAATCAGGAGGGTTAAATCAAGACATCGTGTCTTGTGTAAGGCATATGCCGGTTATCCAGCGTGGAAAGATAACAGACGACTCCGCAATACCACGCACTTTCACTATCACGTATCATGTAGAAAATATATTTCAGGCTACAGAAAGCAGATGGTGAAAACGTTTCCTTTAGTAAAAGAACTATTACGGGCTGGAATAAGTTGACTGCGACATTTGAACTGTGTAGAACAATATTTAACAATAAATTACGTAATAATAGTATATTTTATTAATTCATAGCGCAGACAATTATTGTTATTTATTATTTACTTTGGTTATTGCTAAGTAGAAACAATATAATCTCTCTCAAACGCAAAACCGTTCGTAATAGCTAACCTCAATGATAGACTAAACTAATCGTCAAAAGTGATATCTGCATGAAGACGTTTCCGATCGTGAAAAGGTTGTTTATCCGACACAGCTTAGATTATCAGTAAAATTTCATACCGTCATACTGTTTGTTAGAGTGCATTTTTTGAACTAGAGACGTTATGATGGGTAGTGCCAGCTCCCTATCGAGAGTACGTTTTCCAGAAAGGATGATACCATGGAGGATGAAGGGTTTTGCTGAGAGGAAATTAAGATAGAAAGTGTGGCATTGGTTTCTCTCAGATGCAGTTTTAATCGTTGTTTTGCGTGCTTAATCTCATCAATTGCCCAATCATCTCCATTACATGATAAACGGATCCTGATAGGTTTTTGTGGCTGTCCAACTCTGCAGTTACGTCCGCAAACCTCCCATTAGTCTTTAAAAACAGATGAAATCGAGTACCTGGAAAGTAACTTCCTTCTGAGGACGAAAGAAAAATGGAAGCCATGGCTATCTCTTAAAGTTAATACCCGTTTTTAGACTCCTTAGGAATGTTTCTGTTTCATGGTGGGCTATTATACGTGGTTTTGTTCTGACGCGCGTCCTTCCTACCCTCTTGTGTTGTCGAAGGAAGGAGAAATATGTGTTTCGAAATCTAAAATACTAACTTTCTCTTCATTTTTCCCTGGAAGTGGTGTCTCTGTCTTGTGTGCAGTCACGGGTGGATGATTGGGAAGATTCGTAATGTTGCCGACTTATGGCCAACTGAGGCAGCCCCACCTGTCATGCGGTAGGAATAATTGCCGACCTGTAGCCGTTTCGGTATACAGCGGTCACTTACAACCTTCGGATATATTGCTCCATTTTTTGTTTATGTGTGTAAAATCTTTCAGAAGGTAGGCTTTGAGTTTGTAGAGAGTGAGAAAGGTAGAACGAACATTAGCCATACCACGAATTTGTTTTATGTACGAGATACAATTGAAAATATATATAACGTAAGTCATACAAGAGCAACAAGTACCTAACTTGAGATTTTGGAATTAATACTTGTATTTATTAAATAAATAAAAAAATGAAGTTTCAATAACCTATGAGTTTGAAAGTACGCTATTTATCGCTGAAACCAGTACTTGATGTTTGTTTCAGTTTTTAACTCTCGTATTTTTATTGTAACATTTAGATTTTTTCAAACCATTTTAGAATTTAAGATTGATGCAAGAGTCCTGAGTTCAGCATGAACGTCAAAACTTAGTAAACTTGTCAACTACAAACGAGAACAACTATTAACATAAGTCAACCAATTCATTTCAGAACAATTATTGAACATTATAATTCCTAACTCGTCTTAATTAATCTTCAACGAGGAAACTTTGCTCTGACACTAGTATTTCCTTTACTTTGACACAGGTAGCACAGAAATAACAAGGTTTTATCAAAACCACAAACTCTCTAGAGATCTTGTAGCTGAGATGTACTTGTAAATTCCAGACTGACGCACAAGAAATTAATAATGAAATAAAAACACGAGAGAAGGAATATAAACGAGACAGAGAAAGCCAAGCAAAGTCAAACTTGAGAAGCTTCAACGGTGCTTCTTCGAAGTTAAAACGAAGACAGTAAAGTCAAAGAGAATGTGCAGTAGACTATATCTGTGGAAGAGAGGGAAGTACCAGCAATGAGAAGAGTCTGTGTTAAGTCAACCTGCAATCCCCAATGGTAGAAGTTCTCTTGACGTTTTCATTGTCGAAGAGTTTTCGCCTCTTTTCAATTTTGCCATTGTTTACTACGCGTTAAATAAGGATAAAGGGCAGATACAAGAACGGGTAGGGTGAAGCAAAACCCGCTTATGTAATATATTCAAAGTAAAAAAAACACATGAAATTGAGAAATTCTAAATTAAATTTTAAGAAAAATTACATTTACTTCAAGCAAAAATTACAAGAAAGGTGTTTATTAAAAAAGGACGTGACATTATTTTAAGAACAAATTTTTTAGAAAAAAATACAACACAACGCAGTGGCTTACTAATTTGTTCAGTTTGCTTAATATATCACATTTTAAAAACGAAGGTGCTACCCTGGTACTTCATAATCAATGGAATAGTTTGTGAAGAGATGCCTAGCTTAAAAAAAGCACTATTAGCTGACTTCAAATTTTAAAACAAATGAATGTTAATGAAAGTGAGGCTAATAATACAAAGAACATTAAAGAACTTTAATACAAAGAACATTCTTTTCTTTCATCACTACCAAGAAAGCAAAAGGGTTTCAATTTTTATTTTGCCCCAGCATTTTCAAAATTGGCTATGACTTCATCCTATTCTCTTAATCTCTTTTTTAAAATTTTCTCTTAAGGATATTTTATTACATTTCTGGATTTTTCTGGATGATAACTCGGCTAGAATGAACAAATTTTGTGATAGTTTTCGTTGACAAATTTTGATATTTTATAAAGTTTACGTATCGACTATTTAACATAAGCAAAATACTTCTAATCACAAATACTTAACTGAGAACAATTTAAAATGACGGTCCCAAATATAGCTTCATTATAATGAAGCTATATTTTGAGATTATGATTTTAAGCGTTAGCGGTTCATTGTGAATAATTATTCACAATGAGCCGCTAGCTGTTCTCACTCATATTTCTGAATCACATACCCCTTCCTGGATTTCCTTTAGAAAATGTAAATGCTGACGTAGGTATGAGACTTATTATAATGTGATTTTTGCAACCAGTAACCCATACGAACTAATTTTGCTACTACGTAGTCTTAAGTACGTAATTAATCACTACGTAAGTAGTAAAGACGAGAACAAATATCATATTCTGTCAATATTCCACACATGAACCACTTTATTCGGTAAACTCTATGAATAATGATCTTAGCTGACATGCTCACGTACTTTATCTTGTCAAAATAAACACCTTTTTATACTTGCCCTAGCAATCATTTCAATGCTATCCATCTGCCAAATTACAAGTGTGAAAACAAATATTCACATTTTCGTTAATATTTATCAAATTTGACAAAAATGTAAGACACAAAAATTATAGAACTTTTCAAATAACTGATGGTATTTTTCGTTTCTGTACAAAACATAGTTTTAATGCTGGCTTTGATTAAAAAACCTCACATCTGAAATTTTCCAGACTTTTTATCATATATATAATTCAGCTAGTAAAAATCTTTTTTTGTTGCTTCACTGGCGTAGAATCAAATGACACTGTCATATCCTGAAAAGAGAGTAAAAATGTAGCACATCTGTACTGTGCAACTGTCGCATTTATCGTAGATACGAATATCAGCACAATGTAATATTTTCTTCCCACTTTTCAAATTCAAATCCCATTTCTATCTATAAGAGATAGTGATGATGACAATATTTTTTACACATTTTATTCTAGGACCCAATAAAGTATTTCCAATGTAGGAAACACAAATGATGCATTTGTAGGTCAACAGGGGTGAAAATAATGGCATAAGTTGCAATTTCGTTAAAACAACTAAGGTTAGGTCGTTTATATGGCATACATTTGGTATGGCTCCCATTACCCGGAGGTAAGGGTTCCCATTATCTTATAGCCTGACCTAGTAGCCAATGCAATCAGTTTGGGTTTTCTTTTTTTTTCTATTAACGAAAGTGTCAGTTTGCCATCTGCTTTATATAGCTTATTGCCCAGACATAACAGATTTTATATTAAAAAAGGATAAAACAAATAGTATTTACGACATTTTAATTGATATTTTCCTGTTCTCACCTATACAAGAAAATAGGACGACCCTGTATATTTTCTTCTGTTAAGTTCAGAAGTCAAGTTCAAGTATCATCACAGTTAAGTAATCTTTTTTTTTTTCACTAAAGAAGAATATTTTTCTCGTTGTTAACTGAATAGTTTATCCTCTCCATAAATTCATTACGATTTTTATTTTCTCGCATACGTTCGTACGTAACAATTCCTAAATTCTAAATGTAAATTACTAAACCTTCTTTTTTGTGTTCCGTAAGACGTCCAACTAAAGAATTAACTGAAATCCATTTTAATTGAAACACTATTTATTAATCATGAGACAACTTCTGGAAATATTTAAATGCCGGTGACCAAAAATGTACGATCAGGAAAACACTACTTCATGTACTACTACTATAGTTTTCGCTACTTTGCAGGAAAACACTCTTCGTATCTGAAATGGAATAATAATTTGCTATTTTCGGAAACTATTCCCTTTTTGGTTTTAAATGTGAATATTTTCTCCATGTTTTTCTTTGTATTTTTGTCATAGAAAAAAGAGTTCCATGGTTATATCGGTATGCGAACGCATATAAGAGTGTTTTATCATGTTTCTTTTAGTTACGACGAAGCGAAGAGACATTATTAGCATTCGGTTCTTCTAAGGTTAATCTTCTACAATTCAAGTTTTTGTGTAACGCAATAAAGTATAGTATTCGGACCTTCGTCGTTTTCAGTGAACCGATTCCAGGCTTTTGCCTCCGGAATGAAGAGAAGCTGATGCGTTGTTTCCATAGCGCCATTTTCTGGTGACCAGCGCATAGGAAGGTCGGAACGAGAGAAGAGGGAGGAGGCAATTCTTTGGCTGTGAGATAAACTTCCTAAACTTTTGATCGAAAGGAGAGCGGCGAAAAGTTCAAGGGACAGAAAAAAGGGAAGGGAAGGAAGGAAGGAAGGAAGCTTCCAGGGGGAGGGGAAAAAGACGGCACAAAAAGGGACGTGGATGTAGAAATGCGGAGTGTGGCTAGAACGGTTGTCTTTTCGGAAGTTCTAAAGACGCCACAGTCTCTAGATAAAGTGCATTAAAAAATTCATGACTCCGCCGATGAAAACCGTTTTAAGAAAGAGCTAGGTATGTGTAGAAGAGAAGGATGGGGAAATCCGAGCGAAAACGGAAGAAAACAAAGTTTCGTATATAAATTACGATTATACAGTTAGTGTGTGTGCATAACTTTTCTCGTTTTGGCACAGAAATGCTTGAGGAGAAACACCCCATATATTCATTTCTGCCTTTATGTATCGTGTGCTTGAGTATCGTAACTGCTCCGCTACGGAACGAAACTCCTTTGTATTGAACTTTCCCAGAGAAAGTTTAAATCGCATAACGCGCTGGAAAGTTACTGGATTGTGCATATTCGATGTACCGAACCGATGAGCTTCTTTGAAAGAGCAGCCAAGCAGAATGTTAGAATCTTGAATATTCTCTTTGAAAATCTCTTTATATAACAATAACGTAAAGAAACGTAATTTACGATTAAAGTTTTTAACTAAAAGTATGTTTGTAGTAAACGCTGAGTGTTTCTGTAAAAGATAAGATTAATATGCTCCTTGTAATGTAATTACTTTGTGTTCTAGCTGTTTAAGGAAGTTTTTCGAGACCGGAAACCAAGCGATAAAAAGTAAAAATTGGTTCTAATTTCCATTTGAAGACTCGAAAGTTCAGTATCAGAAATTCGTGACCCCAATACGTACGGATGAACATAAAAGGAAAATAAATTTTATTGCAGGGTAAATGTGATAAGAATAACCAAAATATGCATTTCCGAAAGTTATCTTTTAATCTCAAACGTTTTCGTAAGCAATAGAAAAATCTGTCATGGCATTTAAAACGTATTCGGCACGAAAAAATAAATGTTCTTCGTACGTGTTCCTTCGAGCGGGGAAGTAAAGCCTCCTGTCCCTTGTTGTTGATTTACTGTATGTAAAATATGCTCAAACGTAAAGGAATTATTGAGCTTAAATCAAATCGCGTGTTTCGTTTCCCTGGTGATGCAGACTTTCTCTGCTAAATTGTGAAAGAAGCGTAGCAAAACTTGCATCATGACAGAAAGAGCAGTGTCTATTATACATGCTAAGCCTCGTTTCGTAAAATAATGTATAATTGAATTTGAATTAAATTCCAAACACGACCACATTATCGTCAAGACAATTTTATTATGTTGTGTTCCAAACCTTTCACATTTGAGTCTGTACTACACATCTATAATATTAATCACGAAGGGACTTCAGCATGCGTAATGCTTCTGTAAGTCTTCATACGTAACAACTGAAAGCAACTTTAGCACTGCACCGCCGAGTTGGGGGGTGAGATATATACAACAACCAACAGCACACGCTATGCCAAATAAAAGCGTACGTTCAACACTTCAAATAGCTTTGTCACTTGAAATTTTGGCTGATTCTTTGTAAAAATTGGTATTATTTGGAAAGATCAACACTGACAACATATTTGTAAGAATGTTGTTACACGTTAATGTCAACTTACAGTGCTCAATCTTTTGCTGCACAAGACTGTACCAAAGATGAATCGATTAGAGAGTGTTCCTGGGTGCGTCAACCGCCAAGGCCATTAGTCCCGTAAGAGTAGTGTACGCTTTTCAAGTAAGGTGGCGGTGATCTTCCCTCGCTGGATGGTGAGATCTGGTACGACATACTTGTCGAGTAACTTGATTTTCCCCAACCAATTATCTCTCACCAGAGAAGCACGGCTCCAACCAGGACAAGCATTAAGCTCCCAAATGGTCTCACGGTACGAGGTAGTGTACAGCAAGTGAGTGTGTGTAAGACAAGGGTGAGAATATGGCGACGATGAGAAAGGAAAGATCGCGTGCGGTCCGGAGCCCATTTGTTAGGGTACAGATCCGACATTTGTCTAATGATCGAAGCAACAACGCTCAATTACCGATCAGAGCAGCCGGCTGCTAGAATTTGCCTCAGACAGCGGCTGAATTCGACCTAGCGAGTATGGAAAATCCTGCCACCGTCGAGTAGTAAACCCTACAACCTCTGGGGCAGAGGCCCTGCAGTGACAATAGATGATGCCCTGAGCCACCTAAACCGGAGGCAATACCAAAGAAGTTCGCTCTCGCAGTGCAACATTACTTCCGATGAAGAGACAGATTTTCCAGCTCACATGTCCGCATCTTACTCTCGTATATATGCACACTCATGTGTGTAATCACGAGTCGTTCTCCCGACTCTGTATTCGGGGTAAAAAACAAAATAAGAACGAG
Source organism: Teleogryllus oceanicus (assembly GCA_964035755.1). Lineage (NCBI taxonomy): Eukaryota > Metazoa > Arthropoda > Insecta > Orthoptera > Gryllidae > Teleogryllus > Teleogryllus oceanicus. The sequence continues at coordinate 19,496,530 of CAXIVR010000007.1, read as the reverse complement.
CACGCGGATAAAAATGCTTGCACAGTTCTCGAGTTTGCACGAACGCGTGCTTTTTGGCACGCCCTCGGTCGGCGCGCCGCAGCGGTGGCGATAAGAGGGGGGAGGGGGAGGAGGGGCGAGGCAAAGGGCAGCCGGGTGAGCAAACTCGAGCGCTTGCGTGTGCGATTATACAGCTTCTGTCAATGGAATGCGCGTTTGTGTGTGTGTGAGCGGAAAGAAACTCAGAGGTAGCGTGCAGAGGGCTTGTGGGATTAGGGCTTGCCTCTGGAATGCTCGAAAATTATTACTTCCTCGCTACGGAGTAGAGAAAAAGTCATTTAATGCTCCGCGAAAAAATTGCGAATTTTCGGCAGAAAAACTCTTATTACGGGGCCCTGCGCGTTATTGATACAGAAAAATAGAATGACGACAAAATGTCTTTCTGCCCGTTTTCCGTCGTCTGTGAACAACGCTAGCGGCTAAACAGTTCTGTCGATTTCTCCAAAATTCTCCTCAAACTATTAGACCGGGAGCGGTAGCTCAGTGCATCAACTGATGCCACTGCAGCGCCTCTGGCCGGTAGGTCCTAGGTTCGAGTCTTGACGGCGGGAGGATTTTCGACACTAGCTTTTCAGCTAGGCCGAATTCAGTCGCTGTCTGGAGGAGAATTCTAGAGGCCGACTGCTCTGATCGGTAGTTTTCCGTGGTTTCTCCGATCAACACCAGGCGAATACCGGAGCAGTACCCTACCAAACGGGCCATGGACCGCGCGCGATCTCTCCTTCCTCTTCCTTGTCCTAACCTCTCCCCTTACACACACACACTTACACTAACATGCACCACACTACCACATATTCCGGGAGACCGGGAGAACTTAGAGCTTGTCCCGGCTGGGGCGGTGCAATACCCTATGAAACGGGCCACGGACCGCGCGCGATCTGTCCTTCCTCTTCCTTGTCCTATCTTCTCCCCTTACACACACACACACACTTACACTAACATGCACTACACTAGTACATATTCCGGGAGACCGGTCGGGAGCTTTGAGCTCGTCCCGGCTGGGGCGGTGCCCCGCTGGACGGAGTTAAGGGGAAACTCCGCTAGCCAACGGTAGGTCGGCGCCGGATCTCGCCAACCAGCGGGGGAAAATAACCGCCATCTCCCGAGAAAAAACATGCACTACACTAATGGGACTAATGACCAAAGCAGTTGACGTGCCCGGAAACACGAAAAATCAATCAATCAAACTATCAGACTCATGTCACGACTCCTTGAGTTTAAAACCGATTTTGTAATTGGGGGGTACTTCACATAAGCCCTTGGGACATTTTTCTATTTTTTAAAAAAATGACTACTTCGATTTTGATTAATTTTTTCAAAAAATGACTACTTCGATTGTTTGAGTGGTGTGAAGGACGGTTAAAAGAATGGTGGAAATCTCATGTTCGTTAAAAACTCAGATTTTTTTGAAAATTGCAAAAATTTAATTTTTTCTGAGTCTTCTTAGAACTAAAATTTTTAATTTAACGTTTTTCCACTTAATGAAATCTGTTGCTTAAAAATAGATTTTGACAATTTTTCGCGATTTAAAATACCTGGAGGGTGGTGGCACAATTCTGATTTCAGATTAGAATTCAGAGCGTCGACATACATAGAGAAATACGAGTGAAGTCTGGGTGTGACAATTTTTGTGGCCTGCCTCTGACATAATTGTTCCCATCGAATTTAAAAGAATGCCACAGGAAGCTGGCGATTAACGCTTTCATTTCTGCGTTTGCCTACTTCTTTCATTTCTTGCCTCTCAGTTTTCATTTTGTCTACTGATCTATCAAATTGAGTAACATAATCTGATGTGAACAAATAGAACATATGTTACCTAATACTAAGAACAACAACGCTTGGTCCTGTTACAAGTAATGTAAACAGTAATATCACGGGAGAAGGATGATGCTTCATGAAAAGTCCCTATAAAAAACACTACCATTGATGAAAGTAACTTTTATTACAAAGTATAAAAACTTTATTGTTGTTTATATGCCGTATAAAAAGGTTTAAATTGATTGTAATTAAAACTATTTTTTTTCATTAACGTCCTTGACGATACAGAGCAAGTTCATAATTGTCATGGGGCAAGTGGTAATTTTCATAGCCCTCCACTACTTTCTTTACTACTTCGAAATCAAAATCTCCCTAACTTTTCATATTGTTGAGGAACACATCACAGGTGACAATTTTTTTCGTCCCATTTTGTAATTTCTCGCGAGAAATATACTAAGATATGAAACGGACGTTTCATTTGTTCAAAACGATCGTAACTCTTCAATTCGATTGTAAGTTTGCTTGTTTTGAAAGTTTGTTGTAATTCATCTCAGTACCAGGTGGAGAGTTTTCAAATGTCACAAGAAAAGGCTATATTGTATAGCTATCATCACTCATTGACACAACATTTGATTTAATAATTTCTTAATAATTTTCTAGTGTATGATTTCTTCCATTCACTTGAGTAATGCACGGATTCGAAGAGCCGGCGGCCAAACTAGGATCTCATCTTTGGCGTCAGAATTGTCTTGAGCTATAGTTTTACCTTTCTAGTTAATGTAGCCATCTCCAAGGCGACTGGGTTTGAGTATTCCTACACGAATACATTGAAAACCAATTTCTGTCACATACGGCGGAAACGTACATTTGCTTGCTACAACTGATTTGCCTCCATTATTTTATTTCTATTAAGAAACTTTATCACTGGTTGGCTTGCAAATTATGCTTTCAATCACTGCATTAACACTCCAAGATATCGTAGTCTGATCAACAACAAATTGCTGTCATATACCCCTCTGGTATCCGTGAACCTCGAGAGAATGTAAACATATTTTTATTCTCTGCACGGATGACAACACACCTCCTAGAGTTTCTTTACTTTTACTAATAAATCTGACTGCAGCTCCCTGCATGTTGTCTTCTGCGAAATGATGGAGCTCTTTAAAATCACGAGGAAGTGAAGGGACGCGGGGCCTTGCAGTTTTTACCATCCCTCGAGTGCACAACTTCCAAAACTGACATAAAATGGGACAAGACAATCATTTATGTCAACGACGACATATAAATAGTATAAATGACGAATCTTCTACTTCAAATTTTAAGATATGATAAACAAATATAATATTTTTCTTCTAATTTAATTACAAATTCAAGGTCGAAGAATCTGTTCGGTAACGAAATATAAATTTTCCTTGTAATTTTGATGCACACAGACTGAAGCATATCTTTTACATTTCGGAGTGAACATATTATACTTTCTCCAGCCAATTATTTTATCCCAATTATTTTCCTGTAATAGAAATTGAAATCACAGCAAAAAGATTAATACTATAAATTTATTAATTTAGCAGAAACATGGCACTCAGATTCCCTGTAACATTCTTATGTGGAAGAGAGACAAAACTACATCTTTATTGACCTAGACTAGACATCTTTATTGACCTTTATTGATTAACTGATGAAAGATTTCGGGCGTGCCAATCGCTAAGGTCATTGGTTCCGGGAGTGTAGTGCACGTTGGAGGCGGCGGTGATCTTCCCCGCTAGATGGTGAGATCCGGCGCCGACCTACGTCGGCTTGCGGCGACTTTCCTCAACCAGGAATCTCCCAGCAGCGGGGCACCGCCCCAGCCGGGACAAGCTCTAAACTTCGGTCTCGTATTTCGACATGTGTGGTAGTATAGTGTATTTTCATGTAAATGTGTGTAAACAAGAGATGGGCTTCAGACAAGAAAGAAGGAGGAAAAATTGCGCGCGGTCCTTGGCCCGTTTCTGAGTGTAGTGCGAGGGCATTTGCCTGGTGTATCGAAGAAACCACGGAGAACCACCTACCAGAGCAGCCCGATGCTAGAATTCTCCTCCAGACAGCAACTTAATTCGACCCATCTGTCTTCGAAAATCCTGCCGACATCGGATTTCAAACCCTAGGACCTCCTGGTCAGAGAACTGCAGTGACATCCCTTGATGCCCTGAGCCACCTTTGCCGATCTAATACTATCTTGAAAAAATATTCTTCTTTATTCTCATTTTCAATCAGTGATTTTTAAACAAAGTTCCATGAATTTTGTGTAACACTTTATTACTGAAAAATATCTATCATAAAATTCACAAAGTTTTATATTAAATATTATTTTGTTGGTTCAAAAGTAAATTATTAAATCAAGTATTCTTACAAATGCACAAACAACATAATTCTAAAGTACTTGGTTGTTCTAAATTACAGAATTTATTGTTACTCAGGAATATTTTTGAGAAATTAAAAGTATTTAGTAATTTTTTTGATATTTAATTTCGCATCAACATCTAGGTCATTTGTGGCCACTATTGGAGTTAACATTATGGTAACTGTGGAGATGAAACGATATGGTGATGGTAAGTGGTGGAAGGACGAACGCAAATACAACCATGCCGGAGGTGGGACTCGAACCCACGATCCTTCGGTCCGGGATCGCTACAACACTACTGCCTTAGCGAAATCGGAACAAGATCGCTATTTAGTAATTGTGTTTGTTTATTTAACTCACGCTCGCTTGTAAAATTATTCCAAACTGTCTTGTGAACGATTTCCAACATATATGCAACCTGCGTTACACGGCGGTTTCGCTTGCAGTATCTCTATCTGTCGTTCCACTGACTCGAAATAATACAAGCCAACTCGTGGCTCAGAGCGAAGCTCACCTTTCACCAACAAGATCCGCGCCCGATTACCGGACAATCTGATTTAAATTTGTTCCAATAGAGCGAGCTTGAGTGCTTCACAGGAGCTATTCCAACCCCTGTCAAGCGTCATAAACAGTCCCCTGTTAAATTCGTTCCCAACTCTGGTCGCTGAGTAACGACACTGGAGCGCGTGTACAGAAGCACGCAGACAGAGACGCGCCCGGCCGTCCTCTTGCCTAGTGACCACTCTCACAATTACATCTAACGTTAAATAAATAATGTGGTCGCCTATGATCTCCAAGTTACTGCGACTTTAAGGGGAGCCAGAATGGGCAAAAATGATGAAAATATTATTTTTTACTTTATATCATAATTTTTTATTTAGTTACTCTATATTTGTCTTTTTAATAAGCCACGTTTCGCCTTAATATGTAAATATGTAATATAAATTGGGTGTTTCGTGATAGTAGAGAACTCACAGAGCATATTCCAAGCGGAAGAATTCGCGCGTACGCAAGAAATGGTGATGCAGGGATAAATAACTCGATTAACACACGATCATCTTCCGCATGCTTTGCTACGTCGTCGGAAGTGCCGCAGGCGGTTGGATTGCATCGAGGCGCCAGTCAACGACCGCCACCGAATGAACAGCAGACGCAGCGTTTCAGCCAATCAGGTGCAATCAAAGCTTATAACTTGCAACTCCTGCGGGAGATGAGGGCTTGTGAGCAGACACTGCCCTACCACGAAGAGGAAATGTTTTAACTGCGGCGACACATCGCATTTGGCGTATAATTGCCCCTTATCAATTTGCGGTATTCGTCGGGAAACAGGGCACAGACCGATAGTTCGCCAAACAACTCGGAGGGCAACAGACTAGAAAGAAGGCAGATAAATATAGGGTTCAAGTAAAGAGAGGGAGAGTAGCAATTTGGACAGAATAGGAGCGCAAAACAATTTTACGAAACATTGTAAAAAGGGTAAGGGAACTATTCAGATAGATATGAGTGGAGATAAAGTTACAGAACAAGAACGGGTAACAAACAAATATATCTTAGACTTTTGGGTTCACTCGAAATTAAAGAAAGTAAAAAACTTCAAAAACCATTGTCACCTGAATCATCGCGGAATAAGAAACCAATAAATTTTTCGAATTTCTTTGCCGAGTTAGATATCGAAGTTGTAGATAGTCTTTCAGAGCCAATGTTGCCAATAATTTCTTTGCCTGAAGAAAATAATAGTTGTGCCGTAGTAGATACTGATTACGAGAGTGGAACTCTAGTAGTGCAGGCCGAAGAGGAATCAAAGCAAAGAGTAACTCGTGTATGTTGTATAGCACTGATTCCGGTTAACAATTACTTGAAAGTAGTGAATGGGTCCAGGAATTGTGCCCGCGACTTTGTATGAACGTTTTTGAATGTGTGAATGAGTACGTAAGGCTCAATTGTGGATGACAGCCCCGTTCTAGTAGCTGGAAGCTTGTACCAAGTTGATAAAAATACGGATTCAGATGATGAGGAGGAATTTGGTTGATGCGGAGTGGTTTGGCTGATTAATCAAAATTATTAATAATGTGTATATTCTTGGTCAGAAAAACGCAGTTTCTGCTCTCAAATACATACAACTACGCACGTTTTGGATGAAATATGTAAATAAATCGTAGCTATTAGGTTACTAGTCTTGCAATTGCGGAGGGACAAGGCCTGAAGATAAATTATGCGTCTTAGGCAAAGCTAAGTCAAATAGTTAATTGGTCGAGTCCTTTAAAGAAAGGACGCGTGACAAAAGTTTTTTGTTACGTTGATAAAGTAATCTGCATGAATGGTAGTGGACAAACTGTTGAATGTACTGACGAACGATTATTAACAAAAATATCTGAATATTTTGAAACAAATATGCTAGAGAAATATATATTCATGCAAGACGACTTTCAAAAGGTAGTAAAATCCGGAAGTCATAGGGCATTTATTTGAAACAATATTCTAGCATTTTATTATTTTCGAAAAATGTAATTTTATATCTGTGAACAAAAACAATTTTTGGAGTAAGTTATAACCTGAATAATTCGGGAGGTAACAGGTCTGTAGGGACTGTAGCAGAAAGTCATTACTTCAAAGATGTTATAGCAATGCTAAAATACAAAATCACTATTTTAAATTCCGGAAATATAACAGCAAACTTAATTGTTTGGGAGCTACGTACCCATATATTTATGTGAATAAGAGCCCAAAATTTTAATGTAGCTTCTGGTTATAGATCAAATAATAACAAGATTCAATTGAAAAGATAAAACTTTAACCTCTTATCCAGAAGATACATTTTCATAGATTAAAAATAGAAACGAAATTTGTTACATACTTTCAACGAATTTTCACGCGTCCTATAATCAAGTCACTTCGAAGAGTCAAACCAGTTTCAAAAATAAAAATGTAAGGGAAGGTTTAACGTATTAAATGGAGTTTTATATTTCAGTCTTATTGTTCCCACGAAACGTTTTATCCGAATCTTAATGAGAGAATTTTCAAGACAATATAAACAAACTGACATTCTTCGAACTTCATAGAATGTTGAAATGAATTTAATTTCCCGGAGCTAACGAACTTTTGTATGTTGCCAGGAATAGAAATAAATAACAGAATATGAAGAGGTTATTGTTAAAGAAATAAATACACAAATAAATAATGAAATAAAAAGATAATATTTCTTATTTCAGAAAAATAATATATTGCATTAATACATTAGAACCTGCTCAATGCAAAAGCTCAAGGGCCAATATTTTTGCGTATTATACAAAATTCTACTTATGCAGTGTAATACTGAAGGGTTTATGTTTGCCCGGATCACCATTTATGTTCACATTTCACAGATTTCCTCATTATACAGGTTCCGCATTGAGCAAATTCTACTGTGCTACAAAAAATTCTTAACTACACGATACAATTTATCTCACTTTCAAAGCTAAGTGAGATACATTTTTTCAAGCAGATAAAAACCGGCTGAGATAGTTCAAGGTAGCAACTGTTGCCCTGATGATATTCCCTTCCTTATTATGTTCTTATATAGTTCCCTTCCTTATTCTAATCTATGATCAACACAACCACACATATCAGTAGACCAGTAAGGGACTTACTGCTTGTCCCGGTGGCACCCAGTGATGCCCAGGAGATACCTGGAGTAAGGTAATGTGCACGCTGACTTGAAGGCTGATGTCGACGCTTTTTTTAAATGGCGAAAAACACATCTTGGTGTTTTGTAGCATTATACTCTACAGAAGCCAAACGTTTTCAGACCCAAGACGACGCACGTTTCTCTATGCATGTCGACGCGGTGAATCCGAAGCAACAATTGGGCCAACACACACACACACACACACACACACACACACACACACACACACACACACCTTCCAGTTTTTTGAAATCCCGAAAACCTGGAGGAAGATGTTGCAATTCTGATTTCCCATTCGGATTCAGCGCGTCGACATAACATAGATAAGAAGAAATAAAAGAGGTCATCTTCGTCAACATATTAGCTTTACAAATGTCACGTCAACAACACCAAATCAGAATTCCCACAATACATAGATAAACATGTGTCAAGTCTTTGGTTCTGGACAACTTTTGGCTTCTGCAGGGTATAAAGCTACAAAACATCAAGATCTACTATTCACATGTGTTTTTCGCCATTTTAAAAAAACTGGAGGATGGTGGCGCAATTCTGGTTTCCGATTCGGATTCAGCACGTCGACATACATAGAAAAACGTGCCATGGCCCGACAACATTTTTGTCTGCCAGTTTAATGAGTGACATGGCGCGGAATCAAAAGGCAGTAGCGTGCCTCCACCGAGGCAATGTGGGCCACAGGCAAGTGCCCTTGCGGAGCGCCTAAGAGGTGGGGGGGGGCGGCGCAGAGGCTGCGGCGTATTGGGCGCGCGAGCGGTCGCAGGGCTGCCAATGGCACGCGGGGCCGCGCTTATTTATGCCCGCTGCGCGCCGCCAGCGCCGGGGGTGGGGGAGCGGAGGGGAGGGGGGAGAGTGGCCATCGACGGAGATGGACGCCGTAGGATCAGTGACCTCCCACGCCCGTCCCCCCCCCTCCGCGAGTCATCTGTCAGGGCCTTTGGACTTGGAAGCTGCCCCGGCCCCGTCCCGCACACCTGCGCTGGGAGCGCCGCGGGTGGCCTAACACGACCTCTGCCGCGGTGGGCGGCTAGCGTCATTCACTGTTAGCCATTTGCTATGCACTTGTACCTTCCTTCTTTCAGCTACGCGTATAGTATGACTCGCATGATAATAATAATAATAATAATAATAATAATAATAATAATAATAATAATAATAATAATAATAATAATAATAATATTAGAATGGTTGAATTATTCCTGTTGATCCTGTTTTATATAGTAGAAAGATGGATCTTTTTAAAACTATTGGACCAAATAGGATCAATCAATGAAGATATCAGGAATTATGATATATGTCTTATATGAATTCATAATTCCTGATATCTTCATTGATTGATCCTATTTGGTCAATAGTTAAAAGATCCATCTTTCTACACTAACAACAACAACAACAATAATAATAATAATAATAATAATAATAATAATAATAATAATAAAAATAAATCAGGGGTCTTCATACAATTGTTTTCATACATTATTTCTCTTTATCTTATAAAGTCTCCATGCCCCTCCTTTCTGTATTACCAGTTCTCTTTCAACACGCACTTGATTTCATTCATTCATTACTCACAAGTAATAAAATGATGTATTTATATATTCAAATTACTTACACATAGTCACCTTCAGCCACACGTGGGCATGACCATATTCTATAGCAAATCTTCAATTTACAGTGTGTTTAAAAAGTATTCGTATTCTGCAATTTACGAAAATAATTTAGATTAATTTCTAGCTTTATTTCTGTAATAAGGAAAAATAATGTTTCATACTAATAAAAATATATTACTTGAAAGATTCAACTTAAGAAAATGTACAAATGTTACTCCCACCCACCCTCTCATTCCATTAAATATAATGGCACAAAAAGTACTCGCACACTCGTCTCACCCTATTGCTGCCGTTGTGTTGATAGTCTAAACGGCGACTTGAAGCAACGCTGCTCCGGTTCATGATCACCAACGTATTATTGCAGGGAAAAATTTCTGTTTCCATTGTCCTTTAAAGCGTGTCTATCAATATGGGCAAAGGCAGAGAAATACAAAAGAAGAACGAGTTAAATAATTAGGTAAATAATCAGTGCAAACATTGAGTGAAATTTCGAAATTATGAACAGACATCCAAGGAGTAATCCACAGGTTTGGAGAATGAAAATCCCATGAAAATTCATCAACAAACGGGCGGCCAAGAAAAACTGGTGAGTACAGTGGCAGTGCAATTATAAAAAGAAATAAAGAAAATCCTCACATCAGTGCTCCCAAAATTACCCTGATATTAGAAAATATATCCGATTAAATGTATTGTTAGTACCGTTCGCAACATCTGAGAAGTAATCAATATTACGGTAGAGTAGCTCGCCAAAAGTACTTCATAAATAAAGTAAATGAGAAGAAAAGATAGTTGTTAGCTAAAACTCACCTCAATCGTCCCAAAGAATTCTGGAAAATATACTTTTCACAGATGAAAATAAATTTAACATTTTCCAATCAGATGGAAGAAGTTATGTTCCGAGGAAGAAGAACACAAAAGTTAATAAAGAGAATCTGCGTCGCACAGTTAAGCACGGCGGAGGCAATGTTTTACTATGGGCGTGTATGAGCACTGCAGGAGAAGGATATTTGCATTTTATAAGGAGGAAAATGAATCACAAACAATATACAGATACATTGAAGGCTCATGTAAAGCCTAGTGATCAAAAACTGAGAATTAGTGATGGTTTTATATTTATGCAGGATAATGATCCTAAACATACCGCCCTAAATACTCGCCTTTATATAATGTCCAAAGCAGGCCGTACTAAACATTACTGTACAACATCCGACTCCTCCTCAGTCACCAGGCATCAACCTCATAGAACATCTTTGGGATCATGTGGAAAGAAGGCTTCGAACGTGGCATATTTCTAGTAAGCAGACACTAAAAGCAGTTCTACTGGAGGAATGCAAGAATACTTCGGCCAAGGTGACATGGAATTTGATCAGTTCCATGCCACGAAGATTGGAAGTAATCATAAAGTTAAGTGGCTATCCCACTAAATATTAGATACACCAGAAAAAAACTTTATTTTCAATTAATATTTTATGAAAACTATCATTTACACAAATAATTTTTGTACTTTATTTTTGCAAGATAATTTTGTTATTAAAAAACCTGTATTCATTTGTCTATTACTAATTTGGTATTTATAAATAGGTATTTGAGCGATCTTACAGTGTAATGGATAATTTTATGTAAATATATTATTTTACATACATACATTTATTTGCACTGCAATCGGGTATGACCTGGTGGCAGTTAATTAACAACAACAACAACAACAACAACAATAATAATAATAATAATAATAATAATAATAAAATACAGTACAAGACGATGATGCAATAATCATACTATCACTAATATTAAGTATTATAATAATATTTCAACTCTTTCATGATATCTAATAATTATATGTTGGTTATATTAAAAAGTAATACAAGCTATAGAGAAAATTTTTTTAAAGTGTCTTGATCGCGTTCACTACACTTCACTGCAGTACACTACACTGTTTTGCTTTGAATTACACTGACCAGCACTACACCGCGCTTCACCGCTCTTCACCGCTCTTCACCGCTCTTCACCGCTCTTCACCGCCCTTCACCGCCCTTCACCGCCCTTCACCGCCCTTCACCGCCCTTCACCGCCCTTCACCGCCCTTCACCGCCCTTCACCGCCCTTCACCGCCCTTCACCGCCCTTCACCGCAATTCACCGCAATTCACCGCAATTCACCGCACTCACTCATTTAATATGTTATTATCTGCTTGTTCTATCTTATTTTTAAACTTTGGACAACTAGAGGAAAAGTTTTGAAAATTGCTGCAGTTAACCTGGTCCAATCTCTAATTGTTTTGTTACAAAAGGAAATTTCCCAAAATCTGAATTTTGTTTCCTTGTCCGAATTATGTGGGTGTGATCGCTTCGATCGAAATAATTTGGTTTTTCTAGTCTAATTTGAATTTCCTTCCAAGCTGGTTGATCTACATAACATGTATAAAGAGCACAAAGCCTTGCTCTTGACCTTCTCGTTTCTAGAGGTTCCCATGCAGCCCCAGGTTTCTAGAGGTTTTAGGTAAATGCAGGCTTCCTTGTATGTTACAACATTCAGTATACGAATACTTTTTACACTCACTGTAAGTCATGTCCAAGCAGTCAGTCAGCGAATCGCTTCCCTTTGCCTCATTACGCCCTGAGCCCCTCGATCCGGGCGACGCTCTAAGACGTTGTTCCCTTCCCTTCCCTTCGGCCCTTCTCCACGCGACTTATCGTCCATCGCGCCTCAGCCCGAGCTGCCCGACCCGGCTCAATCCCCGGCGCTGGGCGCTGGCGCCTCGCCCGGAGACGTAAATCGCCCTCTAGCGCCCCCCTCCTCCAGCTCACCCCGCCCGCAGCACCAGATAGAGTCCAACTGCGCAGACATTTGAGACCGACCGCGGGCGCTCAGCAGCCACTGCACCGTGCCTGTAGCGTCACTGAGCGGCGAATCCTACCAACAGAATTTCGCATATTAGTTGTTAGTGATACCGGGCGCAGCAACAGCGTAGGTCATTAGTCCCGTACGTTTACTGCATGTCTTTCCTTGGAAGGTGGCGGTGATCTTCCCGTGCTGTATGGCGAGAACACGCGCCGACCTATCATCAGCTAACGGGGTTTCCCTCATGCAGGTATCTCCAACCAGCGGGGCACCGGCCCAACCAGGACAAGCTCTAAGCTTCCGACCGGTCTCCCAGCAAGTGTGGTAGTGAGTGCATGGTAGTGTAAGAGGAGAGGATAGGACAGAGAAGCGGTAGGAAAGATCGCGCGCGGCCCGTGGCCCGTTTGTTAGGGTACTGCTCCGACATTCGCCTGGTTTTGATCGGAGAAACTACCGATCAGAGCAGCCGACCGCTAGAATTGTCTTCCAGACCGCGACTCAATTCGACCAAGCCGACAAGCTAGTGCCGAAAATCCTACAACTGCAGGGACACGAACCTAGGACTTCTCGGTCAGAGGGACTGCAGTGACATCAGTTGATGCCCTGAGTCATCTCCAGGTTCTTATATTAGTCACATAGCTGGGTCGAATTCAGCTGCTGCCTGCCGAAGAATTCTAGTTTTTTGAGGGTTCCTCCCTTAGTCTCAGGAGGAAGCCAGAGAACAACAGGAACAAATGAAGCCATAGCCAGTACGCGATCTTTTCTTCCTCTTCCTCACTCCTTTATTTTTCCCTCTTCTTTCCTCTCCCTCTCTCTCTCTCTCTCACACACACACACACACACACAACACACACACACACACACACACACATAATAAAACATACATACATACACTTTCACTTATATTCAATGCCATGCCATAGATCGCGGGAGTACGGGTGGAAGCTAAAAGCTGCCCCAGCTGCGGCGGAGCAGGAACACGTCGCTAGTCGACTGGCAAGATGGCACCCGCCCTCATGTTCCAGTGAGCGAGACACACCGCAACCGCCAATAATATGTACTATATTTGCGGGATTCACCTACCTAGTTGACGTTTCCGGAATCAACAGGCATTCACTAATTGTTTATTGCATCAATTCTACCTGCCACAACACATATTTACAGACTTATTAGTCAACGGAGGTTACGGCCGCAATTTTTATCGCTCTCGCGACCCCATTCGTGACAGCTGACTGGAGATTTAGATCGTATCGTAGGCTTCCGCGGCCAGAGTCATGGTCTGGGCTGTCCGGGTGAACCCAGATCAGATTTAGATCGACGCCAGAACGCGACCTCTAATAAGGTCTCCCAATTCCTAAGTCTTTCAGCTTATGTTTCAGAGATCCTTTGCTGTGCTTTCTTCTGCTCCAGGTAGAGTACACCAACTCTGACGTTTCTCGAGTAAAACAATAAAGTAACCTCACCGAGATCAGAACAAGTCTACGAAAGTTCTTCCGAGTTAGGGTCACTGCCACAGCAAGATCAAACTCAACTGAGGGCAACCTGTGAAAACACCGAGGGGCTGGGTTCCCCGCCCGCCTATCTGCACCCACTGTTTATGTAACAACGTGGGTATTGCTCACAATCACAACAAATCTAGTGGACGTTTCTAATCCTCTGCAGATGGTTCGAGGCGCCAGTCCCCCAAACAAGAAATAAACGACAACGTCCACTGACACTGAAAATGAGTGCCGTACCCGTTTTTATGCGAAGGCGATGAACAACATTTACGTCTTTATGTCCTATTATGGCCTCAAGAGACCAGAAATGATTTAATTTTCCTCCCCACGGAATGGCATTCTAAATAATATTTGTGTGACCAATCAGAGTAAATGATGATGCGAAGTAAATGTCTCTTCTGAGACGTCGTTTGGATGAGACACGCGATGAAATGCCACAATCTTAATAAAAGACCTAAAGGTCTAAAGCAGATTTGGACGCCCGAGTACTTTAAGACCAGTGTTCCGAACTACTATGTACTCGAAGATGCATATAATTGCATTCATAATGTGCAATATTGTAACAATTTAAAAATAGTAGAGTATGTTGCAAATAGCAAATTTCTTTCATATACTAGTAGAATTGTCGGTAAACGACCCAAGGATCTCGCAAAAATGTGAAAATGGCCAAACCAATAATCGGCATTAAGCAAAAAATTGTTCTTAATATTAATGGAAATTGAAGAAACCAGGAAGAAACCCAATCTGTTATTAAAAACGAATGTGAGTGTGGATGACACAAAAACTTTCGAACCAATGGTGTAATTTTTCATGATTTCAGTATGAAAACGTTCTGGCATTATTTTGCGAAATGATATTATTGTGGGATGTAGTTAAGTAGAAGATTCACTAATATTTATAAATTAAATGATATTATTGTGTAATTTTAGTGCGACAGAAACTTGGGCCCTGATTAGAGATTTTATTCGACGATCGAAGTATCCTTGTGAAAACTGGCAAGAAGGGGAACACATATTACATGCTTTAGAGCTCAAAATATGAATGTGATTTTGTTTTACAAGTAAAATATTGAATTATCTTTCTTCTTCTTCTTCAAATTCACCTGGCATTTTCTTTTTACAATTTCCCAAGAAAAAAAACTAGCTTTGCAGCGAGCACCCTAGATTACTCGTCTACTAAGCACGTGGCTCTCTGTGCAAGTGCGCTGTGCGTGTGGAGCAAAACCCTATTTATATACGAACTAAAATAGGATATAGCAGCAATTTTAAATAATTTGGAATGACTATAACACAACAAAAATTATGAAATATTTCGGATGTCTATGAATAACGCAGATGTTTTATCTCCAAATTATGAAATATTTCGGATGTCTATGAATAACACAGATATTTTTTAAATCCATTTTGTAATTATAATTACATGAACTATTTTAACATCAGATAATCATTTAATCTGTGTTGAGCATAAAGTGCCCGAATAAACACATTTTGCATGCTGCTTGCGTATGAGCTGTCTACACATTTAACAACCTGAGTATTGACATTGCGATTAAAGCCTGAATCCTTGTATGTACTATTCCATTATGCAATTGTACCAACACATCTCATCGTCTCCTATATTATTTCAGTAGTATACATGCCTTTTGCGGGAAACTACATACTTCTACTACGATAATTAAGATATACAAAAATAAAAACTTTTCAAAAAACCTTAAGCCAATAAATTTTTTTAAAGGAAAAATGTGTATTTTCAATTTTGTAGTTGTACGAAGTCGCCGAAAAAATCAAACTTTTGCATTTATTGCAAATTCAAAATAAACAGGAGAAATCGGACCTATGCCATCTTTATAAGTGTATTTTACTATATTCTTACAAGAAATTTAAAGGAAACATTTGGAGTCATTTTTGAGGAAATTTTGAAAATGTCCCTGAGGCTTCATGTAAAGTACTCTCAAAAATTAATGAATGTTTTTGAAAATCGTAGAGCTTTGACTCAGGCCAGATTGACATAGGTTTCCTCAACTTAAGAAACTCCTAAGCATGGTTATGCGGTAGTGTTGTTCTCATACACCATACGGACGGACGGACGGACGGACGGACGGACGTTTTGCCGTCAATCGATTTTTTGGTATCAAAGATCCACGAAATATGGATTCTGGTTACATTTCGTGTTAGAGATTTTTTTTAGCAACTGAATTATGTACATTTTCGTTATCAGGTCCCGAAAATTCGCCGTTTTTTCGCGAAGCATTCCATGACTTTCTCTTGACTGAATAAGAAGTAAAAAGAACACTTCTCTCACTTGAATAGAGAAAACATGCGAACAAAATTACCCAATATTTGAGACCGAGAGATGAGGTCAACAGGTCCAATCTCGCTTGCGCGGACGCACCACGAATCGTTCCGAGAAACGTTTGATTGCAGGAACAAGTGCCCATCGTGGGGCTCGTGGAAGCGAGGCCCAGGGCGCGGACCGCGCACTCGTTGCTACGCCCGAAAACTGCGCTTTCCACTCGGGCAGAAAGACTGCCCGCGCAATTCGACGACCGGTACTCGGAAGCTGGAATATTCTCCGCGAATTTCAGTTTCAATTTCATTTTCAGTTGTGTATTTCCTTCAGCCTTACTTCGATTTTTATGAGGTAATATTAGGCATATGAGCATTTCACAATTACAATATTACACAGAGCTGTGTGATACAACTGAGGCATATGATACGGGTACTCGAATACTTATGTGTACTCATTAGTGTGCGGACGAGTTTGACCGGTTGCATACACACGTATACAGGGTCCTAGTTCCCCAACGATCCAATACTCCCTAAAACACTGGTGCTAGTTAATAAATGACAGATGAGTAAATATCCGGATAACGTCGGGAAAGCATATGGCTGAGGGCTTTTTACTCACAAAATTTCTCAATTAAAAGTTGGTCTACTTTTTTTGATCTTGGTACATTAATCTGCAGTCAAATAAACCACTCATTACAACGCATCTGTTATTGTTATTGTTGTTATTATTATTTTGTAATCTTCCTGGAAAATTCTCTTTAAGTTCGTCGCTGGTACTGTAAAGCTCTCGCTAACAGAAAAAAAACCAACAGAGCACAAATAAAACACACTTTACCCGAGCAGGAAGAAGTGGTTTGGCGCTGCCAAACTCGTACAGTCACAACGCACTTTCGGGCGTTGTGTTGCAAATGAGATTACTGTTGACCGGCTTCCTCCGAGTTTCCCCTCCGCGCCGCTCGGCCGCGTCCGCCGCATGAGTGCGCTGGCAGCGGTGCGTGAAGGCT
Organism: Teleogryllus oceanicus; assembly: GCA_964035755.1. Classification (NCBI taxonomy): domain Eukaryota; kingdom Metazoa; phylum Arthropoda; class Insecta; order Orthoptera; family Gryllidae; genus Teleogryllus; species Teleogryllus oceanicus. The sequence goes on along the minus strand of CAXIVR010000007.1, from coordinate 19,479,429 downwards.
CGACGAAGTCCCCGGAAGGAAAGAGGCGTCGAGGACAGTGCGGGCTGCCAATTTACGAAAGAGACATCTTCGCGGGTGGAATACTCCAGTGATAAAGAAAAGAGATTTATTCTTTCATTTGCACAGAATCGTAAAATAAATAGCAGGGTTGTGTCAATATATTACATTTAGTACAGAACTCTTTCCAACATCTGCCTACAAACTTACTGTTACACTAACACATTTACAAGAAAGCGGCTCTCAACATTGTATAATAGCAATAATCCATGCGTAGGTTTTTACAATTACAATTACTTAGTGGTAAGTAAGTGCGTGAAGGGTTGAACTAAGGTGAATACGTTTAGGCACATTTCTAACAAGTAAATGGGGGTCTATACAGTAAATGAATCTTAGTATTAGGAGACAAAGAAGGAACAGGGAATGAAAACATTGCCCCGATGAATACAGGATCTCTGTTTTATCTCGCAACACTTTTTACTATTTTTTTAAAAACAATTATTAATATTTTTCTTTTTGCGTAATTTCCAGGTTTTAAGCTTCCAGCAATAGGTGCGCCGAAATTGAGTGTACCTAATAGTAATCAATATACTAATAACTATTACTATTATAATATTGGTTAGCACTTTCTGCTATTTTACTTAGTAAAGAGAAAGTACTATTAGTGTGCGACAGAAATCAACGATTTTAGAAAGAAAAACTTGTAATATCAGGCTCTCTTAACGAAAAAGTGGATACATTTTTTTCTAATAAGTAGCAAAGTCAGTTTCTCTAACACGTAGAGTCCGTATCCACGTTTTGTGAGTCATTGATACCGGAAAATCAATTGTCGGCAAAATGTCTATTGCCTGTCGGTCCGTATGTTTGTCTGAGGTGAACACAAGCACCCAAATCGTTCAAATGACGATCTCCAAAATTGTGATTCTCAGATGGAAAGGGGCGAAATGAATTGATAGATTGATTACATCGTGTTTCCAGGCGCGCCAGCTACTACGTTCATTCGTTCCGTAAATATAGATGCCTGTTATACTCCTTAGTCCCGAAATGTGTATTGATCGCAGAAACCACGGAAAACTACCAATCAGGAGAAACCGTCTGCTAAAATACTCCTCCGGAAAGCAGCCGACTTTGACTAGTGTGATCGGCTGTTCGTAATAAACGGTAGCGCTTCAATACTAGATATTTTTTTCCTCACTGATATTCACTAGTTCAATGGTTCACGTTTCATTTCTGTTGAAACTTCTAGATGTTTGAAAATTACAAACGTTCAACGGTCGGTATATTTTCAAAACCAGCATGTTGAACAGTCTTTTCATAATGACAAACATTTAAAAGAGAAAATATCTTGAAATAATGTTAATGAAAATCTCTACATTTACGAAAACTGCAAATGAAAATGTTATTGCTTTAAGCTTTGGGAAGGTAGAGTTAATCCATCATTCTGGTGATACTGGAGTGACATGCCAGGCGTGTTAATGTTAAGCACCTAGTTCGTATCCTAAGGCGGAGGGAAACACTTTTGCAGGGCCCTGTAGTGTTACAATATTCTGAAGCTTTTACAAAAAATGGAAGAATGTATGAGCTGTTGGAACAGCGCTATTTTGTATACTTCTGGCAAGCGTTCAAAGACGAAACTCTCACTTCGTGTCAATGTAGTTTGTAATGATCAAAGTGCTAATCGATGGTAAAGGAAGTGCTTATTTTAGCAAAGAAAGACGAAACAAGCGCGCCGGGGTGTTGCAAGGGGCACGACGCCCACGCACCTTGGCTCTGTCGTTGCTTGTCGCACGCGAGCCTCGTTCTATGAAGGAAGTGGCGCGGGCCGGCGCAGAGGGCGGGGGCGGGGGCGGTAGCAGCCGCTGCTTTTGCATGCGCCGCGCGCGCGCTCTGATCCTGCGCCATTTGTCTCCGCCGCCCACGCGCCCGTTCCGACCGCTGCCCTCTGCACCGCCCCGCCCCCTCCTGCGGCACAGGGCGCGCCGGACAAGGGGAGCGGTGGAACGGCGGGGGCGGCAGACGTGGGGCGGCAGACGGGGCGGCAGACGGGGCCGGCAGACGGGGGCGGCAGACGGGGGCGGCAGACGGGGGCGACACACGGGGCGACAGACGGGGCGGCAGACGTGGGGCGGCAGACGGGGTGCAGACAGGGGCGGCAGACGGAGTGGCAGACAGGGGCGGCAGACGGGGGCGGCAGACGGGGAGCGGCACACGGGGCGGCAGACAGGGGCGGCAGATGGGTGGCGGCAGATGGGGCAGAAGACGGGGGCGGCAGACAGGGGCGGCAGACAGGGGCGGCTGACAGGGGACGGCAGACGGGGGCGGCAAACAGGGCGGCAGACGGGGCGGCGGACGTGGTTGCGGCAGACGTGGGGGCGGCAGACGGGGCGGCAGACGGGGCGGCAGACGGGGGCGGCAGACGGGGGCGGCAGACGGGGGCGGCAGACGGAGGGAGCGGCAGACGGGGCGGCAGATGGGTGGCGGCAGACGGGGGCAGAAGACGGGGGCGGCAGACAGGGGCGGCAGACAGGGGGCGGCTGACGGGGACGGCAGACGGGGGCGGCAAACGGGGCGGCAGACGGGGGCGGCAGACGTGGGGCGACAGACGGGGCGGCAGACGGGGGCGGCAGACGGGGCCGGCAGACGGGGGCGGCAGACGGGGCGGCAGACGGGGGCGACAGACGGGGGCGACAGACGGGGGCGGCAGACGTGGGGCGGCAGACGGGGTGGCAGACGGGGCGGCAGACAGGAGTGGCAGACAGGGGCGGCAGACGGGGCGGCAGACGGGGAGCGGCACACGGGGCGGCAGACGGGGGCGGCAGATGGGTGGCGGCAGATGGGGCAGAAGACGGGGGCGGCAGACAGGGGCGGCAGACAGGGGCGGCTGACAGGGGACGGCAGACGGGGGCGGAAACGGGGCGGCAGACGGGGCGGCGGACGTGGTTGCGGCAGACGTGGGGGCGGCAGACGGGGCGGCAGACGGGGGCGGCAGACGGGGGTGACAGACGGGGGCGGCAGACGGGGGCGGCAGACGGGGTCGGAGACGAGGGCGGCAGACGGGGTGGCAGACGGGGGCGGCAGACGGGTGGGGGCGGCAGACGGTGGGGGCGGCAGACGGGTGGGGCGGCAGACGGGTTGGGGCGGCAGACGGGTGGGGGCGGCAGACGGGTGGGGGCGGCAGACGGGGGCGGCAGACGGGGCGGCAGACGGGGGCGGCAGATGGGGGCGGCAGATGGGGCGGGGTGGGACAGAGGTAGGAGGCGGCGCTGGTGGCGGTGACAAAAGGAACGGAATCGCGCCTCCGTCCTCCAGCCCTCCGCTTGCTCGTCCGTCTCCCTGGCGACCTCGTCGTCTTGTAAGAAATGTGCGGACTCGTGCGACGGACTTTCGAGTTATATGCAGGACTTGTGAAGACAACCGGAATGTTGTTCTCCGAGTATAAATTTTATTTCAGCTGATACAAAGTTTCTTGGAACTACCGTGGAAACAAAGGCAGCAAGTTTTTGTTGGAAGTGTTTCATCATTTAAGTTATTATATCTAACGATCGCATGCCAGAAACCATTCATAATATTCGTTTTTGGTAGGGAAGTTCCTCAAGAAGAGCATGTTCCTTTCATTATTCCAATTAATTTCTGAAGTTTTTCTTTTATGAAAATATTCTTTGAAAAAATCAATGCCGCCGAAATACGAATTCGTATAAATGGCTCTATTCAACCTGCATCAAATATCACGTATTATATTCATGTATTACATATACAGAATTACAATACTGATCCAACGTCTATCTCGTCGCTGCAATCTTCAACACTAAAGATGTAAGCGCACACAAAATTCGGTGCGAGTATTGGTTGTTTGCTATGATCGGTGGCCAACTGCTTAAATTCTGCAATTTGGTTCAATGTTAGCAATTGTCCTGTCTTTCCCCACTGTCGAGACAAACGCAAGAATTATTGAACATTGGAAGCCACTTGAGCATCTGAAAACGTCTTCACAAGCAACTATGTTCACTCTCCTGACGGAGACCATGAGCGTTGTGGTTCATGCAGTTCAGCCACTAACACGCTTAATGGTGTAGGTCGGTCCCCTATTTTACATATTTATGAGCGTACAAACATGGAAATAAGCTCGTTTTCATTGCATTGAACGTTTTCATCGCATAGCGATCATAGACGGATATTGCATATACAGTAGTTAGATGCCATTTAAAACTACTACCTAGTCCGCAGGCGTGCATTTAATATGATGGCAATTCAATCAAAAACGCTTAGAACGATAATAATGTCAACTTTGATGGAACTGACTCTTTTAGACTATCTAAGATAAAACTTCGGTACTCATTTCATATATATTTCCTAAATGAAACCGGATTCCAATTTTACATATAATTATTTAAACATTCCTTTATTTGCGTTAATGCACAATAAAACGTTCATCAAGATCGTAATTATCAATTTATCACACGAAAGGGGCGATACGAGGGCGCGAATTTGTTAAAATATGTGATGGCGCTTAGGATTTTCGATTTAGCCTCAGACCATGGCGTATATTAAAATAATATTTTACCATACAGCGTGCAGCGTCTAATTGTCTAAACGATGTTTAACGATCTTGACTTGCAATTTCTGATTTGCATATTAAATGAAACACAGGGCTGCACGTGGCACAGTGGTGAGGCGGAACGGCTTTCACCGCTGAAGTCCGGGTTCGATCCCAGGCGGTTCAAAGTGGAATGTATGTGGGCGAAGTGAGTTCGTGGCAGGTTTTCTTAAGTTACTCTCGTGTACCTTGTCAAGTTGTTAAGTATTATTTACCATTGGACTGTATAATTCTAAACAATATGTAAGTATTGTATCGCAGCTTCTGGGTCAATGACCCCCATCTCGATCAGGTTTTTCGTCCAGTTTCCCTGATCCATTGAGCAAATGCTGAGATGGCCCCTTGTGTTGCTTCTGGACATAAATGTAACTTCATTTTCTGTGCACGTCTTATAGAATTCAGTGGGATGTACTATTATTAAAGTATTGTTTCCATGTTGTCGCGGCAGGAAGTATTATTTCGAAGGACAACATGGATAAGAACCCAAAATTTATTGCTTATTAATCCTTGAAAATAGATTTTATTACATGGGAGCTTTTTTTCCTTCAAAATTCAAGTAGTATATGTCTTAGTGTAGGGATAACAGAATTTTGAAAATGTACACACAATTCACTTTTCCCCATAGCACGTTATACGCAGTTTTGTTTGCACGTTATACACTGTTTTTTGATGTAAAATAAATAAATAAATAAATAAATAAATTCTCCCGTCCCCTTCCACAGGTTCGCTCCATCATTCACCCCATCCTATCAATAAGTATATTTCGCTGAGGGTCCAAGCGGCATCTAGGCCATAACTGAAGTAGCTGAGAAAGGTCGTGAGCGGGTTATCGATGAGCAGGGTCTCAGGCTGACGAATCGGAGAGAGGGGGGAAATGATGTGCTAGTGAGGGACTCCCATTCAAAGCTCCTAGTTACGGGCAAGAGGGAAGGAACAAACAGTTTTTTTTAATTAAATGAAGTAGAACAAAAGCCAAATATTTACAATAATATTTAAACAAACTGTGACTCACAGAGACAATGGAAGTAATTTTATTGCAATTTACGAAATCAGTATTATATAATTGTCTACATCAATTATAAATTAATTTCTAATAAACATCCAACAAACATTCATTTGTGTAAAACGGGGGAGGGCATACACCATCACGTTCTCCGCAAAAAAGTCTATGTCGGTTAAAACGTTTGCAGCTCATGGAGACAGCGCATGTGAGATAATCCTTAAAAAGATCATTTCTGGCAGCAACGATCCTCTCCACCAGGAAGGTTGCGTTTAGACCTTACAAAACTCAGATTTTTCAATAATTGTATCCATTTTACTCATTTTAGAAATATAAACGTTGTGTCGGCGACTGACACAAACAAAAGGATGCCATTAAACGACTGTCTCAACCAACATGACGCGGTGAAAAGTAGTTTCAAATCAGCCCATATAATTTTAAAGACATATTACGAAATGTGTAAGTTCTTTCCCAGCAAAGGGGGAACCGGCAGCTAAAGGACTGGAGGCTTTGGTGGAGCTGAAAACGACCTCCGACCCGAGTTTCTGGGCGGTACTCACGTCGTTAGCTTCAAGGTGGAGGCTGTGAGGAGGCGATGCTAAGCTCCTGGTTACTTAAGTTCGCAGGGTAACCCACCAGGTGATCCCCTACCCATCTACCTTTTAAAAGGATTGTGCCAGACTTGCTGCCAGACCCACATAAAAGACCCTAAGGGGCGTATGAATCGCTCTGTCAGGTTCCGGCGATACTCACGTCGACAGTTCCAAGTGGAGACAGTGAGGAGACGGGTTGGAGACCCGAGCCACCCGGACTTCGGTCTGAGCGGCCCCCAGTTGGGCACTCGGACTTCGTCATGGCAGTGGCCGATACTCATGGCCAATTGAGTAGGGATTCGTGTTGGCGTATTGCGAGTGGCGCTTAATTAGACTCCCCTGCTTGTCCAGTCAGCTAGTAGCTCTGAACCGGCAGTGCCCTCCCCCGGCTTAATTGGGGAGGCCCCGGTTAGGTGCTACGTTCCGGCGAACCCGGAAGCCAGCCCGAAGGTGCTCTTGTACGCCGGAGGGGCGAGAATAGGGTCACAGAGCCAAAGTGCTCGCTGGGGAGCAATACCTCCGGTATTACAAGCACGTGTGGGGTAGTAGCCTATATTGCGTATACACTATATTAATTTTATATTGGGCAAATGCAAAACACACGATAATATGAAACATTCACATTCATTCTTCTATATGTTCCTAATATAAAATTATGTTTGTAAAACCGACATTGGATAATACTTTAATAATGAAACCTCAATAATGATAATATTTTAATAATTATGTTTGAATATGAAAGTTTTGGGAAAAAAATTTGCACAGCATTCTAGAGGGAGGTTTTGGGAAAGTAATTAATAATAAATTAATTATTAATTGTTTATAACGAATTAACTTAATTTATTATTAAAGTTCCAGTATTTTATTAGTACAGTTAATTAAAATTAAATTAAATAAATAACTATTTTGATAAATATAACTATCAACAAAATGTGAAGCAGAATTATTTAGTACCGTTCGCAACGAATAAATGATTTGCCACAACGGCACAAAGTAAGTTCCCAAAGGGAAAGTATACTCAAAATATGCTGCTTTTCTTGGCGAGTGTTTGCTCGCGATCCTCTCTGACGACCGGATTCTTCAAATTCTACAGATAGGAATTGATGGAAGTAAAAAAGATAATGTCGTTTGATGCGATGATATTTTTGCACAGTCGCATAATGTCATTTCTTTAAATTGTGATAGAACTCACGAATGGTGTGCTTGTACATTACTGATGTAGAGGTTGCAGTTAATGTTTGCATTTGCATTGTAATTTCGATTTTTAATGTTTTTTATCAAAATTTTATTTTGCATTAAATAAGGAAAGGCACGGGAGACGTCGGGAGGGATCGGAAGGGGCAGTAAAGTTCGAGAGGAGCCGTAAGAGGCCGTGAGAGACCGTGAGGGATCGGGATTGATCCGAAGGGACCGAGAGGGACCGGATAGAACAGGGATGGTTCAGGAGGGGGGAGAAAGGGGCCAGGAGAAGCCAGCTCGGGAGGCCCGGAAGAACCGGGAAGGTCCGTGAGGGGCCGTGATGGGCCGTGAGGGGCCGTGAGGGACCGTGAGGGGCCGTGAGGGGCCGTGAGGGGCCGTGAGGGGCCGTGAGGGGCCGGGAGGGTCGGAGGGACTGGGAGGGACCGGGAGGACAGGGAGGGGCCGGGAGGAACTGGGAGGGACCGGGAGGGACCGGAGGGATCGGGGGACCGGGAGGGTCCGTGAGGGTCCGTGAGGGTCCGTGGAGGGACCGGGAGGACAGAGAGGGGCCGGGAGGAGCCGGGAGGAGCCGGGAGGAGCCGGGAGGAGCCGGGAGGGACCGGGAGGGACCGGGAGGGCCGAGAGGGACCGGGAGGGGCCAACAGAGGCCGGGAAGGGCCGAGGCGAGCGGAAGGGAGTGACACCGGGCGCCGCGCAGCGCAAAGAGGCCACCTCTCGACTGCGTGGCCCTGATTTCCCCTGACGAGTGGGATAGCCCCCACTCATCTTCCGCTTTGGCGGCGCCGAGGCCCCGCCTCCTCCGCTCCGCTCCGCGATCCTTCGCTCGCCGCGCCGCACCCACCCTCGCCACGGCCACACCTGCTTCGCCCGTCCCATCCCACGCAAGCCACGCCTATCTCGTCCAGTTCTCAGCCCAGTTTCGTCTCGCGCGAGATGCGTTCCAGAGAGAGGCGAGTCGAGGTGGCGAAGAGCATAGAGGGGCACAAATTACTCGCGCGTCAGTTTGACACTATGTAGAATTCATACTTTTTCTATCTAATAAATGATGGTAAGTAAGTGCACGTACTAAGTGAATGCCCCTACTGCGATGGCACGCGCGTGGGAGCGCAGGGCCCCACCCCCCGAAGCCCGGCGTTGGAGGAAGGTGGAGAGCCCCGGTGGCTTCTAGACCGCCCCGCCCCACGATGTCTGCGGCAGGTGCACACGAAACGCCCGGAAATACATTTGCCTCTAAACCGCGGCTTATTCGCCGGGATACGGCAATCGAATGTGGCTGGTGGTCGCCAACCCTAGGTGCTACATTCCGTCCACCACCTCAGTCTGTGCAACGTGCGAAACGAGTTCTGAAAGTTCCTTCGGAAGTCTGCTTCGCTATTGGCTCCACATACTGCATTTATTCTCTCTTGTATCTGCGTTTCCAAATTAAAATTAAGAGTATTTGTCACGATATATTACTTTATTTAAACTTAACTTATTTATGCACGCTACCAACAATTCTTTCTTATATTTATTCTATTTATATGCACAATAACAAATTCAAATACATAAATATGTTGAATAAATTCAATGCGTCACTCTGTGTCACAAAGGGTATCAAACACCAAATGAAAGCTGTCACATGACGTTTTCATTCATTTTTCTTCCAAAAAGAAACACAAAATGTTCATCGGACAATAAAATATTCAAACTGAGTGATTGATGACAAAATATACCTCTAAATTTTAAATAATGAAATTATATTTGCTAAAGTAACATTTTATAATGATCACAAAATTAACATTCTCTTTATCCAGAACGCGTAATTTCATCTGTAGTTTCTGTTTATGAACTTAAAAATGTAGAATTTATTTACTCTAAACGAAAATAATAGCTATGAATTTCATTTTAAAAGTTAATTTGTTAAAATATGAGTGAAAATATTCAGACGAATTATCCGAATTATTGTTGTAGAACTTGTCAAGTTCTTTTAAAAATTGTCACAAAATATACACAAAATCATCTGTCGCTATATAATGTGAACATCGAAGAAAACTCTAAACGCATTTTATGGACTTCCTATTTATAATGGGCTTAGAGAAACATTCACATAACGTATTATCCTTTCCCAATTGTCTGATTGAACTAAACACGGAAAGATGTAAAACACTGTTCATTTTTATTTATCAATACTGAAATTACGGGCATTTTAATAAATGAATAGCTTCAAGCTAAATTTTACAACCATTCTCATGATTTACTTTTTAGTACCTCTCAATATCTATATTGCGGCAAGTCTCACTTGGTGCAGGTTATTTTGTGTATATTTGCAAATTCTGTTGAATTCATTAGTTTGTATCTTTTGCTATTTTATTTGTATTTTTTGTATGTATTGTCTTAATTATAATGTATCTTCTATTAATATATTGTTTGTGGTCTATTGCATTTTGTATTACCATCCCTTTTTTTCTATTTTATGTTACTAGTGAGTTTTCATCGTAACTACTCAAATTAATCCACAAACGTTAAAAAATTGTAAAATATTTAACAGAAATCAGAAAGACAGAAATCTAGTGATTATTGTACTACATGTTGTATCGGAAGTGATTTGTAACGAAACATGTTTATGATTGAGCTGTAAGTACACAGAGCAATTTGTAATACGATAATTCTGTAAGCAAATAAAAAATTGAATTGAATTCAATTGAATATGAATATTGTGGGTAATATTGAATGTTTCAGAATGGTTCCGTCCTCAACGCAACGTTGTTGAATAAAACAAACTTCCTGGCACAGCAAAGCCCCGAGAAGAAATACACCTTGTACCCGTTTCACGATAAATTAATTCAGGAAGAGAGAAAGGATCACTGAACAGACCTCTGTTTAAATTCATGTTTAAGGAATGCACTAAAGGCGCTCGTAAAATATTTTATCTTCCTTAAAGAAAAATATTCCTTTGTGACTAACATTCTAGGCAGTGTCAGCATTCCAGTCGTGTATCAAATCATCATAAAGAGCAGAAACAAAGCAAAAATAAAAATCATATGAAGGAACTTATGTAAATATAAAGAAATTGCCTGTAACAAATAGAAATCAGAGCAGGGAACAATTATAAACGTAAAGTGTATTGATAACGAATTGCATTCGTTTCTAATTTGTGCTTAAAAACTAGCTTTTCAAATGGAGACTGGTGCTCGAAACAGTTTCGAAAGTTGAATTTATCCAGAAGTTGACGCCGCGCGGTAGCGCAAATTTTACATCGCGTTTCTGCTTGCTTGGCGCGTTTTCCGCACGCTGCCTATGAAGGTGCGACTTTTATGTGCATTTGAAAGAAGTGAAAGAAAGAGATAGAGAAAGAGACATAGAGATAAATAAAGGCATTAGAAACAGAGACAAGAGACAGGGTGATAGAGAGGGAGATAGACAGGGTGATAGATAGAAAGGGAGAGAGACAAAGAGGGTTTTAAATAATTTTAAGTGACTGGTTAAATTCACGGCACGTACATTTTACTCAATGATTCCAGTACTCTCTGAACCCGAGCGATTACGTCGCACAAAAGAGTAAACGTTACAACACAAAGGTAGCAGCGATGCACTACACAAAAATCAAAGATCCAAAGATATTGTTTCAAAGGGTTGGTACTTATTCCCTAAGATCAATGAAATAAGAGAGGTCTTGACCAATAAAATCACTATCGACTGTAATAACAAAGTTAAACTTTTTTTTCTGAAAATATCATTGAAATGCTTTATATTTTCCAAGATCTGTTCATGTATTCTTGTAATACACCGTAACAGTAAATCTTGCTGGTCACCTTAATTCAAAAACAATGCTTCAGATATAATTATAATTACTGGACTTTTTTGGTAAAAGTATACACGCATCAGACAGTTGCTGGATATAACGTTTCTTTACACTCACTAATCCTTTCATTTAAAAACACTCAATCTCTGAACTTTAAAGAATTTAAAATCTTCGCTTCACTAACAAAAACACCCTTTGTTTGTACCAGGAAAACTCTACTTCTTTAGGTGGATATACTCCAACTCGCACAACGAAACGCCTCACACCATCTACATATGCTTGCAACTACATACGTCTTGCTGTAAATAACGTAAAGAACAAAGGATTTCAGATTAGCGTTCTTTCAATTCATTTCAAGATATAATTAAAATTAGTGTTTAATATAAGTTTGGTTAATAATAGCAAGCGATAACACCTCTAGAAACCTTTACTACTCTTTTAAAGCACAAATTACGAAATGTGGTTGAGTAAACCTTTAAGCTTCTTTTTAAACGAAAACCTGTAGCGTTTTAAATATAAAGATTGCCAAAAAATAACTTTGCACAGATCATCTTGTAAGTTGTGTGATTTGATTGATGTGTTCTGATACAAGTGTGCGGAATGTACAAATTTGCACTATTGTATTATTTGTCATCTTCATATCGTGGCCCGCTATGTTCTGTCCTACTGTGTTGCAGTGTCTGCCATCGCTTGGAACAATCCTTGACGTTCTCTGCAGGGCACTCGCTTTAATTCCCCGCCTCAACCTTAGTCGCCGTCGCTGTCGTAAAATCCCCCCTCCGTCGCCCCAATTCCAGTGGGTAAGTGACGGCCTCATTAGGGCTCCTTAAGGCGTAACCTTTTCGACATGATGACACGGCATTCTGTCCGAGATAAATCGCCGCGTGAGTGGCGGGATGGAGAGAAAAAAATAGGCCTCGAAAGGAGACATAAACTCCGAGAAGGGACAGCTCAATTCCAGCGACTGGACTCGCTTTCTTCCACAGACGAACTTATTCTGACCAAAGTCTTCGGAACGAATATAACTTTGTGTGTGTGTGTGTGTGTGTGTGTGTGAGTACGTCTGCGTCCATGTGTAGGTTAGAAAGGGACAGATGGAAAATGAAAGTAGGAAGGAAAGAACACGAGTCTTAAAATCGTTAGAAGGGATGTGGCAGGCGAATGGGATAAAGCCACAGTAAAATAAAAATGAACAGAACTATTTCTGGCTGTAGGGAGGGGAAAAGTAAAGGGTAGAAATAGTTGGGGTATCGCATTCTAAATACAAATATAATCATCCACCTACCCTTGTTGGAGTGTGAGCAACCAGGTGTCGGGTAAATGATAGCTTCGCCAAACGATTATGAAATTAATATTTTAGATTGCTACTCGAGACGCAAGGGGTTGCCTTTGCCTTTACAAGCACCATTTCGTTGTTATGGACCGGGAGCGGTAGCTCAACTGATGTCACTGCAGTGCCTCTGACCTGGAGGTCCTAGGTTCGAGTCCTGACGGCGGCAGGATTTTCGACACTAGCTTTTTCAGATTTCAGAATTCAGTCGCTGTCTGGAGGAGAATTCTAGCGGCCGGCTGCGCAGATCGGTAGATTTCCGTGGTCTCTACGATCAACACCAGGAGAATGCCGGGGCAGTACCCTAACAAACGGGCCACGGACCGCGCGCGATCTGTCCTTCCCATTCCTTGTCCTATCCTCTCCCTTTACACACACACTTCTAACATGCCCTACACTACCACATATCCCGGGAGACCGGTCGGGAGCTTAGAGCTTGTCCCGGCAGGGGCGGTGCCCCGCTGGTGGGAGAGTCTTGGTTAGGGGGAAACCCCACTAGCCGACGGTAGGTCGGCGCCGGATCTCGCCATCGAGTGGGGGAAGATCACCGCCATCTCCCGAGAAAGAAAACAAACATGCACTACACGAACGGGACTAATGACCAGAACAGTTGACGCGCCCGGAAACACGAAAAAACCAATCAATCAATCGCTGTTATGGAGTGTTCAGGCGTTTTTAACTAAACGCACGCGTGGCAGCGTGGCGTGCGTTTACGAAAGGGGGCGGGGCACCTCCCTTGTATAGCAGCCACCGCGACAGCATCTACGAGGTAAGGGACTTGTCGCAAGACTGGATTTGTGATAAGCAAGAACCTAGGTTTAGTTTGAATGATAACATCGGCATCCACGTTGGAATAATGGCATTGTTGATAAGTGAAAGGCAAGTCAAAGAATACGCGTTGTTAAGATAACGTATCAACAAAGTGTGATATTCCATGCTTGGTGTCATAGCGCTGTGCTAATAGACAGTGAAGAGAATACTAAACTTACTATTCTTCGTTCACCCTAAGGAAGAAGTGGACGTAAACAATATCACGTGCTTTGGAATGCTTGCCATTGGTTAGTTGACGCGATACAGCATCATGCGTAAACGCAAATAATAATAATAATAATAATAATAATAATAATAATAATAATAACGCAACTAGAAACACGCCAATAGGCAACTAGAAAGTCCTCCAATGTATTGAAGGTGATTGAATAAACGATGAGAATTCGAAGAACAGCCGAATTTCGAGGAGAGACTTCGAGACCGACTTGAGTATCTGAAACAGTGCGTCGCAGCCCTTGGGTGTCGTATAAGAAGAAAAATATAAACTATAAAGCAATGAAACGAAGACAACAGAATGCTATGTACTCATGCGACTAGAAGAATTCTTTCACGCAACTCAACAATCAAAGTTGCCAGAAACAGTTCTTAAAAGCTTCGATGTGGAAGAATATTGGAGTAATATATGGAGCATTCCCAAGACCCATAATAATGGATAGCAAAAGAGGAAAAGGAAGTGTTGTGATATACTTACGCAGTACATACAATTTCTTACATCTGTGATAGACAGTATGCTGAATCTAAAGGCCAACAATCTTCTGGCACCAGAGCAAAATGGTTGCAGAAAGGGTGCACAAGGTTGCAAAGAATTATTGATAGTGGACTGTATTGTAGTCAATCAAGCAAAAAAAGACACCACATTTCTGTAGAATGGACCGAATATACCAAGACCTTCGGCTCGATTCCTCATTCGTGCCTTTTGTATATCTTTCGCCTCTACAAAGTAAATATTCTGTACGTGAACTTATTCCAACACTGCATGGCAACATGGCGTACAAAGAGAAAATACTCATTTGGTGGAGGTAGCTATACTACCAAGGAACTGAGGGTCAAACCAGAAATTTTTAAGAGAAATAGTCTTATACCCGTATGATTCTTCGTAGCTCTAAACTCTCTTAGCAGAATGTTAAGAGATTTGGGGAAGGGAATATGAAATCAACAAAAGTCCCCACATCCACATTAGTCATCAGTTCTACATGGATGATCTCAAGTTGTACGCCAGAGATAAGAACCAGCCTTGTTCTTGTTGACTTGTAAAGTTTTCACGACTCTATTTTGTGGAATTTGGCATTGATAAATGCCTGCAGTGCACGTGAAAAGGGAAAATTCTTGATTCTGACAAACTTTGATGTGTGGCGCAATATAAAGAACTTCGGAGAGAGGATACTGGGCGTTTGCTCTGCTTTGACACAAACAAAATACCTGAGTCAGAACAACGACGTTGCAGCGGTTGTCCATCAGACCCCGACTGCAAAGTCAGAGATGGTACAGAAAGAGGTCCCATACTACAAGTTCAAGCCGGATTCAGTTCTGGAGACGAAACTGTGGATGTTCTTGTGGAATGTTGCAGTCACCACTGATCGCAGGGTCGAAGCCAACAGACCTGACATAATATGGGTTTACAAGTTGTCACGGAAAGGGATTATAGTTCACTTACTTAGCTATCCTTTTAAGGCTCATTCACAATGCAATCACAAACATAATCATAACACATAGACATAGACATTAACATAAGCGAAGAGTTGGCGTATTCAACATAAACATAGGCAAAATAAGAGTTTCTATTGGCTATGAGACATTCTAGTTTACTATAGGTTGGATATGAGAATCGATTTCGAGATTTCAAAACAAATACGACAAACACAACCTCGCAGCACACGAATAGTTCGCCTATCGACTTCGATACTCGATTTTGAGTTATCGAACTGTGATTGGCTCATTCCTTATGTCTGACATAAGCATAAGCACAGAAGCTTGAAGCTTGCAAGCTCTTAAGTTAACGTCTTACGTGTTATGCTTATGCGAACGCATTGTGAATGAGTCCACTTGTAGACGTAGTCCTAACTTTTATGTTAACGCCATGCTTATGCTTATGTTTGCATTGTGAATGGGTCTTTAGACCGAAATACAGCTGTCTCCGTTGACGAGAAGTGAAAATAACAGGCTTGGATTAATGAACTGAGCGACATGCGGCAGTTGACATCTGTTGATGTAGAGTTGTAATCATCTCCGCAAATAGGGTGATCTCTGAAGAAATAACTTCGTCTGCAAAGCGTGGCCTTAATACCTGGAACATTAAGTAAATGCTACAGACCGTTCTCCTGAGTATTGCACGCTTCGTGAGCAAGTTAATTAATATACCTTCATGTCGAATCCTGACCGCCCGAGTTTGCACGCGAAGCAGGCACTTTGGTTCTCCAAAGGTCCCGGTGTTTGCTATAGGACACCTCGCTAGGCGAAAGACATATATATCATTAAATCATAATGCAAGTTTAACACACAGATTTATTACATTGCGAAGTAGCGACACGAGCGTAAATCATGTTAACTTGTACATTTATATGTCAATAAATAAATATTTTATGAAACTAATAATGTAACAAAAACTTACCATTTTGGATACGCAGTTTCATGTTCTTTCAAGCACTGAATATGTATATTTAATTATTTTGACAGTACATTTTAACATCATAGCAACAATCAAAATTACTTTTCAGCATTATTATTGTGACAATCCTTACGGAGAGTAATTTCGATGTATTTTAATAGACCCCGTAGGCGATGTATCTGCATAAACAAATGACGAAATTGGGAATACCAGTGTTTATATATTACACGGGAGCTTAGGGTCTGCCCTCTCACTCTCTCTCGCTTCCACTCTCTCTCGCATTCCACTCTCTCTCTCGCACTTCCACTCACTCTCGCATTCCACTCACACTCTCGCACTTCCACTCACACTCTCGCACTTCCACTCACACTCTCGCACTTCCACTCACACTCTCGCACTTCCACTCACCTCTCGCACTTCCACTCACACCTCGCACTACCACTCTCTCACTACCACTCTCTCGCACTTCCACTCTCTCTCTCGCACTTCCACTCCTCTCTCGCACTTCCACTCTCTCTCGCACTTCCACTCTCTCTCGCACTCACACTCTCTCTCGCACTCACACTCTCTCGCACTCACACTCTCTCGCACTCACACTCTCTCGCACTCACACTCTCTCGCACTCACACTCTCTCTCACACACATTTTTTGTCTTCCTTTATTATATAATGCACAATATTTTAATCCTGGTTAATCTTATTCGTTTTCTCATAGAATTGATTTTAAATTTCCTAAAAATAAATTTCATCCTCCGAAATTTTATTTTCTCTTCTTTTCCTTCCTTCTTATTTTTACATTTTTCTAATTCTTATATTTTACCTTAATAAATCCTCTTTAAAGTTACTATCCATAACGATTGTTCATGTGTTGTAAATTTCAATGTTCTGAAAGACATTGTTCAACAGCACGAATTAAATTTAAAAAAGTATTAATATCTATCAATATGACACTCATTAATAACGTTTTTCAACGTCACTGCACGCTGAAGCCTGTTCTAGGCTTACGACTATGGACTTGAGAGACCTATGGTAAGCGGTCGCAATCCTTTATATATTTTATATACGTAAGGTATTTCTACGAGAAGAACCATTTATAGTACAATTGGGACAGCAGTAAAATCGGCTTTTATGATTTATTTTTTAAAAGCACGGGCGAATATTTAATGTGTAGAGAGTATAAAGATATTTGGTGGTTACTTCAACGATAAATTCAATACAAAATAAAATACATAAGGAACATTATATTTCAAAGTATTAGTTATGAACGCAAACGCTCAGTTCCTGTGCGTCTGAATCTACACGATTCATTTTCCCTTGCTAATTGATCCTTTATTGTTCAATGACGCTAAATCAAAATATCGTATCCATTACACGAAATACGGGATGTGTAGATTCAGAGCTGAAGAGCAGAGCACAGCACGCTAGCAGCATTTCAGACCTTTCATGTGTCACTTTTATCTAATTGGAACATTAAGTAAGTGAAATATAACTATTCTTTATTACAGAGACTAAACAGCAACAGTTCCTCCAGCGCAATCACTGAGTTCGTGCACAGTTAGGGTATGGTCTACCTTCCACTATTGGCACCAACCATAATTGAAATTGTATATCGAATACGAAACAATGATCAATATTGAGTGTCAAACGCCTATGCATAAAATATACGTATGCTACAAACATTGGAACTTGTGGGATGTTATAGTTCCGTTCACCCGGACCAATAATAGCTGAATATCCCAAATTTTAGCCGTAAAGTATTGTACAAAGGAGTGTCGTCAACTTCCAAGGGAATGGCGTATGACGTTCTAGACTATCAATAAAGCAAAAGAATAAAAATTGAAGGAAGACATAAATGTTATGTAGTATTAGTCAAGTTCTCACTAAAGCATTTAAATGGACAACAACTTTCTCAGTCTCTGTACCAGAAATGAAATAGAAAAATCAGTATGTTTTAGCTAATAAACATTAATGAATAACACCCAAATACGTTGTTAGATTTTATCTATTAACATTTTAATTTAACTTTTAATTTATGGTAATTATTTTTCACGTCTAAATGTTTTATTAATAAATCACAGATCACATTCAGAACACAACACCAAATTACACTGGCGACCACACATTTTGGTGTCTCAGGTATTAAACATTTTCACGAGCATTTCGATGTCACTGATTGCATAAAATGCATTACTTTTGCCCTATCATGTCTCGTTTTGTAGATACAGAATTATCATCATATATCTCACTTCCACACTGCGTATGCTAGAATTTGTGAGCATCAGTGGCATGTGGCCATAAAATATTTACTTTATTGGTGTTAATTTGTTGCAAAATAAAATATATTTGTTTTTATGAATGAAATATATGAATTACATAATTGAAAATCACATAATTTCCTATCAAAATGGTTTTAAATGTAACAAAATTAACTATTCATTCAACACCGAAAAAAACATTAAATTTTTTTAGTGATAAATGCATAGCAGTCCTCTGCATGTTCCTACAATAGCCTTCCATAATATGTGTATCCCATTTTCTTTGGTGTCTCTCTTCTATTGAGAGTATCTTGGTGAAATCTTTCACCTTACTCTTCACTAAGATCATCAAGTGAAGGAAAGCAATCCAAGTGGCTATGTAGGTAATGGACCTTAATACTCATTGCAGCCAAGCAACAGGAAAGCATTATTTCTACTAATTGTGACAAGTTTATTGCTTTATGCTTTTCTAGAAAGTTTTTCACAGCTAGAACAAAAAAGACCAAACACTCAATTCATTTCCGCTCACGAATTTCAAGAAATTTGCATCATTTACGAGTTCTCTTATTTGAGAACCATCGAAAATTCCTGCTTTCAGTTTCTTGTTGGTGATTCTTGGAAATGTACGTAATATACACTGGAAGTGCGAACCAACCCATCCCATCCCATCAACTATACAAATTGCTTCATCATGCCTAGCTCGATATACAAAGGAGAGAGAATAATTTTCTCTCAAGCAATTAAAGGTAAATTGATCACATGGTTTCCCCTACAACTATCCTCCTTTCCTCAGAGACCAAGTTTATCTCACTAATTCTCAATTTTCTCTGCTCACGGAAATATAAAGCAGGGATAGTTTGTGTAGCCGCTTTGTTGACCGAGAAGAAAATTCACAATCTAAAGATCAACACAAATTACCCACTGATGTTCATAATACTTAATGAAATTAATAGAAATTGTCTCGCACGCTCCTTTCATGCGGAATGAGTGACCAATTGGAACAACCGTATTTGTTGCCGTTGTGTAAGAGTACACATTTCAGGATTATTCTTGAGCTGTCAGTCAAAAGTCGCCATTCATCTGTCTTATCTTCTGTAAACCCTTTTTAAATAGAACTTCTACATTGTTGTAGTACAGTAAGGTTTCTTCTTTCGTAAAGGAAAGCAGCAAATTCTTTTCCCGCTGACGAATAAAAGGAATATTTGTCCCAGGTACAAAAAATTCTTTTCTTTTCTTTTCTTTTACCAAGTCCAAAATAACAATCATTAATAAGATTTTAGGTTTCCTCCAAACCATCAGTGCGCCGTGTTTTAGACTTTGAACCATTTATCCACTGTCGCAAATCTTCTGTACATATCTTGCATACAATACGAGAAGCCCACATCTTGATCTCCGAGCTTGACACCAAAATAACTCAAAATTCCTTGTTTATGAACTCAGAATCAGGTTTTCTATTTTCCTTGAAAGAGTACTTGCCACATGTAGCAAAGGTAATCAGGACTATTCAAATACTGCTTTCTTGAGGAAGCTATACATGTATGGAAGTAATAAATAAGTGAATTGTAGCTTACCTCGTTCGTAACTGCGAGAACACTATAGACAGAAATTAGCATGCATTAGAAACATGCATTAGAAACATTACACACAAATTAGCATGCATTAGAAACATGCTAATTTCAGTCAAAGATTTCTTCCGGGCTGAAGGGCTGTGGCCACGGCCCTTCAGCCCGGAAGAAATCTTTGACTACAACTCCGGCCGTGAAAGCCTACATTGTTTTATGCTAATTTCACTTCAGGTGTAATAAACTCAAAAACGAAAAGCTTTTTAATGTAGCTCGTTGCTTTTTCTTTCTGTTGATAGAAAGACAGGATGAAAAACATTTGCAAAACGACAAAATTTACGGCAGGTATGGAGGCATTGGATAAATTATTGTGATTAAGAAACTGAAGTTTTATTTCTAAATAACATAACTTAAGCACTAAAAATACGTGAAGGAAACAGTGCAAATTACTAAAAAGGCGTGGGAATTCAAATTTATCTGTTTATAATGAAATAGATTACACATTAATTCAAGATGAACTATGATTCCGAAAGTGTCGATAATCGTTCTTTTCCTTGTCTTCAAAACTAGAGCCGAAGGAGCCAAGCAGTTAGCATTTTTGGAATCAGCGATCCTGAAATATCTATTATAAGCTCTAAAATTTCAGGCACAAAAAGTTTCTTTTGTTGCCCGGAGTTATCTAGGCAAGATACTATTTTGTAGTAGTATACAATTTTGAAGAGTAAACTGCAATGGAATTTGAAGCAAATGTAATGCTTGTAAAACGATTCAATAGTAAAGGAATTTCACAAAATATTTCGTTAAATTCTTGAAATAATCCGACAACTCGAAAAGTATTTTACAAACTCACGATTATTTGAGATAATTAGGATTCAAACACGGCCCCATATTCGAAATGACTGTGATAATTCGGCGTTAATTAAAAGTATAGTAAAACCAGAGTAAAACTACATTTTTAAATGTTAAACTGTTCTTAATATATTATTTTATAAATAAATAATTAACTACACATTAAACAAAAAGATTATGATAAAAATTTGCATTTTTAGCTTAAATGAACAACATTAATTTCCGAATAATTCCTTGATATTTTTTAAGAAAACTTGCCCCCCTATGAAACAATAAAGTAATGCCAACGCAGTATAAATAATAGAATAGAGGTTTTCATATGAGATGTTTTGTTGTTTTCTGATACCTCACTTAACCCTGGGCATCGGTTAACCAGAAGTCGAATAATCGAGTATACAGCGTTGCTCACAAGTCTACAAAAATGCTCTTGGTGAGCCTAATCCGGCTCCAAGTCAGAAGGGCTTCAGAAACAAAACCCGGGGACGAAAACAGCGTCGAATGCGAAGCCCAGCCAGCTGCCGACAGGGAAAGGGGGGGGGCAGGGCGGGCTGAACGAGCGGAGCGGGGGGGGGGGGGACCGAGCGGGACGAGCGGGACGAGCGGGACGAGCGGGACGAGCGGGACGAGCGGGACGAGCGGGACGAGCGGGACGAGCGGGACGAGCGGGACGAGCGGGACGAGCGGGACGAGCGGACGGGCGGGACGGGCGGGCGGGCGAGCGGGCGGGCGAGCGGGCGGGCGGGCGGGCGGCGGGCGGGCGAGCGGGCGGGCGGCGGGCGAGCGGGCGAGCGGGCGGGGGGGCGGCGGGCGGGCGAGCGGGCGGGCGAGCGGGCGGGCGAGCGGGCGGGCGAGCGGGCGGGCGAGCGGGCGGGCGGGCGAGCGGGCGGGCGAGCGGGCGGGCGGGGCGGGCGGGGCGGGCGGGCGCAGCGGGCGACAGGGCAAAAACGGTTTCGGGGCGAAATCGCCGTCCAGGCGGAGGTTTTGCTCAAGTGCAGCGCGAGGGACACGGGAGTGCTGGCGATTACGAAGTCGTTTTAAGGCCACACGAAAACGCCATCGACTGACGCTGTAGGGGTATTTAGCGTAGCGTCGCAGGCGAAGACAATGGCAGAAAGAGAGTCGGAAAGACGGTCAACTGAAGTACATCAAGCGACGGAAAATAGTGGAATAAAGTACTAAATACAATACAAATTCGAAAAAGGGTTGCAGAAGAGTGAGTACAGAGATAAGAAAATATGACAATGACAAAGAGAGGAAGGAAGTGAAAGAAACTACTCATGAGAAAGGTATTGCGTCAGAATGATAAATATAAAAGGGTTTCGTGTAAACTTTTATTTCGTAAAATAATTTTTTATGAACATCCCACAAAATTATGTTCCATTTGGAAATCAATATTCATCACTTGGGTATTCCATTTCATTTTTTCTGAAAGAATTATCGTCTTTTGTTTTCGGCTTTACATTTTTAGCCTTCTCATTACCTTTCATCGAGCGTATTTTGACACAGCGTGCCAAGAGTTCCTTATTGATTGTAGAGAATATTGGCGAACCTCGATACGCTACGAAGGGCGCGTTCCATAACTTTCGTTCGCCCCGTGTTTCATGCGCTTGGATGTTCTTGGCAGAGCAGGCGGTTGGCTGTCGGGAGTTGAAATAGCGCCCGCGCTGCTCGCGAGAGATGGAGAGGTCTGCGTTTCGGTGGCTCGAGGACGCGCGAGCGGGCTCCCGTGCGTTCGCAACTCAGCGTGTGTGTGTGTGTGTGTGAGAGAGAGAGGGAGAGAGAGAGGGGAGAGAGGGGGAGAGGAGGAGAGGAGAGAGGAGAGGAGAGAGAGGGAGAGAGGGAGAGAGAGAGAGAGAGAGAGAGAGAGAGGGAGAGAGAGGAGAGAGAGGAGAGAGAGGGGAGAGAGGAAGAGAGAGGGAGAGAGAGAGAGAGGAGAGAGAGGGAGAGAGAGGGAGAGAGAGGAGAGAGGAGAGAGAGGAGAGAGAGGGAGAGAGAGGGAGAGAGAGGGAGAGAGAGGGAGAGAGAGAGGAGAGAGGGAGAGAGAGGGAGAGAGAGAGGGAGAGAGGGAGAGAGAGAGAGGAGAGAGAGAGAGGGAGAGAGAGGGAGAGTGTGAGAGCGGAGAGCCAGTTCACGAACAGGCGCCCTCACGCCGACAGCTCACAAACGTTTTCTAGAACTATGAGTTCTGGGGAAACCAGACATAGAAGAATCAGCCTAAAAATGAGCCAAAACATGACAGCTCGCTAATCAAATGAACATCACATGTTGGTTGGTTGGTTGTTAGGCATTCCGGGCGCGTCAACTAATGAGGTCATTCGTTCCGTAAGTGTAGTGCATTTTTTTCTCGGGAGGTGACGGTGATCTTCCCCTGCCGGAGGGCGAGATCTGGCGCCAACCTACCGTCGGCTATCTTCTTTTGGAAGATACTTTACAATAGTTGTCTGTAGTTTGGCTCGAAATGAAATAGATCCATTGGAAATTTAAATCATTTTAATGGTAACAGAGATTCGCCTTTTCATCACACTTGAAGAAAAATTCCAACGAAATACACCCGCCGCTGAAAATCCAATTTTTACATTTATTACATTAATGCTCTTTACTGATTACATGGTTCGTGTTGCGAGCCCACGTTTGCAATCTAAACTGAAAAATATACGTAATGAATATTTACATATTTGTAGTGACATGATTTAATTCAGCTGTTTGGTTATTGATTCCCGCTACTTTGATGATATGTTTCTTATATAGTGATTACGTAATTATACCTGACTTTCATGAGAGAGGTTTTTCACTTTTCATATTGAATCAAACACCAGAATTAAAGGACGGCTGAAATTCATGAACTTTGGCCCATTTTTCCTACTTAGTAAGTGTTACGAGTCACTTATTTTTGGTATGTTTCATCCTTGAGGGAAGTACGGATAACAAAGAATGAAGGTAATAATTCAATGTTTCAACAGAAACGTACATAATTAGAAAAGATAGAGAAAATGAAACATAGAAGCTAGAACCTAATTCAATTGTTTACAAAAAAAAGGTTGCGTTCATTCGAAAAGCAATCAATAAACATGTATATTTTATAACTAAAATACATCAAGCTATGAGGAAAAAATGTACCAAGAACTTTTCTATCAGTATTTATGAGATAAGCACACATTAAAGTAAAATCATAAACATTTATTTAAATATTTGCCACTTTGTAAGAAACATTTTTAGAAATATTTTGTTTCGTAAAAAGGAACTCCTTCATTCGAGCAAACAGGACAAAAAATAAATACATTTTACATTCACGTCTCTTATATACATTTATGCATCAGTTGACAATGGATCAAATCAGTTCCCAGAATAAACTCCACACTTGCTTTCAAAACATCGATATCAATTGTTGAATTTTAAAACAATGATAAATCCTCAGTGTGTCATGAAACGGTTGTTAAAGAATTTGACAGGGTCAAGGGTCACGAACGTTAGCACAAAAACTACTCAGAAAATGAATTGGAGACTGCATCTGAGAGGCAGGCAATAAGAGATACACATGTGTCGAGCGTGTTGCATTAACTGGTTAGAATGTGAAGGATCATATCGACCTCCACTTCTCACGATTAAGGATCATTGCCGAGTTTTCGTCATTTTGAAAGATGTTTCAAGATCTAAATAAACACGCTTGTTTCACTAAGCAATCAGATCTATCGTTTTTCTATAAGACAAAGAGATCAAAAGAGCATGCTCTACCGAAATGCATTTAAAACATGAAAAATTCAACTTAATTAGATTTAATAAATAGACAGAAAACCAAAAGGAGGGGCGTATTATTCATAATCGAAAAATCGGTGCCATATATCAACCAACCTACCCTATACCCCTGTAATAGAAAGATTATTATTAATTTTCGAAATCAATCATCATTCATCATCAATTGTCTACTACCTCCTCTCACAAAAATTAATAATACCAATTTTGCATCATTATTTCAATAAAACACTATCACAATACCTAACCGCAAAACTGGTAACTGGGGTTGCAGAAATTCCAATACCGAAATTTACAACTGTCTAAAATATTAATAGAATAAATTACTCGTGATCTCTTCTCCAGAACACACACAGTCCCCACGAACAGAACAATTTGTCGAATGTTCTGGATATTGTAATCACCATCAGAGACACTTCCACAGTTCTCCCATATCTGAACTGGATTCGTATTACCTTCCAATCATTATTTCAAATCAATGACCTCTCTTCTTCTCCCACGCACATAAAACCCAATTAATTGAAAAACTTTAAATTAAATCTCTGCAAGACAAGCCTCCCTTCAAAACAAAAACATCCGTCCAAAAGTCAAAAACTGCCCAAAACTAGTGTAAACTAAAAATAAAACCAGAAGACATTGAATATAAAAATCACAAAATCGCCTCAAAGTAAAAAAAGAACTGAAGCTGATAATCACAATAACTAAAAGGGCAAGAATTAAAGAAGAAAATTGATTACTACCACTCAACTTATGAATGATGAATACAGACATTGAGTACAATAAATAATTACCTTTGACAGTTAAAAAATACCCTAAAAAACAATACCACTATTCAACACACCCTCAAGCAAAAAAAATATACACTCATAAAAAAGCAGAAGCCTTGGCTAAGTACTTTGCTTAATTGATCATACCCAACAGCACTCTTTCGCTTTCTATCACATGGATATATGATAATAATAAATTAGCATCCACTTACAATATTCTACGTAGAATCAAATACACTTCCCCAAATGAAACTAATAAAAGATTAACCAAAAATCTCCCCCTTAAAAAACCTCCAGATCACGATAAAATAAGCGATGTTATATTAAAAAATAGCCAATCCTAATACTATTCCGACATTAATAACTTTTAAAATTAAATTCTCAGAACAGATTATCGTCCAATAATAATAATAATAATAATAATAATAATAATAATAATAAATAATAATAATAATAATAATAATAATAATAATAATAATAATAATAATAATAATAATAATAATAATAATAATAATAATAATTAATAAGAATAAGAATAAGAATAAGAAGAAGAGATAATTCACGTACTCCAGCCCCATAAAATCATAAATACATAGAAAAATGCAGACCAGTCTCCTCTCATCTCTATTAAAGATTCTTGAAAAATTAATACCAAAAAGATTTAAATAACACCATATCAAAACCTAAGCCGTACCGCAACAATAATTTGTCTTCATCAAGAAATTATCCACATCATATCGGCTAATAAAAATATCCGAACTCATATTATTGCTTTCCAAAATACACATTAGCCATCCTTCTAGATATTTCACAGATTGTGAGATGGAGTTTGGCACCCAAGTATCTGAAAAATCTCAATTATCTACTGCAAATTATTACAAGGTTTATATCAGACACAACATTAACAACATTTACAGTTCGTGATTCTGGGTGCGTCAACTGCTACGGACATTAGCCCGGTAAGTGTAGTGCATATTGTTTTCTAAATCTCTAGAGGTGAAGGTGCTCTTTCCCCACAAAATGCGGGGTCGAGACCTGGTACCGACATACATGTCGGCTAACAGGGTTTTGCTCATTAAGATCTCTCTCACCAGAGCACAGCCCCAGCCTGAACAAGCTCAAAGCGCCCGACTGGTCTCCCTATGTTTGGTAGTGTATGGCAAGTGTGTGTGTGTGTATGTAAGTATGGAGCGAGGGTAGGTCAAGAACAGGAAATGGAAGGAAAGGTTGCACGCAGTAGGTGGACCGTTCGTTAGGTTATTGTTCCGACATTCGCCTGGTGTTGATCGGAGAAACGACGGAAAACTACAGATCAGAGCAGCTGGCCACTTGATGTCTCTTCCCGTCATTGGCTGAACTTGATCTGTCAAGATAGAAACGAAAATCCTGCCATTGTCTGTAACCCTACCACCATCCTCGATTATTTTTTTATTAACCGGAATATTAATTATTATTTAATGAAAGCCGCCTCAGAGAGAAATCAGAATTATATCTGGTAAAATTTCATCCGTAATCCTTTCATTGGTTATAACTAATGTTACTACAACATCACCAATTTCCTGATATTATTTCAGTTTAATAATTTTCAGAAATTAAGATATTCAACGAAAATAAGACCTATGCCATTTTTAAGTATTATTTTGATCGATCCGTGCATAAATATAGGTTTATATAAGGAAATAAGTTAATAAAATGAATTTAATTTAAAATTGCCCTTTTTAAAGCAAGGATTTCATTCAAAAATAAGAACGGCAATTGTCTATTCAATTTCCCAAAACAACTCTTCAAACTGCAGTCCAAAATTTCAGAAAAACGCGAATTTTTCGTTCGGCACTACAGGTGCAATTACCCTCAATGTGATGTAGTTCTTATTGCACTTTAGGACATCAATAGCAAACAATAACAACTTTAAAATACAAAAATGATGAAAAATATTATCACCAGCTCCGTCAATAGTTCAAAGCCATTTTAGACCAGTTAGAAAAAATGAACAATCGTACCAGAAACTGGCATATTTGGACGGATTTGTCCAGGGTACGGAAAATTAATTCGCAGCGACGCAATGCGGAAATATAAAAGAAACTTGACAGAGCAAGCGTATGGGAATTTTACATTCAAGTCGCGAGCACGATTTTTATCTAACATCTTGTCATATTCAAATACGACCCGACAGAGAAAATTATGTAAAAAGAACGGTTAAAATTCAAGCGCATCTCATTTAAAGTAAATATTCGGAAGGGTACACATAATATCCCGCGCATTTTCCTCGCCTTTTATTATTTCGCTCCAGGGGAAAATCTCCGTTAAATTAAGTGGCTCGCTACGTGACTGGCATCTTTGCGAAAAGTAGCTCTCCTACGACACAATGCGACTTCTACGCTGGAGTCGACAACGGCATCTCCCTTTATGGGATGCCTCATTTTCAGCCGCGAAGTCCTCGGCTCAAAGCTCACCGCCATTTCCGCAGGGGAGGACGGGGGGACGGGGGCGGGCAGAGGAAGTGACGGGAACGCGAGGAGCCTTTTGAAGAAGAGGAGCAGGCGCCATTTCGTCGCGAAGTAGAAAGAAGAGCAGAACGCAAAATGCGAATTTTATGAACTTCAACGGCAACCGGCGACACGGCGCAGAGGTCGAGAACCGTCGCCTCTTTCTCCGTCGGGAAACGCACCGATGCAAAAGCGAAAAAAATGGCGCCGACTTCAATATGAAATGAAAATATATGTCCACTTCGACGGCGAAACAAGGAGAAATTTCGCCATCAGGCGCGCGAAGACAAAGCACGCGCGACGTCAAAAGGGCGCGCGGCAGCCGACGCGCGCTTTTGTTTACGGCTTCCAAAGAGCTCACGCTGGCCGCGGCCCAGCAAAGGGCTGCAGCATTTCACTTTTTATTTTGAATTAGGAATGTCATGTTTTCGCCTTCTGAGACAAGCACGGGGACTACCAATTCAGAGCTGTGTGAACGAGGTTGGTCGTTTTGTCAAAAGGTAGAGAAAATAACTGGGCAGAAATTTTGCGAGCCATTTCATATTCTTTCTTAAAAATTTAAACATGCGTGGTAGTTCTAACGAGACAACTTAAACCAAGACATATTGAAAATGTTGCCAAAAAATCCTATAAATTTTGTTAATTTTTAAAAATAAAAAATAAAAAGCTGCAGGAAAAACTTTATTAACACATGAAGTAATAGTAGAATCATTTGGATACTAAACATAAAGACAAGTGCAAAATAGTCTACTGCTTCTTCCAATTATAATTTTCAAACCAATATTACAATCGTATTTACATATTAATCGAAACTAAATGTAAACTTAGAAAATTAAGTAAAAACACTTTTCAAATCTAACAAGCTACAGACAAAAATTTAAAAAATAATTAATTAATAAGATAATAATCTCTTGTATTTGCATTGTGATAAATTTCATATAAACATAATGAATAAACTGTTGTAATACTATAACAGTTATATTAAATAAAAGTATAATATTTTAAAAATTATTGCCACATTAGGCTCGTGTAAAAAGAGACTGCAAAAGTCACAGCAATTGACGCATTACGGCCAGGTGCGATTGCCTGTGACTGTTCCTCATGTTGCCGAAATGACGTAGTATCACAAAGCCCACAAAGTTGCAAGAGCGGCTACGCGTTATTGGCAGTTACAATGTATCTTTCTTTTCTTCGCTGTAGTTCTTATGGCCAAAGGTGAAGTTTGCGCGCGAAGTGTTCTTGAGGTTTTCAGTGATTCCCCTACTGAGTGGTGCCTTTGCGAGTACATTGTGCGGTAAAAGAATCCCTAAGAACATTTCCAAGTTAGATCATTCTGAGTCGTTTGTTTCTTCCTTTGCAATTTTGACAAGTGGTTTTAACTGCCATAGTGGTCATCAAACTCTCTTTGGCAAAAGACTGTTTTGAATTTGCGAGGCAGATACAATTTTCCCGATCCATGTCGAATTTGTCATGCAAAAACCTTAACCTCTGTCATTCTAGATAATAAATGTAAATAAAATGTTTCGAATTCTTAAATGAAATTTTCAAGGAAAGGAAAGTTGCATCAAACTTTAAAAATGTACAACTGAAGACATTTTTATGGTACCATAATCTACCAAAAATCATGCAGATTTTGCAATACTACTGCGTGCAATGATAGTGAATATCCAGCGTCTTCCACAACATTTGTAACATCACGAACAATTGTGGCGTCATACGGGTGTAATCAGTACACAGACGAGAGTGGGTTGTAACAACAGCAGGTTTATTCACAATTTAGACCGTAGTCACAAATAACCAATTCACTGTAAACAAAAAGACCCCGCGGATTTAAGGCTCCCCATACTACCTAATGTTTCGCCGTGCGTAGTACCGCCTGCCCTGAGACCGACTACATGTCTCACTAGTCACGACAATAACTGCCGGCTTCTTGCGCCGCGTGCACGTTCGCACCTCTCACGGACGACCTACTCTGTTCTGCCAGATCACAAGAAGAAGGAGCTATTGTTCTCAGGGCCCTTAAATAGCTCTCGCGACGCTGCCCGCCGCCTCCATTGCCTCCGCCCTAACGATGCGCACACCCTGTCAGAAAAACCCCGTGCGTCATAGCTTCTGCCTTTGTCTACGCATCCGGTCCCACCACGCGCCACGTGCCAACGCTGTTTTAGCGACACACGCTAAAAACTCCTATATACCCCCCAGAAATTTTTTCGCAGTTGCGACAACACAGAACAAAATTCCCCAAAATTTAATGCCCTAGGCCAGTTGGCTCACATTTTAAACAACTGCGCCTAACCTAACTAATTACATAAATACATTACCTTTTTCCAAACCCTACTAGCCTACCTTTCTATTCCTTATATCAGTTTAATAACTACAATAATCTATTACCCCTATTTCCTAACGCTATGATGTGGTAGCCAAGAATTTTTTCCTACGCCCTTCCAAAATATTACAAAAAACAAATCTCCCATATAACCCAAATATGACATACATCCATTACACATACATAAACTTACTAATTGCTTTACACATTCAAAATTAAATAGTATACAATTTATCTTTATCTCCTGCGTGAATATAACTATGCAAAAGTTCATGAATTTAGTTGATTTCCTGCAAGTCCGTTTTGCTACACTCCTTCTTTTCACTTTCTCGCACAACACACTATGTCACTGATGCTGTCTCGTGTGCTTTGTCTTGAGACACTTGCTTTACAGCAACAGTTTCACACGTATGAACTGGCACTTTCTTGTCGCGCACTCACATCACACGCGTTGCCGAGGGACGTACATCTCTCTGCAAAATCCGACACTGCCTGGAGCTGATTTTCGTACATACGTGCGTCATAGCTTCTGCCTTTGTCTACGCATCCGGTGCCCACCACGCGCCACGTGCCCACGCTGTTTTAGCGACACGACGCTACACAATCATAATAATTTCACATCAACATTCATTCCACTATTTACATCTGTTTGGCAGTTTTAGGCCGTAATAATGTCAATTATTTGAACATTTCAAACATGAGTCTACTTTTTAACTTTTTAAAATATAAACAATAATTTACATTCTTTTTTGCAAATTAGTAATTAATTATAACCACTTAGAAAATTAAATATATAAAGAAAATTCAAAATTCGTTTACACAAATGCATCTGTTAACAACTTGACAATTACTGTAAACCTGAATAGAGAATTTAAAATTTAAATATGTTCCAATGATGACTTGTACACTTATGAAATAATATAATAATAAATTAAGAAAATTGAAATTAATGATAACGGCTTTTATGGTATCGACTACAACGTATATACTTAAAGAGAAAGTTTTGTAATGAAGTAACGGAAGGTGGGGATATTTCATTAGAAAACTTCTTATAGAGCATGTCACATTCTATAGCTCAAAAAGTGGAAAAATCTTGTAAATACCTTCCTTTAATAAGTTCTGTAATCAGAATCCACAGTTGTGGGGTCTTGATACCGTGTCACATCCTAGCCTGTTGTAATCCTTCTGTCAGTCGGCATCCCTCATGCCGTCCGTCCGTCATTCGATCTTGTAAGTCGATCAGTCAGTATGTTAATCAGGCAGTCAGCGTGTCAGTCAATCAGTTAGTGCGTCAGTCAGTAGTGGTCAGTTAGTCAGTCCGTGCGTCAGTCAGGCAGTCCATCTGCCCGTCCGTCTGCCCGTGTCTCTGTCCGTTTGTCTCTACTATTATATCAAAATTAGCAAATAGAGGCGACTGGGTGCCCCCGCGGGATGTTTGTGTCGCGTGTGGGGGAAGGGGGGCGGCCGTAGACGCACCACCTTCCACTCGGCCCATCCAGCCGCGCGTTGTCGCTTCGTTCCTGCTATTGGCAGCCCCCCCCAAAAGAGAAGGAAGAGTTCTGAATGGCCTCCTTCCCTGGCGACCTGCCCCGCCTTCGCCGCACTGGGGCTCACGCTGGCTCACAGTTGGCCCGAAACAGCAAGACAGAGAGAACATTCAATAACTACTTTTCCCATGCAAGTTTAGGGAGGACATACTATTATACTATTTCATGGTTACAATTGTTGGTATCACATAATAAAACTGATATATTGTACTAATTTTTAGTGGTTCATATTTTATTGCAATTACAGGAATTACGAATACCTGCTAACATTCCTGTATAACAGCCTTTTATTTGTTAGTGCATTAAAAAAAGATATATTCATGAATAAATACCCTACAGATGGTTGGAAATGTAGTTTCAATACAAATTTGAAAACGACATCAATAGAAGCCTTTGTTTTCCACATTTTGTTTTCTGAGATGTTGTGTACAGTCATCAAAGCATTTAATTTTCTTCATGTTATTAGTTAAATTTTTTTGGTAAACCAATATTTTAGACGGACATTTATATTATTATATCACCAGCTTCCAAGAAGTTTAAATTTCGCGGATCACTTATTTTCTTTAAGGAAAAGTTGAAAGGTTTATCTTACTCGCGGACATTACAAGTACCCATTGCTTATTGAAATTACTAAGTGGGTTAGGAAGATGGAACATGCTATTTGTCTATTAAAATTATTCTTTGTTCATTGCAAATATTTTTATTAAGTTAAAGTCTACTTCATATAAATCATTAAATTCTTGAAATTTTAAACTTGTTGTACATAGTGTTTTCTTTCTTTCTTTTTTGCATTGATATGTATTGTGCTTGGCCATACGCCGTAATCCTGATGGGTGTTTTGTCTGTCTCTGAATCGCAAAGTCGTATGTCGGCAAGGTCCCTTCTTTGCATTCCCAGAAGTAAATATAAATTTTTAGTCCTCTTTTCTAATTTAACATTACTTCGTTAATACTAGTATGCCAGTGTTGTCAGATCACGGGTAATATATTTATGGTATTAATCACTGCTAATATATCGACTTTAGTATCGTAATGCTAATATGACAACGTTAGTATGATACTGTATTCATATTAACATTCCTTTTTGTATCAGTGTAAGTAGGTGATGGTTCAGTTTGTGAATACAAGTATGTTTATGTTAGTATGTTAACTTTTATTGTTCAATGCTGATATGCAAGTTAAGCTTAGTAAATGATATGATATGTTAAAATATGGAGGATGTAAAACTAGGCGAAATTGCTACTGAATAAATGTAATTTTTATAATAATAATAATAATAATAATAATAATAATAAATTATTATATAAAATTTCAATATTGTCTCAAAGCCTCATAAAAATGCATGTAATGCAAACAAGAGCATTTTTATTAATTAATTTTATTGTTTTCCGCAATGTTTCATAATAAAATTTTCCACATCAAACAAATGTTTACACTCGCACTTTACACAATACGGCGACACATGACAGTAATAATAAGCCCAATTAAAGTAGAAGAATGTTTCCACGTATCTACAAGTAGCTAAGATTCGTTTACATTACAAGATCAACTTGGTGTTTTGTACAGCGGAAAAAATTATAAATCGACTTGCGATGTTTAAAAATGGAAACGCAAAACAATATGGAATTTTGTAAAATTTTTTTTGCTAATTTTCTCGAATACCACACATTTTATTCGTTAAATATTGTATTATTGTTTGTTTTAAAAAGACCATTTTTTGTATTAATCATGGGATTTGTCATCAGCAAACCACGGAGTATATAATTCAAAATTTTAGATAATTAAATAATTTTATTTTCAGTCGTTATCAATTGCAGTACTAAATTGCAGCAGAGACTAATAATTTCTAACAGATATTTTTACAATTGTGAATGTCCAATTTAGAGTTTAAACGCATAAATATTGCTTTACAAAGAACAAAGGACAATAATGAAGAACATTAAATTAATAATTTTTTAACAATTCTAATTTTTCCTTGCAACATGTTATATAATGATACATTTCACATGTAATGAGTGCAGAAGTACATAGGAGAACCATTTAATGGGATTCGGTAGAAGCAGATAACCAATTACACTTTCTTCGTACAATGTTACAGTTCACAATAAATAGAAATGTCAGGGAAGAATCCAGAAACAATTCTCCATTTCCAAACTTTTTTAAATTTCAATTTACATTTTACGCTAGTAAAATTTGTAACATAACTTAATTATGTTATACATTAAATTCCTTAACACAATTTAGAAGAAACCGGTTGGAGATTCTACGTGAATTTCAATTGACTTCGATGAATTCAGAATGTGAGTGCTGCTCCGTTTGTGTCAGATGCGTGGGTGGCTGGGGCCACTGGGCGCCCTTCTCCGCGCCAAACGCCCCAGCTGCCACCACCGCCGCCGCCGCCGCCGCCGGTAAACGAAATGACGCCTCTTAAGGGAAATGAGATATATTATGGCGCCGTAGCGCGCCCCGGGCCTGCCAAGTTCAATTCGTTAAATTTCCTTACATTTGTTTCCTTCAAAATAATGAAGATATATCGCTGAAACTTGTATTACGCACATAATACATCGCGCAACATTCTTCTCCCTCATTTGCAACGTCAAATTATTCTATTAAAAGTTTTAGCTGTCGCAATTTTCTTTTACGAAGCACTTCCTTATTACATTTTCATAATCAATCTCCTAAATAATGATTGATTATTGTCTGAGCGTTTCAAAGTAATCCTTTTCTTGAGAACACTAAGCTCTTAAAATGATTATTATATGTGAGGATTTGCACGTAATAAATAGCATAAGAAGTGAAGGACGTGGTGGAAAATGAGGTTTAAATTTTATTTCCTTACCATCGTGTCCAGGAGAACGGTGGAAGTTTAATTGAAGTTTTACGAGGACTAAGCCTTTCTATCATGGAAATTTATGCATCGTGTTACATAAGAAGGAACACGGTTCGGCCTGAGGGAGCGCCAAAGATGTAAAAATATAACTCGTTAAACTTTTCCTTCCTGACTTAAGACACTCCTTTTAAGGAACTCAAACTAATTATAAATCTTGTTAAGTAACATGCAGGCGTTTTATGGGCTTTGCGGACTCAAATCTCACGCTTCTTGGAACTTACGGAGGTTCTACGTATACAAATACCTGGGAAAGTTCCCACCTAATTTACTACTGCTGATGACCACGAAGACTTGTTTGCAAGACTTCCGTATTTTGCGCGGTAATTTGTCAGAGGTGTTTGTTACCGAGTCTGAATTTAAGGGAACATTTGGTAAAGTCATTATTTTGAATATCCAACAAATGAGTTGGAAGACTTTGAAGGAGATTGATATAAACCCAAAAGGCCGAGCACAAAACAAATGGAAAAGACAATAAAATGATCAGAGAAGAAGGATACTTGATTTTAGGACAATAGATAATATTACACAAGCCCCCAAGTAGCTCATCGCTAGCGAGCTAGCTTTCTACACCGCGACCTGGGTTCGATTCGATGGGGTAAAAAATTAAACAGTCGCTTTTCACTCTCACATCCCAGTTCATATGTTTTGTTTTGTTTTCCAAAATTTAAGTAATATATGACTTACTGTAGGAATCACAGAATTTTGAAGATGTGCACACAATTCACTTTTCCCCATAGCACGTCATACGCAGTTTTTCACTGTTTTTTGACGTAAAATAAATAAATAAATATGTTGACATTGCGGTTGACGATGTGAAAGCTTCTCGGACGTGGAGGATGCCAAGTAAGTGTGGATGCCGAGTGCGTGGGCGTGGAGCTGGGACCTTGGTCGGATGCGGCTGTAATGAAAGGGTGCATATTCAGAATATGTACGCAACTCAGGAAGATAAATAGATAGTACAGTTGGAAAACTCAAGAATGGACGGACAATGTATTATTTTGTGTTCCAGTCGTCTTATTATTTCCTGTTTGTGTTCAGATCGAATATAGGCGATCAGTAGATCGAATATAGGCGTAAGAATGCGTTTCGTTTAGAGGCTTTTAAGATCAAACGACCAAAAACATACTGAATATCATGGAAACGAACAAAGCCCACGATTAATTTTATACAATTTGCATTATATAGACAGATAACAATTTGAATTTCATTCTTCTCATGGGAAATTAATTAAATTATCAATTAATTTTTGACAGCTGTAAGAGCCCCTAGCCAGTTATGTTCATACCGCCACGGGGCGAGGAAAGGACGTGGGCTCGCACACGCCGCACCGCGTCGCGCCGTTTGCTACGGAGCCGCACCCACGATTTGGGGGTGGCGGGCGGAGCAGGGGGGGGGGGGGGGGGGGGGGGGGGGCGGGCAGGGCGGGGAGCGTGGGGGGGGGGGGGGCGGTTGGTGGCGGGTCAGAGGCGGGGGAGCGAGGGCGTGGAGGGAGGCCCGGGACGGGGGCGGGAGGAGCGGGAGCGGTTGGTGGTGGGTCAGAGGTGGCGCGGGGAGGGGGGGGGGGGGGGGGGGGGGCGAGGGAGGGCGGGGTTGGGGGGGGGGGGATGAGCGGGGCATGGCGGGGGTGAGGCGGGGTAGGAGCGAATATTTACAAGCGGGCTTTTTTATTGGCTGCGCATGCGCGCTGGGAAGACTGCGGTCTGGAAGTGGCCGCGCACCTGGGCACGCAGCGGGTGCAATTCAGCTTA
This sequence comes from Teleogryllus oceanicus, assembly GCA_964035755.1. Lineage (NCBI taxonomy): Eukaryota > Metazoa > Arthropoda > Insecta > Orthoptera > Gryllidae > Teleogryllus > Teleogryllus oceanicus. The sequence continues at coordinate 19,443,320 of CAXIVR010000007.1, read as the reverse complement.
GAGAGGTGTCACCTGCTCTTTCCCGTTTCCTGCGAAAGTGAACCGAAGGAGCGAAGGTAGGCCGCCGCGTGCGCCCTGCCTTGTGGAGCGACGCTGCTTCAGGCAAGCCGCCGTCGGGAGGGGGGATGACGTATTCTGCACACAGATGAGGGAATACTTGACTCACCCCCGGTGGAAGAGTAAAAGTCCTCTCATAGAAGAGTTATGATTATGACTTCAATAATACTACAGAAGAGTAAAAAGGGCCCTTTATATTCATTTTCATTAAAACATTTCGAACGTTTTTGGGAAAATGTCGTTTGAGCTTCTCTGAAAATAAATATTTGAGCTAATTTCTACAAAAGGGGTTTGAGTTTCCAGAACCTCTACAATAAATAATTTGAAGCGTTTGTACAGACATAATTAAGTTTAAAAACGCCTGCAATGTAAATATCTACAATGTAAATGTTTGAGAAAAAATTATACATCAACATAGCATTCATTTCATTACAGGGTTTATTTACTATCCTTACAAAGAGTTCAAAGGAAAATGGTGCATCAGTTTTTGAGGGAATTTTGTTTTTTAAAAACATTTAGGCTAAGTTAATATTACCCATAGCCCCTCCCTGGGGAGCCAGGAGGCTCTTGGCCTGAATTTAGATTGTCATGTGCTAAAAAAATAATAATAATAATAATAATAATAATAATAATAATAATAATAATTTTAATAATAATTAATAATAATTTTAATAATAATTTTAATAATAATTTTAATAATATTTTTAATAAAAAATTTTAAAAAATTAATTTAAAATTAAAATGTTATCGAAAAATTGACATGAAAAATTTTCAAAATTCCGTGAATTTTATGTAAATTACCCCCAAAATTCAAAGATTTTTTTCATAATCGCAAAGTATTGAGCCAGGCCAGGTTCATCAGAGAATATTGATTTTGGAAAGAATGATACGAACAGTTTAGATGCTAGTGTTGGTTACAGATGGACGGGTGGGGAGACATACGGACAGACAAACATTTTTAAAAGCCCTGTTGGGTATTTGACGCTCCTCAAAATAATATTTGAGGATCCCCAAAGCTGGAATCGATTTACATATCTCTCGCTATTCTGAATATATTGCATGGTCTGTAATACGTACGCGAGAAAACATTAGCAACCGCCTCAAATACTACGAGCGCCGCCTCAATTACTACACATCCGAGGTTCGACTGGGATCGATGAGGGATCGACCGAGCGCGCCGGGAGGGGAACCCTGTAAGGCTCCTACAGATCGACACGGAAGATCCGCAGCCAACGCGGATTGGCCGCAGCGGAGGTTTCGCGTCACGTGTTACCTTATGAGCACATTTAGTCCCGTGCGGCAGGCGAGCGTCGCGGCTACGGATTGGCAGCGTTTAATCGGCGGTGAAATTTGTAACGCGTGTCTTCCGCTGCAGCTCAAGTTTCGTGGAAGTCCGCCCGTGTTCGGAAGTCTTCGCTCCCCTCTGGGTGGAGTGACCATGCCAACCGTCACCAAACGCTGTCTCATAATTGACGCTCCGGTGTGAACGGTCCCGCGAATTCAGTGGACGCGTCTAGCTCGGAACTTTCCGCCGCCCCGCTCGGATCTACCGCGCGGTCTGTGGGAGCCTTTATTTCTAGGAAACTAGTGGGGCTAAAACAGAGCGTATTTTCTCGCCCGTATTTTCAAGCAAAATTAGATGTAAAGTACCCACTTTTTCGAAAAATTGAAACTGATTTTATGTCAAAATCTATTTTCAAGACAGTTTCATAAGGAAAAATCTCGATCTTCAATATTTTAGATGTAAGGAAGTTTCCCCCAAAAAATTTGAACTTTTGCATTTTTCGAAAAATTAGGATTTTTAACGCACGTGAGACCTGGACCATTCTGTTAAACGTTCTCTACAGTGTACGTGATCAAATTTAATAGAAGACGATGAAGCCATTTTTTTAAAATTGAAAAATGACTCAAGTGCTTCATGTAAAGAACCCTCCCAAATTAAAATATCGGTTTCAAATTCAAGGGGCCACGATACCAGCCAGATCGATTGAGGAATATCAATTTTGAAGTAAATGGGCTGAACGGTTTAGCCACTAGCGTTGTTCTCCGACAGAGATGTTTTCTCGTCATTCGAAATTTCGATATGAAAGACCCATAAAACATGAAGCCTGGCTACATCATATGTTAGAAGTTTTTTTCTCAATTTAGCAACTGAATTTATCCACTCTTTCGTTACCATAGCCCTGCAAGAAGACTTTCTCTGCTGAAAATTGGCCGTTTAATTTTTCGCACAGTATTACTTATCTTTCTACTCCGTAGCGAGAAAGTAAAAGACTCTGAGGTAGGATCATTTTGTCTCTCGATATAGGTAGGCTGATACATTTTGTTTATGTGACGCAAAGATGAATCTAATTTCTCAAAATAGACAGACTGAATCAGTTTTACGACAAACAGATATTCGGACTTTGAGTAAAGTTTTCGCGGGGCAGAGCAATTACTCCTAGAGGCGGTGTCGTGGGACAATGATGTGTTGCGAGTCCAAACAACCATTCTACAGAAGCCGGCTGAGCCATGGGGCCGTAATGCGCTCGGAATGTGGCGCACGTCGTATGCAAATGCCGCGAGGCAGCGCGGCCCAATGCGTGGGTCCGTGGGGTGGAGGGACGCGTCCCCAGCCACGGCCACCTGTGAGCGGAGAGCGCTCGCTCGGGGGCGCCTGGCGGAAGCTTCATACCTGGGCCGGGCCGGCGACACCAGAGACATCTGTGATCGTTACGCGGGTCCCTGCCAGCCCCTTCCCCCGCTGAGAAATGCCAAGAGACTACTGAGAAGAGACGGGCCAATGGAATTTGAGCTAGAACAGCGGATCGTCATTTCTGTTCCACTGCTCATTTACCGTTTCTAATCAGTCTAAATTCAAAACATTCTAAAATACTCTGTAATTATAAGCCTATCGTTCTCATGCTCATACCATAATCATCTTATTTTTAATTAAATATATTAATATACACTTAATACGCATGTTTTTGTTCATGCACCTTCACACTCCACTACGTGAAGGAATAGAAGCAAAAGGCGAATTCTTTTCGACAGAATATGAAACATACGGATGAAAATATCACATTTAGAGATAAATAATTTGTAATTATAATGTTAATTTGAGTATAAAACATAATTTGGTTTAAAAACAAAGTTTTAGATCAAAATGAAAAATTATATAATCTCCGGACTGTTTACAAATTTGGTTTTAACGCTTATTGAAGTATACACTTGGATAAATATTTTAAAAATTATTACCTATATTTAACAAAAAACTTATACGTATTGTGTTTTTTCAACTGGTGCGCAAGACGAAAAATAGATAAAATTGTAGAACTGATACCTATTTGCGAACTCACAATTGTGAATGAGATATACTAAAAACAAAAAGTTGACTAATAATAAACTTTTCAAACTCATTTCCTTAAAACAATTATTTTGGACAAAATACACTTCCGCAGTAAAAACAACGTTGCTTTACACCACGGAAAAAGGACAACTTGCCAGAACAAACCTAGTTGTGCTCCAATTTAATTCTGCAAGTTTCAAACATCAGAGAGTTCAATAAAAAATGAGACCACCAATTTTTAAGCTCCTTTGTTCTATGACAAGAAAATAGTTTTTATTGTTTCTAACTTTTCTAATTTTCCAAAAATTTTGAAAAAACAATAATAATGAGTCATGCGATGTTTTTAAGCGTCCTTTAAGTATCCTAGAATTTTTTAATGGAGTGATTTTGAAAAAATTAAATTTCTGTACCTTCAAACAGAAATTACGCGAAAAGTACTCGTTATTTAAAAAATGTACTTCCTAACTGAAAAACTATTTATTAACAGAAAATTTTCTAAAAAAAGAAGCTTTTTCATCAACACGGTACTTCTGCAATGAAATTTTCGAAAATGCAAAACCCAAAAGGGACAACAACTGTCTTCTTTACCATCGTTTGCAAAATATGAGAAATAAATTTGAAGGAAAAGTTTAAATTTGAAGTAATAAATATTTTAAAATGCCTATCATTCAGGCAAAATTACCTAAAACTACTCCATTCGCAAATTGTACATGATCTTTTTCAAGTATATATTCAAACAAACAAAATTATTGACAAAAAATTTATCTTCAATATCGCAGTTGTTGGAAGACGCTCAAAACACTGAATTTTCAAAAATTGCAAACGTTCCGAGATTTCAAAGAAAATAAGACCTGAGTGTTTTTTAAAGATTCATTTACGCTATACTACGACAATGTTAAATAAAATAATTTGAAGCAAATTTTTTGAGCAAATTTGAAAAACATTGTGAGGTTTCAGATAAAGTTGTTTAAAAAAATCAAAATATCCGTTTGAAACACTCAGGATCTCCAGTTACGTCAGGTCGATGGGAGAATATCAAATTTGGAGAATAAATACTTTATGCGCTAGTGTTGTCCATTTACAGACAGACGGACGTGTTATGTGCAGAAAGCGTTGTGCCGAAAGACGGCCGAACTGTTGGACTGAAAGACGGCCAGTCAGGTGTTTTGCCGTCAAATGATTTTTCGGTATTAAAGACTCACAAACCGTGGATTCTGACTATACGTGTTAGGAAAAGTAATTAACTACGTATAGAAACACGATTTATCAACTTTTTCAATATCAGAGCTCAGCAATACCTTTTTCTGGCAAAAATATTTCTAGCGCACTATTACATTTTCTTCTAGCCTAGCGAGGGGAAAAAAGTAAAAACCGGTCAAGATAAAACCCGCACTCGTAACAATCAAAATGGACCCGCAGTGCCACTCCCAAACTGTCCCGCAGTTGCAACAACGCAAGGCCCCAAATAAAGAGACTCCAACAAAGGAAAATAACTCGCATTCGCAACAACGAAAAAGGTCTCGTACTTGAAAATGACTCGGAAAAATGCATTCGCAAAACTGGAAAATAATTTCATACAACTATACGAAATGGGAATCGCAAATAACTAGTCAGTGAGGGTAAGTGGTCACAGTGTGCATTGTTACAAAGATAGTGTGGGGACGAATAAGTGTAGCTCATTAGTGACTTAGTTTCCGGTGGCGTTAACTAACATCGTTATTCCTTGTTCTATGAGTTCAATGCGTAATATAGTCGGGAGTTCCTCGTGCGCTGAAGATAAGATCCGGCGTGGAACTGCACGTCAGATTGATTGATTACTAACTTCACGTTCCCCGGCGCGTCAACAGCTATGATAAATAGTCTTGCATGTGAAGTACATTTTTTTAATGACGGGAGATGATGCTATTCTTGCCTTGCTGGATGGTGAGATCCGCCGCAGACCTACACGCGGGTTTTCCACATTCAGGTATCACCCTCCAGCATGGCACCCGCCAGCTGGAACAAGCTCTAAGTTTCAGACTTGTCTCCAAATACATGCGGTTGGGTAGTGCAAATGTAAAACTTCACATCAGATTGCGGGTAGCTCAGTGCATCAACTGTCACTGCAGCGCCTCTGACCGGGAGGTCCTAGATTCGAGTCCTGACGGCGGCAGGATTTTCGACTTTAGCTTGACAGCTAGGTCGAATTCAGTCGCTGTCTGGAGGAAAATTCTAGCGGCCGGCTGCTTTGATCGGTAGTTTTACGTGGTTTCTCCGATCAACACCAGGCGAATGCCGGAGCAGTACCCTATCAAACGGGCCACGGACCGCGCGCGAACTGTCCTTCCCATTCCTTGTCCTATCCTCTCCCCTTACACACAGACACTTACACTAATATGCACTACACTACCACATATCCCGGGAGACCGGTCTGGAGCTAGGGGCTTGTCCCGACTGGGGCGGTGCCCCGTTGGTGGGAGAGTCTTGGTTAGGGGGAAACCCCAGTACCCGACGGTAGGTCGGCGCCGGATCTCGCCATCCAGGGGGGAAGATCACCGCCATCTGCCGATAAAAACATGCACTACGCTAATGGGACTAATGACAAGAGCAGTTGAGCGCCGGCAACATGAAAAATCAATAAATCAATCAATCAGATTGTGGGTTTTCCCCTTCGTCCCTAAATATCCTGGCTCTCAGTATCCAACTGATATCTGGACACATGAGTCTACTACTTGTATGTGTAAGGAGTCGGGTAGGGGCCAGGACGTGGAAATGACGATTGCGTGCTGTGTTTGATAGTGCTTTGGCATTCACCTGGTGTTGATCGGCGAAACCACGCAAAACCACCGATCAGAGCTGCCTCCAAAGAAAGAGTTCGACGCAGCCATACAGCGAGTGTGGGAAACGTGCGCCTCGGCTTCGCCTGCCAGGCCAGGAGTCGAACGCCTCTAAGCCTCGGGGTGGAGCGCGAGGGGGGGGGGGGGGGGCTGAAGATGAGGTGCGAGCGAGGGCTTCCTTCCGCGCCTCGAGGGCGAGCCGAGGCGAGGCGACGGCCGCCCCCGCATTATTCATGTGCGCGAGCAGAGATCTGCCACGCCCCTTCCCCTCCGGGCGGACACGGCGCCGACACTGCCTCGACGGAGCGAGCGGAAAGGAAGAGAAGGGGCGGCGATGGAAGCGAGAGGCGCTCCAGGAGGTTTTGAAAGATGAGGAGGGTGAAATGGCCATGTGATTGGAAAAACGCTGAGAGAGCTACAATGGCAGCGAGACTTTAAATGACACAGAGAGATAGAAAGAGAGACAGCGAGAGAGAGAGAGAGAGAGAGAGAGAGAGAGAGAGAGAGAGAGAGAGAGAGAGGGAAAGCAGGATAAAGCGGGAAGCTGCGTATAAGACAACAGGAAACGAGGAATAGCTTTAGTTGGGAAATGGACGAGAGTGGGAAATGACGAGAAGGCAACAAACAAATGTGATAGAGGGAGTACTAGGAAGGACTGAAGATTTGGATATGGAAAGAAGGAGGCCCAAGAGAAGAACATGGAATATGAGAGACAGAGAGCGAGAGACAGACAGAGACAGAGAGAGAGACAACACACAGACACAGAGAGAGAGACAGAGAAGAGAGAGATAGAGAGAGATAGAGAAGAGATAGAGATAGAGAGAGATAATATATAATATATATATATATATATATATATAAGAGAGAGAGAGAGAGAGAGAGAGAGAGAGAGAAAGACATCTCTGGCCAGAGGAAAAAGTAAGGAAAGAGAAAGGAAAGAGGTGAGCGAAGACAGCAGAGGAAACGTGCTGAGGGAAGCGTGTTGCAAGACCAGTGGCGGTTGAGACGTAGCAGTTGTCACTAGGCGGCTAGCTCCGAGGCGCGCAGGCAAATTCGGCTGCGTGGGGCGCGAGGCGGGCGGGACCGGGAGCGGGCGCGCGCGCGGTTGCACGCGATCTGTCAGCGCGTAACTTCGTTCCTGAGACGCTCGCGGCGGCGGGGGGGGGCGGGGGCGGGGGAACCCCAATGGCGTGACGTATCGCTGACGCGGATATCGATTCCCGCGGACGCGCTCGCGCGCCATTCGTTCGCGTTTGCAACGCGGCTTTATCTCGTTCACGCGGCGCGGCGCCCCGCCCCCCTCCCCATCGCTCGCTTGCAACGGCTGATCTCTCTAATCTGCTGCCGCTGGCTGGCGCGCAATCTGACTACGAAATTAGAGCGCGTGTGCGCGGCCAATTTCAGGTGCGCGAAAGAAGAGAAGCCGGCGCGTCATGAAGCAGATTTTCGCATTTAATATTACCCTGGGGTTTGGGGCCTGTATATCCGCCCGTAATTAATTATGCATATATTATTAAAAATTTGGCAAATGTGTAAAAGCCTGTCTTGAAATTGAAAGAGTAAATAAACGAGGTCGTTAGTCGAGAATCAACAAAATATTTATATCATGAAGTTTGAACATCTGAAGCAAGATATTAACTAAGGGATGTTTGCATTGCATCATTTAGAGTTCAAGGATCATGTCGCAAAAAAAATAAAGGAATACAAAGTTACCGTAGATACCTTACCAAAGTTACCAACTAGGTGCCAAAAAAATTTGGTGGTTTCGGAATGATATCTGACGATACTGTTCTATAGTGTTCACGGCGCCTAATTAGGTTTCGCTGTTTGAGTAACTGGGGGGGAGAGGGGAGGGGCGGCAATTGCTCTTCCACGTTTGTACTGAAACTCGGCGCAGCGCGCAAACCGCACATTTGAGCTTCTAAATTCGAAATCTGCGGAGGCAAAGGAATTAAAAACCCTAGCCCGAGACACGTGCTGGGAATAAAGAACGTTGGTGATTGGAGAAAAGCTCAAGCAGCCCAATTGTAAAGGCACTGTGAGATTAAACTAAACCCACAATCATTTATTAAAATAAACCAAAACTGGGGATTTATTGCAAATAACGAATCTCATGGTACAATGATATTTTGTAAAACGAAACAATAAATGGGAAAAGGACACTAAATATAATAAAAAACGAACAACTGAGAGATAAGGCCAAGCTTTCCGTCTTCGGCAGAGGAATGGAATGCTGCGTGCACAAACGTGCGGTTTCGGAGAACATAGTGGGCACAGTAGTCGGACGCATTGGAATTGTTTATTAACAGGGGAGATTGATTTTTTCCAATCATTTTTGACGAGAGAACCCAAAAAGAAAAGAAAATTCTAAGTAATGTTCAATCTTGCACGTCTTCCGTAAATTCAGATTCTCCTTTACACTCTAGATGGCTTTACACTCTAGCCTGTGAAATAAAATACTACGAACGCTAGTGTTGCTTAAAATGTAAGGGGAAATAAGTATGATCAAAACAAAGGCAAACTATCACAAAGTTTTCTATTTGATTAAAGAACCTAATTAATGCATTTATTTTATATGAATATTTGTTTCTCACGACCGGTTTTAATATTTGTCTTTAATACTTCTATCATAATGAAAGGTGCCTGCAGGAAACAAACAATAAGATTCTTTATTGCACCAGAAAATCTTAACTTATTCGAGTACAATTTTATAGATTCCGTGCCTATAAAGCGTTAAGAGAGTTCTGAGATATGAATATTTATTACATGAGTTTAGGAACGACGAAATTCAAAATTAATATTAATCTGGAACTGTTTGAAAACATTTGAGCCAATTAAGTTGTAAAGCAGAATTTGTAGAAAATAATCATTTAACACCTGCGCATTCATCTTTTGAATAATGAAATGAAGATGGCATAAAAATGAATTTGATTTATATTTGAACATTTACAAATCTTCAGTTTCATAGTATCAGAAAATAAATTCAAATGGAGAGAAGTAAAGGGCATTTTTGCGGAGAAAAAGCAAAGAGGTTAAAATTTGAAGTAAACGTCAAATGTTTACACACGAAATTCTCAAGAGAAACTGTGTCACAACATGTGAAGCGTAATCCTCTCTTTGAAAGGACTTGAGCATAAAAGCGCGACCAACGAGCAGACTCGTACGCAGCAGGGAAAGCGGCGTACGGCAACTAACAGCTGACAGTAGCTAGGAAGCGGCCACTGCATTTACATTTCCGAATCTTCAGAACAAAAGCGGAACCTGTCACTGAAGATATTTTACTAAGCAGGTTCTGCATCTTTTAAATATGTTTATTTATTTATTTTTTTTATTTATTTTACGTCAAAAAACAGTTAAAAACTGCGTATGACGTCCTATGGGGAAAGGTGAATTGTGTGCACATTTTCAAAATTCTGTGATCCCTACACCAAGTCATATACTACTTAAATTTTGAATTTTGAAAGGGAGAAAAAAAAACTCCCATGTAGTAAAATCTATTTTCAAAAATAAATAAGCAATACATTTTGAATTTTGAAAGGGAGAAAAAAAAACAAAAAAAAACTCCCATGTAATAAAATCTATTTTCAAGGATAAATAAGCAATAAATTTTGGCTCTTATTACTTCCTGCCGCGACAACATGGAAACGATAATTTGAATAATTGTATTTCCCACTGAATTCTAGAAGATTGTAGAAGATTCTAGAAGATGTTCAATTGAAAAAAAATATTAGAAGCATCAAAGAACTCTGTTTCTTTTGCAGATTTACCCACTTACAAATCAAATACAAGACAAAGATTGTTTTCAAATCGCAATCAGTACACTACCTCAGTGCACCAATAAAACTATTTCCAAACAAATGTGTGTCTGAATTACAGTGATCTTGATGTACGACGAACAAATTAAGAACTGAAGATCATCAAGTTCACGTTAGTACGCTAAGGGAATTTCAAATTATGCACAGTGAGTAAGCATTTACCGTGAAATTCGGTTGGAGACAATATTCGTTAAAGTTTAAATTCGGTGTCAAAATAACAGAACATACGTGGTGGTGGCATCAATATTTTCTGTCAGATTTAGAGTTCGTGTTGACGGCAGGGTATTTTCAGAAATTTACGGCCATGAAAGCTTGGTCTCGTCATCATTCTTTAATCGTCAATTCGTGCAAAACTCCTATCTACACTCGCTCGGTACTAATACAAGATAAAACAGGTTTTGGTGTATCCAAATCTATATTACCGATTCTCATTTCTCTTAAAAATCAGAGGTCACATGAAAATTTCACTTCGTTGCCACCCACACGCAAAACATGGTAGAAAATATATAAAACATATCGAGAGTTTTGCAGACAATAAACTGCTTGCTGTTTAATTGAAAACGAAATGGAAACTCATAAAAATGTTTCATAACATGACTGATCTTCAAATTTTTTAAAAGTGAAAAATAATTATTGTTGATTGATCAGAAAATATATTGAGATTTAGTCCCATGTATCCTTATTACTGGATTTGGAATATTCGTGTATTCTAAATATAGCCTTTTATGTTCCTATTTTTGCAAAAATGAACACTTCGGATCTGTACACTGAGAACTTTTCTTTTAAGAAATATCAGTTCAAAATCAATTTTAATACATTTTTTATTCAATTTTAAAAGAAATTTGGAGTATATGAGTATTTACTCACATTACTAAATGATAATGTACAAACTTTATACATTTTCTATTTGATAGAAAATAGCTTTATATTGTTACTGAAATGTTCATCAACACAAAGTTTCTTTAATGTCCTACATGAGTGCGGTCAGTGAAATATATTCAAACAAAAATATTCTTTTACTGAGTGAATTGGCAAATCTTTATATAGATTGAAGGGAGTCTTCATGAATTTCTTATCCCTTTTCACCTACTGGGCATCTAAATTCTTCCAACATTTGCCAAATACGCCTTTAAAAAATATTTATTTTACATCCCAGCATTTCGTTGAAAAAGTCCTGTTCGCTAAGTTACTTGACCGTTCTGTTTTTCGAAATCGTCACTCCAATATTATCTACCCTTCAGATTTTTCTTCACGGGCTCAAAGACTCAACAGGCTAAGAGTGACACACCCAATAACTTCCGAGCCACTTCATAGAAGGCATTAACGATCATAATTAATATTGATGGACAACCATTCATTCGTGAAGCGACTCTCGCAGTGGGTCGCTACAGCGCGGACGGGTAGGGTGGACGGCAGCCTTCTGTGGACCGAGACAGGAAGGATCGACAAACGGACTTATCTCGATCGCATCCCACGGGCAACTCCTACGTCTTCTTTACCTTCCTCCCCAATAGGCACACCCCGGTTGCAACCCGTGCTATTTTCTTCGTCTACAAAAAAAAATGCTCGCCTCGGTATCAACGTTTGGGTCTTTCGCTTGATTGATTGATTCATTTTTTCGTGTTTCCGGGTGTGTCAACTACTTTGGTCATTTAGTCCCGTTAATGTAGTGCATGTTTTCTTCGGATATGACGGTGACGGATTCGGTGGTATAGCGGTTACCGTATCGGACTGTTGTACCCGAGTTTGCGGGTTCAAACCCGATCGAAGCCGTGAATTTTTAAGGGCGAAAAAAACCTTCGTACGTCTTCCTTCGGAGGGGAAGTAAAGCCGGCTGTCCCATTTAGTATATTTACTTCCTGTAAAAGCTCCTCAAGAGTAAATGAAGCCTCTGAGCAAAATTGAGTTCCGACTGTTCCGTCGCCCAAGATAATACCTCCTTACTCCGCTAGGTGGTGAAAGGACCGTAGCGCGTTTTTTTTTGCGTGGTTAGATGAAAGAGCGGGCCTGATGGCCCGAGTCTCGACGCGTAAAATAAGGCATTAACTAACTAACTAATCTCCCCCGCTGGATGGCGAGATCCGGCGCCGACCTACCGTCGGCTAGTGGGGTTTCCCCCTAACCAGAACTCTCCCATCAGCGGGACACCGCCCCAGCCGGGACAAGCTCTAAACTACCGACCGGTCTCCCGGAATATGTGGTAGTGTAGTGCATGTTAGTGTAAGTGTGTGTGTAAGGGGAGAGGATAGGACAAGGAAGAGGAGGGACAGATCGCGCCGGTCCGTGGCCCGTTTGGTAGGGTACTGCTCCGACATTTGCCTGGTGTTGGTCGGAGAAACCACGGAAAACTACAATCAGAGCAGCCGGCCGGTAGAATTCTCCACCAGACAGTGACTGAATTCGACCTAGCTGAAAAGCTGTGTCGAAAATCCTGCCGCCGTCAGGACTCGAACCTAGGACCTCCGGGTCAGAGGCGCTGCAGTGACATCAGTTGATGCACTGGCCCCCGGTCTTTCGCTTGAAGAAGGTTCCATTTCACGGTATTCATTTTTTACCTCTTAGCATTATAATGGAGAGACTAATAAGGAGACATTGTTATTTTGAAGTTTAAGATCCAATATCATTAAATTAATTTTTTTAATGAAAAAAAAAAGGGGCCTTGGACTTCCCTTAAAAATTAAAATAATTGTCTTTTAGTTCGATAACATATACAGATCCGAAGATCTTGTGTCGTTCACATGTGTTGAAGGGTTTCTATTTATTGCTGCGAAACCAAATTTGTGTTACTTGTGAATGGAACCTTTACCATATTATTTACTCCTTTACCGTCCCAAAACATCGGCCGGAATGGGATTCTCCTTGGGACCATTTGGGACGGTTGGTAATAAATTCGAATCTCTAAATATTTTGAATGAGAAACACTATAAAATGAAAAGACGAAGTTTAGAGAACTAATACGTTTAAAAGAAATAATAGCAGGTTTTGGGGGCAAGTGAACCCTTAACGTCATGTAAAAAACATTGCTTGCATAGATAAAAAACGAGAGGAATCAAAACAAATACATGAAGTGGTTTATTTACAGGAATATAATGGACGTTGAATGGTATTTCAACGTGCCCTTTCCAATGATTGTTTTATTTCTTTTTTTTTATTTATTTATTTTATGTCAAAAAACAGTTAAAAACTGCGTATGACGTGCTATGGGGAAAAGTGAATTGTGTGCACATTTTCAAAATTCTGTGATCCCTACACTAAGTCATATACTACTTAAATTTTGAATTTTGAAAGGGAGAAAAAAAACAAAAACTCCCATGTAGTAAAATCTATTTTCAAAAATAAATAAGCAATAAATTTTGGCTCTTATTTGGCTCTGTATTGTGTGTCAGTGTGCCAAGCTACATTACATTCCCTACATCAGGCACGCCAAACCGCGCCCGCATGAGCTACTTGCCCGTCCGGGGAGCCCGACGCTCCTACAGGCAGGGGCGCCTTCTCCTGACTCTGAACCTTAAAATCCAAAAAGGGGGTGTACATACGCTCAAACAGGAGAGGCGCGAGGCGGCGAAAATATGTTTTGCCAGAATTTTGTATCAAATAACCGACAATTGTATTATGTTAACATTATTCACTACTTATTAATTGATGTTTATTTTCTAACTAAATTCTCCCAGCTATAAACATCTTTGATAAGCGACAGGATTATGTTTGAATGAAAAATTCTTTCCTTTCATTTGTGCTCTGTTATTAAATCATTCAGTTATTTATTGTAGTAGAAATATTGTGAAAAATTAAGAAGTCTCTATAAGTTAACGATTATTTCCACACACGGACGGACAGCGCTTTTAATAGACAAGACTATTTGACTGTTAAACCTTCTAACCTGAAGGTGTGAAACTTCATACTTTTATATTCCTCTATTTAAAAAAGATTACAAAATAAAGATATTTTGATTCAAATTTTAAATTTTACTCTCAATTGAGAAATTGAAATCGGAGTGGTGTATTACTTCATTTTAATGGATCATTGTTTTGCCTTAAAGGGAAAATGGTAATTATTTTTTCTGTGACAATAACTGTTAAGACTCTTCTCGAAAGACTGTCGTGGATCAGCTATCCAGTGACGAATCACCCCTCTGGGATGATTTGTACAACCCTTACTTTTAAATCTCGCGCCAATTTATCTGGACGCAGTGCCCGCGAGCTCTAGTAAGATCTTGACAGTCTGCTCTTTATGTTAATTCAGGGAGTAGCAGCATTTTATTGACTGACCCGTTTACATACCACAATTGAGAGCCCGTACTCCCATTGGGTCAGGTTAGCTTTGGGTTATACTTGGGTTTTTCTAACGTGGCATCATCTCCAAAATGGCATATGGCACGACTTTTTGCGTCTTTCTCGGTCCTGCCGCAAGACGTCGTGTGATCTAGGCCGTATCAAGAAGTGCTGCAGATCAAGCGACTCTAGTGGCACGACCAAGAAAGATGCGAAAAGCCGTGCCATATTCCATCATGGAGATACTACCCTCAGATGCCTCGTTAGAAAAACCCAAGTATAGATAGTACACGTGTGTTCAAAAATGTTTAACGACTATTGGCAAATAAACTATATAACGCTGATGATATAAATATATTTGGCATCAAACGTCTACTTACTCTCCTCTTTCAACACTGTTTAGTTCTGATCACAGCTACTTCCATGGCCTCTACCGACTCGTACCGCTCCCCTTCATCTTCAATTTCGACTTTGGGAACAAGAAATAGTCGAGAGGGGAAACATCTAGAGAATGTGGAGGGTGGTTGATTCTAACTACCTGTCTTTTGCCAAAAAATACTGCACAATGATGGACTTGTGAGATGGTGCGTGGTGCAAGAGACACCAATTGCTACTGCCTACAAAGCGGACTTCACACGCCGCAGTCTTTGTTGAAGCTGATTTAAAACGCCTTGTAGAATGTCCCAGTCACAAGGACCCTTGTCGAGGATTCTTGGCGAAAGATCGAAAAAATGATAACATCGTTTTTGTTTTTGATTTGAGGGCTCTCATTTTATCGGTCGACGGTTTTTTGTGCTTTTTTGGGGTGCACTAAGCACCTGGCGTTGTGTTTCAGGATCATACTGTAGGAACCACGTTTCATCTCTAATAATGATGTTTTGCCAAAAGTTTGGATCTTGGTCAGCCATGGCAACAAATCTCTGCAAACAGAATTTGTAGTTCTTTTTGCTCAGGAGTGAGGATGTGCAGGCACAGAGCTTCTTCATTTTTAAAATCTATGTCATGATTGTAAAACCGATCCTACACTCAATTTCAACGAATTGGGAATTACTTCTATCGTCAGTCGACGGTCTAACATTCAACAACTAAAATAACCTTCACACAACTGAACTTTGGCAATTTGAAACTGGTCACAAATGAATGAAAGTTCAGGTGGCCATGGCAGAGGCATATTGTTTAGTTCCGTTTGCTGCGCAGAATTAGCTCCACTGGTATTGTTTGTTCTGCAACTTTTTGAATACATATTATTCTTCATGATATGATATGTCAACACCAAATGATTCATATGATTATGTATCAAATATGATATGTCAACACCAAATGATTCATATGATTATGTATCAAATATGATATGTCAACACCATATAATCTATTTGAATGTGGCCAACAGTCAGTATATTGAAAAATTAACACTCACACAGATAGGCACACGAATTTAAGCACATTACACGAATCAGATTACAAATCGATTAATCATTCTATTTTATTTCATTTTATTCTTGAAATCACTATTGCCGATTCAATGAATGATGAGCTAATGCCTTCGATTCTCTTTTACAATTTATATATTTTCTTTTAGCAAAACAGAGGTTACAAGATAAAGCTTTACATCGTTCCCATAGGTTTTAGTCATTCATAGAACGGTTGTATGCGCTATTCTAAATCAACTAGTGAGAACCCGTCAAAATTTGACGGTGTGATCTAAGATAAATCTAAAATACTGTTCCCAGATTAATGTTCACAATATGTTGCATTGTTTGAATCTTCAAGGTATAACGAAGATATTTTGTGATGTGGAGTTCACAAAATTTTGAACACATATGGCCCATGACCAGGTGACAATGCAATATCGGCACCAAATTACACAAAAGAAAGAGTACTATTATACTGACGGATATTATATCTTAAGTTTTTTGATGCGTCATAATCTTCTATAAACAACTGTTTGATTAATTCTGGTATATTGCCTGAAGGTAAACTTATTTTCACATTTAAGCAACACCGAGTAAACTCGTTTATAGAATTTCTCTCACATGGGAAGTACGAAGTAGAACAAAACTGACATTTCATAGACAATGACCCAACAGAAAACGAAATTACCTCACTATCACGACACATACGCTGACTTTCTCTTTCCCTGCTCCCATTTTTGTACTACGTTTGCGTCTTTTGGGGCGCGTGGGCAACGATTCGGAATTCGACATAACCTGTGAACAACTTCACTACTTCAGTACAACCGAACAAAACCCACTGTCCAAATGTTCTCTACAAAATATACTACAAAAGGAAATACATGCAAACTGTCATCACCACAATGCAATTATTACACCGAAACACATCCTTGACGAATTGTGACCATTACTTCTTTCTTGAATGTGTTCACTGCACGATGGAGAATTCTCTAACTTTACTCATTATTGCTTTTTATATTTGTTCAAAAATCTGCATTGAAGCTTCGTAGATTTCTGGACAATCCTCATCAACTTTCGAGAATTCACTGGGCAAACACCTGTGCGTATATAATGAGCTTCAGGCTCCCGATCTCAATCGCCTACCTTTTAGATTCTACCTTTTAGATACGTTGCATCCATCGTATGGACATGGAAAACGGAATTTTAACCTTAATGTATTATTAAACCTCGAATTAGTTTCATTTTTTCACAAATTAAATTAAAATAGTAATTTTAAGAGATAAAAATTGTAACTGATTGGTTGATGTGCATATTAATTGAAAATTTCGTTCGTGATACTGAATATTTTACTTCTCTTTTAAACATAAGTGCTCATGCATAAAATATTCTGACGGTGTCTGCTCATTTGAGTTATGGATATTTATTAACCTATAAATATTATCTCTCTATTATCTATTGTCGATTATCTGTCTCGTTAAAACTGTTTCAGAACGATAAAAAGTTTTATCCCATTTAATTAAATAGAACTCAATTTACTGTCTCCAGAGGTATGGTTGCAGGCACCAATGCTCTCCGACAGATGCTTCCCCAAAGTAACGAGCTGAAGTGAACTCACATTTTGAATGAATTAACGCCCATTCCTTAATTAGGCCAATGACAACGCAAACGCGACGTTGATATTCGATGCCGGCTGCCGGCTGTGGACACAAGGCGCTGCTGCTGAGAGCAGGCCTGCCAATTTGACGGAGTATCCCACTCAGAGAGGACGCGCGCCCAACGCGCACATCGCTACTGTCGTAGCGATCTCGGACCGAAGGATCGCGGGTTCGAGTCCCGCCTCGGGCATGGTTGTATTTGTGTTCGTCCTTTCACCCCTTATCGTCATCATATCGTTTCATCTTCACAGTTACCATAACGTTGACTCCAATAGTGGTCGCTAATGACCTAGATTTCTAGGCAGACAAAGAAAAAGTGGCACGGAACAAGTTGAACCTAGTCATTGTTGGTAGAAGAAGATAATTCGAGAAACGAACTCTTCTGCCTGAATCGTGGTACCCTCGCGCACCACAATGAACAAACGAAAATATAAGAAAGATAGTATTGCCAGATAAACTCAAGCCCTTCATCTCTCTAACAGCACTGTATAAACTACTAAATGACCAAAATGCATTCAAATAATTTGATGATAAATACTGAAGAAATATATGTTTACTCGCACACATAAAACATATGTTTTATTTATAAATAGTCACACGTCGCATGTTATTGTGGGACTTCCCAGGATGGAGTCAGTCTGCTTCACGACTTGACAAAACTTCTGAGGGTCATTTCTAACCCTACTGTCAATTCAGGCAATGACACACCTGGCATACATTCATAACACGAACAGATCCCAAACTTCCTCAGATTGCACAGGCGAAATATGCAGCGTGATATAGAGGATGGCGCAAAACAGGAATATTGCTGTGGATTGCTGATACTCTACAACGTACTTAAACTCCTTTATTTTAAAAAAAATATTTTAAAATATTGAACATTAAAAAATCATTGATGTTTTTACAATGAAATATCGATGTATAGAAAACATCGAAAGCCAAATATCGCTGTTAATACATCGATACAGTTATGTGGTATCAACTGAGTGAGAGTGAGGTATTTCGTAATGTTTCCTTGAATGTTCTGCTGCAGAGGTAATTTAATGGGATAGCGTTCCCTCTCTAAGTTTAGCACCTGATGATGTAACAAAACGAGTTACGAAACGTAGTGCAATTGCTGAAATAAATGATTGTCATAAAAAACTTTGGATACTTTTATTTGTAAATATATATTGACAATCAAGAAGAAATATTGATTTATTAATATATGGATTGTGTGAATTCTGATTGGATGTTGTTGACGTTCTTATAAGAAGAAATAAAAGTCGGCAAAACAGTCGCTCGACTTTTGCCGACAGCAGCGAGACTGACGATGACGGCAAAGCCGTCGAAAGCCGGCTATCTTAATAAAGCTGATATGTTGACGAAGATGACCTCTTTTATTTCTTCTTCTAATATATGGATGTTTCTGGGGGAACACATCGCGTCTTTTGCATCCCTGGGCGAAGGGAGAGGGGCGCGGCTGCTGGCCGAAGGGCCCTGGGCCAGGAGTCGACGCCAGAGGGCGCGCAGCTGCGGAGCTCGCACGAGCACGCCCTTGAGCCCTTCGCCCTCCATAATCCGACAACGCACGAGGACGGAGAGGAACAAATCGGCAGACTACAAGCGACTCTGACAGTTCGACGCGCTCTTGTCACGCATTTATTTATTTATTTATTTATTTATTTATTTACTTTACTTTACGTCAAAAAAACTGTTAAAATCTGCGTATGACGTCCTATGGGGAAAAGTGAATTGTGGCCCATTTTCAAAATTCTGTGATCCCTACACAAAGTCATATACTACTTAAATTTTGAATTTTGAAAGGGAGAAAAAAAAACAAAAACTCCCATGTAGTAAAATCTATTTTCAAAAAGAAATAAGCAATAAATTTTGAATTTTGAAAGGGAAAAAAAAACTCCCATGTAATAAAATGTATTTTCAAGGATAAATAAGCAATAAATTTTGGCTCTTATTACTTCCTGCCGCGACAACATGGAAACTACACACATTACTACACACATAGCACCACCTACATGGGAGTTAAATGACATCTCAAAATATTAACACTTACCGACAGGCAATGACGCTTCTTGACATCATGTTCATAACTTTTGCCACAATCGACCATTATCGTCTCCCAAGCCACGATAAGGGTCGATAGGGGTCGGCTGTGGCGAAGCTTATGAACATGGTATCAAAACGTGTCATCGCCTGTCGGTGTTAATGTTTTGAGATTTCATTTATCTGACGTGTAGGGGGTGCCATGTGCGTAGTAATGTGTGGCAACAGCGCATCGAACTGTGAGAGTCGCTTAAACGCTGTAGTACTCTCTCGAACTTCCCGTACCCGAGTACACGATATTCGAGTCCCACGTACTCGAGTGACCGTTACTAGCGTGGCTGTAAGCCGTTTTCGTAACGCTTTGAGACATCGACGATAAAACTTCCATCGGACGTGTTTCATTTTGAGCGATAGAAATTATGGTGTAAAGTGCACCTAGAGGACATATACCAAGAATATACTAATGTATTTTACACACTATATTTTTTTCGAAACCAATACTAAAGTTAAAAACCGAACTCCTGTATATTCGAACGTATCAAAAGAACACTGCGGTCACAGATAGATGTTGGTAGTAAAATGATACAAGAGTGGCGCGGTGTATAATTGAATTTACCATGAATGAGGTAGCAAAAGTTATGTCTGGGAAACGGAATTAAAAAAGGTTTTATTTATTTAGATATTTTAAAAAAAATTGAATTTTTTTTGGGTAATATTTATTAATATTTTAATCCTGATTTTCCAAGACCTTCGAAAATTATCAATAAACATGACAATGACATAGTTGTGCATAGTACTTATTCTACGAAAATAAAAGATATGGTACAACATTACTTTTAATTCCAGAAATCTTATTTCGAAAATGTTAATAAAACTAATAACTATTTAACTAACTAACTAAACTAAATGTTACAAAACTAATAACTATTATACAAAATAGCAATAAACAACAATAATATAATCAAACAAAAACTAAGTAAGTGTTAAATTCACTCTGTAAATATTTTACCATTTTTCAAAACAACTGTAGAAGGGAATTACAAAAGACGCGACGCGTACGTGGGATGCGGTTTCGCAGACGCACCGGAAACAAGATAACCTCTCTTCTTTCTAGGGTTTTTATCCAGCCGACAGCCGGTTACCCTTCGCGTCCCGATGGGACGCATATTCGACCATACACTAGACACCAACACACTTGCGGGCTCCTCTGATCTGGGGTCAGCAGAACGCGAGGCCCTCCGCGACAACACATACATACAAAGACAAGGGACAAACAACCATGCCCAAGGCGGGACTCGAACCCGCGACCTTTCGGACCGAAGCGCTGAGTCGGCACTCGCTCTTAGCCACCTCGGCCATCCAGGTCGGCAACAAGATAACCTACAGGTCAAAAGATGAGCGTCCCTTCACAAGGCGTGGGCCAAGAACTTACGAAAGGATGAACAAAGTTTCCGCCTATCACTATTATGACAATGACCAATTCACATTTCGTGCCGCACTCACTGTCTGCCCAAATACTAAAATGTATAAAAATAGAAAGACTCATTGTCTAAAAAATAGTAGGAAGTAGATGCATGCAAATAACATTTTACAATATTTGATACTTAAGGATTCATACACACTTTGGCGTTGAGGATGAATAAAATATCACAAAATCGCTCGGGGGTCAATGCATTTCTCTTGTGTCTCTTGTTTTGTCGAATAAAAATAATAACTAGTGAAATAATAACATAAAATAATAACTAATAGAGTAATAACTAATAAAATAATGACTAATAAAATAATGACTAATAAAATAATAACTAATAAAATAATGACTAATAAAATAATGACTAATAAAATAATGACTAATAAAATAATGACTAATAAAATAATGACTAATAAAATAATTATTAATAAAATAATTATTAATAAAATAATTATTAATAAAATAATTATTAATAAAATAATGACTAATAAAATATTAACTAATAAAATAAACCTAATAAAATATCTAATAAAATCTGTTTCCAAAGTTCATTTCTCCATCTTTTTTCTTTAGCTTGTATTCACTGCTGTAAGTTTGTTTTCTACCATATTTCTCTTTACTCTCCATCACTGTACGCCAAGTAGCACTTCGAGCAGGTTTCGAATACAGCACACTCGACCGAGTATCAGATGCTCGAATGAATCACGCAACGGACACTCCAACGAGTCACTGCTCGTCGCACTTTAGTCATATCCAGCAGCCAAAAGGAGAACTCACCGGTGCAGGTAGCTTACTCGAGTAAAATGGTAGAATGCAGAGCACTATCACACACCAACTGGCCGGACACGCATGGGTGCACATTTCATTTGCGATGATACTGCTGATGACGGGGATTTGCGCGTTTCTCGAGGGACTTCGTGTGAGTCAGATGAGCGGCAACGCTGAACGTTGACTGTGAGAAAGTAAACAAATCCTCGCAAGCTGTTTGATTCAGAGCAGGTCACATGACGTACCACAGCACGTGGCGAGAGAACCGTCAGAGTCGCTTATATGCTGTCGGTACTCTAAGTAGTACATGAAACGGAAATATTATCAAACAGCGAGGGCAAATAAATTATATTAAAATACTATAATTAAATTAGCCCTTGCAACAGTAGTTTCAGGGAAAGATCGACTTTGCGGCCTCTCCCCCCTCTCCCTGCAACAGTGCTGCCAAGGCCACCTTTCCCAACAACGACAGTTGCAAGGGCTGCTAAAGGAAAGATTGCACGTTCAATTTAAAATCACATGTTAGAAAATATAACTATATACTCAAAATACTATCAGAACATTAAGATATGTTGCATTATAGCGCTCATCTTTTAACGATCTATCTATTGCTAGTGAGAAAAATATAAGGTTCCATTAAAGAAATCAAAGATCATTAAATTTCTCAAAAACTAAAAATATTTCAAACAATATATCTACACCATGTTACCTGGCCCATGATTCTGCTTTGTTGAGCGGAAACTGCATTTCGATATCGTGAACCTTTTAGAAGTTATTGCAGTGCATATTTTGCGGCACTTCGCGAGTATACAGGTGTCCCACAAACTACGGGGCACCCCGATAACTTCTAAACGGTTCATGATGTCGAAATGCAGTTTTCGCTCAACAAAGCAGAATCATGGGGCAAGTGATAGGCTGTTCAGATATTGTTCGTAATATTTTTAGTTTTTTGAGAAATGTAATCATCTTTGAATTTTTAAATGAAACGCGTATTTTTCTCACCAGCAATGGATATATCATAAAAAGGAATGCAATGATCTATCACATGTTAATATTTTGATAGAAATTTGAGTACAAAAATTGACTTTTCGACATGTGATTTTAATTTAAAAGCAATACTTCATGTAGCAGCCCTTGCAAGTGTCGTCTTTGGGCAAGGTGACCTTCGCGGCGCTAAGGCTGATACGGGCGGCGCACTGATCAATTTCGCGTCGCTAGCTGGACAAAAATACAAAAGGTACAGTCTACCGACTTTTGCCGAAAGCAGCGAAACTGATGATTACGGCAAAGCCGTCGAAAGCTGACTATCTTAATAAAACTAATATGCTGACGAAGATGACCTCCCTTATTTCTTCGTTAATAACGTCAACAACACCACATCAGAATTCCCACAACCCAAAAATACAAAAACCAACTTTCTTGAAAAAGCTTAAAATGGCATTACTTCGAAGAACATAAACCAGAGCACACGAAATTGGGTTTGAGAAAACACATACAACAATGCCTCTACTTCTACAAACAAAAGCGACTTATTCTCGCGTTCAAAATGGCCTCTCTTGTTACCACATATTTCTTCTCAGCACTGATACAATATTTCGTGCAGCTTAGGTCACCTCGCACTTCACTCAGCACATCGCGCCCCCTGCCCCCCCTGTCGATTGATTGATTGATTGATTGATAGTGATTCCGAGCGGGTCAACTATGATGGTCATTAGTCCCGTAAGTGTAGTGCATGTTTTCCTCAGGAGATTTTTTTCCCCGCTGGATGGCGAGATCCGGCGCCGACCTACCATCGGCTAGTGGAGTTTCCCCATAACCTGGACTCTCCCACCAGTGGGGCACCGCCCCAGCCGGGACAAGCTCTAGGTTCCCGACCGGTCTCCCGGAATATATGTTAGTGTAGTGAATGTTAGTGTAAGTTTGTGTGTGTTTAAGGGGAGAGGATAGGACAAGGAAGATGAAGGAAAGATCGCGCACGGTACGAAGCCCGTTTGTTAGGGAACTGCTCCGGCATTCGCCTGGTGTCGGAGAAACCACAGAAAACTACCGATCAGAGCAGCCGGCCGCTATAATTCTCCTCCATACAACGAATGAAATCGACCTAGCTGGAAAGCTAGTATCGAAAATCCTGCCGCCATCGGGACTCGAACCTAGGACCCCGGTCAGAGGCATTGTAGTGACATCAGTTGATGCACTGAGCCACCGCTGCCGATGCGTCAGATGCGGATTTGTTCGTTTCAAGCGTTGTCCCTCTGTACGTGTCCGCTAGAACAGCACAATCTGACGAAATTCTCTTGGACAATCCTCTAAAATTATCAGCTCGGTACTGCAAACCGCTCCGTTTCCGATTCATCAAAGAAACGTCCGCAAAAATCAGGGAGGGGTTTCAGCGGATAGAGAAAGAGATAACACAACTCAAACCCACACGTGTAACAAGTGGAGAATACAAAATTAAAGTAAAACACGTTCTAATCAAAACAATGGTAGATGGTAAAGTTTGCTCTAGTATAATGAATAGCTCAGTGTATTATATATGTGGTGCCTCGCCAAAAATTATGAATGATTTAAGATGAAGTTAAACGCGAGTGCGAGAAAAAAAACTTTTCCTTTGGCCTTTTTCTTCTCCACGCTCGTATAAAGTTCTTTGAGTGCTTGTTGTTCATTTCTTATAAATTGGAAACCAGAAAATGGAGGTCAGTTGGAGAAAAAGAAACGACAGATGTAGAACGCAGAAAAAGAGAAATTCAGGGTAAATTTTGGAGCGAGATGCATTCGATTGTAGATGTACCAAAGCAAGGAGGTAAAAACTCAAATGACGGTGATACTGCACGGGAGTTCTTTGAAAATCCTGAAAATTCATCTGGGGTAACAGAATTGGATGTGAACTTGTCGAGAGGTTCTCAACTATTCTCTCTGCCATGTCAAGTGAGCATCCAGTAAATGCGCCGACATTCAGGAGTTACACTTACAAAACAGCAGAATTGCACGTGAGTCTCTATCCATGGTTTCATATGACTGCCACATTGTACAAGATATGGAGCCGATGTTATAGACTCTATGCTACTGACAATTGGACAGCTCTCGGAAGATGTTCAGGAACGAAAACACAAGGAATATAGAAATTTTAGCGAAAATTGCCAGAAGTAATGCAAATCAAGACATACTTTACAATCTGCTTCTCTCGTCAGACCCCTTCATCACACGTTTGAGGAAAATTCTAACAAAACCAACAAAAATCTGACAGACGAAGTGCGCTCTCTTTTGACGCTACCTAATCAATTGGAAGAAACTGTCGGAGACTATGGGGGTGCTGCCGGAGATGATGACCTTACGAAAGTGAATCTGAATAACAACGTCCTGAGGGTCCAAGGCGGCATGGTTAGTCATATTAATGTTACTGCACCATGAAATTTAGATAGATAGATAGAAATTTATTCTGCAATTGGGCAGATGATGCCCGGTGGCAGAATGCAAAATAACAATTACAAATAACATAATATATAAAAAATAAATATAAACAAACAAATTGACTTTGTCATTTCCTATATATGCAGATGGCATTTAAATTCCTATACTAAACATTAAAATGCATATACACTAACATATAAATGAATAAACATACATATTACTATACTAAACATTAAAATGCATATACACTAACATATAAATGAATAAACATACATATTACTATACTAAACATTAAAATGCATATACCATATAAATGAATAAACTTACATATTACACAAATATACATACATACAAACATATACGCATGTATACATAGACGAAGGAACCCTCACATCACTTCAAATGAAATCACTTCATTTCACTTCACTTCACTTCACTTCACTTCGCTTCACTTCACTTCACTTCACTTCACTGCACTGCACTGCATATAACTTTATCTAAATATAATTGTTCATTACTTTTTACTGTAGACTACGCATAATCGCACCTTTCACTTCACTTCACTTCACTGTACGTTTTCACCCTATTGACTAATTTCCTATATTGTTTGTCTAAAACCTCGCGCTGAGCAAGGAAAGGGCTCAAAAACTGCCACAGGCAAATCGTTCCAATCTACTATAGTTCTGTTTACAAAGGCGAATTTCCCTACGTCCGTTCTTTGTATTCTTGTTCTAATTTTATACTTGTGATCAAATCTATTTAAATAATCTGTTTTATCTAGCCTTCCCCGTATTTCCTGCCATGCGGAGCAACCAACGTAAGATTTATACAGCGCGCAAAGTCGTGCCCTCTTCCTCCGGCGTTCTAATGATTCCCAATGCGCAGGTGTGTTCTTCCGAAATGTATATTTTGCCGCTCTGTTTTGTATTCTCTCTAAGCTATTTTACGAATACATTAAGGAAAAACCTTCACAAATATGATAGTAATTAGCATTAACCATCCATAAGGCGCAAAGCAGCGCAAAGTTGAAAGTAGATTAGACACGGTTTCACATAACCACAATTTTACTCAATTTTTAGTCCAATCTTTGTTTTGTAGTTTATACTTTAATTAGAAACATATTTCAAAAGAAATATTTTAGGATTATTTCCAATTAAAGAAAAACACACTCAATGAAGTTTCCTAGATAATCAGACTACTTTTCGTATTATTCTACGTCTTTTAGAACAAAATATATTTCGAAGGCGCAGCTCTGAGCGCTGCATGCACCTGCTCGTGGGAGTGCCAATGACTAGTGTGGTGAAAGTTAAAAAATGTTTATTTAGTGTTGCCTCATTCTGTTTGGTCGAAGAGTGACTGCCGTTCATAATTACGACAAACATCTACACTGAATTTCTTTCGCTAAATATTGTTACAGTACAACAATCAGAATAGACGTTATACATGTGTCAGTTCATTTAGATTCATCTTATAAGTGTCTGAGCCCAATTCCCCTTTTCTACGCCATCCGAATTACGAGAAATGATTTTTGTTCACTTAGCGAAGCAAATTTGATCACTGTATCGGCGTCGCGAAGCAAACGCTATCTTCCCCAAAGGCGACAGTTGTAGGACTACTAAAGGAAATTTGGTCGCTTTAATTTAAAATCACATGTCAGAAAGTATTATTTTATAGTCAAACTACTGTCAAAGCATTAACAAGTGATTCATCACTGTATTCCTCTTTTTATGATCAACCCATTGTTAGTAGAGAAAAATATGCAGTTCTCCTTAAAAAATCAAAGAATTAAATTTCTAGGAAACAAACCATTACGAGAAATATTTTTACGGCATATTACTTGCCCCATAGTTCCGCATTGTTGAGCGAAAACTGCATTTCGAAATCGTGAACCGTTTAGAAGATACGAGGGTGCCTGCTCGACGGGTCAGATGGGTAGTGGTGCAATGGGTGGACGAGTTATGATCTACACGCGCTCTACTCGCACACCGTTTTTTGCGGAACTAATGATTGGACGGTAGCGACATCTCTGATTGGAATAACACTTTTGAGAACCGTCTTAAGCGCCCGGGGTGGGCACTCTGTACAACATTTCCCTACGATATAATAACTGAGAGCGGAACTGAAAAGCAGAGGAATCGCCAGAGGAATGCACTTGATGGACGGCGAGATTGACTTCCGGAAGAAGGGGCATCGAAAGACGACAAGAAACTCAAGAGGAAACAGGAACACGGGGACAAAAGAACATGAGGAAAGGCAACTAGAAAGAGATGTCGGGTTGGGGAGGACAGAAAGCGGAGAAAAGTTTCAATGGGCGACGCGAGAGCCGACGTCGGAGAGAAAGATGTTGGAGAGTAGCAGAGAAGGGGCATCGCAGGAGGAGACTTCGGCCATTGCTAACGGTAGTCGCCCCACGCTCCCTGCCACTCAATCATCATTTGCACGCCAGTCCTCACACCACGTCATTGATGGCCAAGCTCCTTTGACAAAGCTCAATCCCTTCCTGAGAGGAAAACACACGCTTCTCAGGTCTTTTGCGTGAGGTTCTTTGGACAACTATTTTGAGTCAATGCTTTATTTCACATTCAGAAAAATGCATGAATTAGACTTCAAACACAATGACACAATAAACGAATAACGAACGAAACACTAACCAAATAATAAAATAAGGTTTTCTAAATTTTAACTTTCGAAAATTAAAGAGAAATTTTGATAAAATTTTAATATCTAATAAGAATATATTTTTCTGTTCTGACCTCGATACGAAAAACAATTGACCCCCTCCTTGTTTCTGTAATAATTGTTTCATACTTTTGTCACCTTTATGAAGTTTTACTAATACTTTCACTTATTTCATAGTAAATAATTTGTGAATATTTCACTTCATTTTCGCTAATTTCTAATATATCTCGTAAATCATTTTTTCCAGATTTCTGTGAAAGTTGTGGAAACAAAACAGTAGTAGAGAACTAGTAGTAAATATCCTTGGGGAAAAAGTGATTTATAACGCAAAGTTATGCGTTGAAAAATGTGTAACACAACATTTAATAAGCACAATGGTTTGCTAAATCCAAAATGCACATTTAGATTTAATTTGGAACTCCAAAGAAGATGAAAAAGAGGAGATAGTGTAGAATTCAAAAGAATCGAAAGAATCGTTATTCCATGGAAGCCCGATTCATTCTGCATTCACATCAAGGGACGAATGGAAAAAGTTAAAAATAGAATACGTTAGAAAAATGACTTCTCTTCTGGAATATATTTTTGACATTCCAGAATGGGAATTCGATTCCTGAAATATTAAAGAAAGAACAAAAATTCCGAATAAGGATATGACTTTATATTTTAAGCCTATTCTCTTCCTCGATGTCTTGCTCAGATTAATGTACCTGGAATAAACATTTTCATATTTTAAATAAAATATGTAACAAATCAAACATTCGGATCATAATATTCTAAAACCTCATACAACAAATTTGATATCCGAATATTCAGTACTATTGACACATCTCAGCTAAAATTGAAGTACGTTTCTCTCACGGAAATCACACCACTGGCAGTCCACAACCTCTTCCGAAAGAGAGCCAGGGGTTTCATTTCCTGTCACACCTTGCCCTCCTGGTTTTGCGAGTGACGCGCCTGTTTTGTTTCTTGTGCTGACTGCGCCCCAGCGACGCGTCCGCCATTGAGATCACTCAGGCAAAGGGAGAGCGTCCCTCAACAGAATATCGCGTACGTGCCTGCTATCGCATTCCTTTGTTCGTGCCAGGGCACGGGGCGGGGCCGACGGCCGGGGACACAGGCCCCAGATCGAACACGATGAATTGACAAAGGATTCGATTGTAACACAGCGTGCAGATACCGGAAGAGATCTTCCATAAGCATGGAGAGCAACGGACAGAAGAAAGACAGAGGAAACGAAAAGAGAATAAAAGGGTAAAGAGAGACGGGAAAGAGGTATAGAGAGAAAAGGAAATGGGTATAAAGAGAGTAAGAAAGAAGAGGGGGAAAGGAGAAGAGAGAGAAAAAAAAAGGAAGAGAGAGAGAAGAGCAGAAGAATAAAAGAAGAGGAAAATGCTGGTGCAGTAAGAGCTTGCAAAAGAATAGGGCACACAAGCAAGCGAGCAGCAGCGCGCGGAACGGGGAGGGTTTATTGACAAGCTGGAAGCAACGCCCGCCTCGCCGGAGTTAGAGCAGCGATGTCTCAAGGCCATTCGAGCCAGCGTCCGGGACTTCGAGTGGCAGCCAGGGGGTGTAGGTATGATGTAGCATCGACTAGGCTTTCTGATGTGTGAGCATCATGGCACGGAGGGAGACACGCCTCAAGTTTTGAATCAAAAGAAATATTAAAAAACAAATAAAAAGGGGGAAAGAAAACACACAAGAGCAAAATGACAACACTTTAAAGAAGGTAAGATGCACTGAGAACGTCAGATAACGTGAAACGTTACACACACGTGATAAATAATGATTGAAAGTAAGACAATGATCGAAAATAGGAAAGTGAACGCGGTGAGAATGAGGAAGATGTTTTGTATTACTTCTGAAAGCTTGAAAGAATCATCTGCTCATCTGAAAGCTTCAGAAGCTCATCTGCAAACTCAACTGAAAGCATGAAAGAAACACGATTCCTAGAAAATATTCCAGATTGGATATTGGAAATTGGATATTGAAAATTATTGGAGGTGGATATGAATATTCATACTGCTTTTAGCAATCAAATATTTCGAATCCTGCTTAAAAATATACACTGTTCATAAAAATCTACATTTCATACATATTACTCTGCTAGCTACGTTCTAAGCAATCAGATATTTAACATTTTCATTGAATCAATACAGCAGCAGAACATAAAATATTTTACAACATATTAGTAAATTCAAAAGTTGGGAAGAATACATTGAATTATTAACAATATATTCGGTGGTTGTTGTAGAATAGCGTAAAATTATTATATCTGAAGCATTCAACAAATTTTAGATGCAAAACTTTTTCTACTCCCATTGAATAATTCTGTCATTTATGGCCCAACCCCAACCCGTTGCACAATGACACTCATTACGATACAGATTTCATTATTATAAAGTTTCTAGACAAATCACAGATAAGTTTACAAACCAAGTATTGGACTTCATTAATCTTTGAAAATCGTTCTAGTAAATGTTTTGTTCGATTGTGTAGATAAAAATTGCATTTAATGTTATATTATGTTTATCAGTTTTAACTTCTTTTATTATCAGCAATTTGTAAGGCATATTATATAAAATAAATTATATCGTAATTTCACTTTGGCCCTTTTGACTAGCGCAGTGGTAGTGGTAGAGGGAACATCTGACTGACGTTAAGAACGCAAGTTATTGTGTGTTGTATGTTGCTGCCGTGTGTTTGTCCCAAAAAATGTCTTCTGCCAATTCTTTACTTTGAAATGTCTACTGAATCAGAGGAGGAGATGGCACCTTCAGAAATAAGAGAGAAAGCGAAAACGGTGACCTCGGAATTATTGTAAGAGCAACGTTTGTGTTCTCTCGCACTGGTAAACCAAAGCCACCTGCGGCAGGTAGGGTAGCTGTCCGCTAGGTGGCCTTGGCTGAATCCTGCATGTCAACTGCCATGAGACGATTCAATGTAAAAGTTTAACTTATAAAAGTCGTAGAAAAGTACGGTATGAAACTCGATGTAATGGGTATTAATACACTCGTGTGAAGTTTACGATACTCGCTCGTACCTTGCTTGTATCCTAATATCACACTCGTGTATTAATACCCATCATTACATCATCGTTTCATAATGTACTATTATATCATCCGATTTCGAAAGAAAGGTAGGATGAGCTATTAAAATGGCGCGCCGGGGCGAGAGATGGAGAAACGGGATGAGGCAACGGAGGGCGAGAGCGGAGACGAACTGGCTGCAGGCGGCCACGTCGTGGGGTGGAGATGGGGAGCGGCAGAGATCAATCGCCGACAGCGAAGGAGGACAAAGAGACGAAATGCTGAAATCAGTTTGGGCTACAGGGACTTCCAGAAGGGGAAAGACGAGGGAGTTGAAAAGGGGACCGGAGGGAAAGATGGCACAAAACTGCGGCAGAAAAGTAAAGGATTACACAGGTAGGGGAACTATCAGATTCGAACAGAAGGAATGTGAAGTTCTTAGAAGATACGTGGAAGTGACACTTTGGAACAAGAACCGTATAGTATATAAGAGGGTGGGTGAACAGCGACATACACAGAAGGAGTGTGAAAGTGGAGGACAAGGCAATGGCCGTCGAGAGATCTGGTGGGAAGAAGAAGATGAATAATAATAATAATAATAATAATAATAATAATAAAAAAGAAGAAGAAGAAGAAGAAGAAGAGAGAGAGCAGTAAAGACAATATGAGACGGGCGTGAGTTATAGCAGGGGAAAAGGGGAGCGAAGGCGACAAGTGAGGCCGAAGAGCGGTGAAAGGGACGGGAGTGATGCGAGGTGGGGCATGGCAGGGCGAAGCGAGACGATACAAGGCGGGGCCAGGCGAGGCGGCTGAGGCAGGGAGAGGCGAAGCGAGGTGGAGCGAGGCGGGGCGAGGCGGGGCGAGGCGGGGCGAAGCGGGAGAGGCGGGGCGAGGCGGGGCGAGGCGGGACGAGGCGGGGCGAGGCGGGGCGAGGCGGGAGAGGCGGGCGAGGCGGGGCGAGGCGGGGCGAGGCGGGGCGAGGCGGGGCGAGGCCGCTGTCATCCATGATGCATGAGGGGGGAGGCGCTGTCCGCTAAGGCGATTCTGATGGAGACGGATTCGCGCCATCCGCGCCGCCGCCGTGACCCGACTCGCGATCGCCCGCCACCTGCGCTGCGCCTCCCCGCAATATCCCCGGGCGGAGCAGCGCGCGTCGATGGAGCGGCGACGGCGAGTCGACAGGGAGGGGCAGGCGGGCGAGGGGCGTTGTTCTGTACATCATTAGTTGATTGTTAGTGATTCCGGGGGCGTCAACTGGTAACGTCTTTAGTCTCGTAGTGCGTGTTTGTCCTCGGGAGGTAGCGGTGATCTTCCCCCGCTGGATGGCGAGATCCAGCGCCGACCTACCGTCGGCTAGCGGTTCATTTTTTCCTCAACAAGATATCTCCCAACAGAGGGGCACCGCCCCATCCGGGACAAGGTATAAGCTTCCGACCGTTCTCTCGGCAAAGTGCATATTAGTTTGTGTGTGTGTGTGTGTGTAAGTTATTACTTAGGAGGGGATAGAACAAGAAAGGGGAAGGAATTATCGCCCACGGTCCATGGCCTGTTTCTTAGGTTGCTGCTCCGGCATTCGCTTGCATTTGATCGGAGAAACCACGTTAAAGTACCGATCAAACAGACTAGAATTTTCCTCCCGACAGCGGCTGAATTCGACCTAGCTGACAAGCTAGTATCGAAAATTCTGCCGCCCTCGGGACTCGAAACTAGAACCTCCCGGTGAGAGGTACTGCATCAGGTGATGTCCTGAACTACCTCTCCGGGTTTATGCTATCTATCTACAAGGAGGCGTGAGGAGGGCAGGAGAGGGCAAGTGATGTTGTGATGCTGGAAGGGGTGTGTCAGGTGGCTGTGCGAGTTGGAGGGGCGGTTGGGCGAGTGGGAGGGGGGGGAATTAGGAGAGGGTGCTGTCCTGAGCTGTCAGGGAGGAGGCGGGGAGGTGCGGGGATATCGACGAAAATGGTGATTCTTGGAACAGTGCTTGGAGTTTCCAAGACAAAAAGAATCGCAATAAGCTATGCGACGTTTTGTTTAATATTGTATGGGAGGTCTAATGGAAGCGTGCAGCGCCTGCCAAGTTGCGCAGGGGCTTGGGGCAGGTTTGTTAGGTCGCGACCTTCATCCTTTCTAAGCCTCTAGACCTTCTAACACGAACTTCGTAAGTAGCTTAATAGTTAGATAGAACCGGCTGGGCGAGATTTCTCCAAGTGGTTACTCCAATCGATCGATTTAGTGTTTTTCGTGGACAAGTCCAGGCGTATGTTGCAGCATTATCGAAACAAAAGAGACACTTCGGATGCGACCCTTCGTGCTTTCGAACCAGAGTTTTTTTTGAGTTACTCATAACAATAATAATAAAATAATAATAATAATAATAATAATAAACAATATGAGTATCACAGTGCCTGTAAACTGGAAGAACAATAATGTTTACATGCAAAATCATTAGTGTGCTGATTTTTGCTGATAAATCTAGCAGTATTGGTGTGTGTGTGTGTGTGATACAATTAAATAATTATCGTTCATAAGCACAATGCGTAAAATGAATAATAAGTGATGGTAATTGTGATTTATTACGAACCTTTGTGTAAAGCATAAAATATTACAAAAATAACAAAGAGAACTTTAGCAGAACTTGTCTATGTAAATAATGTATCGTAATGTCTAAGAATAAAATTGAATATTATTCTATTACGAGATATTGGTAATATAATACTAATAGTGTTTATAATTCAAGACAATAACTGCAAACAGAAATATTCATAACAATAAAAAAGATAAAGTTAAAAAAAACTTGTTTGAACAAACTTTTATACTTTCATATTCACATAAACGATCAATATGAAGTGTTTATGATGTGTCACCATATATGCAAGTGTTATATCAACATATATTTCATAGATTTTTACCTGAAAAAAGGAATGTGTGTAAACCGACACAGAAAAACCTGTACAGCGCACGCACGCACACGCACGTGGATCGAACACGCTCCCACTTTAATTATTCTGGACATGTGAAGTAATGTGCATTCCGCAGTATTATTAATTACCATGCGCGCGTACTCAGGGTTAGTAAACTTACGGAATTTAAATTCTCGATAAATTGCTCCCTCCGATAAATTCCCAAAAGTTTCCAAACAACGTTTGGTGGAAAGAAGGAATTTTGAAAGTATTCCCGGACAACAAAACATCAATCTCTAAACAAGTAACAGAGCTCTCTCAATACCCTCCATCACTGAAAAAGAGCCCAAGAAGCAAGCGCCGAGAGAAAAGAAGGAAGGATGAAAGTGAAAACGTTTCGTCGTTAGTCGCTGGAGGATTCCGAGGGATTAGCTTAATGCTTGGAAGGCTCGGGCGGGGGGAGGACGGGGGAGAAGGGTGAGGGAGGGGAAGGAGAGGGAGGAGGTACGGAGGAGGGGAGGGAGATTGAGTGGGAGAGGGGGAGGGTGGAGCTGAGAGGGGAGGGGAGGGAGGATGGAGAGGGGAGGAGGGGAGAGGAGCGGAGGGGTGGGAGAAGGGGAGGAAGAAGGGAGGAGGAGGGCGGGTAGAGAAGGGGAGAGGTAGAAGAAATATGGGAAAGAGTGGGAGGGGAGGGACACGGTCCGCCCACAGCCCTGCAGCTCCCGTCGCCATGGGATGAAAAAAAACACCAATGAAAGAATGAGCTCGGCTGTGAGTTGCGGACACGTTGGGACCGAGTGTTTACGAGCTTAAGCACCCTATAAGTTGCATTAAGTAGCGGCATGCACCGCCAGCAACTAGCGCCGTTTGGCCGCCCGAAGGCGCGAAAGCAGGCGCAGCTGGGCCTTACATCACCTACTTACAAAAATGGAGTTCATGGGCGGGCGGGTATTAATGATCGCACAGCTACATTATGGCAACACCCCTCAACAATTAGTTAAATTATATAGAGCTCTTAGTCTAATAAATGTATCAAATAACTAGAAAAATTATCACTGTAATGTGTACAGTAAACCTTTTCACATTTTTGTTTTTGATTTGTATATTATTGTTTTGTCCCAATTTTTACAGTTAGTAATAAGATATCCAATAAACTAGGAACACAAGCTCATATTGTTTGAAATAATATATTGCAGAAGAATTTTTATTTTCGATTACACATTTCTATTTCGTTAATCTGATTAGCGCCGACGCCTCTCTCCCTCTCCCCTCTCTCCCTCCCCCCTCTCTCCCTCTCTCCTTCTGCCCCCTTCTCTCAGGAAAGGAGGGGAGTTGTGTACAATCATGAAATAGAGTTTGTGTGACATCGTTATGTTATACAAAGGGAAACAAAAGAGTGTTGTGGTTGTTGACTGTAAATGGTAGTTTTCTGACTAAAATAAAACGGTGTATCTCCTCACTTAAAAATCTGTTCCATTTATTAAATCCGAGCTGTACTATAAGAGTAAATTTATAAACTCAGCTTGTTATCCAACAGTTTTCAAACTCGCAGGGTATTGAGAGGGGCCAATTCATTTTGTGAAAAAGCTCTGAATGCTCTAAGGGCACGCGTTATTCACAGACTGACGGACGGACGAACAAACGGGTGGACAGACTGACGAAGGTTTAAAAATCAACGTTTTTTGGTGTCAGAGAGCCCCAAAATCTAATTCCGTTAAAATCTCGAAATCGACTTTTTAAGCATTACGTAACGTTTTGTGTATTATGTAAATTATTACGTTACTAAGTGTATATACGAGAAAATAAACTAGTGGTGCTACAACACAGGCCGGACTTTCTTGCAGTGTTTGTTTCGGATATAGAATAGTATTATAATACTATCTGAACAAAATTTTCCAAAATTAAAAGATTGCATCACAATAAAGTTTATGTCCAGCATTTGGATCTATCATTCCCAAAACGTTAAAGGAAAATATTTGGATATATTTTTGCAAAAATCTTATTTTAAAGGGGCTTTTTCACGCAAAATTACCTGAAAGCTTCTCATATTTTGAAAAAATTATACATAGATATAACTTTGAAGATAATAGATTACATCAAGGGCAAATTTGTTAATGTTCAATTCTATAGTTGTACGCACAAGTCCGAAAAAATGTTATTATTTGCGATTTTCAAGCAATTAAATAATTCAACAAAATCGAACATGATTTTTATAAGCGTACTTTCCTCGGAGAAAAAATCACAAATCTATTTCTCAAATAAAAACGAAAAATTCGGGCTTTAAGTGAAAGACAACCCTCAAAATCAAAATATCCTTTTCAAAGTACTGGGGCACAACGTCTGCCCGATCGATCTGGCAAAATTAATTTTGGTAAAAACCCTGTTTGCGGTTTCGTCAGTTCCGTTGTTCACAATCGGACAGCCGTTTTGCTTAAACCAATTTTTCCGCATTAAGGATCCTCAAAATGATTCTGATTATTCAAAGTGTTAAAGGAAGTTATTTTCTACACGGAGGATAAATAATTATCTTCTTTTTTATGTCATAAGTACACTTTTACAGTACGACTTTTCCTGGTGAAAATTTGACTTTTTCGGCACAGCATTATATAACACACCTATATTTCGATAGTTATTTGCGTCAAAGTGAGAAGAAAGAACAAGCGAATTTGTTTCAAACAATTGCTCAATTATCCAAAGGTCATTACATCTCTTGCTTAATGTTGCATCAGTTTGGTTTTCCAGTTTTTATTAATAAACCTTAATTTTTTCTGATTGTGTATATTGGGTCACTTCCAGAGGCCCGAAGTCTTTGGATTTTCTCCAATATTTCTTGTGTTCATTTTATTGCCCACAGGAGCAGTAGCGATATTGAAAAATTTCATTCACAAACTTTCTTAATTTATTTTTTATGTATTGATGAAAAGTTGGGAAAGCAGTGAAATAAATTACTGGCATATCATAAAACAATGTTTTTTTCGTTATGGAGAATTCCGACTCAGCAAACGACTCATATAATTCTCAAAACTTCCTTTTATAGTGCGTTAATTACATGGTATATCATTTTAAAACCTCTAAGAAGTACCCCAACTTTATAATTATTTACTACAATCGTATGATAAATTAATAGTTACTCTCATCTTCATAACAGTATAACACTGTAAACAATATTTATTCCGAACCAATGCAATGAAAAGTTATTTTGGGGTAGTCCAACTATTGCATATAAAATTTAAAGTTTTCTCATATTCTTCTATTTCATTTTGGAATACCTAATTTTTTCGACAAAAATCCTTTTTTAATTAGTTGGCATTTTATTTTTACACAAAAATAATATTTTAGAGCAATTAACTATAATAGTTCTGCTAATGAAATAGCTAGTAAAGAACCATAATTCAAGTTTATAAATTATTGTAAGCATTACCCGTATCCTTAAAAATATATGCGGTACTATTTTCAAATTATACCCTAATTTCCACAACTGAGCACATTTTTCAATTGTTCACAGATATTGAGCATACTCTTTAGCATATTGTACCGTACTCTCACGCGACAAAAAATACATTTTCTCGGCAGAAAAACGGGTATTCTGGTGTCCTGAAACCCACAAAGGGAATAAATACTGATTCCCTACATATACAAAACATCTTCCTCTAACAGCTTGTTTAGTCAGATTCAGTGACCTACGGGGCCTTGCTTTTCCGGAAGATTGATTTACGGCAGAACGTTGGTTCGTCCGTCTCCGACTTCGTCCGTCTCCGACTTCGTCCGTCTCGTCTCCGACTTCGTCCGTCTCGTCTCCGACTTCGTCCGTCTCGTCTCCGACTTCGTCCGTCTCGTCTCCGACTTCGTCCGTCTCTCTCCGTCCTTCCCCTTCGTCCGTCTCCGACTTCTCCGTCCCCCCCCTCGGCCTCGTTCGTCCGCCTCCGCCTTCCCCGTCCTGCCGCCGCCACCCTCGACTCCATCGTCAGTCAGCGTCCGTCTATTTGTGTCTGCCACCATCTATCGGTGCGTCTGTCTGTCCGTTTCTCTTCGTCCCTCTCCGAGCGGCCAGACCTCGGTCTTCGTCCGCCGATCTTTCTCTTCCGTCCATCGGTCTCAGTCCATCTGTCCGTGTGTGTCCGTCAGTCCGTCCCACTGTCCGTCACTCCGTCCGCCTGCCCGTCCCCCTCTGTCAGGCCTTTCTTCCGTCCCTCCCTCCCCCATCGTCCCTCCCTCCGTCTCATCGTCCCTACCGCCCATCGTGCCTTCCTCCCATCGTGCCTTCCTCCCATCGTCCCTCCCTCCGTCCTATCGTCCCTCCCTCCGTCCCATCGTCCCTCCCTCCGTCCCATCGTCCCTCCCTCCGTCCCATCGTCCCTCCCTCCGTCCCATCGTCCCTCCCTCCGTCCCATCGTCCCTCCCTGCGTCCCATCGTCCCTCCCTCCGTCCCATCGTCCCTCCCTCCGTCCCATCGTCCCTCCTCCGTCCCATCGTCCCTCCCTCCGTCCCATCGTCCCCTCCCTCCGTCCCATCATCCCTCCCTCCGTCCCATCGTCCCTCTCTCCGTCCCATCGTCCCTACCTCCGTCCCATCGTCCCTCCCTCCGTCCCATCGTCCCTACCGCCCATCGTGCCTCCCTCCGTCCGTATGGCAGGTAGTGTATGGGAACAGTGAATCGCGAGCTAACTCTCAGACCTTCACAATGACGAATCCCTTCGCAAAGAAAAATGTTCCTTGTTTGACAGTTTTGCAGTTTATTTGCTATTAACATAGTATTTAGTCGGTACACAAAAATGCGAAAACGTAAGTACTGTTACAGCGCCACTAGTTTCTTTATAAACTGTTGTCGCAAACTAAATTAAAAAGCTGCAAACATTTTCTTTTGAACGTTGTACTGAAACTATATCTTTCCGTTGTATGCGAGATATTCTTACTATGAAACTAAATTGCATAGAAATAAATAAAAATGAATACAACGAGCACAGTTATAGGCCAATTCATTCTAATTCTCGAATGACGTGTATGTTATTGCTTGGCAACTTTTATAAATAAGGATTTTTTTTAGTTCGGAATGAAATTTTTGATTTCGTTTGCTTCTTCAAAGTAGAGTAAAATTAATGGTTAAGTACATACAACGGACAACACACCTGAGGCTATCTGCTTTAACTGTATGTTGGAAATATTCCCAAAGCAAGCCGAGCTTTATATTACGCGTATTTCTGGAAATAACGACTATCGAGTATTGTGCTCTGAATGTTCAAATTCCAATTATCTTTTGAATCGTTGCAACGGCGAAGTAATATAAATAATGATGTAAAACCCCTGGAAACATTTCTAGGAAATGGAAATCAGTCATTTAAAATCGAAAGGTTTTATTAAGCTAATTTCGAATATTTCAATGTGAAAGCATTTATGGATTCTTGTTCATAGTGAATATTTTTTAGCTGTTAACTTGACTAACTGTACACCACAAACTACTCTCTCTCTCTCTCTCTCTCTCTCTCTCTCTCTCTCTCTCTCTCTCTCCCTCTCTCTCTCGCTCGCTCTCTCGCTCTCTCTCTCACACACACAAACTACTCTCTCTCTTTCTCTCTCTCTCACACACACACACAAACACACACACAGACAAACACACACAGACAAACACACACACTCACACACTACTTGAGGTCACGCAGCTCTCCAGTTGGAAACGTGCCATCGGGCCGTTAGACACAAGTCGCAAAATAATCAAAATTACTCACAAAAATGCCTATCTAATATATGACAATATAAATAACATTGGATTCATCTTTTTGCACTCATAGACTAATGGTAGACTAAAATATATTATAGTTCTATTTGAAAAACAGAGAGTTATCTCAGTCTCTTAAAATACAAGAGATGAATTGAAAACGAATACATGTAAAAACTAGCACCATTTCCTAATGCGCATCTGTGAAAACTGCATTGTGATAACTTCAACCGTTTAAAAATTGCAGGAAGTGCTCAAGTTATGTGACTTAAGATATAATAAGCTTAGATTTAATGACTATTGAAAAAAGATTTTTTATGCAGAATCAACATCGGCACCAATAAAAATGTTTTAAAATATTTTTAGGAGTCCCAGAAACTTCAGAAACGCCACAATCTTCGGAATTTTTGCTATTTTTTAGAAAACAAAGAAAATATTGGAAAGGTTTTTGGGAAATAAATTGCCTTTATTTGGCGCAAAATTACATAAAAACTACTAACATTTTCGAAAAGTTGAACGTGAATATATTTAAGATCCGTCTTTAAGAAACTGATTTCCTTAAGGAAAAAATAAATTATTATAGTTGTAGGAAGACTACAATTATTTACTAACAAAGGTTTCGCACTTTTTCAATTTTTATAAAATTTGTCATTCACGTCAGTGGGAACAAACTTGCAGTAAAACCTGTATCAAATGCAACAGAAGTGCCTACGTAAGTTGTTCTCCAAAATGCACCTATGCATTTAGAAACCGTCAAGCGAGCAGAGCCGCTGCAAGAAAAAAGTATTCTAAGGGTTGCATACCGCCCCTTCCAGCTCAGGTGAGTATTTTTAATAACTATGTCACTCATGTCTGATCGTGCCGTAAGCAACCAATACTAAGGAATAATATATTCAAATTAAACCAATCCCCGATGTCTATCGCCGTGTGATTATAACTTTGTTTACCTTTTGCACTCCACTATAATCACGCTTTTTAAGATATATAGATAAATGTTTTAGATCCATAATAGCATGTGAGCATCAATATAATATTAAAATGTGTCCTTTGGTTATGTTTAAAACTTTGAAATGGAATCTATTATTCAGTCTATGATTCAGTGAAAAAGCAAAAAAACAAAATTTAAAATTTGTGAAAAAAAAAAAAATATTTTAGGCAATTAATATGTGAAGATTAGATGATGAGTACAAAGAATATCTAACAAAACTATGTCAAAATTTATTCACAAAAATACTTGTGCTTTAAATAAATCTTCTTTTAAGTAGCTTTGTAATAAATTTACATTAGTTGACACATTTTTAATACCATAAAATCGAAACATATTTAAATCGATTTTCTGCATCAATCTGTTATTCAAATTTTATTTGATTATCAGTTTAGGAGGCAGTAGTAACTCGGAGATCAATGAAAGTTTCACGTATTCCGGTAGCAATTTTGAGTAATATTTCTCTTTTTCGTAATCCTTGTGATTTTAATTATCCATTCGATTCATATTATGTCTTAATTCGTGAAATAGACACACTAAATATCACTCGAAATGCTGTGCTAGCCGGTAAATTGCACTTCTCGTGATACTACTTATGATAATTTTTGTTCTTTTTAAGATATCATCAAGAAATTTAATTGCTTCAAGAACATCTTTTCTTCTGTACGACCACACGTGGAAAATGTGAAATATTCACTTGAGAAGACAATGTATAAAATACGTGCATGAACATTTAACCCTGACATGACACCCCACAATTGTGTTTCTCATATACATTAAGATATTTTAAATGGACTGATTTCATGCTTCAAAAGCATTTTAGCAAATACGAGTGCACAACGTTGCCACGTCGACCCGCTCATTCATAGGTCGTCACGTGCGTTGTTGGTAACTGATGCGCCCCTGCCCATCTCGCGACTGTCCGGAACGGAAAGGCATTTTTCTTAAGAGCTTCCAACAATTCCCTGCGACATTATCGGGCATTTCTCCCATGGAGAACAGCTATCTTTGTGTAGAAGCGCTGCTTGAAAAGGGTTATATTCTCCTGGCACGGCGGCAGTGAGACAACTGAT
Organism: Teleogryllus oceanicus; assembly: GCA_964035755.1. NCBI lineage: Eukaryota > Metazoa > Arthropoda > Insecta > Orthoptera > Gryllidae > Teleogryllus > Teleogryllus oceanicus. Next base: position 19,401,900 of record CAXIVR010000007.1, on the reverse strand, counting down.
TTCACGTTGCTCTCTGTGCTAACACAGCCAACTATTGTTGTGAACACACATCAGTACTGTATTTCCACACGTGACCAATAACATTATGTAATCATACAACATTTGTATTAAAAAAATAGTTACCATGACTTCTGCGGAGTTAAAACCCACTTCTGTGAAGAACCTTCAAAATAGAAGTAGTACTACAGCATTTTAATAAGAAATATTCGGAGCCTATACAAGAAAACTATACAAATTATACTACCATAAATGGAAAAGAAGCTGCAAGTAACAATCAAGATATGAGATGAAGGTACCCATTGTCATCTCTTTAATTTAATACAGGATGATTCAGTCCTCGTTGCTCATAGAGAACCCGGCGATAAAGTACACTAAGTTATTCATGGTGTGAAAGGAATTTCAAAATTTTGAAATTCTTTTGTCACTGATCCATATTTTACAAAAAATGTATCCCAAATATTACATTAAATATTCTTCTCTGTTGCTAATATTGTCTATTTATCTAGCTAATATTAAAAGAGAGAGAAAAAATATTATTTAATTGTTCTTTAGGATACTTGATCATATTTGGTATACAGTCTAAATTGCGCATTTTCACTTCGTGTAACAGGGGCTCTATATATGTTCCAAATATTAAACCTATTCCAACATTCCGAATACGATTTCCTTGCACATCAGTTGTTTCGTTAGTTGATATCCAATGGGATCATCGCCAATTTTCCATAAATGGAATCCATTGTTTCCAAACAATGAATGGAATTCATTGTTTGCATTCTGCCTTCTTATTGTAGATCTGTGTGGCATTGTTTCATGTGGATATGTCATACTATAAAATTGAAGATGCAGGTTTTTTCCTTAAAATGAAAGTTGTCCATAAATAGATCTTTCATTAAAGTCAGATACTTTTTTTAAACAATTTTAGAAGTTTTTGCGCAATATTGGGTTCAATATTTGCAATTTAAAAAAAACAACAAGGTTTTGTTTGAAACGGCTCCAAATTTTCTTGAATTTTTGGTATACAAAATGCACTCTATAAGATGATGTAAACGCCATATTGGTCTATTCTCTATTTCTTTTCTTCAAAAATTACAAAAATGTACTTTTTTACCAGTGTCTCCATTACCGACAATGTGCTTACTTTATTGTATTTGTAAGTACACATCGTTGACACAATGTCATATAAAGCTCCTCGAAAACTCAACAGTTTTCTGTGAAAATGAGCTCAAAATTCTGCATTTTCAGAAACGCTCAAATGGCATCTTCTCAAAAATGAATTTAATTTTTACTTCACACTATTCCGACGGGTAGTGCTAATTGCATTGTTTAAAACGGTATAAAGTTATTTTGGGGTACTCTTTTTTTTTTTAATTACACAAATTATTTTACACACCTCTAACGCCGTTAATACGCATATTTCCTGCAATTTTAAACACTATTACTTTTGTGAGTTAAAATGCCTCAAATAACATTAAATGACGTTTTGCGACAACTCAAAAGTTTTCTGCGAAAAAAACTTTAAATTTTATATTTACATAAACGCTTAAACGCCATGTACTTAAAAACGGTTCCAATTTTTTCTACAGAAGTCTATGCCATTCTGTAGCCTCAAGTTTGTGTATGCTTTTCAGAATGTCTTAACTAGAAGATTTATATTCTTGTACAATAATAGGTAACCTGAATCTGTCCATCATTCACTTACTGATTGACTCCTTTTGGAACACGAATCGAGACAACTGAGGTGTTATTTGACTCATCTCGGTCTAATTGTTGGATCAATTTAGAAGTTTTTAAGAAATTTTTCTTAAAACTAAGTTTTGCGTTTTATAATCAACTATAACGCTCTGAGTTCATTAACGGCACTCACGGACCATATCAATAGCTTTCTCGACTTCTATCGACGGGGAAAATGCAATTGTACAAAAAACTAAATGCACATCTCTCTACGATATTATGGAAGAATTCTAAAAAGCATGTCTTTGATGCTTTCAACGCACCTACGACCACACTTTTGAAACTGTGAATTAGTATTGTGACATACCAATATGTGACTGAATATGGTACAATATTTATTATAAATGGCGTACATTATAGGGGATAAATATATGTGAATATGCTTGCATAGCAACGGTAAGCGAGCCGTCGTCAAGGTCAACATCTTCATGCAGTGACAATCGCGAAGACGGCTAGTTGATTTTGTTTAGAATTCTGGGATTGGCCGAAAAAGCAGTGACAGTCGTGAAGATGGCTAGTTCGTTTTGCAAGAAATTTAGGGATTGGCTAGGTACGAAAGTACATCAAGTGTTATCTGCAAATAAACAATCAAAAAAATGGACCGAGCTTTGCAGGGCAGAAAGAATACGAGAGGCATTCATTCTGACTGATGCCGTGGTCTTCAACGGATAGTGCTTCAATTCATGTTAGGAGTTTTTTGGGGACTTGTAAGCATCTACTAGGGAATAGATATTGGTTGAACATCGAATTTGAATACTAAGTGTGACAGTAAAACTTAAAATATTTCAGGTGAACGAGTTAGAAGGACATTGAGGGCTTAGGCGAAGTTATCAGTAATTGGACTGGAATGCTATCAGCAGATAGTTTATTGATCTGATGAACGGTGATTGAAGTGTGCTTCCGAGAAAAGAAGAGAGAAGATGGTATCTGGACCTGAGGACGGCGACGTCGGAGATGAATAAAGATGGTCCAAAAGCGCGCGAAGACGAATACGACATTATAAGGTTGGAACCGGTCATGACCAAGGTTTTTTTTCATATTGGGTAAAACTATAAAATACCAAAATTGTTTAATAAATTTCCATGTTTTGTGAAATGAATACATGATTCTCATTGAGCCAATTCTAGCAACGAAGTAGCAAGATAGAAATATATTTGCTTTTCAGGTTCCTCGACCACTCTGTATAGATGGCAGATCTGTATAAATGGCAGATCTATTAGCATACAATAGTGATTATTTCTATGAAACCCATCGATCCAGGTAGCCGGAAACTAATTTATTATAATTAGAGTTGAAGGTTGACGTGTATAATAGTATTAGCGTAATCTTTTCCTGGCGCTCATTTATACAAATTCGGAACGGATTACCTTGGGATAAATCATCAATATATTCAGTTTATTTCAGTATATTCTCTTTCCAAGACTGGAAAATTCCACTTTTGTAACAAAACAAACATAACCAATATTAATTACTTTGTCACAAGATATCAGCAACTTACTTGCAGAAATGTTTGCTAGTAGCTAAAGCAACAATCACTATTCTCCTAATATCTTAAATGAAATGTCAACTACATTTAACATTTCTTAAGACCTTATACTGTCCCAGCTGGAGAGCAACGAAGATCTTTTCAACCAGAAATTTCAAAGGGATGAATTATTTCTGTTAATAAAGTATAGTAATAACTGCTGATCAGGACCTGATGTTCGTATTAACTTCATTAAGAATCTCCCAGAAAATGGATATGTTTATCTCCTTCAATTATACAGCCTAATCTAGACTTCCCAAACTTCCCCTGATCAATGGAGAGAAGCCATCGTTATCGCTATCCCCAAACCTAACAAGGACCATTTAAAACTAACTCCCACCCTATAATTTTAACTTGTACCCTATGCAAACGCCTTACATGGATTCTCGATCGAGAAATAACCTATCACCTTACCAAGGAGCTTTAAGGTCATATCTATCTAGCAATGGCCACCTACTAAACATAGATACAGAAATATGTGACTCAATAGTCATGATCACGCTGTCATTACACATTGAAAAGGCGTATGAAATAGTTCACAGGAAAGATTATCCATTCTCTCCAATACACAAATTAGGTGTAATCTATTTGCCTTTATCTTGATTTTTCTAGCACATAGATATTTCCAAGTACGAATTCAACACAAAACATCTCAATGAGTAGAGATGATCAATGGCCTCCCAGAAGGCTCCGTCTTGAGTGTACTACTATTCTCATCATAATTAATGAAGTAAGCAATATTTTTGAAAACCTGTTAGATATTCCTATTTGTGGATGATATTACTCTTATGCAGCTTATAAATCTACAACTAATCACCAAAATCATTCAAGATAACTTAAACAAGATACATGATTAGTGAAACTACTCGGTTCCGTAATATAAAAACAAAATCTGCATTTATTGCATTCTCCAGAAAACAGCATATTATGAACACAAGTATTTCATTACCAATTGGCGGGCATAAATTGCAAAGAACTAATACTTGTAAGATCTTCGGAATGATATTTGACCATAGAATTCATGGAAAAATCATATCAATATCAAAACTACTTGCAAATCATGATTGAATATTATAAAATTGTAACATCTAAAAAGTGAGGTGCTGAATCTAACTGTCTTTTAAGAACACTGGTCCAATCTAAATTCGATTATGGGTCAGTTGTGTACAGGGCAGTTCATAGATATTTAGTGTAACAATTAAACCCATCGTCTAAGCTTCGGCGCTTTTATGTCTAGCCCCAGTAATAATATTTAGGTGGAAGCTGTACTATGCCATTGAACACGAGAAATAAACTGCTATGCCTAAAATACACAGACTCAAGACTGTGTTCTACAAACATCCCATCAAATCAATACATCAATAGTTTTTCTAAAACAGGAATATACCTGTCTCGTCCAAATTTTCTAAAACACCTTCGAGAAAGACTTCTTGACTTTGAAAAAAATTTTGATATTGAAAAACCACCTCTCCTTCCAAGACATTTCAACCGATACCTCTATGGAAAACCTTCATTCCGGATACAGATCTGGAATTAAACCATTCTTCATTTTTTTCACATTCAATATTTACATCACAATTCAATATATGCATCACATTCTCTGAATGTTTACAAGAATGAAAAATATGAAAAGTATAAAAAATGGTTTCCAGATGGATCAAAACTCTACGATAAATCTGGATGTTCTGCAGTATCTACAACATCATCGAACATTATATGATGCCGTCCTCAAGATTTCCTCCTTATTTTTCCCTGTGAGGCCTGGACTGTCTTCAAATCCTGTAAATACAGCAGCCAAAATGTAGACAACACCCACATTGCCAGTTTTTATGACTCTATGTTAACACTCAGAGCTATCCACCATATATTCTCCAAAAATCTAAATTTTCAAACCATTCAAAATATTCTTTACAACAAAGAAAGAAACAGGTTTTAACATTATTCGGTCATGGCTCTCTTCCCATAAAAGAATCACTGGATATGGAAAACGTGACTTAACTGCGAAAATCGCAACACTCTTATTGGATAGTGACTAGCATATTTTTTTATTTAATAGGTAATTATTACAGCCAAATTAGAAAACTTGATGCAATATGGCTAGGCCGAAGACCTTTAAGCCATTACAATACCTACATTCTACCGCGTTCTAACCTTTCGCCTTCTGGTATTCACCCCAAATGGTCTCTCCATCGCATCAAAGCCGCGGAAACGAGACCATAAGGTACGGCTGAGGGAAAAACCCCTGAATGGGGAAAAACCTGCCGTCAGAAGCCGAGTACATGCTACTCTATCCGGTTTTTAAACTATTTATTATTACTAGCATTACTAGTATTACTAGCATATACAGTCCACCCCGGTTATAGTGAACTCCGATAGGTGACCCTCGGTTATAGAAAATTAAGTCACTGGTTCCTTTCACTTACATTGCAAATAGGCATAAGAAGATTCGGTTATAGTGAACCTGAACCTCGACTAAAGTGAACGTAGGAAATACAACGTCCTGGAAATTATTTCCCTCCTTGAAAAGAATATATCGCATCAGTGCCAAAGGCAGCTTGAAAAAATATCGTCCGCCAGAGGTCATAATCGAATACGTCTTTCCCGGAGTGAAGTTAGCGGACCGGGAATAGGCAAATTACTGATGACCCTTTGCCACTCAGTTCTACTGCGGGACCGGGAGCGGTGGCTCAGTGCACCAACTGACGTCACTGCAGCGCCTCTGACCGGGAGGTCCTAGGTTCGAGTGCTGATGGAGGCAGGGTTTTCGACACCTGTTTTTCAGCTAGGTCGAATTCAGTCGCTGCCTGGAGGAGAATTCTAGCGGCGGCGGCTCTTATCCGGTAGTTTCCGTGGTTTCTCCGATCAACACCAGGGAATGCCGGAGCAGTACCCTACCAAACGGGCCACGGACCGCGCGCGATGTCCTTCCCTCTTCCCTGTCCTATCCTCTCCCATTACACACACACTTACACTAACATGCACCACACTACCACATATTCCGTGAGACCGGTCGGGAGCTTAGATCTTGTCCTGGCTGGGGCGGTGCCCCGCTGGTGGGAGAGTCCTGGTTAGGGGGAAACCTCGGTAGTGTAATGATCTGTGGGGCCGAGCCCGCAAGAAGGCATGGAACTTTTATGTGACCAAGGAGAAATTAAAAGAAATGAAAGAAACAATAGACAACAGCGCCGCGTAACCATAATTAAAAGCGTGATACAAGAAAGCATAAGGGGCGGAAATAGGTGTGATGAACGATGAACAGAACTTAAATTTAGAAACATTTTAAAGCAAAAACCACGTTATTCGAGCCACGGGTTCCGTAAAAAAAAATGGGAACCCTTATCTAAGAGACGGGAACGGGCGCGTTTATGCGTAATGTACAAGACATACAAAGGGGACTCAGCATGGGCAGACATCAGTAAAAGATTACAGAAATCTGATTATAAAAGTAGAGGAGACCATCCCTGGAAAATACGATGTAGAAAGCAAAGAACTGATGTAGGCAAGTTCTCCTTTGTGAATCGTACTATAGTAGATTGGAACAAACTACCTGCAAAAGGACTAGAGACTCTTCCTTCTAATGTAGTGAAATTTAAAAATATACTTAATTCTATGTAGGTCATCATTAATAGCACTGGGACTTTTATCATTATTATTATTATTATTATTATTATTATTATTAGTTTCATTATTATAATCGTTAGTATTATTAATAATATAGCACTGGGACTTTTAAGTTATTTATTTTTAGTGAAGGAAAAGGGGGGGGGAAATGAAGTGAAGTGAAGTGAAGTGAAGTGAAGTGAAGTGGAGTGAAGTGTTAGAAAAGCTATAAGTCAACATATAGATAACTCAAAATTAATTATAACTAGGATATTAATCTCTAATTCTAATTGTAATTATATTTGTAAATATTCGTAATAGTTTTGTAATTGTATATCTAATTGTAATAATGTTTGCCACCGAGCATTAGCTCAAAGCGAACTTTAATAAATCTATCTATCTAAATATTATAAATGGTATACATTGCATGCATAACATGACGAAGATGAAAGACGGAACTCATTGTTGTACTCCTGGAAATATATAACAAGAAGAATTTTGTTGAATATCCAGTGAATGCCTGGGTGGATTTTGGCCAAACTTACGGGAATTATAGGGAAAAATATTTAGAGCAGGGCAAAATTAGTTACGGTGCGGGGGGAATTTATGTAAGACGCAAAATGCCCGAAAACAGCAAAAATGTAAGAGTTGTTGAACATTTATTATGGTGATGGGCATATGTTTGGAAAAAAGACAGTCACTTGGATTGTAGGGACCAACAATGTGAACTGGGTTACAGACAGAATGAGTTCGGATCTGGGGATGATCACGCACGTTTTTATGTTGTGTTGAATTTTTGAGAAATTTCGCGGAAGTGTCGCGCAAAACGTTAATAAGCTATTTTGGTTACATAGGAAGAATTGTTTAAACCGAGTGCATCGAAAATTTAGTTAAATTCAGTTAGAAATTCACGAAAAAAAAAATCTGCATAGAAATACTACGTAAATTAGGTGTCAGAAAATGAAGCGTCGCGAAAGATATATAGGGATATCGCGACATATAGAAATAACGTTCAGGAAGACGCGATTAAGAAAAAAAAAAACAATAGTCGTGGATGCATTGGCATGTCTTAAACGGAGAAGTGAACCGTAGCGGATCTGGTGGCAGCTGAACGGGGAACCGCGTCCGTGAATAATGCACGTGACAACTACCAGCGATGGGCGCTGATGGAAGGTGACATCGCTGCAGAAAAGGGAAGTGGCACGAATTGTGCAAAAACTGTATTTTTTTTTGGTTTGTTTACGCTCCATTCAAAAGAAGTTCTGTCGAAGACCAAGTTATGCTATTAGGCTAAGGATAATAAATAAGGTCACGACAGAATGCGCATTCTGATGGATGGATGAGATTTGTTTTCTTTGTATTGTATTTTCAGTGTGTATGTTTATATGTTTTTCTTCCTGGGTGTTTATATATATTTGTGTTGTTATGTTTTGTAAGTTGGAGGGGCAGATGGTGTTCACGAAAGGGATATCAGCTAAGGAAAGTCCAAAATTAAATGCATGAGCATCCCAATGGCTCATAATTGCCGTGATTCCACGTTTTTGTATTTTTGTAATGTTATGAATGTTGACCCAGGCACGAACAAAGCGGACCCTTACTTCAACTCCGTATGGAGTGAGCGCGCGAACTACGACACGGTAAGGAACAGATAATAGGACGAGCTAGCAGAGGTACGGGCAATTGATAATGTGGCACCCAATTATAATTTAGGGCTAGGGCAGGGCAAGATAGTGGGCGTGAGATTTTTATAAGAGAATAATTAAAAGCGGGATTATATATATAATATTACATTGGCACCAGCGACGTGAGGCGTCGTGGTAGCAGAGGGAGAATAAGAGGATATTACATTGGGCGCCCAACGTGTGGGCGGGATTATATATATATATATATATATATATATATATATATATATATAATATATATATATAATATATATATAATATATATATAATATATATATATATATATATACATACAAGAAGAGGAGGAGATATTACAGTAGCATACGGTAGGTCGGCGCCGGATCTTACCATCCAGCGGGGAAAATCACCGCCATCTCCCGAGAAACAAACGTGTACTACACTAACGGGACTAATGACCAAAGCAGTTGACGCGCCCAGAAACACTAAAAAACCAAACCAGATCGAACAACTGCGGAAGCAAAGGCCGGGTCCTTCGTCGGATACAACGGCGGCGGTGACGCGCGATTCCTTACTTCGCTTTCAATCTTGCTGTGACGATTCCGCGGGACCAAGCGCGTTGAGGTCTTCATAGGTGACAGGAAGTACGCCACTACCACAGTTTGATGATATCCGCCCTGCAGCGCGGAAAAGCGATCAGTTTCATTAGCCACTTGCGCCATCCCTCTATTGAAAGCATCTCATATTTTATTGCAAGTAAAAGGGCCTTCGGAGACGGTATTTCAACAGTGCAAGAGGCATTGAAGAGTTTCGAGACTTCATTACGATACTTACAAACAGCGAACAATGCAGTATGGAGAGTTCAGTATGGACAGTGTGCGAGCTCTAAAGAAGGATCTAAGGAAATTAATGGTGAAAAAGTAGGAAGCAAAAAAATGAGAATTATTGTTTTTTTAGAGACAAATAAATATATTGAAATTTTCAGTTCGTATTGTTAATATATTTTGCTGCATCTCTATATTAATAAAATTAATCGTTATGAATAGTCATTATGAATTTAAAACTTTTTATTAATCGGATATAGTGAACCAAATATGTTAGTTCTCAGAAATTCACTATAACCTGAGTTGATTGAATATAGTTCTTTAAATGATTTTATAAGAACCCTAAAAAAGTGTATTTTTATGTTATGGGATCACCAGCGGAAAGCTTCAACATTCAAACTTGATGTACGAAAATCTGTAACATACTCATAAACTCCAAATACTACATTAAGTATAAAGAACGTGTGATTATTGTAAGATTAAGAATTGCACATTCTTGCCTTACCCATTCCATTTAATAAAAAAACGATTTAGCCACGTGCCCAAAATGTGGAGAAATGTTACCAACGCCTCACTTATTTGAATGTTTAAGCCTCCAAAATCTAAGAAACTCTCTTGACATTAAAAACAAAATTTATGAAATATTTAATTCAATTGAAGGTTGCAAGTCAATTTTAAATTATCTAAACACTACTGGTCGTAAATTTTGATCTGAAATATTTTAAATTAGTGTACTTCTGTACTGTATTGTCTTGTTCTGTACTGTTCTATACAATCTTACTGTTACTGTATGTCTGTTTATTCAAATTGATACGAGCAAAATATGTCTGGTATAAATCAGTAGTGGTCGCTAATGGCCTTACGCGACCTAAAATAAATAATTAAAAAACATTTAACCAGAATTTTAATCATTCTTTTTCATACAACTTTCTTTGTCGAAAATGGTCTAAACGGAAAACTATTAGTGGGTGAAATTTTAAAATTTCTATGGATAAATTTTATTTTTTTATTTTAAACATGCGAAGCACAAATTAAAGTTCTAAACATAAAAATACTACCTGGACCCCGCGCTAAGCTAGTGATGCATATTTTTATAAAAATAATACAATATGTATGTGTATTATTAATGGTAATAAACATTTCATACGCATTAGCTTCAAATAACTCCATTGTTAATAGATTTTGTTGCCCGCATTCGAAAATATTCGTCATGGAATTGAGGATAAAATTCCGCCGCACGCATCAAACTGCAAGCTGGGCGATTTGCTATTTGATCGGATTCGCTGTTTGCACGATGCAAAATCTGATGTTTGGCGTAGGATAATAGTAATACCTCATTGGACAGCGGATAATGTATTAGTCCCTTAACAGCCTAAGCTGTTAGAATGCTACGCTTTTCGTGGTCAGGAGATCAAGCGGTATGGGTGATGAGGCTTCATTGGAGTTTGTAAGAGGAAGATAATTACTTTCATGATTATACATGCAAGTTTTATGTATAAATATCAGAAAAATTAAGATTATTTTTTTGATAATTTTGTTATTAGAATATTTACATTGGTTTTAATTTCTCGCTACATCTTACGCAGTATAGAAAGAGTATTGTAGTGTTGCCTGAAAAACACCGAATTTTCAGTAGAAAAACTCTTATTGACCCGCCGTGGTATCGAAAAGGGCATTAACAGGGAAACATGGGAATACGTGGTGTAGTCAGAATCCATGTTTCGTATCTCCTTGATATCGAAAAATCGGTGTACGACAAAAGGTCTGTCGATTCGCCTGTAAACAATGCTAACAGCTACACTGCAAGCAGGATTTTCTTCACGATTAATATTCCACAGTCGATCGGACTGATGTCACGGAACTCTTAATTTGAAATCGATATCGATAATTTTGGCGTGCTCTTTGTATTATTCCCCTGGAACATTTATTTTTTTTAAAATCTGGCTCCAAATTTTCTAATTAAACCTTGTCCACGGACATTGTAAATTAAAAGGAAAAAAGGTCACTTTTGAAGAAGTCTCTGTTTTTTTAACTTTAAAGGTCACACCTTTTTGGCGTCATTTCACAATTAAAGATGAAGATAAATTAAAATTAGGTTTTTTTCTTAAAATGAAATTTGTTCTCATAATTAGTTCTTTCGTAACTTATAATATTTTTTAGCAAATGTAACTATTGTTTCCGCAATTTTGAATGAAATATTAAAAACGAGATTTCTCAGAAATGGCTTCAATACTTTTCTCTAAACTTTTGATAAGGGAAGTGCTAAATGCACTAAATACGGTGACATGGCCGCAATTTTGCTGTATTATTGTGCTGTTTCAAAAAATTACACAAACTTAATTTTTTGTAATTTTTTTCACGTCAAGTTCCCAAATTGCAATTTCCGAAAATTCAGAGTTCACAGTGAAAATCGGGCCTATGCCACCATCATAAGTGTATTCCACTCTATTCGTACAAGAAATTTAAAGAGAAACTGGGAACCATTTTTGAGAACATTTTTGAAATGTCCCAGAAACTTGATGTAATATAACTAAAAAAATAAGCATGTTATTCAAAATCGCCGATCATTGAGTGAGGCAAGATCGACTAAGAAGTATGGATCTTCAGATGTATGAATATCTCGTGAATACCTCTGCCATATTAGAAGCATTTGAACTGAAATTAATAAATACATAATGAAATAATTGTGGCGATCCGGAGACTATTAATATATTTTAATTTTCGGAAGAACTCTACACAAAGTTCCTCTGACATTTTCTAGAAAATGTATTCTTGTATTTTTTCTTTGCTTGGATAGAAGAATGTGTATTTAGACACAAGTCAGTTTATAATTAGACTATTTAAATATAAAAAAAAGAGATTCATACCCAAAGAATTGAATAAACTGCCACAATGGAATTTGCCGGATTTAGAGCCGGATCTATGGTACAGTTACGATTTTCATTAAAACCTCTGACATTTAGAAAAAAATGCATTTACATTTATTTTTAAAACACTAAGGTTTATTGTTTAGAAAGAAGTTTGAACATTCCACTCAACCAAATTTTGTGAAACGTAGGCTTATTCGAAAGAAATCCCATGGCCTGCGCCAATAAATTCATGTATAAATAAGACATAATGTTGATTAAGGAGAAGCCATAGCCATTTTGTAATGATTAGTTTTATATGTCAAGGAGTCTTCTTCACTACATAAACTAAGTAGTTTAAAAAAATATGCTTTTCTAAGATTTTTATTGGTTTAACCTGCCTTTGTTCCAGTTATTAGCAATAATAACAGTAGTAAGTTGACTGGAATATTTTTGAATAATGACAACACTTCTAATGATAAGTGGAAACAGTAGGATTGTTCTGCTTTTTAATGGTAGAGTAAAATTTAAAGAAGTTCTTAATATTTTCTATATTGATCTGAAGATAATGAAGTGAGAATTTTGTTGATAAATTAAGCAGCCTCGTAGGTTGGACTGTTGACAAAACTACTTGTGTAAGGGATTTGTCTGGTTTGTGATCTTTCTCTAAATCCAACGGCAAATTCCATTGTGGCAGTTTATTCAATTCTTTGGTTATGAATCTTTTTTTATATTTAAATACTCTAATTATAAACTGACTTGTGTCTACCCAGCGATTTTTTGGTTGGATTTTCTTTGTCCTGATGATTTGGTAAGTTGAATTATCACTAAGCAGTTCAATTATCACAAAGCAGTTCAATTATCACTAAGCAGTTCAATTATCACTAAGCAGGTCAATTATCACTAAGCAGGTCAATTATCACTAAGCAGGTCAATTATCACTAAGCAGGTCAATTATCACTAAGCAGGTAAATTATCACTAAGCAGGTCAATTATCACTAAGCAGGTCAATTATCACTAAGCAGGTCAATTATCACTAATCAGGTCAATTATCACTAAGCAGTGAATTATCACTAAGCAGATGAATTATCACTAAGCAGATGAATTATCACTAAGCAGATGAATTATCACTAAGCAGCTCAATTATCACTAAGCAGGTCAATTATCACTAAGCTGTTCAATTATCACTAAGCAGATGAATTATCACTAAGCAGATGAATTATCACTAAGCAGATGAATTATCACTAAGCAGATGAATTATCACTAAGCAGATGAATTATCACTAAGCAGCTGAATTTTCACTAAGCAGATGAAATTTTCACTAAGCAGATGAAATTTTCACTAAGCAGATGAATTTTCACGAAGCAGATGAATTTTCACTAAGCAGATGAAATTTTCACTAAGCAGATGCAATTTTCACTAAGCAGATGCAATTTTCACTAAGCAGATGCAATTTTCACTAAGCAGATGAATTTTCACTAAGCAGATGAATTTTCACTAAGCAGATGAATTTTCACTAAGCAGATGAATTTTCACTAAGCAGATGAATTTTCACTAAGCAGGAATTTTCACTAAGCAGATGAATTTTCACTAAGCAGATGAATTTTCACAAGCAGATGAATTTTCACTAAGCAGAATCGGCAGAGTAGCACCCCATTCGTTCTGTTTCAACCAATGGTGTCGATTGGAGCGAATGAAGTGTTGCCCAATCAAAAATCGGTGCACGCCAGGAACTTGTGTTTTAAAACATGAAATTAATTGCTTAATACGAAATGCAACACTTTGAAAAATGTGTTGTTCATTCTATTACTTGATCATGTAAAACCGTTTTATATCCCTGTAATATATATGAACAACGTTGTTACAGGTAATAACATGCCAATCCCACATTATTTCAGGTATGCGTCGTTGGAAAACAAAAATATTACTAGAAAGTACACGTTATATCGCCTTGAGCATTTAAAAAATTAACATATTATGGTTTCTAGCTAAATTTTTTGTGACTCCTGTGAAACTAAAACTGTCACTAAGTTTTTACAGCTTATGCTACAATTTTTAAAATATTTCTCACGCCGTTAATTTTTACATTGCCGCATTATTTTACACATTATTGTGGTTTTAAGTGCTTTAAATGATTTCTTACAACGTTTCGTGAAAAAACAAAAGTTTTCAGTGAAAATGTGTTTATATTTGCCCACATTATGCTTAAATGGCATTTCTCAAAAACAGCTCCAATATTTTCAATGAAAATTTATAATATATAGGTTTAGGTTTTACTCTTATACACTATTCGTAGTCATAATTTTATTTTACGTAAAGAGGACCAAAAACTGAGATAATATTGTGACAACCAATATGTGGGACCTTGTATTGCGTCACATTTATTGTAAACAGGGTGAATTGTAAGGATAGACATTTGTAAATATGGCGGCATAGCAACGGTAGCGAGTTGTCGTCAGGGTCAACAAACTTCATTGCTTTGAACCACGGGGCGCGGCTAGTTGATAAAGTAAACTGTTTGGGGATGGCAGGGAAAGCAATGACAGTCTGGGGCGCGGCTAGTTGAATTTGTAAGTAATTCAGGGATTGGCTAGACATGGAATTTTTTCAGACAAAAATAGTAGATAGATGGACCGAATTTTGAAGGGCTGAAAGAGAGGAATATGGAGGCATTCGACTTAGCCGTGGTGCTGTGCGGATCGTGTGTAGAAATTGATGTTGGGAGTTTGGGAATTGTGAACATTTACTTTGGAGCGTATGGTTGTCGGACTTAGAATATTGATGGAAGTGGGAAATTAAAACTTGGAAATATTTCGAGTGCAGCAGCTAGAATTTAAACTGTGATCTCAGGTGAATTTTTCGGCAACAGGACTGGGAGTATTTGATGCAGATAATAGTTTGATGAACTTAATATTTTAAGTATACGGTAGAAAGAACTGGAACTGTAAAGGAAAATTAATTGCCAGAACGGAAGAAAAGAATATGGTATTTGGACTTGGAGCCATCGACACCGGGAAAGATTAAAAATGGTTCTTCGCGGTGACATCGGTCAAGAGCATGCGAAGAAGGGTACTGCAACATAAGTTTTGAGACTGGTCATGACCGAAAATTTTGTATTGTTACCAATGAAAATTGAATAAACTTACAAGTTTCTGTGAATAGAAAAATGATTTTCATTTAGCCAATTCCAGCAAATGAGTAGCTGGAAATGTATATTTGCTTTCCAGATTCCTCGGCCATTCTGTACAGATGCCAGATCGAATAATCGGCTATTAGCAGTCAATAGCGATTATTTCTTAGAAGACCCATCGACCCAGTTAACCGGATATTAATTTAATGGAAATAGCAGTTGAAGATTAATTTTAATAATTATTAACGTAATCTTTTCCTGGTGCCCATATTATTTTATAAATTTGGACGGGTTACGTTGAATTTATATTTAATAATGTTAGATGGGCAGAGGAAATGTTTAATTTAAAAATCAAATCAGACAGTTAGTTTCAATATGAAAAATTTCTTTTAGGTGCCGATAGGTAGCATTCTTGATAATACGCGAAAGGCAAGGCGAGATTAATGAGATTAGGAAACTAACAGGGGGAGAAAGTCTATGCCATTCTGTAACACATTCAGTTATTCCCTGCTTCCTCTTGTTCATGTCCCCCTGAGCTTTCGTCGTTCGGTATTTCATGGCGTTTAAGAGCCGTTGGCGTGAAGATTTTATGGAGACAGCTTAAAAATACAATTTTCAAACACCTTTTTTCTAATTTTCTTGTAGGACCATACAAAAAATTTCAAGGTCAATAATTTTGTATGTTCCAAACATTACGTAGTATTATTGTGAATTAATTCAGAATATTCATTATCTCATTCGAATTATTTTAATTTTTTCACTTTCATGTTTAACCTCGGCGTAAAAGCCACATTAATATGGCGATATGTTTTTAGAAGCGCTCTGCCGCATTCAACACAGTGGAGAATGTGAGCTGCGAGTGGAAGCGGGCGGACTTGACGCGAAACGTATTTCCACGCGGCTGGCGCAGTGCTGCTCCAGGAGCTCATAAGAAGGCCGACAAAGCTCGTCAGCCTGTAACATGAGACGGAGCGAAGAAGGCAAGGCAACGCTTCGTTTCCCATGAAAGCAGATTTAATATCTAGTTCTCTCTCTCACTCTCCTTCTCTCGATTCCTCTTCCTTTCTCACCAGAGCGTCACGTTGAAAGATGAGAACAAAGAGAAATACGTTAGCCGTGGCGAAGAGATTTTCAGCATTTGTCAAACGTGAAAGCTGAATTAAATTGTTGTCAAGTACTAAATAAGATTTGATATTGCGCTAATAATAAATTGTGTAACATTCATAAAATATGCTTAAGAGATTCAAACGTAATTTATTCAAGAATTAATACTTATCATGCATATTTGCACGAGTACGGAGAAAATAGATGAGAACAGACACTCAATAAGAATAATTAATCTTTTAACCTCTTGAAGGGTTAAAGTGGCTTCTTCAGTTAGGGAAATTTAGGGGAAACCTGCACCAATTTTAGTGATGTGAAACTGAATGTACGACCTACGTGAGTACCGGTCTCCATTGAAAATCTCGTTATGACTTTTTGTTAAAGAGAAATAAATATATGTAGTCCATCGAAAGAGAGTTTGCTTTCTTGAAAAAGTACTTTCAACAACGAACACCGAACGTATTTTAAACAGTACGGGATGGTACTACGTATCTGAAGGTTTGATACAATTACTATTATTGATAACTACATAACCCGGCAGCGTTGCCCTGTTGTCATTCCCTTTTTCCCTCTTTCTCTCTCATTCTCTTTTCTCTCTGTTCCCCTCTCTCTTACCCCTTTCCCTCTTTCCCCTATAATTTCCCCTTCCTCTTTTCTCCCTTTTCCCGTTCTCTTCCCCTCTCCTTTTATCTCACTTTTCCCTATCTCTTCTTCTCTCTTTTTGCCTCTGTCTTTTCTTCCTTCTTCCCTCTCTTTTTTCTTCTTTTTGTCTTTCCCATTCTCTCTCTTTCCCCTCTCTACTATCTACTTTCTTATCTCTTTTCTCCTTTCCCTTTTCCTCTTTTAATAACTTGTTAGTATATTTCAAGCTCTCTCACAGTCTTATGTCTCGTTCACTCACTTTTCATATTATGATATTTTCAAAAAAGTTCTGGTCGATTTAAAAAAGAAAATTTTTACAAACCTTGTCCTAACAATAACGAACACAAAAAAGAATTATCCAATTTGGTTGAGTCGTTCAAAAGTTATGCGCTTACATACATTTCGGCGATTCATTTTTATTTATACAGATACTATTAATATTACTATACTTACTACCATTAATTCGCTATTAGACTTGTAAACCATGTTTACCTCACTTTATGCCCAACTATATTTTGGTGTGTACCAGTATATCTCAGTATAAGTACCAATATCTTTCAGCTTCTGAGTGCTACCATGCGGAGCTTATCGGGAGGGGGAGGGGGTATTAAATGGCGGTGGTTGCGGTCTCTGTGTGTCTAGGGCCTCTACTCCCGACATCTCTTTCGACTGTTAGATAGATAGACAGATAGATAGAAAGATAGATAGAAGATAGATAGATAGATAGATAGATAGATAGATAGATAGATAGATAGATAGATAGATAGACAGATAGATAGATAGACAGATAGATAGATAGACAGACAGATAGACAGACAGATAGACAGATAGATAGACAGATAGATAGATAGACAGGTAGATAGATAGACAGAGACAAATAGATAGAGAGATATACAGATAGATAGACAGATAGATAAACAGACAGATAGACAGATAGATAAACAGACAGATAGATAAACAGATAGATAGAGAATATATATATATATATATATATATATATATATATATATATAGAGAGAGAGAGAGAGAGAGAGAGATTGAGATAGTGGCAAACATGATTACAATTAGATTTACGACACTTACAGAACTATTACGAGTATTTACAAATAAAATTACAATTACAATTAGAAGTCGATATTCTAGTTCTGATTAATTTTTAGTTATCTCTAAATAATTTATATATTATCCAACACTTCACTTCACTTCACTTCACTTCACTTCACTTCACTTCACTTCACTTCACTTCACTTCACTTCACTTCACTTCACTTCACTTCACTTCACTTCACTTCACTTCACTTCACTACACTACACTACACCGCACTCATCTCCTCCACGAAACTACACTTCAATTCACTGTATAAGGAACATGACCATATAAAAATAATAATAATAATAATAATAATAATAATAATAATAATAACAACTTACAAATTACTTCAAGACACACATTACATATGTTTTTAAGCCCCTTTCACTTTCTGTAGCTAACCCTTATAGTTCTGCGACATTAGAATGCTATCGATGTTTCAATCGCCTGCCCCGTGCAAGAGGCGGTCAGTGATGCGTTTCTCCACTGAAAAGGAACACCAGCTGTAGTCAGCACCCTCAGGCTTGTAGGGCGCGTGGTCTATGGGCTACGAGCGAAGGAAAAGTGCGGCAAAGGCTCAGGGAGTTCCAGGATAGGCGTGAAAACGTTCACGACGAAGCCGACTCTGTGATCGCAGACGATTTGGGGTTTTCAGGTGAAGCGAACGTTTTTGAGGACAAAAGATTCACGATAGCCACATTTTGTTTTGAATTTCTAGAATGTCAAGTTCAGTACAAATTTGTGTCAGATGTTTAGAAAATTGAGTCTTAAATGGGTCCCAAAAATTCCGACTTCTGATCACAAATATGGGAATCGGAAAATTTATTTATCGTTTCAAGTAGTTACCAAGAGGAAGGCGATGGGCCAAATCGTTCCCGGAAATGAATGGCGAGTTTCGCTAATTCCACCATAATCTAAGCAACAGCCTATGGTGGTCCACGTCATCAGCAGCAAAGATTAAATCCAAACCCTTTCTTGTCGTAAGATCACGGTAACTGCGTTCTGGGACCGCCAAGGTGTTTTATTATTGAACTTCATGCCACAAGGAATAGTCATCACTGTTTAGGTTGACTGCAAGACTGGCTAAGCGGATACGAGTTATCAGAGCTGATACAGCGGCTGAGAATTTGATTGTTGCTTATTTAAATCATTTTTTATTATTTATATTTGCGTAATAAAAATATGAAGCAGCTACAATGGTGCAGGTACACACTTCAAATTGACTAGCAAATTGAGGCAAATAATAAGTACGTAAGACATTTAGTAGCTCAACATTTCGAAAATATTGTTCGAACTAAAACGGCTAAAAGTAAGTTACTGTAGTTAATATCTTAAAAAGAAACCAAACTATTGCAAAATATGAATTTTAGATATTTTTTGTTCATTTGAACGGTTAGTGACATCCATAATTATTTGGAATTGTCTAAATATTAAAAATTGCCTGTGCCTTTTTTATTTATTTTCTTACTGTTTCGAATAAAATTGAAATTATGCAAAAACTATTTAAATGAAAACTGGGTCATCGACATTACTCTCACAGATCTAATACCGAACATTGTACACTCCGGAAAAAGACGCAAATGCTCGTCATTCCAGGATATTAGCACCACACGTTTGCTTATCGAAATACTCAACCAGACACAAACTTAACTTTATCACGTTTCCAAAATTATTTGAGAGAAAAATAATTAGTTTCCCTTTTTTTACAACTGAGCAATAATCAATAAATGCAATATTCGCTTTTAAAAATGTCTTATGCTATGACTGTCTTATTAGTTATTACACAGGCGCACAAGAAAGTTGTCAGACCCAAAGAAAGACTCGGATGAAGTGCGTCGAAGTACATAGAGAAACATGTGTCAAATCTTTGGGCCTGACAACTTTTTTTTGTGTGCCTGTGTTAATAAATAATTATGCAAATATTTTTCCACTATAAATTTTCGAAAGTCAAATTATTTTGTGTAAAAAATTGGGAAAATCTCCTAAAATTTTTCTTTATGAATTTAATACTCTTGGAACCTACTTGTTCTCATCATCGGTACTCAATATTATATTTTTCTTTTTCTTTTAATTTCAATATTATGACAGTCAACTCATACAGCTGACAAGCAGACTGAATTTCTTGTTCATTATGTTATTCATAATCAATAACATCCACTCACTAGCCCTCTATGAAAGTGTAACATTATGGCGAATGAATTGAATGAGCGTTTGAATTCAAGGAATTAAAACAACCTCTGTGCAGCATAATGGAAACATTAAGATTAGGATTTGGAGAGAGGAAAATCATTTGCCCTTCTTTCAGAAAAGCGCCAGGCATAAAAAGACTTCGTGGCGGTATCGCAACTGCCGTAACTGCTAATTCCGTAGCCATAAGCTCCGAGTCTTTTTGCAATTTACGACGCGTGTTGATGGCGCCTGCTTCAGTGCAACAGCGCTGCAGTCTCCGCTCGCGGCAGATCCAACTTTGAAATGCAAAATTAATCGCACACACTAAGCTAGGTCAGCCATGTCAGCTCACACAGTGAGCTACTTATACACATGACACTAGCGAAAGATATCCCAGAATTACACTCACTTTCAAGGCATAATGTTAATTCAAAATTATGAAATTAAAAAAAATACTAACAAATTATTTTATAGATAATAGAATTTCATTATCGTATATTTTCGTTACATATTATTTATTATTCCTTCCTCAATCCAGTTTCTTTTAAATATTTTTTTATTTCATTTACTTTTTGGTAATTCAATTTCTACCTGTTTAGACTAATCCTTAACGTAATAATTAAAAAAATTTTTAATACTACTTTGCAAGTAGTTTGAGTAAGATATTTATTGGGTATTAATTTTCATGTTATATTGACACACAATTCATTCATTCATACATGTCTGTCTGTACTTGGCGGGACAGCTCCATACGGGCCAGGGCCTACCAGCAGCGTTCCGGACTCGCAGCCAGGGGGTAAGGGGGTACGTGTGGTTAACACAAAGACATCTGCACGCCGTATTATGGTCTTCTCAAACTGACAAATAGTTTTTCGCCGTAACACAGTAACATATACTGAGACATTGCAAGGAAAGCGCACACTATAATATTCCACGACCGGTAACCGAACCCGGAGTCACGTCATAAAAAGCGAGCACGCTGACCGGAACAGGTGGCTCAGTGCATCAACTGATGTCACTGCTGCGCCTCTAACCAGCAGGTTCTAGGTTCGAGTCCCGTCAGTGGCAAGATTTTCGACACTACCATTTCAGCTTGGTCGAATTCAGTTGTTGTCTGCAGGATAATTCTATTGAATAGCTGCTCTAATCGGTAGTTTTCCGTGGTTTCTCCGATCAACACCAGGCGAATGCCGGAGCAGTACCCTAACAAGTGGGCCACGGACCGCGCGCGATCTGTTCTTCCTCTTTCTTGTTCGAATCCTCTCCCTTACACTCAGGCTTACACTAACATGCACCACCACACTTATTACCACCTATTCCTTACACTACCACATATTCCGGGAGACCGGTCGGGAGCTTAGAGCTTGTCCCGGCTGGGGCGGTGCCCCGCTGGTGGGAAAGTCCTGGTTAGGGGAAAACCCCATTAGCTGACGGTAGGTCGGCGCCGGATCTCGCCACCCAGGGGGAGTAGATCACCGGCATCTCCCGAGGTAAAAAACTTCACTACACTAACGGGACGAATGACCTCTCGGCGTGCTTCGAGCAAATTAAATATTTCACTATAATCGGTTAAAAATGTATCCTCCTAATCCCCTCACGCCTGGATGGATGGCAGGTGTGTTAATAATTGGGCGTAATCTGCCGTCAGCCGTGGGCGTATTAGGCGGGGGCACGAGTCGCCCCTGCGGCTGAGCCCAGGTCCCCAACGCCCCGCCCGCGCAGGGCAGAGCCCGGGCGCTCCCATCTGACTGCTGGGCCGCCTGCGCGCCGGGCGGGGCGTCGGGCCTGAGGCGAGTCCACCCCCCCCCCGCGCGAGTGACGCACTCGCCGTCGCGCCGCGGCTGACACAACTAATCCAACATGTTAAAATCGCCGATTCGATTGTCGCTGGCTTTGCGTATCACCGTATATCCCTACAATACGAAACTATAAAAACAGCTCCTGTGTTGCCAAACCCCTCCCTCAGCGTTCTCTCACGTCTGCTAATTTGCATACCTCTCTCCACAAATTCATTCACTACAGTACTAGGAGGATACATTTTTAACCGATTATTGTGAAATATTTAATTTGCTAGAAGCACCCCGAGAGTACAGATTTGAATTTCATATAAATGAAAAGTAAGAGCTAACACAGGACAGTGCCGAAATGCGAAAAAGCGGACAGCAATCCAACACTGGCTGACAGGGGCGCGGGGCAGTACACAATCTCTTTCGTCTTGTTCTGCGAACGGCTGGGAGAGTTAGGTGCGCTGAGCCGTGTAAGGAAAAGGCGGGGAAATGCTCAGGTTAAAAATTCATTTTGAAAATAAGGAAATGGTCAGGAATCTTTGAAGCGATGAGCCTACCTTTGGAGTCACGATATAAAATAAAAAGATGTGAAACGTATCCAATGTTTAGTAACCTAAAACAACGGATTTATTCACCCACATAAATGAAATGACAAATAAACACATGTCACTTCTGCCTCAATTCAGACATTACCAAATAATCCCAACATCAAATACGCAGAATATTTTCTTTTCACGATAATGCCCTAACATGGCACGGATTGTCTCGGTTCACATCCTATCATGATTTTTTTGATTGATTGATTTTTTCGTGTTTCCGGGCACGTCAACAGCTTTGGTCATTATTCTCGTTAGTGTAGTGCATGTTTTTTTCGGGAGATGGCGGTGATATTCCCCCGCTGGATGGCGAGATCCGGCGCCGACCTACTGTCGGCTAGTGGGATTTCCCCCTAACCAGGACTTTCCCACCCGCGGGGCACCGCCCCAGCCGGGACAAGCTCTAAGCTCCCGACCCGTCTCCCAGAATATGTGGTAGTGTGGTGCATGTTAGTGTAAGTGTGTGTGTAAGGGGAGAGGATAGGACAAGGAAGAGGAAGGACAGATCGCGAGCGGTCCGTGGCCCGTTTGTTAGGGTACTGCTCCGGTATTCGCCTGGTGTTGTTTGGAGAAACCTCGGAAAACTACCGATCAGAGCAGCCGGCCGCTGGAATTCTCCTCCAGACAGCGACTGAATTCGACCTAACTGAAAAGCTAGTGTCGAAAATCCTGCCGCCGTCAGGACTCAAACCTAGGACCTCCCAGTCAGAGGCGCTGCAGACCTATCATGATTGATTATGGGATTCTAGTCTTTTATTGTTACTTTCTCATATATGTACGTATAAACGGAGTAATATATGTAGTAAAGACAAGGTATGTAATGGTTCGGAAAATCGATTTCGAGATTACTATGAAAATACACGTTTTGGGGTCCCCTGATACCGAAAACGTGTTCTTTTTCAAAACGTTCTTCCATTCGCCTGTGAACATTACTACAGCATAAACCATACGTGTACTGTTTTCGAAATTCAAGAATCATCTGTCCATCTGGCTCCAGTTGAAGCTTGGAAATTTTGAAAAACATTCTTTAAAATTTGGGGGTACTTTGTATGAAGCCCCCCGGACATTTTAAAGTTTTTATCTTTAAATTTTTGTAAGAGTAAAGTACACTTATAAAGGTGGCATAGTAGCTATTTTCACTGTTTATTCAAATTTTTGAAAACTGCAAAAATTTGAATATTTTCGGCGTCTTCCTACAACTACAAAATTGAAGATACAGATTTTTCCTTCAAATGAAATTTGTTGTCCATAATTATTTCTTTCATTAAGATCAGGAACACTCATTTGAAAATTTTAGCAGTTTTCTCTCAATAAGGCGTGCAATATCTGCAATTTAAAAAAAAATACACAAACAAATTTTCTCCAAAACAGCTTCAAATTTTTCTTTAAACTTTTGGGAGGGATAGTGCTAAATTCACTCTATATGATGACATAAATGCCATGTCTCTTGTTTTTTTTTTCAAATGTTACAAAAATTAATTTCTTTTGTCTTACCTCTCAAGTCGCTCATATTTACATTGGCAGCAATTTGTTCGCATTATTGTATTTATGTGTATCTATGTTTTAAATAATGTCATAAACGTTTTTAAAAACTCAACAGTTTTTTGTAAGAATGAGCTCAAAATTCCGCAGTTTTAGAAACGCTCAAGTACCATTGTCTCAAACATGGCCCCAAATTGTTTCTTCAAACTTTTCCAATGGATAGTGCTAATTGCATTATTTAATATGACGTAATGTTGATTTTGGTGTATATTTCTGTTGTTTTTTAAATTACACAAATTAATTGTTTTGAAATACCTCTCACGCTGTTAGTATGCACATTTCCGACGATTTGTATACATTATTTCATTAGTGAGTGGATGTGTTTTAAATGACTTCAGATTAAGATTTTTGAAAACCTAACAGATTCCTGCGAAAAGAGCTTCAAATTGTGCATTTACAGTTAGGCTTAAACGCCATTTTCTTAAAGAGAGCTCTATGTTTCTCAATGAAATTTGCCATTTAGGACGAGGTTTTACTCTTCTTAACTTTTCTTAATTTCTTTTGGTTCTCCAACTAGGAAACAGAAAAGTTGAGAAAAATTTTAAAACAAATTGGGGGGCAGCGACAGATAGCAGCTGACAAGAGGATGAGGCTAGACCCTAAAATGCAGTCCAGACCAATTTATTTACAAAACCTTACGATATCTGCGAAAGTCTGTGCCATTCTCTAGCGCCACTAGTTACTTTTCCACTTTGGGCACAACACACAATCTCAAAAGCAAAAAGATGTCACATAATTCGAACACATTCATTCCATCTGTGTTATTACGTAAAATAGATGAGATTTAAGAATGTTGGGGATCGCTATTCATCCGTTCACCAAAATGTGAGGAAAAGCGAATCGTAGTAAATAAATTGATGTGGGCGACGGTAGCGAACCATGAACCCCAGTGATTAGGTGCTCTCGCTTGCAAAGTGCATTTTTTGGATTGATTGATTGATTGATTGATTATTAGTGATTCCGAACGCGTTAACTAGAGGTCATCAATACTGAAGAATTCATCTGCAAACTAAGATTCTATTATTTAATGTACATTGAAAACTTATTAACCACAAATAATTACAGCTATGTAAAAATAACAACTCAATTTATAAATATTCCGTGATTAATTAAATATTTTCCATGTATTTATAATTATACATCCACGTGGGTAGAGAGCTTTGGATTAATTGGGAGTTTGACATAAAATATGATATTATTGATGGATTAAACGATTCGTAAAGGCATATTATGTTCGTTTCTTTCGAGTGTGTACTGAAAATTTCATGACTTATGAAAATTTAATTAATTATTTATGAATATCCATTTTCTCGATATTTTGAAAGAGTCACCTCGATAGCTGCATTTCGCCAATCACAGCGCAGATACCGCGACAACTGGTGAACGATTTTAACAAATCGGTAGGAAAAGCAATCGAACTAGTGGTTCAACCAACAGTTGGGGCACCTCCGAATCCCATCGCTGCAGTACCGTCAGCGTATAAGCGACTCTGACAGTTCGATGCGCTGTTGCCAGCATTGCTACGCACATAGCACCACCTACACGAGAGTTAAATGACATCTCCAAATATTAACATTTACCGACAGGCGATGACACGTCTTGATATGTTCATAATCTTTGCCACAACCGAACCTTCGCCTCCCAAACCGCGTTGAAAACTTGATGCGTCAGCTCCGGGTAGCTTCGTTCTCTATTAGGCCTGCCAGGCCTACATGCAGCGCCAGGCCTATAGGGCGATTTGCGAGGATGTGCCAAAGTGACAGCTAGTGCTGGCAACATAACTGAAGGTTCTGTGGTCGTTGTGCCATTGAGCTCATTAGACCTTTCCCCGCATTCGTTCGTTTGCAGTTGGCTAACTTGTAAATGGCTTCGACACTTCCTTTTGTGGTGTCCTTGCTCGACAAAAATATAGTGCTCTGCGAGAAATAATTCATATTAGGAATTGCAATGTTATGTGCTTTCTTAAAAATTATTTTTCTTTATATATTACATTGAATTTACTTTTTGTGTGATAAATATTATGTTTATTTTAAAACCGTTCGTACCGCTGCAGGTGTTTCCGACTTAAAATCATTTTTCTTTCTATTTACATTCGTGGCAGTTTTCTTTTACTGATTGTGAGAGCATGTTAAGAGATTTTTCACATACATAATTAAATGTAAATATTTCCCGGACTCACGTACGTGCCTATACCTCAGCGAAACTCTTAGACTTCTTCATAGGGATGTTTTCACAGGACCCATTAGCACTTTACGAAGGGGCGTGCCTGAACAACTGTCGCGGCGGAGAGATACTTCTCTGAAATATATGTGATGTTCACTTGTTTTCGCGAACTGTCACTTTGGCTCATCCCTTGGAAAATCATTCTATACCTTCAACGCAGCTGTAACTCTGTCCACAACATTATCGGCAGGTAATAATAGTTCACTTTTTCTGCCTGGAAATATTCGCAAAAACATACAAAAATTCACGATCCTCCTTAATACTACTCCACGTTTGCGCGATGTATGGGGCGTAGCCCACACGAAACTCTCAGCCTTGGACCAATGCATTCGGCGCTCGGAAGTCACACACCAACTGGCCTGACACGCATCGGCAGGGGCACATTTCAGTCGCTATGATACTGCTAATGACAAGGGTCTGCGCGCTTCTCCAGCGACTTCGTGCGAGTCCGATGAACGGCAACGCTGAATCCTAGCTGTGAGAAAGTAAACAAAACCTCGCAAGCTGATTGCTTTAGAATAGGTCACATGACGTATTATCCGCGCACCCGAAACCCTTCAGCCCTCACTTCACCTTTTGCGCGAGGAGTGGGGAGTTTAGTTATTTTGATAAGGAATTTTATATCAAATTTGTAGTTCGTTTTTCGATCCAAATAGTTTCTATTACATGGGATCGACCATTTCTGGTTATCAGATTGTGTCCACAATGCTCGTTGCTATAATTTATTCTTGATTCAACTAATGCTGCTAAAGGAGTGGGGGTAGGTATTCCGGGGCTCAAGAAAACGTGCGCGTCGAATATCACAGCACGAGGCGAGATAACTGACAGAGGCGCTTATACGCTGCCGGTACAGTGGTGTGAGGCGGACGAGCAAGCGCCTTTTGGAGCAAAAGCGGTGGCAGGCTGCTTCGCGACGTTCGGGGCACGTCGGGACTGCTCGGGCGGGGCCGAGCGGGGCAGCAGGGCCGGGCCTCGCTCGCCGTGGTGCGAGCGCTGGATTGAACATGGATTGTACCATATTTATTTATTTATTTTACGTCAAAAAAAACAGTTAAAAACTGCGTATGACGTGCTATGGGGAAAAGTGAATTGTGTACACATTTTCAAAATTCTGTGATCCCTACACTAAGTCATATACTACTTAAATTTTGAATTTTGAAAGAGAGAAAAAAAACTCCCATGTAGTAAAATCTATTTTCAAGGATAAATAAGCAATAAATTTTGGCTCTTATTACTTCCTGCCGCGACAACATGGAAACGATAATTTGAATAATTGTATTTCCCACTGAATTCTAGAAGACGTGCACAGAAAATGAAGTTACATTTATTTCTGGGTAAGTCTTGTCTGGAGAGATCAAACGAAAGGTGGGTGAACTTTAGAGGTGTAGATTGCTAACGAACGATAAGTAAATGGGTTTTACCTCCACATTTGAGACCGAGGCCCGGTAAACTTTGTTTCAGAAAAGAAAAGAACATGTGAAAATTGTATTTCATTGATCAGAATTCTAATGGGGGAATTTATTGTGTGTTAATTTTATTGTGGGAAAGAGTACGATTTAATTGAGAGTATTCATTTACAATTTTATTCTGATGCGATGGACTGTCACTGGTATCCCGTTCTGTGCAATGTTGAAAAGGAAAACTGAAATACTAAATCTCATAATCATGATAGAATGTGAACAAGACGATCAGTGTCATAGTATAACTATTTTGGCGAGAAAATTTTATGGGTATTTGATGTAGGGAATTTTACTGTCTATATTTTGTGATGTCTGAATTGGCTCAGAGGCAACATGAGTTTGTTTTTGATATTCCAATTATTTGGATGAATAAATCCATTGATTTTAAGTTAATAAAAGTTAGATTAAATTCAAATCCTTTTATTTTACATTCTGACCCAATGTAACTTCTCTCTACAAAGATCCGCGACAATTTGGTTATTTTGAAAAAGACATTTTTCGAGATGCAACATGCCGCCAGCAGGGACGAGAAACAGCAACTTCGGATATATATATATATATATATATATATATATATATATATATATATACATATATATTGATGGTTACCTTGCAAAACCTCGTACGTCAGTTTTCAGTAGTTTTTCAGCAGATAAAAACGATTTATCTGATTTGTGAGAACCAGCCAGTGAAACTTTGAGTACTTTCAACCGCCGATAAAGATCACAACAATGCGGTTTTGCCTTCTAAGGACTTGTCAGTGTATGCTAGAAAGCCACACGAATCCAAAGGTCCATTTTCGTCAATTTTCAGACTTATGAGGTTTTGCTCAAAAGTTTTGAAAATTGCAAATGCCAATATTCAAATTTGTTTTAAAGCATCTAGAAGTTTGTATTTGTCTGTGTATCTGATAGTGTAGTGTTACGTGAGATGACTGGCGTACTGAACGTTAAAACGTGAATTGGAATCTCAGCGTGAAAATAAAATTGCAGGTTGAAAAAACTTTTGGAGTTTCGTGTAGTAGCATAATATTGTGTAGCCTTTACAAATAATGTGAGGAAGTATGTAATGTAGCATAAATAGTTTTAATAAGAAAACTTCTGTTACGGACATAATACTCCATGGTGCGTGTACAGGAGGGTTATTTTTTCAGCCACCGTGTTTGATATCAATATTTTCCTGCCTTCCAAACATGTTCTTCTGGAGTAGAACAGTGGGGTTATTGATTAGAAATTTATACTAATGCGTTGTATGAATTAAATTGCAGGTACATATAAACAGATATAGTATAAATAGATTAGAAAGTTAAATCGAATGCTGTACATTGCAGTTGATAAAATGCCTTTCCAGTGTAACCCGACACACACATATTATATATATATATATATATATATATATATATATATATATATATATATATATATATATGCATGCTTCGAAAACGTGTCACATGAAACACAAGAGAGCGAGAGAAAGAAGCAGTTCAAACGCGCGCCAACGCGGAAGAATACAAAAGAATGCTAACTGAAAATTAGGTCAATACAGAACGCCACAATAGATCATGCGAGACCGGTAGTCAGACGGAAAAAAAAGTTGTTTCTGAGGCCAGCAGCGGAACTGTGCAGACGTACCGACGACACGCCAGGGATTCGTATTGCAGCGGACTTTAGATCGGCGTCTTTTATAAAACTCTTCAGGAAGATAAGAAGAGGTAAATATCCCATTATAAATTAATTTGAACGTAATCTCGAGCGAAAGATAATAAGAGACGTTGTGCATTTATGATAGGAGAATGAAGGGAGAGAAGTTTTTGAACATGTGGCAGTAAATTAATATTGCATTCATTTCTCTTTTTTCCAGTTTTTATTATTTGCTCTCTTAAATTTTGTGTGCTCGTATAAAAGGTTGATCTCTGGATTTAATTCAACAATCTGAATATCCAGTTGGTTATTAACCGTCATAATTGGAAGTCAATTAAAATCTATATGCGAGTACGAAAGAATATTAACCTTGTACGAGACGGAGAACACGTTTCTGGTGGGCGACTGAATTTCGACCGGGAGAGCGAGCGGTTCTGCGGAGGGGTCAACCCGACAGACTTCTCAACCCGAAGCTCCGACGCTTCAAGGCCACCAACACCAGAAGGCGCAACGGATTTCCCGACGCGGCCGAGAAGCAAAAGTAAGGTCGTGCCAAATGAACAGTTTTTATATTGAAAGGAGTAATTCATTTGTAAACGGAAAGCTTATTCTAAATTCTTTACGTAGAAAGAGGGGAGAGTAAAGTATTTGCTATACTAAAAGATAAAGAAAGTAGAAGTACATTTGTTTCCTAATCTTAAGAAGATATTTATTCAATGTTAGTATTAATTATTTCTGAATTCTTAGAGAGGGAATTTCATTTAAACAGTGTTAATTCAGAATTCTAGTTTGATTCTCAATTTGTTTTTTTTGTATAAAGTATTTTTTTAAATTCCAGTATTGCTGAAAGTGTGTATTGAAAGTTTGTGTTATAAATGAGAGCAAGAAGTTGTGTATTTAGTTTGTGTCTTTTCTTCCAGCCAGTCATAGTTATTGTGTATTTGATTTTTTTGAGTGCCATTTCATGTAATTGTCACAACAGCAATTTTTCTAGAATATACTAAAATAAGTGAAAAGTGATTCTAACTCGAGTTTTTAGTAATTTGCATCCAATCCAAAACGTTCTTCACGACCCTGAACCCCCTATTCTTCTTTTTTTTAATTATTTGTGTCCACACTGGAACGTCTTACTGAGCTAGCTGACCATACGGCGAATTGTGTTCGCCACCCCCTAGACGTCTCAGGTCGGGAGCTGGCCTTACGGCTTGAAACTATATATGTGCTATATATGTTAGCTCGTGATACAATTAATTTTTGGTCGTTGTTACAACCTAATATCTTATTGGGTTTCAAGCAGTAGTTGGTTTTGAATATTTTTTAAGGCAAGCATCTTGTAATATTTTAAATTTCCTTTCCTATTTTTTCTCGCAAAAGTATAGAAGTAAGAGCCGATTAATTTATTCTATAACTTTACATCCTTTGTAGATTTAATCTTCATTGTTATATTTCTTCAATGAGGTGAATAACTAGCAAACCCCCGTAGCTTATTGATTCCTACCATGAACAATATTGGCTTTCAAGACCAAATATCGACAAAATAAGCTAGCGTCTAATGGGAGCATCATATTTTGTACTGATCGGATTTTGAGCTTCGGTATTCCCGCCAAAGGAAAACAAGGGATTCGTAGGGAAACTAGATGAAGGTTCTCTATTGGCAAAGTATAAACATTCTTACATTTTTCAATTAGATTTTTAATTCTCCCATGACTTTCTCCCCCTCTCTGCCCAATCATTCTCCTGCGTCATCCACAACGCACTCCCACATAGATCTGACGATGTGACGCGATATGACGGTCAGTCAAATCATAAAAGAGGTGATGACGTTTCTTTCTGTCGAATCCCAAACGGTGCTTTAATGTGAGCGGACACAAAGGGGATTTAACCAGCAATTTTGGATCGACAGCTGAAACTGGCGCCGGAGCTATGAATGGGCCCCCGGCGTTTCTTTTGAGTGGCTCTGACCAAATCGACAACACAACCGCAATTACAAAAAAAAATCTGGCGATTAAACAACACGTGGATACACAAAACGATTTTATTTCAACATTTGTTTTCTTTTTAGGCTTTCACTCTTTATAACATATAGGGACTCTATTATACTATAGAATTGGAGTAGCCTAACCAATGGGAACTCGAAAAATACGGTCGTAAAATGCTTGGTTAACGTTCTTTTTAGCTGCAACTTTGCACACGAGTCAGAATTAAATCTATTAGTGATTTTCCAACTGCGATGAAGAAGTAAAGCACGGAATTGTTCTATTCGATGTACCCGAAACCCGTTCCTGTGTACTGATGGACAGATAGATGAATGAATGCAGGGATATATCTGGCATAACTCTGTTAGATTAGAAACGTTTGAGCTGAAACTTGGTATGTTCATCAGAATATGTACCGTACATATATAGTTGGTGTAGTGTATATGTGTGTACGTGTAAGTCTATATAGGTGGGATAACTATTTATATACATGTGTTCATGTATAGTTGTGTCTTTCTGAAGATTATTGGGATGATATTTTGATTTGGGATCGTACTTTAAATAATCCCCTAAGACATTTTTAACATTTCTGGAAAATAGCGGAAATTAATTATTTAAATATTTTGCTCCCATTGAAGAACATGTAAGACTCTTTATATTTAAAACAGTAAGGGTTTTCCTTTGGAATAAGGAGTCCAGGCATTCCGTCTTCAGTACGATCAAGTAAATTCAACTATAGGCTTCAAGTAAATTGTCCCAAAGTCCCTTTAATTAAAATGGAGACGCTTAAAAGTCCTACTTTTTGTATTTGAACGCGTAACCTAAGTGATCAAGTGATCACTAGTTGTGATAAATGCTCTTCTTAACCAATTTTTCTATTAACCGATAGTTCGCGAAGCGCACTGAAAACCTTTTGCAATAGAAATTTAAAAAAACTCGATTTTGTCAAATTTAAGTGAAAGGCGACAAACGGCACGAGCAAAAGGATTAGCGGAAGCATTCAGAAAACAAAATACAGAAACAGTCAAAGTTATAACTCGCAAAATGAAAACAGTCAACAATGAACATCTATCACTGCAAGGGCACATCTACTTATATTTCCGGTCCAAGTGGACTACCCCACTGACGAAACTACCCCACCTGACGAAACTGTATCAACTAGATAGAGAGATGTAGGAAGTAAATAGGGAGGATCAGAAACATGATATCAATTTTAAAAAGTGTAAAGAAGTGCTAGGAAATAGGAATATAAAGAAAGACATTTTGAGGATGCAACGAATCTCTGGCGCCCACGCAATGTCAACCCTATGTTCAGAAAATGAGGTGATAATGTATTTAAAGATGGCAACAGTGCATTTAGAAGAAAATCACTATCCGAAATTATTTGATATGTATGAGTAAGGATTATGGAAGCCTAAAAATCAAACCACAAGAAAAATTATCAGAGTTTTTTCACCCGACACTCAATTATTAAAAAATACCTATTTAGGAACAAAGGCTTCCCAGACAGATTTCATGAACATTTTCGTCATAGAAATCCTCACTGAAATTGAATATGGAAAAAGTAAATAAATAAATCAAACTGGAAACAACTCGTTTTTGCAAGTGTCGCTCTCGGCGACGAGACTAACGTGCTGAGACCGTTATATCCGAGAAAGCTACGAGTAATTCCGACACGCTCATTATTGAGAACGAGCAATACAGATACATCGGGGCGCCTTTATATTGCGACCTCCCGTCGGTTAGGACAGCATAAACAATACATTCAAGGAACAGGTCAAACACACTTTTTATATAAGACACGTGCGTGCGCTCTCTACACTCAGGTTTTACAACCAACTCACAAAATACCTTTTAAAATGTTCTATAATTTCAAAATAGAAAAATAAATTACAAAATACATATACAGAATAACCCCTCCGCCATACACAAAAATATACCTAACATTCATTAAAGTACATTTGGAAGCTAGTAGGGAAGAAATCTAACATGCGTGTGCTCCTTCCAATCTCCTGTCGTCTGCTTCGGACAGCAAATTCTTCAATTATGGACACATCAGAATTTGGGTGATGCCGAGACGTAAATTTAAGATATAATAAGTAACAAGACAATAAGTATATTGGCAAAGATAGAGAAGAAACACATAAATTAGTTCCCATTCTCTCCTAACCTGCCTCTTTATGATTTTAATTGATTCTACTACTACGTTTAGTCATAAATAGCTATTATTCCATTAATACACATTCAAGATAAGTTTAATTATGCCCTTCCTTCGGAGTCATGCTTTCGTTTGCGAATTGTTGCAGAACGTGGGATGATGGATTTTCACAATCTTCAAGAGTCTCTTCACCTTACGACCAGCGTTCCTTTCGAGCAAAGAGCTTGTCGTTGACAAGATCGTGACAACGGCGGTGCTTCGACCGGAACGAACTCTACCTCATACCTTCGGTACTGAATGTTCACTTAATACGCGCGCTTTTCAAATGAGGAGAGGCTGCCGTTCATAAAATTAAAATGTGGCTCGTTTTCATGATTTATAAAACTAATGGTCACAATATCGGGGTGCGTCGGGCTGGTTCCTCGATCACAATCACATAGAAGTGGCCAACCACAAGAATAATAGAAAGACAACACAAGAAGTCGCTAGGTCGAATTCGGTCGCTTTCTGGAGGAGAATTCTAGCGGCCGGCTGCTCTGATCGGTAGTTTTCCGTGGTTTCTCCGATCAATACCAGGCGAATGCCGGAGCAGTACCCTAGCAAACGGGCCACGGACTGCGCGCGATCTGTCCTGCCTCATCCTTGTCCTATCCTCTCCCATTACACACATACTTATACTAACATGCACTACACCACCGCATATTCCGGGAGGCCGGTCGGGAGCTTAGAGCTTGTCCCGGCTGGGGCGGTGCCCCGCTGGTGGGAGAGTCCTGGTTAGGGGGAAACCCCACTAGCCGACGGTAGGTCGGCGCCGGATCTCGCCATCCAGCGGGGGAAGATCACCATCACCCGAGAAAAAACATGCACTATACTAATGGGACTAATGACCAAAGCAGTTGACGTGCCCGAAAACACGAAAAAATCAAATCAAATCCAATTAACGGAAGAAAGTTATTTTCTCTCTGCGCATGGTATTATATTCCGATGAGCGACATTATTGTCCTTTGAAAATATCGATACCGGCGTATCCTTTATGGACGTCCACACTGGTATCGACGACCTATAAATCTATATTCTGGTATAAAAGAATAAGGGTATATAGAGGTGTGGAAAAAACCGGTATTTTACCGGTATCAATACTGTTTCGGCCTTTAAAACAAAACGTATTGATTTGCCGATTCTAATAAAGTTCTTTCTTTTGTCTTCAGGGGACTCAACAAAGTTTTAAATGATTTTTTGAAACACGAAATCAACATTTTCTCCTTCCTACCAATTGGACACCTGCAATAGATGGTCCGTCGCCAATTGTTTTTCTCTTTCCTCTGGCCCTCCTTCCTCTCCACAGACAATTCCAAGACCCAAATCAGGAACTTCTGGAATCCCTACTGCTCTATTCCCATGCGACCTGCTTTCCGAGTTAAGTAAAGTGTATACGCCTTTGCTTCTTGTTCTGTTTGGTAGTCAGATCTCCATTTTATTCGATGGCTCTAGGGTTTTCTTTTATTTCCTCCTCCCATTTGAAGTTTCTTTAATTATTTCTTCTCTTTTCGGGAGAGAAATTAAGGCCTTCTTAATGAATCTTACATTATTCTCAGAAACCACTGTATCTACTTAAAAACAAATAGTAATCTCAATTCAAACTTTTAAATTCTTCCTTCTACTTCTCATTTGAATATTAATAATTTTAATATGCGAAGAACATTCAGTTTCGAGGTTATGCAATGTAAATAGTTATTTAAACTAGTGAAAAACTACTTACATCTCTCAGACATTTTTGCCTTTAGAAAAACAATGAAGGAGGATAAAATCATTCTCTCGTTAAATTAATAATTCACTGATGGCCATGTCTGTTTCTGATTTACATTATTGACCATTTAATAGGCCAAATTTTAAAGAAACGATTGTCATATGATGACTATTAGAATGTACGAGAAAAGCCAACACTTGTCGTGGTTAATCGCTTATGAAATGCAAAATGTAAATTTCAGCGCCCAATTACAGACAAAAATTGTGATTTGCAAGATAATTAAATTAGAATGAATATTCATGAAATATTTTCCCAAATAAAGTTTACTTTCTTTGATAACCAATTAAAAAATTTAACTCAGTAACACAAAGGATCTTCGAAAGAATCAGTTGTATTTGTCTGATTGAAAGAAAAATAAAATATAAAACAGAATTAGTTTTACTCAATTCGTTTCATTAAAATTCAATAAAAAAAATTACGATTAAAGTTATTAAAGATAAAAGGAATACAAAATGGAGAATGTCGATTTAATGGGTTACAAATAGGGCGATAGCGTTACTAGGGTAAAAAGTCACTCTGCTAAGCTTGTGACGATCAAAGACTCACCTCGACTTAAGTCAAAATGTCGTTTTTTCTACGATTGATGCTATTTCCTGACATTTTGAGAAGCAGTTCCAAGTTCATTCAGAAAGTCAGAAGAAATGCACATCGACTAATTCAACGCAAGATTTAGGCTTCTCCAGATAATCAAGATGTAGCAATCGTAGCAGAACATTTTGTAGAAACTTTTCTCACGACCTACCATTGTTCTTTAGCTCACATATGTTGCCGATTAAAATACAAATACAAATACATGATAAATGACTTATCTGATATACCATGCCAATTCAAGGGTAATTGGACACTTTTAAGATTACTCCCCGACTATAACTTTTCTGCTCTTTTTACTATAGACATGCTGAAAGATAATTTTCTAAATCTAAACAGATCAAAAAATTCCTTCGTCGTTCTATGACTCAAGAATGCCAAGGCTCTGTTTGTCAATAAAGCTAGAGTGACCAAAAATTAATATTGATACAACTGTTCTTATATTTACCGACAGAAAATCAAAAAATAAAATCATGAAACCTCAAATTTAATAAATTGTTTATTACTGAATAAAAATTTGTGAAATGTGTTGCGTTGTATCGTCGTAATTGAGAAAGATCGTGAATGTTTCAGTTCCTGTCAATTGTAGTCAGGTCGCCAATAACTAGAAAACATTTATGATATTATTTTTGACTAGATGAAATATACTTATTTTCCAGAGACCAAGTACATTCGATCTTCGAGCATTGATAATTTTTCTTGTTCGTTTCTTCACGTGAAATCTGTTTTACGCCGTGAGTCCGGGGAAAATATGTATCATGTATGTGGCCGCTAAATGGAGGTATGCCTGTGCCGAAAAGAAACTTTGAGGTCTTACTCTGATACTGCAATTAAGCCATGTCTGGTTATATTAAGACATCTTCATTTCCGAGTAAACCTCAACCTGAAACAATGACAATGATCCCTTTATTACATATCATCTTCCATGTTAGATCGTTTGTTGTTTTTTTAAGTCATATTTTCTAAAGTATTTCTTCCCACTCCTTTCCTCCTTCCATCTTCCTCCTTTCCTACTTCAGGATACAGTAAAAGCTAACCTATTCTGCTGAATTTAAAATTGAAATTACTTTAAAAGTAAAATAACAGTTATAAATCTTTCTGAAATTATGATGTTTGTCACTTTTATTATTATTTTTTTATACATTTTAAAGAAAATCAGTAGTCACACTATTATTTTATTGTCATTTTCTGTATTTTATACTGTAAGATATCCTTTTGTATTTCCTTTCCAATTAAGGAATTTTCCTTTTTTTTCATAAAGTACTACCTGTTGTTATGTAATTGTAAAATTATATGTACTATATTTCCCCTTCTGATCTCCCCGTATCCTTTTCATGATCATTTCTTTATTATCTCCTCTTGTCCACTTCCATTTTCTTCTCTTCTTTTGTTTTCTACTCTCAGCCCTGATATTTCTTCCTCTCAATATTTCGGCCTTAGGCCGCCATCCTGATTGAGGTTTTTCTGGATTTACTCAATCGCTTAAGGCGTATGCCGAGATGGTCCCTAATATTGCATCCCAGACGTAAATGAAAAATAACCCCCCCTTTTTTGTGTATTGTTCACAGTT
This sequence comes from Teleogryllus oceanicus, assembly GCA_964035755.1. Taxonomy (NCBI): domain Eukaryota; kingdom Metazoa; phylum Arthropoda; class Insecta; order Orthoptera; family Gryllidae; genus Teleogryllus; species Teleogryllus oceanicus. Next base: position 19,364,253 of record CAXIVR010000007.1, on the reverse strand, counting down.
GAGGCAAGTCGGGTAATGACAACTGACATTTCGGGCGAATTTTGAATTATTGATTCTAAGTGGAATAAGTGGGAGCTCTTTTTTATCATATTTTTAAGAATGTTCCTTACATAATCTTTCCATTTTGCAAAATTTCAAGAATAAACAAAAAATGACAATGAATTCATTTGGCTCATACAGATAAATTGATATAGATGGTAGTCACAAATTGATTTTTTCTTCTGCGACATAAAAAGTCAGTTAATATTAATTACATCCGAACGCCTCAACTGTAATTTTTAAAATTGTAAATTAATTAAAGTGGTTAGGCGGAAGAGTAGGCCTTAAGGCCTGAGTCTCGGCACAAATACAGACATTTTTATTATTATTATTATTATTATTATTATTATTATTATTATTATTATTATTATTATTATAACCTTCTTGGCAAGTGCGCGCGCGGGTCAATCGCTCTTTCGCACTCCGCTGTGCTTTTGTCATTCTCAACTCGACTTCAAGCGGCGTTGCACATCCTGAGGAAACTTCGGATTATCCATGACTCTCACTTATTGGTTTCTTTCATTTGTTTGTACTCAGAGGACTAACTTTTTCCCGATTGCATCTGCGATGCAATTACAATACAATTATGTAATGGCAATCATCTGTTTTTACTGTGCCATCATCAGTGCTTCATATAATAATGATGATGAAAATAATAATACTATTAATAATAATAATAATAATAATAATAATAACAACAACAACAAAAACAACAACAATGCCAATTCGATAGCCGAAATCGTTAAGGCAGTAGTGCAGTAGCGGTCCCGGACCAGAGGATCGCGGCTTCGAGTCCCGCTTCGGGCATGGTTGTGTTGTGTGTCTCTGAATGTTTCAGTACGTCTATTTCATCTTTCATCATCATCATCATCATCATCATCATAACTTCAGCCCATCGCCCAAAACTAACAACCCTGGAGCATCAAAATGGAATCTGCAATAAAATGCAAGATTCCTCCACTACAGAAAGTAACGTGCACCTACCCCTATAACTCGGTCTGTGCCCCGGTAGAATACACGTATCGCGTGGCCCAATGATGGCCAATTTGCAGAAAATAATAATAATAATAATAATAATAATAATAATAATAATAATAATAATAACCGTCGCAACCGCTCGCTCGGATCTGTTTCCTTTCCCGGCACCCATCATCGCAACTATTATTATTATTATTATTATTATTATTATTATTATTATTATTACTATTATTATTATAAATCAGCATTACATTTTCATCTAGCAAATAAAAGGCTTTAAATAAATTTTTAGAAGACCCTAAGGAACTCCCGGAATGGGCTACACGCGGCATCACGTATTTGCTTCCCAAAGCCAGACTCTTCTTTGGCGAAGAACTACAGGCCAATCCCTTCTCTGCCAGTAATGTATGACGGTATAACTGCAGCCATTGCTAACAAAATGTACAGATACTTATAGAAGAACCGGATGTTGCCAGTTGAACAGAAAGGATATCGTAAAGGTTGCTATGGCTGTAAGGAAATCTTGCTACTTATTAAAGTCATCTTCAATGATGTAAGGAAATGAAAACCTAATTTAAGCATGATTGATTCACAAACCGAAGGCCTTTGACAGTGTATCACACGATTGGATTTTGAAGACCCTGGAAATCTATCAATTTCATCCTAGGCATATTGTGTTTCGCACGGTTAGTTTGAAGACGTGGAGTACCAGGTTACAAAAGTAAGCGGAAAGTAAGCAGTAAAAACAAGAAGTATGCAGATTAATATGACAATTTTCTAAGAAGATTTGCTATCGCCTCTGCATGCGTTTCAAACCACTCTCTAGACCAGGCTCTCAAACGCCCGCACGACCTACTTGCCCGCTTAGAAACCCGGCGCCCTTACGGGCACAGGCAACTTCCTCCGACTCCCCTCTGCATTCTCCTCCAAATCCTGAAAGGGATCTTCTGCGCTTATCTGCTCTTTTGATTGACGGTCAAAGAAGGCAGGGTAAACATTTTCCTTAGATCACAGACAAGTGGATTTCTGATCTGGCCTTTTGGAAAAATTACTGATTCACCTAAATATGCAATGACAAGAAAATGATCTTATAATATCTGATATAAAGGAAGTAAAATAGAGGTATTTGAAGTTAAGTTAACTTTGTGAAAAATGAGGTTGTAAGCAAAGATTTCTACCGTTTTTTAAATTTAAGATCTCTTGATGCTGATACGGATAAAATATGCCAAAATTTAGAAAAATATGCTGTTTGATTGTAATGGCTGCATGCTGTATGATGCTGTATGATTGTACTTGGAGTCTTCTTCAAAACAATCGAAAAATAATAAAAGATATTAGATTCAAGTAAATGATATTAAACCAGTAAATTGTAAAACATAATAAAACCTTTAAAAAATTAAGCTTCAGGTTGGTTAAAAAACAGTAAAAAAATCAGGCATCATTTTATACAAAATTATCAATATTATAAAACACTAGTCATGTACTATGTGAAGTACAGCATCATCTGGCCAACTAATATGTCGTCATCTGGTCAACTAATATGTCACAAGTCGTTTTTTAAATTAGTCACAGGTTCATCAGAGTTTACATATGTAAGTGTCAGTAAGTAAGTAAGTAAACTTTACTGACGTTAAAGTACATGTGGCCTGTCAAATTGACGGACGTCAACGACGTGCGTTTGGCAACGCTCGTGTGACGCAAGCCACGAGCCCACTAGATCGGTTCGGCACGGGTGGGCGGACAACAGTTTTTGCGTGGGTCGCAAGCACTACCCCGGAAAGGAAAGGACACTTCAAACTGTTTCTGAGTCACTTCGGCTCCTCTCTCCGAGTTTTGTCCTGTGCGTGACAACTTCATAATGTAAGAACACAAGCAATTGGATTGTGTTCATTTTTAATAGCGGAAGAGGTGAAAAAGGGCAAAGAATCGAAGAAAGTCCAGATTCTCTTCTCCTCGAAACCAAAACGAGAATGACAAAGGGAATTCCACTATTATACTCCGACCTGGTGGAAGAAAACGTATTTCAGTACTTTAGGATGTCTGACGATTAACTTTGAAGTTAAATCGTATATTTTGAAAAAAATATAGTAATTGTATACAAAGTATTTAATACGCAAATTTATTACATTATTAATGAACTAATTATAATTCCAAAATATGGCATAATTTATTTACCGTGCACTAATTTACGAAGTTTCATAGTACTGCTAGCTTCTTATAAATACTAGCATTTTAAAATCAGCAAATGTTATCCATTGATTCAGATAGTTTAGGTAACCAACTAAATTACAGTTCCTAACAAGATAATACTACATTAAACGAGAATACCCGTGCGAGTACTCTCGCCATTAACCTTCACTCTCATCCCTATTTTGCCATTTCCATATTAAGCCTGTAATATTCCTTTTTTTTCAGAAACTCTCTTATCCTCCGTCACTTATTCTTGTCCCCTTGTAATTGATAACAATACAATACACCTTTGACAATACTATTTTTCTTTAGTGTTATTACCGAGCAGAGACGTGCACCCGTGTGACTCCATCGCATAGAATATCAAGTAACTAGTTAATTTTCTCATTTAGTTTCAGATTCTGCAGGCTCAGAACATGTGGGGTAGAATCGAAAAGCGTCGAACCAGCAAAAATGTAATAGAATGTTATAAAATTGTATAGATTACGATGTGGGCAACGTTTCATTGAGGCTTTTGGCCTCAAAAGTTTAATTTGTAAGACTCTAAAACGCATTGATTACGAGTTATTTAACAATACATGCGGCCGAGTGTTGCGGGTTGCATTTGGCATTAATATTTAGCCGCGTGTTTTTTTAACAAATTCTTCATCTTTTTTAGGTCAAAGTGAAATTCGTTCCGCCTCCGAGAAAAATATGTTTCTTTAGAGACATCATTTATTAAGATTGGTTGTTTGTGAGAGCCACAAAAGGTATGTATACTACTGAAATAATATAGGAGACGATGACTCTTAATATCACGTTGTACAACTCGAGATAAATTTGGATCAACACAATTAAATTGGGCGCATTCGTGTACACTCCCCTTGCTTCCCATAACCTCACAACCTAATGGCCGTCCAGACCGTGCCGATGACATCAAGGACTGTCCAGATGAACTCTTTGTACTTTTTGTTAACGGTGGAAAATGCGGACTGTTCCGTCCGGAGCAAGGCCGTCTAGTGCGCTCTCCTTACGGGAAACTATGTAACGAACTTTTAGAAAGTCCTTTAGCGTCCCAGTGCACGCTATAAGCTTTAGACTTGCAGTTAATACACCTTTCTTACACCGTAGAAGTACGGACGTGAGGGAACCTGCCCCTTTTGACACCAACGATCGTCCATAGCATACACTACGGCATTGTATTTTGCGCCCAAGATTTTAGACAATCACCATAATATAATAACTGAAATAATGAATATCATTATTACAGTTATTATATTATCAACTCAAATGACTTCCTTAAGTTGTACTTTCTTTGTACCTTCTCTACCTCAACAAAATAGTTAAATTGAATGATTATGAAAATTAAATTATTTTTCATTGATAAGAAACATTCTCTACATAGTATGTAGATGAAGTAAACACTGAGCGTTCATAAGTTTAACAACTTGTTCTCTACTTTAAAATTCTATCCACTAGTAGCATGGTAATAATTTCCTGAGATATCACTATGGCCCGGATGTTTATGATATATTTTTTCTTTGCGAGATTTCCCTGTAAAATATAAGTTAAGCTTGATGTTATCCACAATGCTGAAATTACGCGTGTAAAATTTTCACCTGTCATATAAAGTCATATTTTGGCATTTTTTAGCACTTTTGTAATTTTGCGTTCATTTTTCATATTATAGCTACAGTTCTCCAGGAACTTTTGCATTTTATTTCATTTTCCTATTTATTTTTTATTTCATTTTCCTATTTATTTTTTATTCCATTTTCCCATTTATTTTTTATTCTAGTTTACTTGCAGCAGTTTCAAAAAGAATTTTCGTTATCCCAATTATTATCCAATTTCTTACAATTGTATCTATTTTTTCTTTCCTATAAATATAATATAAGCTATTTAGATGGAGAAAAAGAAAGCGTAGAAAACGCCAGAGGCGAATGAAGTGTTAGTTTAGTTTTGTCAGGTTTTGGGCCAAGGTAAATCGCTTCTATAAATAACTTCAACAGATAGAATTGTCTTCACCAATCGACAAAGGAAAAAGGGTGAATTGTAAATTTGCTATAATTTAAAAGTTTATTTTCAAAATAACGGTTATTTAATCAGCAGCTTGGATGTAAAGGTTTCGTAAACGCTAAAAAATTTAAAGTCATTTTGATTGTCATATTTTCGTATTTTTAGGTCATAAATGCTTACATATATCTAACGTTTTTAGCTCATAAAAACCGGGCCCTAGACATCACTTCGGTAAGTACCATTCATTATCTTTACAGCCCCATGCCAATGGAAGGGAAGGCCAACGTCGTTTCTTCCTATATCTTCGTTTAGACAATGCGTTAATGGCTTATCATTTACGACTTTTAAGAACCTTCCTGGACCCTATTGTAAGTGAAAACTCTTGCATACTCAGACCTACCACTACACACTTTGAAATATTATTTTAGTGTCTTTAGATGTAAGGAACAGTTGATCAAGCGGCGGAACAACCGAGTAATCGTTGAACTAATTCTTTGAAAAAATAGGGCGTTCATTTGTCTCTGTCGAAAGTACCGCATGTACAAAAAAAAAACCTTTGTTTTAATATATATATATATATATATATATATATATATATATATATATATATATATTATTGGTTTCTGTTGCAACACGACGAAACGGTGTTGCAGTACCTCAGGAATAGTCATTAAATTATATTATAAATATATAACTTATTTGTATTAAAACAATTAATTTGGGGCGCGTTCCGGGACCTAAACATTTATAAATCAAACACTAATATACATACATATATGATATTTTATAAATCAAGCACTGTAGCACGATCATCATGATCCCAACTGAAGTTGGGATTTAGATACATCGTGTGCATGAGTAGAATGGACAAATGAGATCAAGATGTTTCGTGTTTATTATACCTCTTATATTATGTATATCGTGATTGTGGACGAAAACCCATGAGCAACAACACGGATCTTAAGTTTTCCTTCATTGATATGAAATTAATTCTAAATTCATATTTTTATTTGTTCAATTTACATGCAAATTGTTCTTGGGACCCCCATCATTGGTGTGCTCTGGGTACCGGCATGGAGTTGGTTCATCTTACACAGCCTTATTCAACGTCTTAACAGATACCAAGTGGTTGGGTGGGGAGGGGAGGCTCACCTGCCAGGGCGGCGAGTGCGGCGAGCAGCAGAAGCCCCGCCATGGCCCCCTGCGCGCCTCGGCCCCTCAAGGCCGCCGCATCACTCGCCCAATCACAACACTGCACTGCCACACGCCTCGCCAATTCACTTCACGCAGCCCACCGACACAAACACTGCGATACTACGCAACTGCCCTGCCCCTTGACAGCCGGACGAGATACGATAGACACACAAATCACTCTGTTAAACTGGAGGTGGATCACTTCACATACTTTTAAATCGCATTTACATCCCAACTGACGTTAGAGGTTCCTACTCCGGATATTTGATTAACGACTGGTATTTTTTTTCATATACACCGTAGTTAGTACGAATAGCACTTCACATAAAATACATTATTTCACTATACACTTTTTAGCCGGAATGACTAAATCAGTTTTGTGTTCATGTTTAGGAAGATAACATTTCTATTTTATAGCTCACTTCCAACATCAATAATAAGAAACGTGCGAGAAACTTTCTAAACTTCTATACATCCAGAAAATTGTTCTCCAAAAGATGAAATCTAAAGATACAAAACGTATACTTTGATGTATTATTATTAATCTAAACTTTATTAATCTCAACTTTTTCGTTTCACTCTCAACTCTCTCGTTTTTATTAATGTCAACTTTACTGGACCTTACTTTAATAGAATTCTACTTTACAACTTTAATAGATAAAAAGTAGTTAAAGATTTTTTATGTACTCGTTCTTCTATTTGCTGGTGAGGTAAAATGTGTGGCAGCACACGAGATGAACCACTCTTTACAATGTTAGTTCATATAAACATCCACTGAATGCCGTGTTTTCAAGAAGCAAAACAATTCTTCCCATTAATTAAACACATTGCGCCGATTATTATGATCACATTAAAGTATTTAGTCGTCATAAAATTCGCTTCAGGCCACTTCCAAACTCGAAAAGAAAAAAAGTTCGAGCGCGCAACACTTTGCGACAGCTGTGACGGGGCGCGGCGAACGGGACAGCACACGCACGCGGAGGGCGGGAGCGGCCAGCCCTGGCGCGCGACGGCTGCTTCACGTTCGCGCCGGCAGGCGGCGCCGCGAGCGCGCGGCGGGCAGGGGGTGAACCGGGCGCGCCGATGGCTCCCCGGCAACTGACGACGTACAGCCGCACTGGGCCTCCCCTCCCCCCCCCGTCCTCCTCGCCCGCCCCATCCCGCTGGGCTCGATACGCCCTCGGAGGTGGCGCCGCGGCGGCACCGCCGGGAACTAACAATATTGGTCGAGATAAATCACAGAATTGTCTCACGAATAATACAACAAGCTAATTGTTAAGGAATGATGGATAGCTCTTTCCCGCAACCGTCATTGTGCGCGAAATCGGTTGCATCATATGTCTGGAAATTGCGGGGGAAGTGGGTCGGAGTCTGTGCGCGGTGAACAATTACGCGCGCGGGTGTAATTCTTTCGCGCGGATCTATTATCTTTCTCTGGATTAATTATTTATAGTAAAAATATATATTGCAGGTTTCTATAGTACCCTCCTAAATGAATTACAGTTACCCTTTTATGAGTCCATTAAAGATAGACGAAATTACTTTCAAACTTGCGATCTTCCTTATTTCAAGGAATTGTTTGGATTTTATTAAATTATTATCCTCTCTAATTCCCAAACATAAGGCTTAGACTGAAAAAATAAACATATGTAATAATTCAAAAAGAGGTAAATTAAAGGAGAATTAATGTAAACATTCGAATTGATCGTAGTTTGTAAATAACATGAGGCGAACAAACGTTTACACGTATATTCAATACTAGTTTAATTGTGTTTCTTCAACAAACTTCTCAAGAACAATAATAACACTACATGTTCTTCTCTTTCATGCCACTGTGACCTAATTGGCATCTTTTGACACTATTTTCTTCACATCAAAATATTTTTTTTTACCTCGTCTCTTCACCCAACTTTCCTCACTATCGACAAAATGTAATCTGGAAATGATAAATAACAACATACTTACACTTAATATGTATACTATTCACTTTCATACTTATATACCATCCTTTTCTTACCTTAATATTTTTTTCTTCTTACCATATCGATCTTACTTTCTCACCCACGTTCAATATTTAATCAAGAGTTTGTCAGTAATTTTGATTTTAAATAATACTCATACTGTATATAAACAATTACATGACCAACCTATAACCTTCTCCCATCACGGCCATCAAAAACTCACACCAATCACTCCAACATTTCCATCAAATTTTAATCTCTGCTTTACATAAAGCAATATTCCTACCGTAATCTTACATCTGTCTTAAAACTTTTATTCAGCATAGAATGATACTATCACATTACCATATCTTTGTCGTTACAATTTATCAAATCACATCACAACTATAATACAATGTTTTCTCACACACAAAATCCTTGAGTTTACATTTTCTTTCAATTTTCTATATTCACAAAATCCTTGAGTTTACATTTTCTTTCAATTTTCTTTTTTAGCCTTCTTCGAGTTTTACTTCTTCCATTTCTTTTCCTACGCCCATCTTTTATCTCTCACATTTCACACTTTACATCTATCCATCACAATTTACACGATTATTTCGGTAGTGTGTATTCTCGCTTCCTCAATGTAAATCCCGGAAATTGAGAAATAATTGAACTATGTTGCGTAAAGGATGGTTTAAATTTTTAATTTTAGTTTTGTCACTCAGTTCAGCCTTACAATAAAAACAATTGAGTTTCAGAAATATAATTATTTGTATAAGTTAATTTTACAACTAACTCTTCTCCGAGAGTGTATTGTAATACTCATTGCAATACAACACAATATATTCTTATCATCAGAACCTAATCCCCAGGCAATCCTTTTACAATAAAATAAATCATTGTTCCCGTCTTCCCTCTTCTCTTCTTTCACTTCCGTTATTCGCCTATCCTCGCTTTCTTCATCCTGCAAAAAATATTTTTCAATTTATTTAGTGCACGCATAGCAACTCAGTATTTCTGCTTTTCTATCTCCGAGCATCTTTCCACTACAAAATTCCAATCTTCCTTCTCGGTCCCACACTTCCTGCACAACGTAACCTCTCTCTTTTGTCGACGTCTACTTGCTCTCATCTCGTTTTATAGACTGTTCTCTCTCCTTTTTAAACTTATACACAATATATTTTGAGTGTTGTATGTTACGGATCTCCTATTCTTGTCTCATTTCAATAATTATATCTATTATTGATATATCACCTCTTCCCTAATTCTATTATTTTCTGTACTAATTTGACTTCTCTCCTCCTTCTTCTTCTTAAACTCTACCCATGCTTCCCGCTCATTCATTTCCACCTGTTTTCTCTACAGTGGTGTAGCTGGAGGGGAGGGGGTGTCATAATAATTGGCCCCTGACTGATATGCTTTTGTATGTTGAGGATCACTTTCTGGCGCAATGAAAATGATTTAGTGTATTCGCCGTTCATTTAATTACACTACAAATGCAATAATACTATTGCATAACATCGATTTGGAGTTAAGATGGGTTATGTATACCTCTGACAATCAATATTCTAAGTAAAACGGAAGCTTAATGTACTTGTACATTAACTTCATCCAATGAAATTTTACTGCTGGAATCCTACATTTACCCTTTGCTAACGTTGACTAGCTCGTTTCATTTGTAAAAGTAAGAAATGATTGCTTCTCCTGACTATCGAAATGACGAGTGCTTTATTTCAGTTGGTTGAATTGGACGTTTTCAAGTAATAGCGGAGGTAAAAGTTAGAAGCGCAGTAATAGCAATATTTCCGTATTACGTAACAGTTTCTAATAATGCAAGAAAGTATGTGATGTTGTGGCACCACTTTATGGTCATGGAGGCTCATTTTTTCATTAAACTTGTAGTGAAAAATATGCTCAAACCTTTCTTAAAAGAAATTCGTCAAGTCATTAGTGATGCCAATATCAAGATCATTGGCATCAAAGCCAATTTGAAGGGGCTTAGCACACCTATTTTTTTCTACAATTCTTTTAACCTTTGTTTTAGCTTTCATTTAAAAAGTTCTACACTAAATGTTTTCATTTAAAAAGTTTGAGCATTAAACTCAACCCAATGTCGTGATTTTGTGATTTTTTGATGAAATGAAAGGTAGTGGGCCATATATGTGATATCAATTCTTTTTATTAACCAATTTTATAGAATAAACACTAATCTTTAAGAATCTTAAAATACCTTAATAAATTAATAGAGTGAACGCATATTTGTCATTATTTGGTCATTATTTCATTATGTCAATTGTAATCGAACTATTGAAAGTAATCGATATTTATTCTTCAAGCAAAGATGTGTGTGTATGGGTGTAGGTTTTCTGCATAACTTCATTCAATCTTCGATCTTAAAATGACTTTTTTTACTTTCTAGCCTACTGACTAATTTTTCCTTTCTCGCCTTACACACAATATATACACAATATACACAATATGATTGTTGAATAATAACATTAAAAGATGGAAAAGTATCGATATAGCTTTTCTCGAATTTCTCATAGCAGTACCTACTTTAAAAGTATGGAGGAATTTGTGGCTTCGCATTCAACTGCTTAAATAATATCTCAAAAGCGTCTTTCACTTTTAAAATCCTGTCCCTGGGTTTTTTTCAAAGTTCAAGACACTTCTTTTGATCTGAAAAGAATGTAATTCCATTCCGGCGAAGAATTTACGAGACAAAAAGTTTCAGCTCAATACTTCCACTTTTACAATTACTGAAAAGAAACGTTGTATAAGAATATTATGCAAGAGTATTCTTATTAGAATGATATTCTTCTTCCGTATGTTCATGCAAAAATTTGTTTAAAATTTATTTTCTTCCTGTTCAGCAGTTTTGCTTTTAGAGTTTGTACATTTTATTTTTTATAGATAGCATTTGGGCATACAACCTCCACTCTTGTATCTTACTACTAGCTAATCTACAGGGTTCACACTTATATTTCTAATACATACATGTAAACAATTTCACATTCAATACACCAATACATTATACATTCTTAAATCTAGATACTCTCTATACATACATCAGAAATTCTCATTATATTGGGATAAAATGTAAATATTTAACATAGATTATTAAATATTTTTATGGGGGTTTTAGTATGTCTTTGGGATATCGTGAGCGTTTCTTTGGGGATTGTTTAATGTTTTCCCCATTGTGAATTGTATACTGCAAGGTGAGGATGGAAGAAGTGTAAAACATTTGTCACAGTTTCTGCTTATATGTTCATTTAGGGATTCTATTTGAAGTTCTCTTTGAATACGTGTATTCGAGATGAACAGACGAGCCTTTGCACATTTTCTTAAAAATTTATTCTGTATTATCTAAAGTTTTGCAATGTTGGTTTTAGCTGTGTTATTCCAGACCGGAGAGGCAAAAGTGAGTGATGGTCTAATAATAGATTTAAATATTAAAATAGCAGAATCTAAATTTAAGGCTGAGCAGAAGTTAATTAATGGATATAGTCTTGATTTTGTAGCGTATGTTGCAAAATTATTATCAATGTGCTTTTTTCCAAGTCAACCTGCTCTCCATGTGAACCCCAAGATATTTCACTGATGCAATATGTTGAATCTCACCACTCATTATTTGGCCCGCAGCTATGTAGGTTTAATGCTACTGGAGTGCAATTTCTCACGCGACCTCGCGGTTGGGAGAGCACAGCTACGTGGCTTGTCCTTAAACTTCCCCGCAGGGGGGATCACGATGGCAAGGTCGTCGGGTCTCTGGTGGAGTGTCGTAGACGACCATCTGAGTCTCGCGGCGCCGCTCACGTCGTTAGCTTCAACTAGGAGGCAATGAGACGGCGATGCTAGTCAGTTTCGCCCGGCTACCCACCAGTTGGGCCTATGGCGCGTCGACCTTGGAGCAGGATTGGGTGAAGGATGCTTTTCGGAGTACTCTGGATCCCACTTTAATTCCGGCGGGAAATCCAGAAATCACCCGTCAGGTTGCTTGGGTTCCGGCGTCACACACGTCAATAGTTCCCGTTAAGCATTGGGGAGACGAGATGGGGGCTCCGAGCTGCCCGGACCTTAGTTCAGGTAGCTCCCAGTTTGGTTCTCGGATTCGTCGTGGCAGAGGCCCGATTTTCTGCGCATGTAGGAGGGAACTTGTTCGGGGCGCATATGAGTGGCGCGTTGTTTTGACTCCGGTACTAGCCTGGAAAGCTAGGAGCTCTGAACTAGCCGGGTGACCCTTACCCGGGTATTGTTTGGGGAGGTTGCCGTTGGGGCAAACCGGGTTTAGGCTGGATCCGGACGTCCGCCTGTCGGGGTATTGCGCGACGGTGGGGGGTGAAGATAAGAGCCTTAAGACCAAGGTGCCCACCCCGGGGACTTGTCCCCATAACGAAGCAAAAAGTTGTGGTGTTGTCGACCACACGGGGTTCCATACACACATTCATACATTTATTTATTTATTTAGTCAAAAACTGTATGTGACGTATGGGGGAGAAAGTCATCTGCGCACGCTTTCTTGAGTTTCAGAATCCCTTCCCAACAATTTAACTATTAATAGTTTAATGATGAAAAATAATAATAATAATAATAATAACAACAACAACAAATTTTAAAATGCGAGGGATTAACATTTCAAATACTAGATATGATTTTAACTTCACTTTTAGTCTGCCGAGAAATACTCACCCGACGTCGTTACAATACCGATCATCCGTTAATGAAAAATCCTTCTTTAGTAAATGGAAATTCCCATGTTAAAATTAATGAAATCTGTAATTTCAATAAAAAATAAATGTCTAACGGCAAATGTGCATTACTGTACTTAACAGATTTCAAGATTTTACTATTGGATATGATAATGTTACCTACCAAAACCTTCCTTGTTCTGTCATCAACTTTCGTAACACATAAGAGCATCTGGAACACACGTTTTATAAGTTATTTCTGAAATTATTCACACAGACATATCAGCATCTCCCTGTTTACAGTGTAATACCCATAACTTAAGTGTCCATTATAACTTGTTCTTCGATCAACGTTTCGTCACTTACTATTTTTAACACGTATTTCTTTACGTAGAGGTCATAACATAATGCAGAATTTTCCAATAATTGGCTGACGTTGACAGAACTAAAAATTGCTAATTTTGAGATACAACCGTTATTTTATTACATATTGTTCTAGTTATTAACTGAAATCATCTAAATCCTTTCAGTAATTTTTTTTCCATTAACCCGCATTTATTAAGATGGCGAATTTCTGAACTCCAACGAACACTTAAAACACCTTGATATCAGAAGGTCATTTTTCGTTTTACCAGTTTTGTAGCATGTGGCAAATAATTCCTTGTGTCGAAGGGAGCGCAGCGTAAGGGATAACACAGCCATTTCCTTTCTGAAGAATATCGCCTTTCTCTCCCGTCGATAAAGCTCAGTAGTTTATTTCAACTTCTCAAAGTGTGTAGACGCAATTTAAAGTAGTGCTCCTAAAGTCTTTCATTCAAAAACTATCAAGCCAGATTTTAGTCTCCATTTACAGCTTTACCTTTTTCCTCATAAATCAATCATAGTAAAACTGAAAATATAGCAACATTCGAATTAAGACCGATTCATCTAGACCGCCATAACAAACACCGTTTTTATCAAATTACTCTTTTAATGTCTATTCCCCTTTTGCTATATTCTTAATTCATTTTCATTTTCTTTACGATATATATTGTGGCATCCTGTCTTTATCTATTCTAATAATAGAGAATTCATCTTTTAACCGACATCGATACCTAAAAACGTAGTACATGAATATATACGAAATTTTACACGCTCTTCTTCTTCTTCTTTTTGAGGACTGTTGCAGTGTTTGGTTAAGCTGGATACAACACAAATGCTGAAAATAAATCATTTAAATAATATATTGGTAGATGCATCACACCATTATTTTTCGCTAAGAGAAGATTGATTTCTAAAATATTCCATCAAGAGGCCAGTAGCTGTGCGTCAGATCAATTAATAAGATTCTAAGATTTTTAAATTCTGGATTCCAATCGGTCTTTACTTGTGACAATACATAATTGTGGAGTGTGAGTGAAGATTTGCAAAATCTAAACTTTTCAGAAAGATGGTCCTTTGATATTTTACGCCGATAGTGATTACCGAATTATTGTCCATGAACATTGCACATTATACATTTTGAGTGCCTCCGATTTATTTTAACATGACGTTCCGGGCACCATGTCTGCAAGCGATACAATGACGTCATCTTCAATCGTAAATCCATCTCTGTCTGCCCAAATGGAAGTTATGGACACTGCAGCGAGCGATGGCCGTCATATAATTCAATAAACTGGTGTTTTTTTTCCAAATAATGATTCTTTGCAAACGCATCTATATTCTACAGTACCTTATCCCAGTTGCCGCGACTGTTCAAATGCCGTACAGTTAATTAATTCTTCTCTAATGTAACACGGTGGGCTGAAGGCCGAAACGCGTGCACAGGCACCAAATTTTGTTTTTTCAAAAACGGTTATTTCTTGATAAATGTCAATTCTACATACTTCGAATGACTAGAAACGAGGAAAAATAATTTTTATCAATGCTTCTAGCCATACGACGCCCTCAAAACCAAGCGTTTCAGCCGAAGAAAAATTCAGCTACCCAAGCAGTGAAAATATAATTATTTTTGATGTTATAACTTTTTCCTAATCAATTTCTCAACTTCCAGAAATTATATGCACTTTCATATCCTTTCTAAATTTATAAAGCAGTTTCGTGTCATGTTTTTATTTTTCTTAATTAATCCTTAAGTATTTAAGGTATGCAAAAACTGCTTATTCTTTGGATTAAGTAAATTTTCACAGGCAATTGCAAAAAAACATCAAAAAACATTCAATTAAAAATTTTTTTAAGTTAAATTTTAATTTTTTTCCCCCTTTAAAAATTATGACCTTTAAATTTTTAATTTGGAAATTAAAACCAATCGCTACTTCTTGAAAACTTATTATCTTCTCAAGTTTCAGATTTTCATTAATGCATAACATTTTAATTTTCAAAATTATTTCTTCTTTATTTGCCAAATTTTCTTTCTTTTTCAATGAATTTAAACATAGGAAATTGAGATCTGGAGAACTGAAACATTTAATAAGTGGTTTTGACGGCAATAACATTAAAACATCTAAACACATCTCGGTCAAATTATGCATGTTATTAAGTGAACAATTGTAAATATTTTTACGTTGATAACCGCTTGGTCAACCTCTTTTAAAATGGCGTCCATTTATAGTTTACAAACGAGGATGAAAAAAAAAGCGTGAATTTCATTAATGAATTGATTTTTAACGTGCAATTATACAAAAACGACTGAAAACACATCCATGAAATTAATAACTATTACTATATGGACTTTTATTAATGTTTTTTCGTTCACAACAGCCGCCTCAACGAGTCTCTTTTGAAATGGCGACTGTTAGATGTTTACATGACGAGGTTTGAAAGAAAGCGTCATTCTCAAAACGACGTGATCTTTGACGGACAATTACACAAAAACGATTTGCAATTCTTTACAATTAATAAATGTTATTAATTGGACATTTGTTGATGTTTTTTCGTTAACAACAGTCGTCTCGGCCAGCCCTGTTTAAAAATAGTGACCGTTTAAAGACTACATAACGAGGATTGAAAGAAAGCGCCTTACCAAAAGTAAGTGATTTTTGACGGGCAATTCCACACAAATAACAAAAAACACTTCCATGAAATTAATAAATGTTATTAAGGGGACATTTGGTATCTTTTTCGTTAATAACAGTCGCCTCGGCCTGCGTTTTTAAAAATGGCGAACGTTTATACTTGACGAGCTTTGAAAGAAAGAACCATTTCCATTAACTAAGTGGTAATTGACGGGCCATTATAAAAAAATAGAAACATCACCGTGAAATTAATATATGTCTTGAAATGTACAATTATAACTACTATTTCGTTGCCCCGAATTGCCTCCCTCGCTGGACGCGCAGTCAGCAGTCGAAGCGTCAGCGTTGGATGTCATGTCAGAGGTGGCGCGCAGGGTGAAATGATCCGGACAGGAAATGACCTCTGGCATATGCGCAACCGCGACTGCTAAAAATAAGACTCAAGTGCCATGAAGATAGCAGTCTCACAGGAAGCCACCTCAGGCGGTCAGGTCTCTAGCATTTCCATATCATGAAACACATCACTTTCTGGCTTTTGATCCAAAGATCCATGCGCCACCTCTGACAGGTTAAGTAACATAATAGTGAAATAATATAAAATGATTAATTATTAATTGCATTATAAATGCAAACGAGTAGTACATTTTTGCACTGTTCATACTACTATTAATATATACTATTTATTCCTTTTACTACATAACATTTTTACACATTTTTCTACATTTAAAAACTATAGTTAAAAACATTTTAAACACTATCTCTACCTAGTTTTTAACACATATTCCGTTGAGTCATGGAATAAATGCTTATTTTCTCTTATCTCTTTTCTCTTATTTATAAATCTTTTCTTTACTTCTGACAAATAAATGAAGCTTTTATTCATCTTCAATAATGTTTGATAAAGATTAGTACTTTTTCGATATAAATAAAGAAATAAACAATATAAATTATGTGGAATATTATTATTTTACATTTAGAACATTAGATTCATTCTTAAACACAATAGATTTATACTTAAAGAACCGTTTTAAATTCACTAAATAAATAATTATTTAACTAAACATCCTATGCACGCCTTTCGACCCCGTTCAGACCACCGGACGACGCGAGGCTATCCTGGGTCCCGCTTCCCCTATTTAAGGGGGTGCGGGCTCGAGTAGAGTGAAGAGAGGGGAGAAAGAGGAGAGAGTGAAGGGAGTAAGAGAGTGAAGGGAGTGAAGAGAGTGAAGGGAGTGAAGAGAGTGAAGGGAGTAAAGAGAGTGAAGGGAGTGAAGAGAGTGAAGGGAGTGAAGAGAGTGAAGGGAGTGAAGAGAGTGAAGGGAGTGAAGGGAGTGAAGGGAGTGAAGAGAGTGAAGGGAGTGAAGAGAGTGAGGAGAGTGGAGAGTGGAGAGGGAGAGATTGGAGAAAGTGGAGAGAGTGGAGAAAGTGGAGAGAGTGAAGGGCGAAGAGAGTGAAGGGAGTGAAGAGAGTGAAGGAGTAAAGAGAGTGAAGGAAGTGAAGAGAGTGAAGGGAGTGAAGGAGTGAAGAGAGTAAAGAGAGTGAAGAGAGTGAAGGGAGAGAGAGCTAGACTACTACGAGCGCACCGTCCATGATCGGCTGCGTGTAGGGTGGGGATGTGCTCTTAACAGCTAAACTGTTATGTCTTAACCATTAACGTTTCGTAATTGTTACGTGAAATAACAGTTATTTCGTTTATCCTGTTATTGGATGTTATCGGTTGAAATACATAGAACTGCAACCTACTGGGCCTAATACGAACAACAAGCTTTTGTGGCAACCATTTTGTACGATAACAGCTTCACTGCAGCTAATCAATCATGATTTGTCAGTGTTCAAATTATAGTTTAATTAATACATAATTCGTCATTATTACACACCATGTGCCACAATAGTTTTATATTTTATTGTATACACTACAACAAGATGTGTGTCCTTTAAATGAAGTCCGTGCGATATGTTAACTTGATCTGGGCTGTCCGGGTGACGCCGCGTCGAAGGCTGGGGTGCCGACGTTTCGACCGATATATCGCGGTCCTCTTCAGGGCTGTACTGCCCTGAAGAGGATCGCGATATATCGATCGAAACCTCGACACCCCAGCCTTCGACGCGGCGCCACCCGGACAGCCCAGATCATGACTCTGGCCGCGGAAGCCTACGACACCATACAATATGTTAACTTATTTCTGTGCCATTGCTGCTTATGTGAGATCAACTAATATAAGGTCCGATGAAATAAAATGAGTTAGGTCAAATACCTCACATGATAAATACTTGATATTCTGTTGTATTTGCAGGATTGCAAGGTAATATAAACAGTCAATGTTTTATAACCATTTACTTTCACCAAATAATAAATACACAGAACAACATCACAAATATGTACAATGCTTCTTAACGGCCTTCTTGCCTGTTGAGCCTTATCGCCTGCAGGGCGATAAGAGTTGTTAGGTGATAGTGGCCGCAGTAGCCTCTAGTCTCCGAAGTACCGCGCGGCGGTGACGCCGCGATTAGAAGGGTAGCGAGAGGCGGCAGGGCCACCGAGGTCGGCGTTGATCGCCTGGCTGATACGCCACGACTTGTGACGCTAGCAAGCGTCGGCGGCAGCCGTGAGTCACGTTGTAGCGCGCAACCGGTTACGCCTCCATAGGGCGTATAGCGAGGGCGGCAGTAGCCCCCGAGGTCGGTGCAGGTCGCCCGGCGGATACGTCACGGCAGGTGACGGAAGCAAGCGCCAGGGCAGCCTGCAGTCCTCGTGTAGCGCGCTGCAGAGTACGCCTCGATAAGGCGTATAGCGAGGGCGGCAGTAGCCCCCGAGGTAGGTGCTGATCGCCCGGCGGATACGTCACGGCCTGTGACTGTAGCAAGCGCCGGGGCAGCCTGAGTCTCCTTGTAGTGCGCCGCAGGTTACGCCTCCATAGGGCGTGTAGCAAGTGCGGCGGTGGTAGCTTATGCTAAGCGGTAACTGAACGGGAGGGCCCTGCTCCCGGCCAAGCCTTTATACCTCCCCGCCTGGTGAAGGGAGAGGGGAGGGGCTGCGCCCCTCCACTAGCGGTGCGGCGGAGCGTAACTCCGTCTCGTTCTCTGATTGGGGGATACCACATATTGACAGTCATTAACACTTTAGCTATAGGTAAGCAAAAACTGTTTCTCCTCATTATATTTGGCATTCATCACTTCCCATGCAAAGTTGTATATTTGAAATAATATTTGCAATCTGAACCGAATCACTTGCATTTTAGTAATATTCTATATTCTATACACATTCGTTACACATTATATGAATTACTACTATACATCCTTGGCAGTTCATCCAGTCTCCTTCATATCAGCTGCTTCTCTGTCTAAACATGATAGGGAAAGTAGTATAAGAAAGCGCCGTAAGGTAGCTGCACAGGCTTTACGGGGCTATCAACGTTATTAGTTTTGCGTGGTTTAATCTTAGCATCGCTACAACTCTTTAACTCTTAGCAGTCGCCATGTTAGGTTGCTGATCATAGACCTGTTATTTTTCAACTGTTATTAATAACAGCTATTACGAGTAAACTGTTTTTGTGATAACAGTTATTGAATCCCTATTGATATTGAATCAGATATCTGAATCTATCAGATTCTGAATCAGAGAAAGATTTTCAACCCATTAAAATTATACATATTATCGTCTTGTCCTATATTATTTCAATAGTGTGCATACCTTTTGCGGCTCTCACAGGCAATCACTATTTATAAATGCGGTCCCTAAAGAAAGAAAATTTGACGGATACGTGACGAATTGCACATTGACTTTAAAAATATGAAGGATTTGTTAAAAAAAAGTATCTAAAAACACAAAATGCCACCCGCAACACTCGGGCAATATTTATCGTTTAATAACTCCTCAATGAAGCGTTCTAGGGCATTACAATCTTCAATTTTGAGACCACAAGCCTCAAAGAAACGTTCCTCGCTCTATAATCTATCCCGAATGAGATCTTTCTGGATATTCAATTTTTGTCAATTCGGCGCTTCTCGATGCATACCGCCCCATATTTATCATACAGTGGCGCAGTTTCGTGTTAAATTCCCTATGACAATGTGTTGAGAACGACTGTAGGGTTCCCTGCGGCGACAAAGAAACAAAATCGATGAGTCAATTAATTCGATAGTACAGTCGTAATACAGCTTCGTTCTGCTAAATATGACCGAAAATAAAATGATTATATATTTTAGTTTTCCTCTCAAATATCTGTAAATGTACAATAGGTGAGGTACAATTTTTAACTTTATTTAAGACAAAAAATTATTTAAGTCTAATTAAAGTTGTCAATTGAAATTTAATATTGTCTTGAGGAATAACTATTTCTTCACTTTCATGAAAATGTCCAGAAACTGCTAATCTAAATAAGTACAACAATTACACAAATTAAAAACGAGATTCTGAAAGTATGAAGGACGGTATTTGAGAGAAGAAAATTTGTACCTACACGGGCAAATAAAAACCAGGGTGATCCTGTTTACACTTTATTTCACAGTACTACAAATTATTTTCAAAACTACATCTAAACTATTTTGTTTTTTCTTACTAATAACATAAAACATCCCAAATGCTGGAACTTCAATATTTTGTCTTGCTTTTCCCTTGCAAAAGCAATTCTCTGTTGGTAAACTTCAAAAAATAGTAAATTCTTACTCTCACAAAACTTTTGAGAACTATCTTCTTCACTTCACAAAACAGCCACTAGCAAAATTAATTTCTGAGAGTTTGTCTAATTGCTGAGTAGCAATATCTTGAACAGCATTTCCCAAATTCTATCAAGAAAGCTGTTTCGCACTTTGATAGATATTTATTAAAACTGGCAGAACGTACATAAGTTTGAAGTTATTTGGCCCATTTTCAGAGTAATAAACCTTTTTGTCATGTCTTCTTTTAGGCTACCACTCAACAAGTTTCTCTAATATTCACAAGAAGGCAAGTCCGTAACCTTTTTACAAAACTAAAACAATGCTGCTTAACATACATTTCTACTGAATCCATATTAAGTTTCGTATACTTATTCTGCTAGGGCAATAGGTGAAGCAATTTTTTCCCTCCAAATGTGAGGCTGATATTTTGTTTTGAGTTCTGGTCCTCATTTAAAGAAAATACAAGAAACAACCACAATTATTTTTAAATACTTAACCTGTTCTTTAAAATTCAACTTCACAAACAATTTAGCAACGCCCTCTGGAAAGCAAAACAGCGTTGACTTCACGGATGTGGGCATTAATTCCAGACAGCGTTGACTTCAGACTACGTATCCGTAGTTTTACTTTACGTCCACCAGAAGCGCTAGCTGTACGCGCGAGCATCCCTAAAGAGCGACAAAAAACGGGCTGAGCTGCATTACTCTATGATACTATCCCACTGTTCAGAGACGTGCAGAATTTGAAACTGTGTTTGAAATTAAACTAATTACTTGATATATTGTATGCGATTCAATTGCATAAACTTAAATAATATTCCAAAGAGTAGAGTTGCCCTGACTCAATTCTGCTTTTTCGCATGGACAAATTAACGTAGCTATCTCAGAATTAAAAAGCTTTTCTAATGTTTTTGTGTCTATCAAAGAAAGCGAAAATCTGTCGAGAAAATTGTACAATTACTTCAAATGTTTTAAGCAAGTGTTGTGAATTGTTCCAAGAAAATTTGTTTCAAACATCAATGGCATGGTTTTTTTTATTTGATATTTTGCAAGTACATTGGAAGTTACCTTCATATATTTTTTAAACAAACCGTTTCGTTAATAACTGTTCCTCTTAAAATGGAAATGGAACGATAGGGCAGAAGATGGGGTTTAACACGCGAGAGTTTTCGCACGGGTACGCTAGTAACTAATTCATAAACTTTTTGACTTCATTACAGATTTAAAACAAATTGTTAAAATTACTAAGAAAATTAAAAATCAGAAAATTTATTTCAATTCGTAAGTAATTTCCAAAATTACAAGAAAGTTCTGCAAACACAACATACAATTTTACCTTATCGAGATACTTCAATACCCACAACTTTTGCCGGCCCTGTGACCGAGATCGTTAAGGCAGTAGTGTCGTAGTGATCTCGAACCAAAGAGTCGCGGGATCGAGTCCCGTCTCGGGCATTGTTGTATTTGTGTTCGTCCTTTCACCCCTTATCATTACCATTTCATTTCATCTTCATAGTTCCCATAACGCTAACTCCAAAAGTGGTCGCTAATGATCTAGATGTTGATGCGATCTTAAATAACAAAAAACCTTTTGTTGTTATTAAAACATTCTAATCCATTATTCTAATGGAGAAATCTTTACCAATCTACTAAATTTTAACGACTTCAATATCCAGTTTAATAAGTGTATCAACAGTGTACCAAAAATCGTCAACCAATTGAAATTTGCTTTAGTTGAAGTAGTTAAAAATCAAGACGCTTCAAATACATTTAAATTAGAAAAAATATTTTATGGCAAAGTTAAAGTTCTAGCTAGATCGCAAAAATCAATTACGCATTCAATGTGAAAGATGTCAGCAGTTTAATTATACACAAGTTGCATAATTATACAAACAAACACACTTGAACACTCTTCTTACACACACATTAAAATACACTTCTCACAACATTCTTTATCTTCAAAACAGCGTGATTAACGAGACCATTTAATTAGAAAAAATTTTTTTGAACATTTCATGAATTTTATATGCAATAGCTTTAGTAGATACAGTAATAATTAGATAAATACATGTTGGATATATCTGGATATTGCACTCAATATTCCCATGTTAGGTTCAAGCAAGAATAATTGCTAAAAACGATTTTTTAAATGTTTTTTGTTCAAAACACAAATATTTAACTTGAAAGTTGTAATATTAAAATGAACTTAATTAAAAATTCTGAACAAATTTATTAATATATACATAAAAATGACTTTACAATATTATTTATATATACATAAACAAATGTTAGTAATAGTACGACGCGTCAATGTCTGTCTCGGTTTCATATTTTCGTTTTTTTGTCTGTAGAGTGTAGAGTGTTGTAATAGTCAATGTTCACAGGCGGAATGTACTTCTGCGATAGTTTCATAACATCGTTGTACTTTTTAGAATTCAATGAGAGTACCTCAGTATTTATTTCGGGTGCTTTCAACTGAGGGGGGTGTGATCTCGTGCTTTAAATATATATAAATTTAGTGCTGATAATACCATTATACTCAGAAAAAACAAACCTATTCCCTCATAAATGAAGTTTAGATATATGCTAATTCACTCTGAGACTCACTTGCATTCTTGATAACCTTCTTGAAGAATGGTTGTAGGCGGCGTTTGTAATTTAATGGCATATTCTACTTTACTCTAATTGAAAATTTCTGAGAAGCTAAATGCTACCAGGTCACCCTACCATTCTTCTGGAACAAGATATACTATCCCTTTTCCTTTTAATTTTCTGAATTTGAGCAAAGGCTCGATTACAGGCCATAAATTAATGTCTACTTTTAGGAAAGTTATGATGTATTTGAAGAAATTTTCCTGATACAATAAGAACGCTTAAAAATTAAGCCATCAAGATATAAAGATTTCACTGTCATTTTCTTTTTTCCTGTATTTCTTTCGCATTGATCTTCATATTTTGTCATCTCTTAGACTGTTGGAGAACTTTCAACTATCTTTACACCTAATATTGGTTCGAGGTTATAATTATAAAACATGGTATTTTATGTGTATTATTCATAATTACAATAATATATTAAATTACAAAGTAGTTTTATTAAAACATCAAATTGATTACTTTACTTCTGAGTTCATCATTGAACTTCTAACTACAAACAGCTCCTGCTCAGGACCAGCTCAGATCTGAATGCAAGAAAGGAACAACTCCTGTTGTAATCTGGTTCCTGCACTCAGAGAGTAAATGTAAAATTTCAACAGATTTTCCTGTGAAAATTTAGAACATAAGGTCGAAAATGCAATGTCTGGTGATAGAGCGCACGAAGGACTTCATGAATATGTGAAAATCTCATTTTCGCAAAAAGTAGTCATTATCTAGATTTGCACTCAGGTCTTCAATTGTGTATTCCTGAATTCAACATCTATCGTAATAATCGTATTTCTAATCGCTAAACCATTAAATCAACATTTTGTAACACCACAGTTAGCTGTCTCTTTAGAATTGTTAACAAACAAATTAAATACCTTTACTGGGGAGTCGTTTTTGTAACACACTGAAGGGGGAGTGCATGCAGTCGTCACAGTCAATGTGCAGTGTACAGTATTAATGTACTGTATTTCTTCAATACATGCAATTCTGATCATAAACAGTTTCGACGCCGAGCTCTGCCCGTGTTGTTTGTTGGCGCTGGAGTTACTGTATTAATTAGGTTTATATACATTTAGCTAATATTAGATTATTTTAAGTTAACACTATTCTAATATTAATTACGTTAACATATTGTAGATCACTTTGAATAGCACTTGTTTAACGTTTGTTGATACATTTTTAAAGAATGGTAAAAGTACTATTTTTACTTTGAAAAGCATTGAAAAAATTTTTTAAAACATAGACATTTAAATGTATTTTTTTAAGAAAACGCTTAGACCCTGGGGAAAGCAGAACAGATCATAATCTAATAGCAATGGTCTGTAAAATAAAAAGGAAAGAAAATTACAGTATTTTATTGAAATTTGAACCCATTACATTAAAAATAATAAACTAAAACACGGTGGTTTATATAAAAATTATCTTTTTCCTCTTTCGCAAGGATTAGATACGAAGAAAACCAGGGCAACCCATGGTATTACCCGGCTAAAGCAGTGCTACGCTGGTAGGAGATACCAGGTTGGAGTAAAAACCCAGCTCACCTACACGAAGGTGGGTGCCGGATTTCGGCGACTAGCGGAGGAAGACCACCGCTACCTCTGGCAAGAAAAAATGCACTCCACATACGGGACTAATTCCCTTAGCCGTTTCCGCGCCCGGAATCGCTATTGAATCAGTGAATCCACTGGGCTGCGTGGGGAGGGGGCGCGTGTTTGAGGACGGCGGAGGTCACGGCTGTCCCTCGCCAGGGCGCGCACCCACCCACCAGGCCGACCTGCTGCCCCGGGCGCCGCTGTTTGGTTTCTCACTCACCCGCAGCCCTCGGCGACACGCCCGCCCTGCGACCTGCTCGCCTCACCTACCAGCAGCTATTTGCTGCCGCCAAGCAGGAGCCTGCGCTCGCGCTCTCGACCTCCCCAACCACCTCGTATAGCGTTTTCCATTCGTTGCACTGAAACCCACCCTAGTGCAGGGCAAAAACGTCATCGCTCCGCAACAGTGCTGCCCCACACGCGTGAAGGGCACCTACGAATGAAGTGGATTCCGGAACTGAGTCAGTGCTTGTGCGCTACGCAGTGAAATTATACACAGCTGTTCTTGGTTTGTCATGCTGATGGAACTCGAAAAATAATAATTTTCAATTATGATCGTGGTTATAATTTTTATGAAGTCTTTTGGTAATTCTTACTTCTTAATTCATACATTATTAACGTGTGATTTCTTTATTTAAAAACTACGAAAACTTCAAATGTGGATGAGTCGAAATTTCATTTTTCGAGATTTGCCAGTGATCGATATAATACACAAGATTTTGAACCGAAAGGCTTCTGCAGAATTGTTTGATTACTGAAAAGAATAAAAATATTTACATGAACATTTCCGCTGGTATAAGTATGGGCGGGCGAGAAACATTTCTTCGCATATATATTTCAATGATTTTGTAAGGGTCACTATTTTTATTTTCACTTCATTATCGTTTCGAAATTGAGACGTACCTAAAACACTTTAGTTTCTAAATAGCACTGGATTTATTAACATGAAGTTATTCAAGGTTAAATTTTCGTAAAACAATCTTATTTTCCGAACTTTGTGTAAATAATGGCTCGGTGCACTGACGCGATCGTCAGTGCAGTTTAGGCCGCCCCGAGTGCGCCCTGGGTCCGTGTCGATGTGCGAATGGAACATGCGCTTCTTTGCACTGGTGCGCCCTAGCGGTCGAATGGAACACGAAAGCTGCCTTGAGTGTGCACTGGGTGGGCACCAGTGCGGCGAATGGAAAACGCTATGGTTTCAGTGCAGCCAAAATATCAGTCGCTCGCTACCGGACTGCGAGTGCAATCGTCTGACTTTTCCTATCCAGAGTGTTACACCCGAAATCATCCAAATATCCTAATTCCGCAGTTCATAGTTTGAAACATTTGCGAGAAACACGCTCAAGACTATCTGTAGATGTAATGGAGGCAATGTTTGTATTACAGATGTCCTAGACCCTGCAGGTCTTTTCGGGCGAATGGGGCAGGCAAAATGAAACGAAACAGATATTCCTCCGACTCCGGTCGCGTCGGAAGAGGTCGTTCGGTTTCAATGGGCCCATTTCCATTTCAGCGCGAATTGAACGAATCTGACGCAAACGTCAGACGTCGGTCAAACGCAGTTTCGGCCAACGCGTCTCCACTGAGTTCGCCGCCTAACGCACTTTCTGCCTCATGTCCTTTTCCCTCCTACAACCTCATGCCCTTAAGTCTCTGTTTCCTTAGAACAATCGTTTCTTAATCCTTTACGGGAGCTTTCGCTTTTCATCCAATACGCCCTTACATTTCCGTTAGTCTCTTTTTCCCTCGCCCTTACACCGGGAGCGGTAGCTCAGGGCATCAACTGATGTCACTGCAGCGCCTCTGACCGGCCTCTGACCGGGAGGTCCTAGGTTCGAGTCCTCACGGCGGCAGAATTTTTGACACTACCTTTTCAGCTAGGTCGAATTCAGTCGCTGTCTGAAGGAGAATTCTAGCGGCCGGCTGGTCTGATCGGTAGTTTTCCGTGGTTTCTCCGATCAACACCAGGCGCATGCCGGAGCAGTACCCACGGGCCACGGACGTACGCGTATATATGGGCCACGTATATACGGACCGCGCGCGATCTTTCCTTCCTCTTCCTTATCCTATCTTATCTATCCTATCTTCCTTGTCTATCCCCTTACACACACACTTACACTAACATGCACTACACTACCATATATTCCGGGAGATCAGTCGGGAGCTTCGCTGGTGGTACCTCGCTGGTGGGAGAGTCCTGGTTAGGGGGAAACCCCACTAGTAGACGGTAGGTCGGCGCCGGATCTCGCCATCCAACTGGGGAAGATCACTGCCATTTCCCGGGGGAAAACATGCACTACACTCACGGGACTAATGACCAAAGCAGTTGACGTGCCCGGAAACACGAAAAAATCAATCAATCAATCAAACCCTCGCCCTTACATCCTTTCTGTATTTCATTTTCGCCCTTCTCCCCTTCGCCCACAGCTCGCTCCTCTGGCGCACGCTTTCTTCTCTCATCCCCAGGAGCTTTCGAGCTTTGCGCCAGTTCATCCTCCGAGCAGGGTAACCAACACTGTATGCACCGCATAAGGATAAATATTGTTATTGTGTAATAGCGTGACAGTTCAGAGGCACCCCCTGTAAATATAGTGGCACGTTGTTTAAATAAAGTGGCCAGTGAATGTATGACCTACATAAACAATTGACTAATCGCATGCGGTGAACGTCTTATTTGTTTTAGTCCTCTGGAATCAATAAACTTGAAAAATTAACTCAAGCTCGTAGAAGTAAATAACAGAGAACAAGAAAAAATGAACCCAACGATTGTACAATACGTTTGTGAATACTTCATGAAACTGCAATTTACGTACTCAGCAAATAAACGAGCATGGACAGCTGAGGTAGTTGCGAATGGAATTTAATTTAATTTTGAGGAAAACAAGTGTAAAAGAAGTTATTGAACTTGGCAAATTACGAGAATTTCCGTAGTTTCATTTACAAACTGTAAACGTTTAAATAGGGAAAGAACTTAAAAAACCAGAGGTGCTATAGAATGGCACAGACTTTCTCGTACCAATTTTTTCTAATTTTCTTGGTGTGGTCGGGCGGTCGTGCTCCATTCTCTGGCCAGCTGCCATTTAACATCGCCCAAAGTACATTTTTTGACAATTTCTCAACTTTTTGGTTGAGAAATATTACCAAAATATTACTTGAAGAATATTAAAGAAGAGTAAAAGCTCGTAATAAATTGAAATTTTCATTGGAAATTTTAAGCTGTTTTTAAGGAAATGGCGATTAAGCATTATAAATGCGAAATTTAAGCTCTTTTTCACATGAATCTATTGGGTTTCGAAAAACTTAATTTGAACTTATTTGAAGAACTCCGCTACAAATGTAATAATGCAAAAATCGATGAAATGGCCATTTTAACGGCGTGAGAGATTTCAAAACAATTCAATTGTGTAATTTTTGAAAAAACAAAGAATACACCAAAATTAACTTTACGTCAAAATAAACAGCCCAATTAGGACTATCTATTGAAAACATTTGAAGAAAAAATATGGAGCTATTTTTGAGAAAATGGCGTTTGAGTGTTTCTGAAAATGCGTAATTTTGTGCTCATTTTTACAAAAAACGGACGGACAGACGGACGGACAGACGGACGGACAGACGGACGGACAGACGGACGGACAGACGGACGGACAGACGGACGGACAGACGGACGGACAGACGGACGGACAGACGGACGGACAGACGACGGAGCAGACGACGGACAGACGACGGACAGACGGACGGACGGACGGACAGACGGACGGACAGACGGACGGACAGACGACGGACGGCAGACGAGAGACAGACGACGACAGACGACGGACAGACGACGGACAGACGGACGGACAGACAGACGGACAGACGACGACAGACGAGACGGACAGACGCGACGGACAGACAGACGGACAGACGGAACGGACAGACGAGACGGACAGACGGACGGACAGACGACGGACAGACGGACGGACAGACGGACGGACAGACGAGACGGACAGACGGACGGACAGACGGACGACAGACGACGCAGACGGACGACGACGGACGGACAGACGACGGACAGACGGACGGACAGACGGACGACAGACGGACAGACGACGGACAGACGGACGACAGACGGACGGACAGACGGACGGACAGACGAGCACGACGGACAGACGAGACGACGACGGACAGACGGACGGACAGACGGACGGACAGACGGACGGACGTTTTGCATCCATTGAATTGGTTTTTCGGCATCAATCACCCACAAAACGGGAAGATTTTTTCTCTTAATTTAGCAACTTGTTTTATGCACTATTTCGCCACCAGAGTCCGGCAATGAATTTTTACCGCCGAAAATCCGCCGTTTTACATAACTTTCTCTATACTACGTATATTACTCCGTATATACGTACGTATGCGAGGAAGTAAAAAAAAATGTGGAAAAAATAGATCCGCGACAAGCGAAGGTGAACGTTGGCGTTTTGTTTTGTAGAAACGTCGTCGAGGCGAAAAACGCAGACGAGAGACGGGGTAGAAAGTTGTCCGAGGTTAAGTAGTGAAGCACGTGGTGTTAAATGGTGCAAATGGTGGACGTTGAAATGTTGCCGGAGATGTTTTTATGAATAAGGACATGGAATAAACTGAAAGCAGGGTTTCTCTAATGGAATGGAATGGTGTTGTCAAATGGTGCAGTAAGGAGTGGAAGACTCCGTAAGTAAAGTGGTCATTTGAAACTTTTCCTTTGCTGATTATCGGATGCAACACTCGCATGTAAGAAGGCCAAGAATTGTGGTTTTACTCATGGGGGAAAGAAGTTCCAATTTGATCGTATGAATGAGGTTTTCAAATATATATTCAACTGTGTTGTTTCCTATGTTATGTTATGTTAATTGGGAGGAGTAGCGACAACACTAGCTTTCGCCAGAGATAAATAAATGACATTGAAATTTGGCAGTGAAAGTTGCCAAAAGAATTGAATTTCCATTTTTTTCTTTAAAATTAAGATAAACAGGGGGCAATTTCGTGTATGAGTTCTATGGTGATGAGATATTTTCCCTTTTAACTTTGTCGTATATGCTATTGTCTTATGCTTATTGTACAAGAGTTTTATAAATAAAGTCATATAAATTTTCTCGAAAATTCAACAGTTTTCTGTTAAAACCAGCTCAAAATTCCGCATTTTCAGAAACGCTCAAACGCCATTTCTCAAAAATGGCTCCAAATTTTTTCTTCAAACTTTTACGACGGATATGGTACTGTTTAATATGACGTAAAGTTGATTTTGGTGTATTTTTTTTAACACACATTTTTTTTAATTCTCTCACGCCGTTAATATACCTTCGATAGATTTGTATTCATTATTGTTTTGTGAGTGATGTGCTTCAAACGACTTCCAATGAAGATTTTTGAAATTTCAATAGATTCCTGTGAAAGAGAGTTTCACGTTTCGCATTTATAGTAATGCTTAATTGCCATTTTCTTAAAAGTAGGTTCAAATTTTTCAATGAAAATTTCTGTTGAGGACGAAGTTTTACTTGTCCTTAATATTCGTGAAGTAATATTTCGGTTCTAATATTAGGAAGCCCAAAAGTTTCTTTTCACCTCCAAATGTGCTGTATCGGAAAAGAACTTCTTGTAGAATTTTCATGGTAAATTTTATCATCTGCTACCAAAGTGTTGATAATAATGATACGATTTTGTACTTCTTCGTCTCAATCTTCCCGTGCTCAGCAGAATGATCCAAAACTTTTTTCATTTTGTCGCTCCGTACTCGATATACTTGCTGACAGAGTTCGACTTTCTTCTTCTGTTTTTGTGGAACTCACCATCAATCTTTTCACAGCAAATAAACCCCATTGAGAGAGGAAATCAAATTCAATTGCAGTAGTGTAACCGCTTGTCATCGGCTACACTCAGGACAAAAGAAATATTGAAGTGACAATACCCGACATCTTGCCCTACAAATAGTTCCCAGAGTAGCGAAGAGATGGCGTTACCTAGAAACAAATTTCTGAACGTACTTTCGCCCTAGCCAATCAGAACTTTTGTAGAAATGCGAATGTGGCATGAGGCTTGACTCGGACGAGATTGTCTTTCTTTCCGGATCGAGACGCTGAAGTGATTAGATGGGTACTATTCCACCACACAACCGACGAGGGACACGTGGAAAATACCAGAAATGAAGCTTTATTAAAAGGTAATTGTCTAAGTATTTTTCATGGATTAATCACTGTGATATGTCAAGATTACGTAAAATTCGATAGGAATATTAAACAAGTAATGCAACGAATGTAAGAATAACAGTGGTAGTGGACTAAAATGAATTTATAAAACCACGTTGCTACATTCTCGTTGCTGGAATATAGAAGAGATTTTTGTAACATAGGACGTGTTTCTGTTTCTTTGTTACAGCTTTTTCAGTTTTAGTTTTGAGCAGTTACTTATTCTACTTTTATTCTATTTCATTTTTATTTATGGGATTTCATTTCGAAAATTCTATTGGAGAATTTTGATAATTCCGAAAAGCATAGTTTATTCAACAACTGGCTCAACTTTCACTAAAACAAAATTATAATTTGGAGTTTTGGACTCGCATTCTAACGCGAC
This sequence comes from Teleogryllus oceanicus, assembly GCA_964035755.1. Lineage (NCBI taxonomy): Eukaryota > Metazoa > Arthropoda > Insecta > Orthoptera > Gryllidae > Teleogryllus > Teleogryllus oceanicus. Next base: position 19,332,749 of record CAXIVR010000007.1, on the reverse strand, counting down.
CATCACCTTCGTGTAAGCTGTGGTTTAACTGGGCTGTACAACGAGGAGAAGGCGTACGGAAATACTCCGATTCCATCGCGGTAGGCAGCGCACGAACCGTCGCAGGACAACGACGACCTTGGGGCGTGAACGTCGCTCGACAAGTAGGAGTACGCAAATCTTCCAAGAATTCGCCGGTCGTGAGTCACAGAAAAGCAGAAAGAATATTTACTAAATTGCAGCTTGGAAAACTTTCAAGATAGAATTATGATTGCACAAATTAAAACGTTGTAATATGAACTTTCCTCAGTAACAGACATTGATCGGACAAGTTTTACTAAATATTAGTCTTGATAACCAGTAAATTTATTTTTGCAGTCGTAAGAGAAATCAGATCTAAATAATTTTTATGTTTATTGATAAAGTCGTCCTTGTGTATAATTCTTTATCTAAATTCATACATAATTGACTTGATGTTATTTGAAATCATTTAAGAGAAATTGTCTATGTAAAAAAGGTTTTGAACATGAATGAAAGCTGTTAAATTGTTTCTGGTAAAACGTTATTTCATGAACAGTCAAGAGACTTTGTATAACAGAATTTTGCACTGCGAGGTCACGCAGAAGCTGAATATTAAGTGTAAATATTGAGTGTAGTATTAATTAAGATTGAAAAGGTATTAGTGAATTTTGGTATATTGTTTGTATGTATTTTTTTTACAGGACGGTTATTTAAATTGTGAATTGTGGGTTTCATTAAGAGATAATTTGTTTTGAGAAGTGTACATATGTATTTATTGTTTGTTTCGTGTAAATGTAGATCAGAGTCACTATTATTCTACAGAAAACTGCAGTTTAGGTAGGGAGTTAGCTACCATTGTGTAATCAAAAGGAAAAGTAATCACGTAGGAGAATATGTGAACGTGAGTGTACAGAAGGATCATATTGGAAAGAATATATGTTACTTGTTCTTTAAAACTATGAAATTCGGCGTACTACGAAATAGTTAGGTAGATACGTGACGGTAATTTGGTTCCAGGTTTGTGTGACGGAATCCAGTCACAAAACAAGTAAAAAACGTGAGGTTACAGTAGAGCAAAGAGAGAAGTTACCTTAAGATGCTGATGGGTAGCACTCAGAACAGATTTTATCAAATTTGCCAGATTTTATCAAATTTTATCAAATTTGTTTAAGTGGAGTTTTTTCGACAAGAAGTATAAACAACTTCAGATTTTTCTCCCTTACCAGGTTCTATTTTCTGTCCTTGAAATGTTGGCAATAAGTAACCTCATTCCTTTTACGTACAAAACACCTGTCCTTATCAACATTCTCATCACAAATCAACCTCTAATCCATTATGAGGCGACGGTGGAATATTCAGTCCAAATTACACAAACAGTAAAGTAAGCACGACACACGTAAGATATCGCGTTCTTGTGAAGTGTGTGAAAAGCTACGGAATCACAGAATCTGCGTTCACGGGCTTGTTCGTTATCGATTCCCTGCGGTTTTCTAATAACAACGTTTACTGCAACTTTTGAGATATTTGATTCCACAGAGACTTTACAAGTCCCAATTAACGCAGGGAGTCAGAAGAAAAATCAACAAATAATTCAGCAAACAATGGATACTCCTGACTTTCCCCAATCATTCTCTCATCACTAGTTTTGGAGGTGTTAATTGTCATTGCTACTCTAAGTTGTCTGTGATTGTGGTAAACGTGTTTATTCCATTTATATTGTTTTGTATTTTGCTGGGTACATAATAATTTAGCATAACTTTTTTTACAATCCCTTACCAAATGAACTATGTTGTAACAGAGATTTTCCGTATCCGAAGTAATCTTGGTAGCAAAAATATCCGATAGTCGCGAGGTGACTGTAATGCCTTTCACTGCAGGTGTTGTACTACTAGCAGTGATTGCAGGCAATTACAATTGCTTCCAGAACAGGATGCAAAACTGTTGAGTTCGCAGGGAAGCTAATTCCTGGAGGAGCGTGGTGGTGAGCGAGGTTTCAAGTACAGAGACCAAGTCCGATGAAGTATGAAATAAGTTTAATTGAAAAGTAGAGCTGCAGAGCAGCGTGAAGTGAATACAGCAAAGTCTCTGGGCTGTCTGCCCGTTATCAACGCTAGAGGATCCTTGTATAGAAAACAGGGAAATTTATGAAGCCATTATGCCACCTCCGCCAGAACTCCACATGTCCTGGACGCAATAAACTGACATTACTGTCTGAGGACTGTTGCCCTTTTGAAGTCACTGTCTTATACGTTTCTAAACATCCCCGTATTCACAATCTGAATCCATGTTAGCGTTGACAGCGGTTTTGGGAGCCCTCTCATAAATGCTCTTAAGATCAGCAACAGAGCGCCTGTTCCGGTCGCGATCCTCATTTAGATAATTTTTGAAAAGCGATATTTCTCTCGCGTACATATTTGAGAGAAATATCCGTTGCTTCTCTTACTTCTAATACTTCATACTATTGTACGTAGGTGCATTTATCATTACAGATTATATAAAATAGGATTAGATAAGATCAGGAATATTTGTTTTTTAACAAAGGAGATAAATGAAGACAGTAGATATGTTTTGAACACAAATAAAAATATTTACATACATTGCAAGTTTAAAAACATCTTTATTATAAAAGAAAACAATTAATAAAGGCTTCTTAAGTTAAAATACAGAATATTCTTCAAGCCTGTAACTTTAAAAGTTATAATTCTACAACACAGCTTTATAGGAACGTTTTTGTAAGACATTTTGCGGAGTGTTATAAAAATTCGTCTTATTCCAGTATTATAAAAGCCCGTATTACCGTCTTCCCTTGCCGGGATCAAAGGTTTGTTCGTATTCGTATTAAGCGAGTTCGCACTAACGAGGGATTAATGTATACATAATAGGTACCAACAAATAATCACGCTTAATTTCAAAATTTTGAGATCTTTTCATTCGGTCATCGTTTTTGTCTAATTTACCTTACACCAGTTAATCGATTTTTATTCATTTACAACACGATTTTGAATAACATTAACAGAACATACAAAAGCTCACAAACAACATATTTTAATTCAATAAAATAATCCTAGATTTATAAAATTACTAAATAATTTTTTTTATTGAAAAGTCTCACTCACGAATAACATCAATTTATTATTTGTCAACTTAGATTTATCTTCATTTTAAATCTATGTTGACACATATCATTTAAATTATTTCATCCTTGAATAATGTCACTAACACCTCACCAGCATTTCCACCATAAATTTCTTCATGTGTAATTGAGGAGGTTCGCCCACTCGCCTGCAGATTGCTCTTCCCCGATTGACCACTTCCCTGAACGCCTTCCCGCTCCCTGCGCTCCCTTCCCCAGTTGGAGAGGCCGCACGTCCTCATGATCGCTAGCCGGCTCTCGAGCCGCCTGGATACTCGCCCCCTCTCCGGGCCAAGCTCTGCCTCTTACAGAATGCCGAGTTTCCCTCCTGCCCACTCGCCGCCCCTTCTCACCTGCGTGTCCGATTATCCGCTCTCTCATCGACGGCCTGCCCCGCCCCCCCGCTCTCCCTCCCGCGACCGCCTCCCTCGACGCCGCTACCACCCGCCTCCCTCGCGCCCCCCCCCCCCCCCCGCCCCCGCCCCCCCTCCCCCCTCCCCACCTCCTCAGGTCCCCCTGCCCTCCACCCGCCCTCGCCTCTTCCCGCCCTCCCCCCCCCCGCCCTTTCCCTCGCCCAAACCCGCCTCCGCCCCCCCCCCCCGTTTCCGCTCCCGCGCTCGCCCCCGCCCCCGCGCGCTGCGAGCTTCATTAGAGTGGCCGTCGTGGAAGCCAAACAATGGAGGCAGCAGCGCTCAGCAGTGGATCAGGGCGCGGATGACCACGCGGCGCCCGCGGATTTCCCCTTCCGCCCGCGCCGCCCCCGCCGCCCCCGCCGCCCCCGCCGCCCCCTAATGTGCGTTAGATCACGGCGCGCGCATAATGGGCACCGCACGGCGACTATTCAATCCAGCGGCGGCGCACGCGCCCAGCGACAACAGCAGCGGGTCCCTTCGCCAGGCAAACACACGCACAGTCACGCCCATTACAGTCAGCGTTCTAGACACGCGGATTAAAACTGTTGTAATTATTGGCAATAATCTACATCGAACTGACGATGGATAACCTAAAAACACACATCACATGAATTTAAAACTGTATTCTGTTGAGAAATGTTATTTCTTTCGATACTTCATGAAATGAATGATTCGTCGTAGATTTTTTTTATCAACACACGTCACTATTACCTTCATCCTCAAAAGTTGCAAAGATAATTTATTTTATATTTCGGTTTATGCACCAGACTTGGTTGGTCACACGGTCAGCCACGCACGGCTCCGTTCAAAACAGATCAGCAGCAGTTCCGCTGATATTTGCGCACTCACCCCATAGACCGGATTTTCATCCTTTCATACACTTCAAAAAATCCGTAGCGGGTTAGTATTACGCATTTAAGTGCAAAGCAGATTTTCAATGGCTACCAACATTCGAAATTTTATGTTTGTTCCTGTTTAGATGTTACAATTTTATTGATGCAATGTATGTTTATATCTTCCGCCTCTCGTTTTTACTGGCTTTTCGGCTCCCTTTCTTGCTGCACAGTCTCGCCTCTGTCCGTGCAGGGTGGGCGGTAGCTCTAACAATGCGAACTTTTTCCTTCTATGTATTTTGATATCATTTGTTTAAAAAACCTTTTATATGAAAAATCATTTCCATATTTTCTTACAACATGAATGAAGAGATATGGGCTTGTTAAAAGATGTTTTTGAAAATTCTCTCGTATCTAATTTAGGTTTTGTACTTCTTACTTTTTTTCATTTAAACTCAAACTTCCTTGATTTTCATTTCATGAGTTTAAAAAAATTGTAATTAATATCTTAGAAAAGTTTGTCATATTTCATTTCAGATGAAAATATAAACACCTGATGATGCGTGAAACCTCACGCGAAACACTGATGTTTGGGTTTTTATTGTGAACATTTTATTTTTTTATATTCTATGAGGCAAAAATTTTGTCTTCCAAGGTTTTTGGTTGAGAATAACTAATTTTATTTGCAAAAACATTTGTGACCACTTTACTAAGATTGAATTCTAGCAAGTAAGTTAGTAGCAATAAGTAGTAAAACCGGTTTATACAATCCTTCTATAAAGAAGCGAAATGCGGATTAAGAATGAAACTTGTTTAAAAATGATTGATAATGCTTTGATATTTTCCTTGAAATTTTATTTTAGATAACATGGAAAGGTTTGAAATTACATCGAGTCACATTTGGCCATTTTTGGCAAATTTAAGTTAATATGATTAATTTCCATATCACTATTCACGTTCTGTTGTTGTGGGTTCTGAATTTAAGGTTGAATGATACTCATATTTGAAAATGTTTTACTTTGTTAGCCTTTTTTTAAATGAGATTTACGATTCGTATATGATAATCTCTTGTAGTGTAATAATACTCGTCTAAATATTAAACTTGTGTTTGAGAAACAGCTGTAGTTATTAATTATAAAAGGTCTGAGGAGGTTGGAAGTCGTTAAGGGCTTTGAACGTCATTGAATATTCAACATTGTAATTTTCTTGATTCTTTTTCCGATTAGTTCGTCCATGTGACATATAAAGTCGAGGTCACTTGTAGTATTGCGTCATTGAAATGAGAATTTGAACGAACAAATGTACCAATTGTGTTCAACAAAATGATTGAATATTGTTGATTAAGAGATGTCCGATGTGTAGACGTTGAAGAGTTTTGATGAAAAAAGAACACTTCGTAGAACACTTACGCAGAAATGAGATATGACGAAAAGAATTTCTTTAACTTTGTAGAGTCTCCCCACAAAAACTTCTTTTCTTTACGAGTCTTTAGAGTAGATCACTTTTCATTAGTTTATGAGGTCAGTACGCCCTACTACGCCAAGCGATTGGTCCAGGTCTAGAAACACGACCGCCACATGCTCATTATTATGTGAGCCACTAGGTGTCTTAACCCCGCTCTATCATAATCGCATGTGTTGAGGTATGTATGATTATGTTTTGTTTCGATTGGTGATTATACGCACGGAGTGAAACTTGACGTAGACGATTGAATTCTCCCGTCTGAAGTCGTAAACAAATGTAGCAATTCATTATAATCATCATCATACATTTATTCAGCTTTATTCTTATCTATACCTGATACATATTCACAACTATCATTACAAAACTCTTCTTACAAACGTCACCTCTCCCTCATTCATTCCTCGCTATTTATATCCTCAGCATTCCTTCCTCATGTACACAGCTCCTTGTTCACATTAACTTCTCTTAAATCTCTCCACCTTTCCTATTAAATTAAGCCACATTAAACGAACTACTTTTTCTGCCTTAACGTTTCCTAATTTTTCAAACGCCTTCCTCTCTTATTTTCTGTATTCTAATAATTTTCCTCTCATTTCCATCATTACACAATTTTTTTTCTCTCTGCACCGTCTTCATTATCCGCTCTCCCACTTTTGCTCCCGAATCCCCCAAACACAAGTTCTATCACCTTCATCAATTCTATATCTGTTTTCTTTTTTTTCCCAGTATCAAATCCTTCTCATCACGTTGAAACAAACTGTCTGATTTTATTTTTAAATTAAATATCTTCTCTGCCTAATATAATTAATATTAATTCAACGTAATCCGTTCCAAATTTATAAAAAATATGGCCCAAAATTCAATTATTAATTAATTAATATTTCCATTAAATTAATATCCAGCTAACCGGGTGGATGGGTCTTTAAAAATAACGCTACTGACTACTAATAGCCGATTATTCGATCAGCCATATGTACAGAGTGGCCGAGGAATCTGAAAAGCAAATATACATTTCTTGCTACTCATTTGCTAGAATTGGCTAAATGAAAATTATATTTTCTATTCACAGAAACTTGTAAGTTTATTCAATGTTCATTGGTAACAATACGGAACGTACTTTCGGTTATGACCAGTTCCAAACCTTATACTGCAGTACCCGTCTTCGCGCGCTCTTGGACGATGTCGCCGCGTAGAACCATTTTCATTTCTTTCCGGTGTCGATGGCTCCAGGTCCAAGTACCATCTTCTTTTTCTCCGTTCTGGCACAAGTGTACTCAAGTCATTGATCCTCACCGCCTCATACGTTGATAAGACTTAATTAATTTGCCTTTTAAAAGTTCCCAGTTCTTTCTACGCGTATACTTAAAATATTAAAGATCAGCAAACTATTATCTGCTTCAAATACTCCCAGTCCTGTTGCCGACAAATTCACTAAGTTCACAGTTTAAATTCTAGCTGCTGCACTGAAATATTTCCAAGTTCCAATTTCCGACATTACATCAATTAGTCCGACAACCATACGCTCCAAAGTAGATGTTCACAATTCCCAAACTCCCAACATCAATTATCTACACACGATCCGCACAGCACCACGCCATAAGTCGGAATGCATCCATATTCCCCTCTTTCAGCCCTTCAAAACTCGGTCCATACTTTCCACTGTTTCTTGTCAGAAAAATTTCTACCCGCTTCGGTCGAAATACATTGTCATTCCATGCCTAGCCAATCCCTCAATTACTTACAAATTCAATTGGTCGTGCCCCAGACTGCCATCCCTTTCTCGGCCAATCCCCATACAGTTTACTTTATCAACTAGCCGCGCCCCGTGGTTCAAAGCAATGAAGTTTGTTGACCTTGACGACAACTCGTCTACCGTTACTATGCCGCCATATTTACATATGTCTATCCTTACAATTCCCGTTTACAATAAATGTGATGCAATACAATATCCCACATATTGGCATGTCACAACGTCTCCAACTCTAAATCTCACTATCTTCTATTTACTGCCTTCCTCCCTTACTCCTTTAAGGTATGTTGGTGTACTGTATCCTTATATTTGTTTACAGAAGTCGTATTTCGTTATATTACTTAAGGTAGAAAGACTAAAGATTTTGAACTTCTCGATAAATATTTGGCGGGATAAAAGGACTAAGATTCCCGTCTTTGTTTTATCTCCTTGTAGTTTAAATCAAGAATACGAACATCTTCTAATTTCCTTCTAAAATAAATCATTTTGAAACAAATACAAAATTAGAAAATGAGACATTAATAATCATGTGCTGAAAAAAATGTACCCCTAAAAAAATGATGAATGCTCAGCTTTCTGAGCCTAATATTCATTCCTCTACGTTTTAGATTTGAAAGTTAAAAATACATATTAATAATAAAATTGTACAATTGTAGAAATTAAACAAATAGAGAATATTTTTATATTTGAAAACTTATCAGAAACCTGATGGAAAACTGTTTGGATGAAAAATAGTTTTAAATTTATTGTAAAGGAACAACATATTCTCCTTTTCCACCTGAATAAACTGTTGAGAATTCGTGGTTTGTCATTTGTTCGGAGTCGTTTCTAAGCAGTTATTTTCGTAACATTTATGGATATTTACTTAGTAATTTTGTTAATACTATGTCCCATATCGTTTTTAATTATTGACTGCTGTAATACCGCTAATTAAGTTTATAAATTTCAGTAAATTTCTTATTTTTCAACAAAATATTTGTCATTTTTATATTATTCAAATAAATAATGAATGTTGAAAGTAAATTAGATTGATTTTCTTAAATACAACAGGACAGGTGTGATTTGGTTAAACGCAGTTTAATGTTTGCTCACATTCAGTGTGGTGTATCTTCACCACACTGAATGTGAGGGAGCGGTAGCTCAGTGCATCAACTGATGTCACTGCAGCGCCTCTGACCGGGAGGTCCTAGGTTCGAGTCCTGACAGCGGCAGGATTTTCGACACTAGCTTTTCAGCTAGGTCGAATTCAGTCGCTGTCGGGAGGAAAATTCTAGCGGCCCGCTGCTCTGATCGGTAGTTTTCCGTGGTTTCTCCGATCAACACCAGGCGAATGCCGGAGCAGTACTCTAACAAACGGACCGCGCCCTATCTATCCTTCCTCTTCCTTGTCCTGTCCTCACTTCTCACACACACGCTTACACTAACATGCACTACACTACCACATATTCCAGGAGAGCGGTCGGGAGCTTAGAGCTTGTCCCGACTGGGGCGGTGCCTCGCTGGTGGGAGAGTTCTGGTTGGGGGAAATCCCACTAGCCGACGATTGGTCGTCGCCGGATCTCGCCATGCAGCTGGGGAAGACCACCGCCATCTCCCGTGAAATAAACATGCACTACACTAACTGGACTAATGACCAAAGCAGTTGACGCGCCCGGAAACACGAGAAAAAACAACCAAACCAAACCATGAGTGATGGTGTTTCCCCTCTTCTCCACCAGAGGCGTGGTGGTGACGGGTCGGAAGCGTCGGCTCTGACGTCACTGCGATGCATGGAGCGCGGAGGCAATACTCCCCTCCTCTGCCCTGGCGCGGCGAGGGGAGGCTCCCACCCCCTGACGATCGCGGCCGGCGGAGCTCCGGTTACTCTGAAACGCGCTTGCCTATACTCCGATTTATTTAACGTGGCGCCTCAAAGCCTCAAGCTGGATTAAGAGGGGACATGGTCATCCAGCTGGGAGCTTTGTTTTGATTTAAAATTTTGGTATTATAGCTGCCGGTTGGATGATCATGTCGTCCTCTCCTACCAGCTCGTGTCTTTGGGTGTCACGTTAAATATACTTGATTATTTAACGTGGCGCCTTAAACCGGTCATCCAATTGGGAGCTTTGTTTTGATTTAAATTTTGGTATTAGAGCTGCCGATTGGATGACAATGTCTCCTCTCCTACAGCTCGTGTCCTTGGGGCACCACGTTAAATATACTTAGTTTAGTTTAGTTTAGTTAATGCTTTATTTTATGTGGTGAGACTCGGGCCATAAGGCCCGCTCTTCCGTCTAACCACGAAAATTTCGATATGCTCCTTTCACCACCTAGCGAAGAAAGGAGGTATTATCCTGGGTGACGAAACTGGCGGATCTCAATTTTGCTCAGAGGCTTCTTTTAGGCTTGAGGATCTTTTACATGCAGTAAATCTACTACATGGGACAGCCGGCTTTACTTTCTTTCCGAAGGAAGGCGTACGAGGGATATTTTTACCCTTAAAAATCCACGGTTTCGATCGGGTTTGAACCCGCAAACTCGGGTACAACAGTTCGGTACGCTGACCGTTATACCACCGAATCTGCACCGAATACTTCGATTTATTTAACGTGGTGCCTCAAGGCCACGAGTGGGATGAAGAGGGGGGCACTCTCATCCAATCGTGAGCTTCGTTACGATTTAAATTTTGAGCTAACGATTATATGACAATGTCTCCATCTCTTCCAGCACGTTACCTTGAGACGCTACGCTAAATAAATCAAAGTATAGTTGGACGCCAGCAGTCGCTGGCCCTGGCGAAGGCACTCGCCAAGCGGAAGGGCGCAACCAGGCAGCCACCGCTGGCACAGGCGACCCCTCGCCGGAGACGGCGCCGGCAAGGGGGGCGGCGCTCATTGTAGCAAGCACGGTGCTGACCGCGACTGGAGTGCAGCAGGGGTCCGCTGCACCCCAAAGGTTTATATAACGCCCTGGCTATGATTGTGTATTTTCATGAGACAGTGAATAAATTTAAATGTAATTGAGTGCTGCATTTTATTTCATTACAGCTCAGTTTACAACAGTCAAACGGGTTTCATTGTTTCAACATAAATGCAGACATGATGTTGAGGCGTTGACTATATTTCTTAAATCTCGCTGATTCAGTATGACCATTTGAATTTCTTTTAATAAAATATTTAAGAGTTGGAGAAACTTAATTTTAGACCAATTAATCTAGTAAAGAAACTATTTTTTAAATTTAAAACTACGGACGCATCAACCTCTGGGTTATTAGCGACAAAGAAAACATTGTATTGTCGAAACATAATTTATATTACAATATGTAAAACTTTGTATATCATCATAGTGTAAATGAAATATTTAACCAAAAGTTATAATATACTTTTACGCACACAAATTTGTATATGACACGAATTTGTCGGTAAATAGCAGCACTATACTCTTGCAGGCACTTATATACAATAGTGTGGGAGGAACATGTACATGGACACTTATTTACTTTTCTGTACATTTATCTCCCCTCTGATACAAATATCCGTATTTTCTGGGTTTCATGCATCAACTGGGTGAAAATATTGAACATTGTTTATTCTCCTAATCTTAACATTACGAGCGCAATCGCCATCTTTTAAAACCTTACCAGATAATTGAGATAGATAGCCAAAGAATTTCAGCCCCATAAATTAAAAGGTTCCTGAAGGAGATCTTTCAAAATTCAGAAATGGATCAATTGACCCATCTCCGTCTTTCTAATGTTAATGTCAGAATATTATTCCACGAATATGCGTATTCCATTTTTAACTTGCTCTTACTTCATAAGAAGCGTGCTTATAAACTTTTGTAGTAATATAACCAGAGTGGCATATGCGGAAATTAGTATAGGATTTTGTTTATTTCAAGTACTAAATATGTTCATATCTTTTGTACCTTGCGTGATAGAATTTTTTTTATAATTTTAAACTTTATATAAATTTTATTTTGAAAATCAGCAGGATCGTGTCCTTTGAAATCACATACTTCCATCCTGGAGGTACGAGAAAAAAAATTGTTCCCTAGTGTTATACTTGGAATACCATTTGCGTTCCTCTTTGTTGCAACTACCTTGCTATACTCATCATGTAAGAACATTTAGCTGTGGAATAAACCTTTTTCCAAATAAAATTGCTTAACACTAATTATATTTTTTCCTTGAATGTAATGTGTGATGAGTCAAACAAGCTTATCATTAGATAATTTTAATAACAGTTTTCTGTATTGAAAGAGTGGTCTTATAGGATTGTCATAGGCTCCACCCCAATATGCCATAGGTCGCTATAGCCCAGAATAACGGATATTATACTATAATCAGTCGCTCAGCACATATATCTTAAGGGGTTGCAAAAGTTGCGTACACACACTCTGAAAGGACGCAAGAGGGGAATACGCTAGGTTCAGGGTCCGGAGTGCATGCATCGTAGATTAAAGGACTCGAGTGGTAATGGCATCTGTGTGCTTTGCTGTGATAGGGAAGACTGGATCCACATCCTTTTAATTTGCTTTGGGACCAAAACATGGAGAGGAAAATGGATGAGAATGGGATATTACTACTTCCAAAATAGGAACGTAATGCTCACCCAAAATATTTTAGGTGATAAAAGGTATAAATTCATGAAAGAATTAGGGACATTTCCAGGAAAGGTTTGGATCATTAGGGGAACTGAAATTAGGGAGTGGGAAAACAGCACTGGTTAGTATGAGCGGAACCTAGACGAGAGAAATAAATAAGTCAATAAGCAAACTATAATTAAGTTTATCAGTAATTTAAGTTAAGTTAGTAAACAGTTAAGAAAATAAGTCATAGTCAATATAATAAGTACATAAATATGTCAATAAAATAAATAAAATAAAAAAACTATCAAATTAATAAGCCCATTAGGGTGCAAATGGGATTGGGTATAGAAAATGGAAGGGCAGAGGCGTTGGTGCGGACGATCGTGTGTGCCGCTGTGTGATTTCAGGCACTGAGGAGGCCAAACAGTGGAAGGAGAATGCGCGACGACCGCGCTAGGAAATAAATAAATAAATAGTTTATAAAAAAAATTCGGATAGATTAGCGTTAACTCGGCTTCTTACAGCAGGATTTTCCCCCTTAAGGGTTTTTTTCTTCAGTCGCACCTTATGGTCTCTTTTCCGATGCTTTTATGCGATGGAGAGACTATTTGGGGTGAATACCAGAATTCGAAAGGTTAGAACGCGGTAGGATGTAGGTATTGTAATGGCTAAAAGACTTTCAGCCTAGCCACATGGCACCAAGTTATCTAATTTGTCTGTAATAATTACCTATTAAACAAAAATAAAATAGTATAAATATTAGTTTACACAAAATAAAAATTAAATATCTCACTTTTTTAACTACATGCTCAACTTGAAATTTCCCTTTCAGATTGCTGTCTATTTTGTGAAATATTACTTCTTTTTATATTTTACTATTGACAAATCAGCACTATTTACAGCAAACATCTAATACTATGACGGGAATTACTTCCACTGCCATTGTTAATATACCGATGCTCTGCAAAGCTAAAAAAATCTCTCAATGTTAACTATAATTTATTAAATTTACTTCCAATTTAATGTGGGTTCGACATACAACATATTACTCCTTACCTGTTCCGTGTGGACGTGTATTTTTATACAGAATCACCATTCCTGGACGTTCTGATTGAAACCGATTATTAGATTGATTGCAACTAGTGTAAATTATCAGCCTTTTTCAACAATAAAAATTTAACATTTATTCTTACACGTGTTACAAATTCTTTCGATCTCATAAGAATTGCATTTTCAATGTAGAACATTAACACACCGTACGGGTTTGAATATAGTTCGTAAGCTTACGATAATATCTTGAAAATGGCTTCTCGGCTGACTAGCAGAATGTCCTCAACGACTTGCTATTACTAGGACTTAATATTCCCACAAATTAATACGCGGTCGTGACTTTCCCTATCTGTGTTTCGTATGAAAAACCTATTTGCGACTATATTCAGCTACTTATTGAAAAATACTTCCATCTACGGAGCTACCTAATATGCATCCCCTCTAAACACGGAGTCTATTTTAACTCGAAATTCCAACTACTACATTAATACAATCTCCAATTACAATTGAATTCTACAATTTAAACAATACCAAGCTCTCAAACCTCAAACTAATAAAAATTCCCGCCTCCTATAATTTACATAATACACAGCCTACGCTGAAAATCTGTTCGCAACTCACCAACCGCTTCCGTGTGTTCGCTTCAGTGTTTTTCCAGAGGCTGATTGCATGCGTCTTTCCACAAGATCACGGCTCTCAACGTCCCCACACACCTTTTTCATGTAATGTGTTCGGGGCCGCGTCCATCTGCCCAGCGCTATGGACCAAGCATGAATCTACATTTTGTTGATCAAGATACCTAGGTAAATACAAGGTACCTATATCAAGGTACCAAGCAATCGCCACACTAGCGAGACTGGGGCAACCACAATTGTAGTTATTACATGTATTATGACGAAGTATAATATCACAATTACCAGGTATCCTTGTCTCGTAGCTACTATAGGTAACCAAACCAGTCTTCAGTATGTTTAAAGTTAGACAATTTCCACTAAACCATTGAGCTATCAACTTCATTTTCTGGTACGCGCATTTCAAAACGTCATGCTACGTTTTGCCCTTTAGTATTAATGCTTTATCATCCGCAAATGATATCAGCTCACTAAACAACAAAATATTAAATATATCATTAATATACAATAAAAATAGTAAAGGAACCAATATTTTTCCTTGCGGAACAACACGAGTTATATTAAGTTCATCACTAACCACATCATTTATTTTAAGCATTTGCTTTCTATCAGAGATAACGTTTTAATTGTTTATAGATTTTTCCTCTAAAGTTAAATTTGTACTTCGTTTTAACAATATCTCGTGATGGACTGTGTCAATGGCTTTTGCTAAGTCAAGAAACACTGTCAAACATGGATCTCTTTTTGTCTATAGCTCGATTAATTTCATCTGTTAAATATTTAATTGCATCCTCTACAATCCTTCCTTCCTGGACACCAAATTGCAACGGATGTTTGACCTTATGGTTCTATGGAACTATTACTTCTTGTTTTTAAGACCTTTTCAAATAATTTCGCTACATTAGATATAAACAAAATGGATCACTTGCTTTATATACGAATATAACTTCAGCTTTAATGAAATGGTTTGGTACAATTTCATTATGTATGTAGTTGTTGACAATGTAAGCAAAAGGTTTTAAAATAGAATTAGATATCAATTACTTTGAGTACTTCTCTTTCATTGAGTTAATAAAAACAGAGTCAAGAGGGGGAATAGTTTACAAGATAGTTTTATGTATCACATTTAATGTCGAACCTATCAGCCATTTCAGTTCCAATTTCTACCAAAAAGATGTTCAAGTGATTAGAGATAGATAATTCATCATGTAAAAGCAAATCCCCAAATTATATAGTTTTTTTAATTTCTTGACGTCTTTGTTTTTGTCTACAGTGGAATTGATAAAATTTCACATTAAATTAAAATTAGAATTAAATTGAGTTACAATTCACTTATGATAGTTTTCCTTGGTCTAATTACTTTCACGTTACCGCTTCCCAATACAGAGAAAGTTATGCAATGCTACGGGAAAATACGTGAATATTCGGCAGAAAAGCTATTATTACCGGCTCTGATAGCGAAAAAAAAGAAGTAATCCAGTTGCCAAATTTATTAAAAAATCCTTTAACACATGGTTTATTCGGAATGTTTTGTGAGTCTTTGATAGCGAAAAATCAAAAGATGGCAAAACATCCGTCCGTCCGCCCGCCCGCCCATCCGTCCGTCCGCCCGCCCATCTGTACAGCGCTAGCGACTAAACCGGTCAGCTGATTTTCTCCAAAATTGATATTCTTCCATCGATCTAGTTGATGTCGCGGACCTTTGAATTTGAAATTGATATTTTTAGTTTGGGGGTACTTTACATGAAGCTCCTGAGACATTTTTGGAATTTTCAGAAAAAAATGGTTCCAATGGTTTTGTTTAAATTTTGTTGTTGGGTAGTGCAAAGGACGTTTAAGAAAGTTAGGTACAGGTATCTAAGTTGAAAACCTAAATTTTTCGAAAATTGAAAAAAGTTCAAAATATTTTCGGCGTCTTCCTACAATTATGAAAATAAACATTTTTTCTTAATGGTTTGTGTTGATCAAAAACATCTACAAATAATGTCATGTTCAATTTTTATAAAATATGAGAATTTCTTGTTCAATATTGCGGTCAAACATAGACAAATTTTAAATTTTAAGCAATTATTTTCTCGATAACGGTTCCAATTATTTTCTTTTTTTGTAGATATTTGAAAATATTAAAAATTTTAAAGATATTTGGAAATATTAATTTTTTAAGTTATTGGTAATTTAAAAAATAAATTGGATACAATTGTATTTGAAAATGAATAATACATATCCAATTTAGTAGATTACAACACACAGAAAGCACTCCTCGATTTTCTATTTAGGAGTGAGAAATAGTATTCCTTTAATATTTATTGGACAACGAATTTACATGTTTTAATTGAATTTCAATTTGTATTCATTTACTGTAAATGAATACGTCCTTTTAGGAATATAGTAATATTTATAGAACTATATCTGTTTGAACTAGTGGTGCCACAAGATAGCACAAACTATTTCGAACTAGTTTGTTTAGTGTCTTTAGTCTGGGTCTTTGGTCTTGCCACACTCTTTTCCCAGCGGTTATATATGAGCGCCCAATATATTTTTTCAAACTTTTTGAATTTTTCGGTCCTAATTGTAGAATTGAAATATAAATTTAAGAATACTGCACTGGAGTAAAGCCCTGCTCTATTTGCTCATATTAATTGGAACATTTGGAATCGTTTTTAAAAATATGACACTTGAGTGTATCTCAAATTCTTCAATATTGAGCTGGTTTTCCACAGAAAACATTTGAGTTTCCGAGAAACATGAAAAAAAAAAATCAATTTAAGAATTTGGACTCACAAAAACAATATTGTATAAAAACGCCTCTGATGGGAAAATAACGACGTGGGAGATATTTTATTGATTGATATTTTTTCGTGTTCGATTGATTTTTGTCGTTAGTCCCGTTAGTGTAGTGCTCGTTTTTCTTCTCGGGAGGTGGCGGTGATCTTCCCCCGCTGGATGGCGAGATCCGGCGCCGACCTACCGTCGGCTAGTGGGGTTTTCCCCTAACCAGGACTCTCCCACCAGCGGGGCACCGCCCCAGTTGGGACAAGCTCTAAGCTCCCGACCGCTCTCCCGGAATATGTGGTTGTGTAGTGCATGTTGGTGTAAGTGTGTGTGTAAGAGGAGAGGACAGGACCAGGAAGAGGAAGGACAGATCGCGCGCGGTCCGTGGCCCGTTTGGTAGGGTACTGCTCCGGCATTCGCCTGGTGTTGATCGTAGACACCACGGAAAACTACCGATCAGAGCAGCCGGCCGCTAGAATTCTCCTCCAGACAGCGACTGAATTCGACCTAGCTGAAAAGCTAGTGTCGAAAATCCTGCCGCCGTGGGGAGTGGGAACCTAGGACCTCCCGGTCAGAGGCGCTGCAGGGACATCAGTTGATGCACTGAGCTACCGCTGCCGGTGGGAGATATTTAAAAGAATTACATTTCTATAGTGTGGCCGCCTTTGACCACGTTTCCCTTTGAAAGGCAGGTGGCACATTAAACGGCCATCGGTACTTACAATACGTGCGGCATCACTGACGGTCCAATGACAGACCCTCGAGGCAACGATCAGAAGTTACAAGGGAAAAAAACAGGGCCTTTGAACTCTCCATACAAAAACGGGGACAAAGCTGAAGGGTGCTACTATAGGAGGCTGCTAGGTGCAGCTGCAGGTTAGGCTCACCAACTTCCGCACATTAAAATTGGCTCATTTTTGAGAAATACGAATGTCTTCTAAATGATCAGTTACTCCTAATATACACACATAAGAAGCCGCAGAAGAAAGCACGAACATCCGCGCTATCTTTTGTAACATCTGTCTGCTTGCGTCTTGGAAATCCACGCACCAGCCAGACACGTTCAGTATCGTTGGCAGAGGCTCGTGTTCTAGTTCCTGTAAGAAGATGCTACAGGAGAGCGTGCCACAGTTATGGTCTCCACCATGTTTTTTAAGAGTTGAAAGGTCCTGGGGGAAATGGACAACGTAGATGGAGAAGCAAGAATTTTGAACGTACTCGGCGAGGAGAAAGAGAGAAAGATTGCGACCTGGAGCGGCTGCACGTACCAATTTCGGAGGATTATGTCTTTAGAAATTTAACGACACGGAATTCCATTGAAGGCAACATAGCTCGTGTAATGTAAGTGCCTACACAAATTCGACCAGCAAACGATAATATTTACTTGTTGCTGAAGTTACTAAACACTCAATTCATACGAAACTGTTTCGTTTCAGCTTTGACTGTTTTGAGCATTGAATACTCAAATTTAAGTTGTTTATATATTGTAGAATTTTTCTCATGTATAATGCATCCTAATTCTGGGAGAAGTACCGAAAAGTTGTACTCTCACAAATTGAAAATTTTATATTTTAGAGAGTCGGAGCACGGGTGCTTTCAATGGTTACAATAGACCAGAAGAAGATGATTTCTTCTGCGATGTAACAGCAACTGAAGTAATATACTCCAAATCTTTCTCTTTCAGGGAAAATAACACGAGACTAAACGAATGATATTAGGAAAATTTTGTGCGAGAGTAACTTTGTGTGACTTGGGAAAATTTTATTCGAGAATAAGAGGTGTAAAGGGATGAATCTATTGGTACTCAGGGTCAGGTGTAGGATCCTAGCCATGGTTCTTGCAGTCTGTCACTTTTATCTGAAAAAAGGGGAGCTGTTTCATTGTAAACGATAGTAACAATTTCTATTGCTTAAAAAGAAAAATATCTCTCTGATATGTTGCTTAATAAAACAAATATGTTCTTAGCTTGTATCTAGTTGGAAAATTGGACATTTTTTTGAAATAATTCATGTTCCACGAAACACTCTTAGTGTACATGAATTGTATGAATCATAGCTGTGTTTTACTTCATAATATTTTAAATCTTGTGATTCAAGGTGAAGCCTGTAGTATCTGGTATTTTTACAAAATTTCTAAAACGTTTTATTTCGAATGTCAGTAACTGTAGTCCTTTTCACTTTGCATATCTTAAAAAACCTCTTAGCAACTTAGGATATACCATTGTGTTTTCTTGAAATATTTACTCAAAATATTTTAAAGGGACAATTTTTAGTGAAGATTACTGGCAATTTATGACAATCCTTTATCATAGATAAATCTCCTGGTGAACCAAGACGAGTACAGTTACAGTAATGTTTGAATAATCAAAATAATAATCAAAATGGCTTTTATGTAATGTAATCTCTGTATTAGCACTATGGAAAGAGACACTTTAAACAACATTTGGAGCCTATTTTAGAATATTATGTTTTTAATATTGCCCATATTTCACACAAAAAATCACAAAAACGTATCGGATTTTTGATAAATTGTGCATAACCTCTATCAGTTGTTATGTGGTGATATATGTCCAGCATTTGGACCATGTTTGTTGTTAGGGGCAATTAATTAATGTTAAATTATATGAGGTGAAATGGAGAGGTAAAGTTAATCACGACATCGTTAACCCTGAAAATAAAATAGGATGATTATGCGAGGTGAACGAATATGTGAGACATGCGATTGTGAATGAGACAAGATACGAATGCTGGGAGTGGTATGGTAAGCCAACCGCCTGGGATTTAAAATCGCAACGTTGGTTTACAAAACGTTGTAGCAGCTTTTCCTTCAGGAAAACGTACTAGAAGCGTCAGTTGCACTGACAAGTATCCGACCCCTCTCATTCCAACGAGCGCCCACGCGTTCGCCTTCGGTGGGTCCCGCCGCCGCCGCTAAACGGAGAGCGCGCTGCCGTCGCCCGGGGCGCGTTCTCGAAGGGAAATGAAGAAGCGCGGGCGCGGCGAAGCCACTTCCGGCGGCGCCGAAGGAGCTAACGAAATCCCCAGCGAGCTAATGCCTCCGCAATGCAACGCACCGCCCCTCCCCTCCCCCTCCCGCTCCCGCTCCACAGCGAAACATCAAAGAAACCGCTCTCTGGCCACAGCAGAATTTCACGTCGGGAAACGAAGTTTCAGCAAAAGAGAAAAAAGAAAGAAAAACTTAGGAGAAGGAAAACGGAGAGTTGGGCACTCCATCCGCGGGCGAACACGCAATTTGAGACTTCCACGCTCTTTCGGAATTCCTACTGGAAGAAACGAAACGGATGGCAAAAGAGCACTGACGACGGCGCGTCACCAGATCAAAGTACCTTCCAAAGTTGCTCGTCTCGTGTTTGATAATACAGTGGCACAAGCTCTCTGGTCTTTATGTCTCAGAATAAAAACTATATTGAGTTTTTATGAGTGATGTACATAAAGAAAAACTAGTGCTGCTACAACATCACATTCTTTCTCGCATTATTAGTAATGGTCATGTAATATAATATTGCAATTTTTGCCTTATTAGCACTTACGCAAGTCCAAATATATTAAACGAGCACAGCGGTGCGCATTAGCAGTTATGACACCAGGAAAAGTAGCCATTTCTTTTTGTGGTGTAATGTAGTGCGTGTAGAGGGGCATTCGTGTGGGCCCGTGCGCGACAGGGTAGCAGACCACCAGGAAGCAGCCGCTGAAACGAGCCTGGGGCATTTGGTTGGTTAGTGATTCCGGGCGCGTCAACAGCTTAGGTCGCTAGTCCCGTAAGTGTAGTTCATGTTTTCCCCTCGGGAGACGACGGTGTTCTTCCCCCGCTGGATGGCGAGATCCGGCGCAGACCTACCGCCGGCTAGCGGGGTTTCCCCTGACCAGGACTCTTCCCCCAGCGGGGCACTGCCCCAGCCGGGACAAGCTCCCCACCGGTCTCCCGGCATGTGTGGTAGTGTAATGCATGTGTAAGGGGGAGAATAGGACATGCAAGAGGAATGAAAGTTCGCGCGCGGTCCGTGGCCCGTTTGTTAGGGTACGGGAGCCTGGGGGAGTCACCATGCGTCACTCGGGCTATTTAAGGGGCTGCAGCCCCCAGAGAGACAGGCAGTGAGCTTAAGAGTAAAATCCGTAGTTCGTTACAGAGCCTATTACGAGTGAGTAGTAATGTGGACTTTGGTGACTTCGATAGTATTATGGTTTGCGTAGGTGGCTGTTATACCTAAGTTTGCGGATTGATGTCCGATCAAAGTCGTGGATTTTTATTGGCGAGAAAATCTTTCGTACGTCTTCGTTCGGGGGATGAGTAAAGACGGCAGATCCGTGTTGTAGAGTTCCAGTATGTAAAAGATCCTTAAGGCTAAAAGTAGTCTCTGAGATAAATTCAAAATCACCTGTTTTGTCGCCCAAGTGATACCTTCTTTCTCACCTACATGGTAACAGGAGCGTAGAGAAATTTGAGTGGTCAGACGGAAAAGCGGACCTGATGGCTTGAGTCTCGCCTCGTAAAATAAGGCTTAACTGATTTATTTTAATTGATTTGAACTGAATGAGGAATGTTTCACTTAAACTTGCCTTCATCACGCCGAAGTGAGCTTTCACTTTTATGAATGATAATTCAGTAATCGTCGATCAAAACTTGTTAAATTAAAAGAAGTCTATAAATTAAACATCCAAAGATGAGGGCCGTTTAATATTTCACCATATGAATGCATACAAATGTTACCTATCTATAGTCACTTATTTTTAAACATTGGATGTGTACCACAATAAAAACATTTACACAAAATTAATTGTTTTAAAGCAAATACATTACAAATTCAACAATCATAACCTGCAACCGCAAGTCATAGTACCCGAAATAACCTAAATACTGATATTTTCAAAAGGTTGAAAGGGTTTTTGCTGACTCATGAAACAAGTAACAACATCTAATATTTACCCACATTATTTGTAAAAGCTACAAAATATTACCATACTACGTGAACCTGCAAAGCTGTTTCCAAACAGCAACACATTTTTCTCGACCTCCCTGCTAAGAGTTTGCATGCCAGTCACTTTATCCCTACACCACCAGCCTCAACGACAACCCCAACCTTCCCGACGCTTTAAGAAAATTAGACATTTGCACCTGCAATTAAAAAATATTTTATTTTACCCATTCAAGTACTTTAAAAAAAAAGGGAAAAAATTAATATTGTAGTTAATTTTTGTTTACAATTATCTAAAATCCACATAGTTCGTCGAACATACAATATGGATCATTTCTAAGCGTACTATATCAACAAAATAAATTGAAGAAAAAAATTAGAGTCGTTTCCGTCATTGTTTGCTATAAATTGCCATAAATTCAAGCAAACATTATGGGTATATATATATATATATATATATATATATATATATATATAGATAATATATATATATATATATATATATATATATATATATATAATATAATATATAAAAGAGGAAAATTAATATGATCTAATATATTGGAAATGAGACATGCTCTATTTTTAATAATCCTTTGGATGGCCCTAAGTTATTAGCCTCGTAAGTGTAGTGCATGTTTTGGAGGTGGAAGTGGCGGTTATCTTCCCTTGCTGGATGACGAGATGAGATGCCGACCTCCATGTAAGCTTGCGGGGTTTTCCCAACCAGGCATCTCTCACCGTCGGAGCAACGGTCCAGCTGGGACAAGCTCTAAGCTCCCGACTGGTTTCCCAAAATGTGTGGTATTGTAGTTCATAAAAGGCGTTAGGAGGAGAAAAGTTGAAGGAAAGATCACGAGCGGTTCGTGGCCCTTTTCTTAGTGTACTGCTCCGGCATTTGAGTTGATTGGAGAAAACACGGAAAACTACTGAACAGAGCAACCGGACGCTAGAATTCTCCTCCAGACAGCGACCGAATCCAACCTCGTTATCTAGCTAGTTGCGAAAATCCTGTCAGCGTTGGAACTCATACCCTAAGGCGTCCCAGTCAAATGCATTACTATGACATTAATTGATGCCTTGAGCTACCTAAGCCGGCCGTATTCGTGTTGCTCTCAGAAGATTTTTGCTATCAATGACAAACAAGATTTGATTCCTTAATTCACAACAATTTTGAGAGGAAATTGACATGGATCAAGCATGCACAGTCTTTTGCCCTTTCCCTGACCTCGGGAGTCGGGCGCGAGCCATCGTCCAGGAATCTAACAAGGGTGGGCAAGAGACCCATTTCACAACTGGGGACCATCAATAAGAACGAGCAATTCGAACGCGCAATTCGTAGCGCGTGTAAATTGAAAGAGCAATTGCGAGAACATGACGGACTATTACATACAGCTCAAGTAAATTGCTTTTTGTATTGTATTGAATATATATGTTGTCGCTAGTTGACAAAGTGAAATACGAAACTAAAACGAATTGGACAGACCTACTTATTGGATATGGACACCGAGTATTATAATTGATTGTAGGGGCTGATAATGTTACGCATTACTTCGAGGTCACGAATCACAAAAATATTGTGGTGCGAAACACAAAAATATAATATGGAATCGTTATTTTTTGATGAAGACATAAATAATAATTAATTGAATAAGACGGTTTCATCAATGTAGCAAATCTTATTCTTAAAAATTATGATTAAATGAACCCATAATTTCTTGTACTTCATGTTACTACCATACTTTTAAAACTTACTATGTCACCACTTACTACACAGTGACGACAAGGAAGAAAGAAACTTTAATTGTTTACGCGTCTCTTCAATACAACGAATTTTACTGCTTCAGGGCCACATTTTCCAGTGTGGCGAACCGCCATTCCCACATCACCTCGCGCCAGGAAAACGCGCAAGGCAAGCGGCACGCAGCGGCAGTGACGGGCAGTGACGGTCAGTGACGGGCAGTGACGGGCAGTGACGGGCAGTGACGGGCAGTGACGGTCAGTGACGGGCAGTGACGGGCAGTGACGGGCAGTGACGGGCAGTGACGTACGGAAGAACGGGATTGCTTCTCCGACTGCTGATTCCGACTCCGGACGACTGACGGGATGATGACCCGCTCCCAGGGTGCTGCCGCTGCTGTGCCGCCGGAACGCCTGGTCCACGGGGAGATGGGGTAGGGGGCCGTCGTCAGTAATCTCGACTTCCTAGCATCTCCCTTCAATGCCTCGTTCCCCCTGTCTCTCCTTTAATTAGTAATAAAAGGAGCATTTTTACTGAAAAACGTCTTCTGAGTAAGTCGCCCCTTCCCCTCAACTTTCCGTAAGTCACCTAATCAATCACAGTACTCAAAGTGACGAGTCACCTTAGGAATACGAAGCCAGTCAGCTCCGAGGGTGGCTCATCACACCAGGCACCCCACAGCTTAGCTTTGCAACTCCAGGACACTAGTGTAAGTTCTATGGACTGGTTTCGAAATGAAACCAAAAATATAATTTCTGAAAATATAATAACTATTATATCTAAGGGTACGGGAAGGTTAATTTTGTTGTCGTTTAAAAGAAACCAAATTCCGGCGGACGTCTGGCAGTGATCCCACGTGGGGAGAGGTGCAATTACGATGATTTGGATGGTTTTCGAAAAGAGCTACTGAAATTGTGTACACTTCCTTCAAAATTATACATTTGTACTACATATATGTAAAATATTTCGGATCTTGATTCGTCATGCCTTCTGTGACCATTCCCTTGTGAGACTAACACTCCTTATTTTTATTTTTGAAGAAAAACAGGGCATTTCACAGATAGTTGAGTTTTTTTCTCACTTTCGTGCCGATTGTTCACAATATGCATGGATGGAAAAATAATTGATTTACCACAACAGAATTACAAAATTTTACAGTAACTTGAGATTACTTAGAATAAATATTGTAAACTAAGAAAATGATGTATCTGCAAAACAAGGTAATTTCAAGTGACAAATAAAACCGAAATTAAACTGACGTGTGTGACCTACAATTGTAAAGTATACTGAATAAAAAGCTAACGAAATAATTTCGGATAATATTTTTGTTCTGATTTGTAACTGACTACACTGAACGATGGAAACATGACCGAAATTTCTACACGACTTATTTCACAGCACCGACATTCGAGCGCTTTCATTTTACTTTACTTCGGGATTTTTTTTATAGAAAACAGGAACCTTTATTTGTAATTGGCTCGTAAATTCAACAGTGCGTAAGTCTCTCTTGAAGCGTTAAACGCGAATGTTATCCAAGCTACAACTCCGGAAGAAAAATTGTTACGGCAGCCCCAATACAAAAGCACTACCGAGAGTTCATGATGCGGTACTCAAGGTAGTTTCATTAGAAAACAAGAAAATAAAAGCAAGTGAAATCAGGAAAACAGGTGGACATTGGAAGGAATATTAATGAAATAATGCATCAATGTAGTGCTTTAAACAAATGCGGATAATTCCTAATGAAATAGTAATACTCGAACTGTGTATATATGTTCTCTGTTAAGTCACAGCCCATTCAGCGTTGAAGTTTCAGGACATACAAGAGCTTTTTTCAGTCTCTTTCAGAGTTATTTAAAAGAGTTCATGTCCAATCAAAAAGAGAGCATGTTGAGTCAATAATACCGTAGAAACGGGGATGTTAAATTATTAAATTTAATAGTCAGTAGCTACTACGTATTTTTAAACTACTAATAGCACGGAGGGAAGAAAGGAAGGAAATATTAGCATGTTGTAACGAGAGGTGCTAGAACAACTGGGGCAGCTAGAATAAACTTTCTCACATTATTGAGAAAAAAAATTGAATTATGCAAATTAGGTGGTTTTTACTTCCTCGTGTACATTACGTAAATACATACAATACATAGTATAAGGAAAAGTATATAATACTACCAGGAAAAAACAGAAAAAATGATTAGAGAAGGAGCTCTGAAGTGGCGAAAAAAGAACATTAAACTAGTACCTAAATTAAGAGAAAAAATCCTCTAACAAATGGTATAACCAGAATTCCTGTTTTGTGGGTCACAAATGCCGAAAAACCAATTGGAAGCAAACCGTCCGTCCGTCCGTCCGTCCGTCCGTCCGTCCGTGAACACTACTAGCGCGTAAGCCACACGTACGATCTTTTTCAAATTGAAGAAACCTAGCTCTAGTTGAAGCTTTGAAATTTTGAGAAACATTCTTTAAAATGTGGGGTACTTTACATGAAGCCTCCCGGACATTTTCAAAAGTTTCTCAAAAACGACTCAAAATTTTTTCCTTCAAATTAAATTTGTTGCGGATAAATAGTTTTTTCAATACGGTCAGGTACATTATTTCGGAATTTTAGTAGTTTTCATGCAATAGTGCATGCAATATTTGCAATTTAAAAAAATAACAAAAACAAGATTTTCTCAAAATCAGTTCCGATTTTTTACAAATATTTTGGTAGAGTTAGTGCCAAACAAACCTTGTACCATGACTTAAACGCCACATTGCTCTATACTTCTGTTTTTTCAAAAATTTTAAATATGAAATTTTTTTGACTTGTCTCTCACGTCGGTTATATTTACATTAAAGCATTTTTTTTTTTAATTTTGAGAACATGCCTTAAATAATTTCAAATAAAGTTTCTCGAAAACTACCGTTTTCTGTACAAATGAGCTGAAATTCCGCATTTTCAGAAACGCTCAAACTCTATTTTGTCAAAAATGACTCCAAATTATTTCTTCAATTTTTGCCAATAGATAGTGCTAATTGCACTGTATAATATGACGTAAAATTAATTTTGGTTTATCCACTCGTTTTTAAAAATTAAAGTAATTTTTTTAAATATTCTCCTCTGTTAATATGGACATTTTATCTATTTGTATGCATTATTACAACTGTGATTGGAAGTGCCTAAAATGATTTTAAATGAGCGTTTTCGAAAACTCCATAGATTCCTGTGAAAAAGAGCTTCAAATTTTGCATTTACAGTAATGCTTAATCGCCATTTTCTTAAAAACCGCTTCAAAATTTTCAATGAAAACTTCTATTTAGGACGAGTTTTTACTCTTCTTTAATGTTCTCTAAGTAATATTTTGGTTGTACAACTAGGAGAGCAAAAAGTTAAGAAAATGTAAAAAATATGTACTTTGGGCGAGGATAGATGGCAGCTGGCCAATGAATGGAGCAAAACCTTAAAGCCAGACCACCAAAGAAATTAGAAAACTTTACAACGAGAAAGTCTTTGTCATTCTTTAGCACCTCTAGTTTATTTTTAAAATTCAGAAAGTTTAATAAAAATGAGACTTACGCCATTAGTTACAATAGTCTTTAGCCTATAGAAAGAAAACATTAGTGCCATTCTTATGGAAATGTTTTTTTACAAATTGCATTTAATTAAATTATTTAGGTTATTAGGCAATACGCATTGTTTTTTACAAACAATATACATGACCTTTTTTGATCTGATCTGATTCTTATAAGAGATGTAATTTCAGAAAAAACATCTATCTTCTACTATTATCAATGCTAATATTTGCAATTTTTGAAAATGCAGAGAATTCGGGAGCAAAGAGACCATCAGCATTTTCTTACTGCCCAAAAAGTAGGAGCCGTTAAGAGAAGATAATTGTTTAAAAGTTTTTTACAGTTTCTCAAAATTACCAAAAAACTACTTCTACTTTCGAAAAATTGTACAAGACATAATTTTAAAATCATTATGAAGAAGGAAACTTTCAGCTTCTTCAATTTTTGAATAATCGTGAAATTCAATGAAAATGAGGCCTACGCTCTTATTTTCGGTTCATTAACGCTCTCCGAGTAGAAAGTTTGATCAAAATATCTGGAGTCATCTTTGAGAAATGTTGAGGTTTCACATAATGTGCTCACAAAAATCAAATTAAATTTGAATGTCGCAAGTCCTTGAGGTCGTTCATATCGGGGAATATGAATTTTGGAGAAAATTCTAGAACGGTTTAGGCTCAAATCACATCAGACACACAGGTAGATAGATACAGACGTAGAGACGGAGAATCATTTTGCCGTCAATGAATTTTTTGGTACCAAAGACGCACGAAATTTGAATTCAGTCTACACCATTGTATTAGTGGGTGAAATTACTACATATAGGGAGAATATTTATCAACTTTTAATTAACCTGGGTCCTGCAACATGAGGTTTTTGTTGACTAATCTCCAATTTCTGATCCACAATTACGATATTTTATCTTCTTAAGAAGTACGGCGAGAAAGTAAAGAGATTTTGAGATAACGTAATCCACAATTACGATATTTTATCTTCTCACGAAGTACGGCGAGAAAATAAAGAGATTTTGAGATAACGTAACTCGTCATGTTCGAATAGGTTGACAGCGTTTATTATTCACTAACCAATGGCAGTAAATATGGGAAATATAAAATGTATGCACCGCACATACTACGTGACTTCAAAGACATATTGAATTATGTGAAATGCAGTTATACATGGTAGGTTTACCGATGGGAAAGTGGATTTCAAGAGGAGTTTGGTACAGTACTAGGAAATAGAAAGCCGACAAGTTGAGTCACCTTATTATGGGAGCCCTTTCCCACTCTCTCCAGAAACACCTGGGCGGCAACACACACAGGTCAATGAGAAATGACCTGCATTATGATTTGTGTCATTTCATGAGCGATTCGCGAAAAACAGCAACACAGGCGCGCGAAAAAGGCAGCGATTGGAGGCTTTCCATCATAAATCAGCTTTGTGCAGCGCAGTCCTTTCAGCGGGCGAGTGTTTGTGTGAGGCTGAAAACGCATCAATTAAAACGCGCGAGAGTCAAACACACAAAGGGCCCCACCTCACGCGGCAGAACCTCCAGCGCCACCACCGCTAATTGCGGTAGAGGGGGTGGGGTGGGGGTACGGGGCGTTATGATGGTTGTGGTGGAAAAAGGCGGACGAATTCTACATTAGTGATAATGGCGGTATCATATGGGGTTGTGGTGATGGAGATGGGGGTGCACTTGATGGTGCTGATTGGGTGTGATCCACTTATGTCACTGCAGTGCCTCTGACCGGGAGGTCCTAGGTTCGAGTCCCGACAGTGGCAAGATTTCCGACACTAGCTTGTCACCTAGGTCGAGTTCGGTTGCTGTCTGGAGGAGAATTCCAGAGGTCGGCTGTTATGATCGGACGTTTTCCGAGTTTTCTGCGATCAACACTAGGCCAATGCAGTACCCAAGCAAACGCGCCACGGACCGCGCGCGATCTTTCCTTCCTCTTACTTGTCCTATCCTCGCGCCTTACACACACTCACTCACACACACACACACGCGCGCATACGTGCACTATACTATAACACTGCTGGGAGACCGGCTGGGGAGACTTGTTCCGACTGGGGCGGAGCCGCGCTGTTGGGAGGTACCTGCTTGAGGAAAACCCCTCTAGTCGACGGTAGGCCGGTGCCGGATCTCGCCATCGAGCTGGGGAAGATCACAGCCATCTCTGGAAAAGAATTTCAGCGGCTGGCTCTGTTGGGTAGTTTTCCCTGGTTCCTCCGATCAATTCTAGGAGAATGCCGGAGCAGAATCGTAACAAACAGATCACGGACCGCGCGCAATATTTTCTTCCCCTTCCTGTTCTTCTCCTATCCTCCCCCTTACTTACACACACTTACATTTACATGCAGTACACTTCCTCACATGCCAGGAGACCAGTCGGGGCGGTGACCTGCTTGTGTGAGATACCTGGACATTGTTGTAAAACCGCGCAAACTGACGCGGAGATCCGCGCTGGATACCGTCATTCAGCGGGGAAAAGACACCATAACGTGATAGAAAATACACTACTCTTACAAGACAAATAACCTTGCTAAGTGTTAAGTTTCGAAGTTCATCATGACATCATATCACTTCATTTAAACCACAATCAGTCATCCTAATCCTTCTCAACAAAACGTACAAGTTAAATACATCCCACAAATACAAACACCTGCAGTGTATTGCTTCGACAATGGATCACGATAACTACAGTGTTGCCGAAGTAAATCAGTGGCCTTCAAATAGTTACTGTTCTTATAAACGCAATTTAAAGAAAGATAATACAAATGGTAGTGCAGTAATTTAAACAAGTCATAGATTTTACCAATCATGAGCAAAAATTGCCAGGGCCGGAAAATATCGCATTTAAAAAAACCCTTTAAGGTTACTAGGCAGATTTAAATATTATAACGTAGAATTAGGTGTTATGGCAAATAGAATAAAAAATATCTGAATCCATTTAAAGCACATATTATTTTAGAAACGAAATAATGGGCACCTTTGCTCACGCTTGGTTATGCTCATGCTAAGGTTAGTGATGCACCGCACTCTGGTAGAAATCAGTTGTCTTAGCTTCTTGGAGCAGTGTAATGAATTCTGGGTAATCGTGAATGATATGTTTCGTTGCAATTACATATAGAGTCACAGTTCCAAAAGGCAATATCTCAAAATAGTAAATTTTGAGATATTGCAGATTGTTGATATTCCTCTAATATGTCAGTTTACACCATTGCATTTGAAATGTATTATTAATTTTGCACTGTTATACCGTACATTTCAAATTAAAGGAATGTAATCTGATATTTTGGAACAATATTAAACTTTAAAAAGGCAATATATCAAAAATTATTATTTTGCATTGTATTTTGGAACTTGTCTGTTGATATGGTGTGTGCTAGTGTTTTTGAAAAAATTAATGAGTATTTATTTTTTGTATGAATCTATGATATCAGTAAGAATGCATATGACTTTTTGCCCCCTTGAGAATTAATATTCTTAATATATTTGTTAGAGCTATCACAACGTTTACAGTGTCAAACCAACGAGGAAGCCAAACTCAAAAAGTATTCAAGCACGTGAGTATTATGAGGATTAAAATAGACATGAAAATATTCTACATGATAAAGAAACAATGTTCAATATGTAAAATATTAATTAAATAGGATTTGCATTGTAAAATAATTATACAGGTAGACAAACATCAATAAATTTAAATTTAAATTGTTCATTACAAACATGTACACATTTTACAATATTTGTGGTAATGTTAACCGAAATTCCGATTATATGGTTTGAATACGGGTAGCACAATGTTTGAATATGAAGCTTTTGCATTTTCCAGCCTTGCTCCTTTCCTCACGGTGTGACTCGTTCACCCTTCGTTACTTCGATTCCCCTTCGTTTGACTGTGGGGAAGTTCATTTTGCAAGATCTGGAATCGAGATCTAGTTTAAAGAAGTTCAGTCAGACCCGTTGTTATTTTCAACTTTTATCTTCAAATTACATATCGCCCTCTCTCACGTCGACTAAATCCACATTGCGCAGTAAAAAGCGAATCCATGTTTCAGTGAGTAGCAGAAACTCACCAACACTGATTAAATATCATATTTTTTCACAGATTGTTAACTCCCAGTACTTCATGCAAATTTATCAATATCATCATCATCATCATCATCATCATCATCATCATCATCATCATCGAGTGTTTTACGCCAACTAGACCTTTCAGTTATTAACTGGTGCTTCTTTCCTTCAGTTAAAACCTTTCTTTTTTTACATCCTAGAGACCTTTGACTAGCCTCCACCCCGTAAATACGCAGTGTATAAGGCCATGTAGCCAACCTCCTACCTCTTGTGGGTCATGCGCCGGTGGCCTCGAGCTTTTCGCGGGGGGGGGGTTAGTGGAAGCCAGATGGCGCTCTTGTTGTGGTTCTTAAACTCAATATGGAGCCAGGGGAGAAACCCCGGCATGCAGACAGCCATATTCATCCGACACTTACCATTCGGACCGGGAGAGGACTGGGAAGGAGTGTGGTATGGACGGTGATACATAGACGTTGGGTTAAGCCTCACCATGTCACAAATCTAAAGCAAACCTCAACACCCAGGCGGGATGCGAACCAGCAGACCCCACAACTCGCGCCTACCGCCGTAACCATCTCGGGATTCCCGGATAAATGTGTCAACATTATTATCGTTCAAGTCATTACGTAATGATATCTCTGAAAATCACTCTACTAATTTGATTTTAGAGTACGAGAATACGTTTCCGTTATAAAAGGCATGAATGTAACTTTATTTTAATGATTTCTTTTAATTTTTGATTCTAGTTTTTTATTTGAACATAGCCTTATTTGTTAATAGTGAATGGCAATTGTTATATTATAGACTGCAAATGGCAATAAAGAGTTGTTTTATTTTAACTCGAAACAAAACTTCTTCGAAGCAAAGGTTTAAAAGGGTTTATGCAAAGTCGGTCTTATAAGTGTGAATTTGTTAATTTGTGTTTTCAAAATACCACTTTAAAGCACAGTTCTCAGCTTATTTTACTGCAACACTACTCTCTAATTCCCTGATAACCTTCCTTGGGGCCGTTGTTGTTTAACTGTAAATAAGCAATTGCCCTAAAGTAGTATAAAATTGTGTTTTTAGATAATTAATATGTATTTTGACTTTAAAAACACTGTAATATAATCCATTAAAAAAAGAAAATTGACATCATTTATGAAATTTTGTTTACTAAAACACAAACGGAGAGTTTAGATCAAATCTCAAATAATTCAAGATTTAATTTTAGCGTGGAAATAAAAAAGAGGAAACATTGTTGTACAGAGAAAGGGAAGAATGGCCAGGAAGGGAGGGGGTTGCTTTCGCGGACTGAACGGGACCTTCTCTGTACAATGACAAGCTTACCTTACTTGGGCTGTAGGCTGCCCGAAGGGAGAGAGAGACCTCCGTCAAGGTGGCACCCCCACTTTATGGAAATTCAAAAACAACTAGCCTATAATTTTGTACTAATTATGTACTAATTTTGTACCAAAATAAAAAATTTTTATGCTAAACTATAAACCATAAAAAGCAGCGTTCAAAATTAGAGAGTGCCAGCTTGACGTCAAGTTGGCACCACTTTTCTTTTCTAAATGAAAAATCAACTGGCCCATAATTATCTACTAATTATGCTTTTAATTTTGTACCACAATACAGTAAATAATTTTGTACTCGATTATAAACAATTAAAAACAGTTTTCAAAAACCATCTTTGCACCATATTTCCAGATTTTTTAAAACCTATTTTAAATCAGATCTCAAAGTTCAAATTTCTACTGTAGTTTGGCACTCTAGCAGTCTTCCCGTGTAAAGTTTCAAACTTTCATCAGTCCCCTCAACAGAGATATTAAAAAAAAAGGCAGAAAAAAGAAATATTGCGTGTAGCTTAAAAAATGTCAAATCATGGCTTTTCCTTTATCTAAATTCAATATCAACTATCTCACACATATCTACAAATTATGTTCTAATTGTATAACTATAAATAATTTTTGTATCGATTATAAACAATTAAATAACCGGTTTCAAAACCTTCTGTGCGTGCATTTCAGATTTTTTAAAACCCATTTCAAAGCAGATCTAAAGTTCAGAATTTCTAATATGGTTCGGCACTAGTAGCGAGTCTTCCCCACGTGTAAATGTTTCACTTTTTATCTGGTCCCTCAACAGAGATGCGAAGGCGGAGGCGGGAGTGGTGGCGGCTTAAAGAAAGTGTCGATCATGACGCGCAAACATTACAAATTCAGTGTCAGCTATCATACACATCTGCAAGTTATGTTTCTAATTCTGTATCTGTAAATAATTTGTGCTCGTATATAAGAATTAAATAACGGTTTCAAAAGCCTTCTTTGTGCGTGCATTTAGCAGATTTTTTAAAACCCATTTCAAATCAGATCTCAAAGTTGGGAAATCTACTATAGTTTAGTATTCCAGTAGTCTTACCAGTGTAAATGTTTCAAACTTTTATCTGGTCCCCCAACAGAGATATTAAAGGCAGAAAACGGGAAATATTGCGTGCAGCTTCAATGAAACGTGCCCGCAATGACACTTCCCTACGTCATTAATTCAAAATTAACTGTCGATGGTATCTACTTGTATATGCTACAATAAATCATTTTTGTATTCGATTATAAATAATTAAAACCGGTTTCAAAAATATACTTTTCGCATATATTCATTAATTTATTAAATCAGATTTCTAATCCAATGTCAATGTTGAAATTTCTACTATAGTTTAGTACTTAATGGTCGATTCTGTGTAATAATTTCAAATTTTTATCTTGTCTCGCAACAGTGACATTAAGTCAAATTGGAAATATTGTGTGCAGCTTAAAGATAAGAGATCCTTAAGTCACTTTCCTTTGACAGAAACTCAAAATCAACTTTTAAATACTTATGTTCCGATTATTGTACTAATTTTTGTATTTCAATAAATCGTTTTTACTCGTTATAAACGATTAAAAATGGTTTAATTGTGCACATTCCGTCTCTCTCTTCAATTTAATAAAACCCATTTGTAATCAGACCGCAGTGCTGAAATTTTACTAGGTTTGGAACTAGAGTATGATCTAATCCCGTGTAATAATTTAAAAATTTATCTCGTCCCCCAACAGAGATAGTAAAGTATAAAATGGGGAAATAACGTGCGTATTTGCTTAAAAATAAAGTGTCCTTTTAGCATCATATTGTTCCTTTGTTAAAATAACTTTCTATTATTTGCAAAAACATATGGAGGAATACAAAAATTACTAAGTATATTATTTTATAATTATTTGTCGCATATTCTGGTTACTAAAGGATATTTATTACAGTTATTTATTACAGTCAACTACTGAACCCCCGAAAACATTGACATGTGGGTATCTTTGTAGGAATATTCTGAAGAAGTGACCACGAAATATCATGCTGTGTACGAAACCACAGAAAAAGTTAGACTAAATGTGGACTTTCTTCCTCCTGATGCAAATGTACTATCTTACTGGAAAAACAAAATGACTCTCCCTAAATTAAGAAGAGTGCTGTTCGGTACCTGTCCATTTCCATCAGCTACAGTGTTTTGACAGTACAGCTCGATTGATGCATGACAAATAAAAAAATAAAATGGACTCAGAAAGAGTTAGAATATTATTTTCCTTAATAATAATCTTTAAAAACTATAAGAAAGGTATAATATTTCACCTCAGTAGTTTTAAATTTTAAAATAGTACATATATGCATTTATGAAGAACAAAATATATCCTTCAATTCTAGTTGAATCACACTTTTGCTGCTGAGCCTTTAAAGTAGTATGGTATTCATTATCAGTATCAAGCTCTCAGACAGGTAACATTATCAGATATCGAAATTCAGGTATCGACCCATCACTACGTATTTCCATAATATTTTTTTAATTCATGCAGAAAACCCTTATTAACGTTCCAAATATGTTTTTAAACTTTTGAATAAATTGTCGAATTCTAGCACACAAAACTGCTGGTTTAGGATGCAGTCTACTCAGCCTATTTAGAAATCCGGCCCTAGTTACCACACCAATTTCCGTTTGAAAGTCTAATTTTCCTGTCTGCCCATTGTGACGATTTGTGAATCAAAATGAGTTTTCTAACTTTCCGTTGTTGGTTCGGATCGGAAAACTTCGAGAAAAACGGTATATACACAATTTTGACTTTTTATTTGAGAAAACTAAACTACCTAAATATTTAAGAAAACTTCACAAGTATTTGCAATATAAAAATTACATTGAAATATTCAAAACGGTTCACAAATTGCCTTCCCAGCAATCAGCCTCAAGCAATCCTTCTCTTGCCTGAAGTGTCAAAAAATCCGTAATGTACGCGAAAAGTACATAATTAAAGTCCATTTTTAATTGTTTATAGTTGAGCACAAAATTATTTATTATTATTATATTAGTAT